>JALMGJ010000002.1:211835053-212435053 GCA_023362775.1 Charina bottae | reverse complement strand
TGGTGGGCATGGTGGTGGGCGTGGTGGGCTTGGTGGCAGTGGGCATGGCAGCGGTGGGCACGGCAGCAGTGGGTGCAGTGGGTGTGGTGGCGGCAGACGTGGCGGGCGCAGCGGCTGCATTAGCGGCGGCGACCGTGAGGCAGCAGCGGTGAGCTAAAGCCACCTTGCGCCTGATCCACCTTGCCTTGCAGGCACAGAGGAGCCAGCCGAGGGGGCGGGGAAGAAGATCCCTGGTTGCAATCAGGAAAGGGGTGGATTGTGGGAGGCTCTTTGTCTCCAAGGCGCTGTAAGGGAGTGAAGGGATAAAACAATAGGTTTTTAATGAGTTTATTTGCTACTTATGTTCTTTTACTGGAATTTCTTTTTTGCTTTTCACCTTCCAGAGTGTTTCACAAATGTGATGGGTCAGAAATGTTGTTAATAAATAAATAAAATAAACAAATAATAGTGTTTGTTGAAAGGTTGTACAGTATTCTAGTTTCTGATTCTGCATACCATTCTTTAGCTGATAGGCTTACTGTCTAGGATATATGGAATGAAGGGAGTTGTAGATTTACCATTTTTAGGGTGACAAATAAAATCTGTATACTTTATACTGCCTCCCTTTTTTTCAAGGAAAAGAAGAGTGAATATTTTAGAGACTCAGTGGGAGTAAGATAAAATTATCAGTAATACCCCTAATCTCCCCACACACACACACACACACATACAATTTTTGGTGATCCCATCTGGTCTAATATTCACTTGCACCCTTTGTCGTCTCAGCACATCTGTAAGAGGTCCCAAAATGGTATAACTTGCATTTTGGAATGTGCAGTCAAAGTGTATAGAATGCTCCTACGTATATACTGTAGGTTCAAACAGAACTTCTTAAACTGTTGGAGAATGCAAACTGTGGGGTCCTCTTTTGTCAGAAAAATTCAAAGCAATAAAAACTACCAGAAAGGCAAGTAGAAAGGAAAGCTGTGGAAGCCTCTCCTTTCAAGTGCATGACACACTTTGAGGCAGTAGCTACCAATTGCTCTGGCTTTATAGCCTCTTGCCCTTGTCCAAAGAGAGTGTGGTCTTGAATATGCTAGATGACGAGGACTAGTAAACTGGAAGTATTCTCTTACAAGGCAGAGCAAAATGAAATAACCAGAAGATGCACCTCCAAGCCTAAAAGGGAAAGGTTATCACAAGCCCACCCGTACTAATCTGTAGTTCAGGCTCTAATTGTATAGATATTCCTAATAATATTAAAGAGTTATTATTCAACAGGACTGGAAAGGAATGTTTGCTAGGACTCTTTATTGTCCTGCTTATCTCCCTGATTTTTTAATTCAAAATATTCATTGTTGGTTAAACTAGTGCCACGTGTGCACAGTCATTTCCCACATGCCACAATGATGGCAAAAGGATGGAAAATGTCAAACAGAGCAATTATGTACTTGTATCAGAAAGTCTGACTCAAACACTTGAGGCACATATTTCCCCGCTTGTCTCCCACTGCGGACGCCCCCTGCTTTTCTGCAATTTGGATTTTTATCTCAGAGAGAACTTGGGACTAGGTTAAGGGAGTGAAAAGGATTATCTTTAATAGTCTTTAACATACCTGCATTGGTACCTGAACAGGTCCTGCATGTACCAAACTGATGAATTTCTATATTCTTGGCTAAATGTACATGTATTCTGCATTAGAAGTGAGATTCAGCAGAAATGAAGGCTACCCTAGATGAATTAATACTTGCTCAAAACTTGAGTTTGGCAAATAGACATATTTTAATATTAAGATCTTACCTCATGTTTTGAAACAAAATTATTGAAAACCCAAGCTATAGTTGGTGATGGACTTCCTGTAGCTTCACAGTATAAAGTGATACTTTTTCCTTCAACAACAGTGAGATTTTGTGTGTTCAGCTTGACTGAAGGCATGCCTATAGAGGAAGACAGAAATATTTTTGTGCTGAATTTGCAGGGATCCAAGTTACAGCAAATGTTTCTCAGTTCTCAGAAATTAACAGCTATATTTTGGCACATTAAAACAGAACTTTATAATAAACAGAGTACCAATTCATTTGTTGAGACACCCGCACAAAACTAAAAGGACTTCATTCTAATGACAACTCCACGTAGTAGCAATGATTGTTTGATGCTAACCCCATCACAGACAAAGCTTCCAAAATATCTAGTACAAAGTATTTCTTTTCTCTCTTCATCTGCTTCCTTATTGTATTCAGTTAAATGTTTTTTTTCAAAATGTGCGAAAGAAATTTAGGACATGTGACTTAGTGGATTACTCCCCATTCCTCCCATGTCGAGACTTCTCCAAAGTAATCCGTCTTTCACAGTAACGGTGACCACTATGGAGTGGTCTACCATTTAGATTACATTTTAAAATACTCAGATATTCCAGTGGTGGGACTAAAAGCACCAAAGCTTCCTCATAAACATTATTTTCTTTGCTCCAAGATTTGGAGGAAATCTATCCACAAGATCTAGAATAGGCCTGGATCTATTTTAGCTCCATGTGTTTGCGAAAGCACACAACAAATATTGAATTATCATTTCCAACTCCAAGTCTAATTTTGTTTTTCCCGGGCCATTCTGACATCAGCCTGGAAAAAGTAGGGTCCTGTTTTACTTGCGTAGAATTCCAGTTCCAAGGTAGAACTATAGGGAATTATTTCTGAATTCATGCAACACGAGCAGCAAAATCAAAGCCCCAGCACTTGAAGAAGAAAGAAAGTTTGTTCTTATGTGAATATTCTGATGATTTCTTGTAACCTGGCTTTATGCTGATGCGACCAAATTCACCCAAGGAAATGTACTGCACACATCTATAGGAACCAATAGACTTTACAGCATCCATAGAAGAAATTTCATTCCTACCCATCTAACTAATGTTTGATGTTTCTACACTCAAAGGAGAGTTGGATATAAGATAGTTTACATTAAACATAGAAACTTCTTGAAGGGAAGCTTGTTTGCTTACTGCTGATAATAAAAATTAATACCTGCCCATTCCAACTTATATAGAAGTTCTCGGGGGCTGTGCAATAATATACTGACTACTATAACATTCCCCAAGCAGTAATGTTCCTCCCTTGTGAGATGTCCTTGAAAATATGTTATTTGTTTTGTAATGTAACTTGTATATTGTGAACATAATGAAAGTTGAAAATATTATTTTTTTTCCAGAAGAAATAAAGTTAAATGGGATATTGTTGATACTTTTGGAATGATGAACAAGATGACAATCTGAGCCTGTGTAACTTTCTTCTTCTTTCAAAATCCGTACATGTCTTTTAATAAAAATAGGAAGTTATATTTTGATACTGCTGCTTCAGTTTGCCATTTGCATTACTACTTCATAAAGTAAAATTAAAAATATTTTACTTATTTGAAAATGAGTATGTACAAAGACACTGCAACTATATTTGCAGCTGATAACCTGAGGGTGGGAAGGAACTGGGAGAAAACAGATAAGGTTTTCACACACATACAGCTCTCAAGAGAGGGGAAAGGAAATAAAAATCAGCTAAGGAGCTCACAGGAAGGGTCATGTTGGAGTCAAAGAAGGAGAGAGAGAATATAGCTAGCAAGTAAAGTGGATTTAGGCAATTTCAGATTGCTGAAGATATGTACGTTCTTGTGTGATGGAAAATAATCAACAAAGAGTCAGCATAGGGGTGTCTATGCATGGAGAAGAAGATGCTTTATGATATCAGCCCACCCGATGCAGAATTTCCAAGGGAAAAGAGGATTGAAAGGTAAGTTGATGATTAACTGTCTGCTAGCCACAAGAAATTGCCAGCTAAGTCTAACAGAAGCCTAACTAAATACCTATGTCCGTAACAATTGGCACACATTAGCAGAAGTGTGCTTTGGGAGGCAGGGAAACAGTTCTGCAGAGCTATCTAATTGAAAAAAGTCAAATGCTTAGAGTAACGAATGCCCTTCTATTGTGAAATGTTATGAATAAAGAAAAAGATCTGAACTGAAAGAACCCCCTTTCATCCTGCCTCTCAATAGTTACAAGCTTCTATTCAAAATACCAGTCAATTTGCACTAATAAGACAGTCTAGGGATTGAGAATGCTAAAAATTCAGGGCAGAGAAAAATAGCAGAAACTGTTAACTTAAAATAAAAATAAGATGTAATCTTCCAAATTGTGAAAATGTAACACTTGTTTTGTACTGTACATTTATTACTTAGTATTTAAAAAATACAGAGGAACCCTACTGAACACCTATATAACCTTTCAGCCGCATATGTTCAAGTTCAAATGTGTGAGGGTATGATTAGAGACAGAATGTGAGCAATGCTGAAATAGTAATAGTAATATTAGAATCCTCTTAAGAAAATATATACAAGATCACAGTCAGAAACTAGCTGCGCTTAACATTTCGAGGGGCAGAGGGCTGAGAACTTTAATGGGCAAAGCTATTATGCAAAAGGGATGTATCACACAGCTGGGTAAGGCTGGGGGTTTTCTGTTCAGTTTTCTATAACAAGAGTTTGTATTTTCTGCACCAGCCAATGTCAGCCAAAAAGGAGCTGTGATAGAACCAGGCTTGTATTTGTTTCTTACTCAACCAGTTGTTTAAAAGTTATGCCCAATCTTGCCTAAACCCAAACTACTTACAAAAATTCCATCCTAGACTGATTTTCCCAGCTTGAGGTATGACCCTACCCACAGGCCATATTCCTGGGTATACACAAAATCAAAAATGTATGAGTGGAAGGAATCTTATAAGTCATCTAGTCCAACCCCAAGACTTGTTTGACACTTAAGAAGTAAAAAGGAAAGCTCTGGATAGAGGTCTCTCCTCCTTTCGAGGTACAAGCCTTGGGTCTGGATTCTCACATGTTCAGGCTGACACTTATTAATTGGAAATCACACAAATGGTAGCAGGATATATGTTTCTGAAACATAAAACAAAGAGGTGTTGCAGCCTATCTTACTCAATCCCTAAATTGTCACAATGGTTTTGAAAATCATAGGTGAGATTATTGGGCTCCTAAGGTGTACCTACAATATTTGAATATATTTTAAAGTATTCAAGCACAGCTTAATGTCTATAAAACAGCAAATATTATTTTTTTCTATATCACAGGGACCTTGCATTCACAGATAATTTCACCCATAATCTTAGATTTTTCAAAGATCATTATATTGATATTTTTTAACAAGGCAGCCATGATTCACTCAATGAGGCACACCACGTCACCACAAAGCTTTGACTGGCAGTTACATAAACTGGAAGAAACCTCTGTATATGAGGTTTATATAGCTCCTTGGATAAGGAGTGAAACGTTTCCACTGAGAAAATAGAAATCCAGTTGACATGATTCAAGCTACAGACAATTCCACCTGGATGACTGAGAACCTTCATAGACTCTGTATTTGAGTTGCACATTAACTATAGCCTCCTCCACTGCTTTCAGTACTGGAACTACTGGACAAGGTCTCAAGAGCAAAATTAAACAAAGCACCCCATTAAAATCCTAGTGCTTAATATATTTTTGAACCTGGTTTACTGCATGTATATTTTAATACAGTAAGTTGCATTACACAGAGAGTATCTCCATGGTTGCAGCTACATGAAGCAAATAATGTATGATCCACTTATAAGTAACACTGCAAACTATATACGCACAAGAAATGAAAAGTGGGATTGCATACTAATTAGTTTGACTACCAGGAGATAGCTTCTCTAAATATAGAAGCACTGCATAAGATATTGTTTTTGTACACCCTCATTCAGAGACCATTTTGCATAGATCATTTGGCACTACCTAAAATGCTTGCATATTTAACTTAGACATGATACCCGCTATAATTAGCACTTTAGTGTGATGTACACAACTGTAAAGTTAAAATCTCCTTATGAGTCAAGCTTAAATCCTGGTGACTCCATGAAAATATTCATGGAATCATCCTGGCAACAGTACAGAAGTGGTGGTTTACCATTATTTATTTCCAAAATGTTCCTAGAAATACTGATTTGGTATTTTCTGGTGACATTTTCAAGTATTAACTAGATCCAATCCTGCTCAGGTTTCTAAAATCAGCCAAAGTAGTGATGTGCTGCTGCTTAGGTGATCTATACAGATGGTTCCTTGGACACTTATTCTTCACTATAACTAGTAAAACATGAGTAGAACCTTTTTTTAAATTCTTTTTTCAATTAAGCGTTGAAAACTGTTATGTTTAAATCAGAAAGTATACTTAAACTAAATAATTAGGGAACAATCCAATCATAATCCACAATCTGAAGTTCACTTGTTTCCCTGAATGATAAATCTAACCAAATTTATCCAAATGTGAACATTTTGAGAAACTACAATTAGGTAAAAAAAATGGAAGCTTCTGATCTGCTCTTTGCTGCCACACTGGAAGGGATAGATCATATAAACTGAAGCAGGTTGCCTGTCTGAACAAGAATAATATTTATGCCTCTGCCTGATTTCTAATTTCTGATTATGTGCATCTCCTATAACAAAGGTTGTGTTCTTGTGCATCAATAAAGTAAAGTACAAATTCCCTTGAGTCAAGCTTAATTCCCAGTGACTATATGAACACATCCATGTAGTCTTCTTGACAGCAGTATGGAAGTGATTTGCTACTGCTTTTGCCTATTATTTTTTCGCAACTTCTCAGACTGAAGCCTTTGGATTTCCAAGTGGTGGTCTATCCAAGTACACACCTAGTTCAACTCTGCTTAGCTTTTTAGGATCAGCAAAATTCAGCTAATTATTGTTCCCTGTTGTCATTTATATAACAAGAATCATTAAGTGTATTTTTCAGATCAGGATACATTTTGCAGAGGACAGCAAGCTCATTGGAGCTGATATTGATGGGTACATAATGAAGTAAGCCACATGGGTCTGCTGGATATTTATGCTCCATGCCAAAATCTGTGGAAAAGCAACATGACAAACTTTCAATTCAGCTGGAATCCTTTTGATTTATAGATACTTTCCCTATCAGTTTTATGGCTGTACAAGGATCTGTATTCAAAGAGCAAAATGTGATTCTGAGTATGTATGGATCTCAGGATCCTAGGAAAAGATGCATCTGATTTAAAGTGTACCTGACAGGGGCTACATATGTGCCCATGTGTGCTCCAAATCACTTTTTGCCCTTCAGTTCTGGACCTCTGCACAGCTATAATCAACAGAAAACTCTTCTGTTTTTATTCTAACAAAAAGAACTACAAATAACCAAAGATCATTTACAATCAGTATTACAAACAGGGAAGGGGATAATTTGAATTTTTTCTGGTGCATCCATTCTTCCAAGCATTCCCTGGTAAAAATAAGTAGGGTCTAATGTATCTTGGATGTTGATATCTCTACTGTACAGAATTTCAGTATGGTCCTCCTTTGTTGGAAGTTCTTTGACTCAGTTACTATCTATCCATTGGCGTCCCTTAACATACCAGTTCAAGGTTGGAATCTCCTGAGTTAGGAGATCTTTTGGAAAACTTTCCTTGTTTTTCTGTGTCTGTCTCCATCTTCAATGTCTTTACTGTTTCTTGTCTCTTCTAGCAGGTTTTTGAAATTCTTTGTTAAGTTCCTTCCTGAAATTGTGTCTTTCTTGCCTTTGGCTTGTCTTCTCTTCTGGGTAACAGTGTTCTTAAAATGTGGTCCGAGGACCCCTGGGGGTTCCCCAAGACCTTTTCAGGGGTCCACGAAATCAAAATTATTTGCCAGATATTGAAGATATTTGCAAATATTTAAAACAATGTTTCACTATTCTTATTAATATTTTTATTTGTTAAAAAATATAGGATTTTTCATGAAAATATTTCATTTATATTAATATCTAATGGGTTTAATATTGTTATTTTTACATGATTCAATAAATAAATACTTTAGAAATGCATCAATTTTAATTTTTATGTGGTAAATATTGATAAATGTTCATACCCAGGCCCTGGTAAGCAGATCCTTGTGGGCTCCGGTCTCTGACTGCTGCTGCTGAACGCCAGGTCAGTGAAAAACAAGGCCCCCCTTATAAGTGATTTAATCACAGAGGAGGGGGCCAACCTGGTGTGTATTACCGAGACCTGGCTGGGCCTAGAGGGGGGAGTAGCCCTCTCGGAAATGGGCCCAGCCAGGTTTTGGGTGTGGCATCAGCCGAGACACCGGGGCAGGGGAGGAGGGGTGGCAGTTGTCATCTGAGAGTCCCTTGTGGCCTTCAGGGGCGCTGCTCCACAAGTGACTGGGTGTGAGACCCTGTTTTTCAAGTTGGGTTCACGAGAACAGTTGGGAGTGTTGCTGCTGTACCAGCCTCCCTGCTGCGTAGCAACCTCCCTGCCTGAGCTGCTTGAGGCTGTCTCGGGGTTGGCAGTGGAGTTCCCCAGACTTATGGTTCTGGGGGACTTCAATCTGTCATCCCTGGGACGGTCTTCGGAGGCGGCCCAGGAGTTCATGGCTACCATGGCAGCTATGGGCCTGTCTCAGATTATTTGTGACCTGACTCGTGACAGTGGTCTCACCCCAGACTTAGTTTTCTTGTCCGAGCAGTGGCAATGTGATCTGAGGGGAGAGTTACATCTTTCCCCATTGTCATGGTCAGACCACGCCCTGGTGACCCTGAGACTCTCTTGTGCTGCCCCACTCCGCAGGGAGGCAGGACCCATTCGATTGGTCCGCCCCCGGCGACTGATGGACCCAGTGAGGTTTCAGAAGGAGCTGGGGTTTATTCCCGAGGACTTGCTTCACGGTCCAGTGGAGGTCCTGGCTTCAGCCTGGAATAAGGCAGCGGCCGGAGCCCTGGAGAAGATCGTGCCTATGCGACCTCTCCGGCCCTGTTCAGCCCGTCACTCTCCGTGGTTTACGGAAGAGTTAAGGACTTTGAAGAGGGTTAAGAGGCGTCTAGAGCGCTGCTGGAGAAAAACGAAGACTAAATCTGACCGAAAACAATCTAGAGCTGCAGTTAAGGCCTACCTTGTGGCGGTAAGAGCCGCGAAACGTGAATATTTCTCCGCTCTTATTGCGTCCCCAGAATGCCGCCTGACGGCCCTGTTTAAGATTACAAGATCGCTTTTGGGTCGGGAGCAAGGGGAGATCCATTTACAGGGCCGATCGGAAGAGTTTTCTGAGCATCTGCAGGACAAAATCGCTCAGATTCATTCCAAGTTGGACTCCAAGCGTGAGACAAGATCTGGGGCGATGCCAGAGGCTCGTACTTCCCATGTTATCTGGGAGCAGTTTGATCCTGTTGTTCCTGATGAAGTAGACAGGATCCTCCGGACTGTAAACGCCACCACATGCCAACTTGACCCATGTCCCTCCTGGCTGGTGGAATCAGCTAGTGAGGTGACATGTGGCTGGGTCCAGGCGATTATAAATTCGTCCTTGAGTGAGGGGGTGTTACCGGCTGCCTTTAAGGAGGCGCTGGTGCACCCCCTCCTCAAGAAACCTTCCCTGGACCCTACCATCCTGGGCAATTTTCACCCAGTCTCCCACCTTCCCTTTTTGGGAAAGGTGGTTGAGAAGGTGGTGGCGTTGCAACTCCAGAGGATTCTGGAGGAAACGGATTATCTGGACCCCTTCCAGTCAGGATTCAGGCCAGGATATGGGACAGAGACCGCATTGGTCGCGCTTATGGATGATCTCTGGCGAGAGCGGGATGGAGGGAGTGCATCCATCCTTGCTCTCTTAGATCTCTCAGCGGCTTTTGATACTGTTGACCACGGTATACTCTTGGGGCGGCTCGGGGACCTGGGGGCGGGCAGCGTGGTTTTGCACTGGTTCGCCTCCTTTCTCCAGGGCTGTTCCCAGTCGATGTTGATAGGGGGGGAGAGAGCTGACCCGCGACCCCTGACTTGTGGGGTACCGCAGGGGTCGGTTCTCTCTCCTCTCCTATTCAACATCTACATGAAGCCGCTGGGCGAGATCATCCACCACCATGGGATGAGGTATCACCAATATGCTGATGATACCCAGTTATACATCTCCATCCGGGTGAAGTAAGTGATGCGGTCAATGCCTTATCTCAGTACCTGGAGGCTGTGGGGGTCTGGATGGGGAACAACAGGCTTCAACTGAACCCTGGTAAGACGGAGTGGCTGTGGATTGATGGCCCCCCAGGATCCGGGAAGTTGTCATCTTTGATTCTGGGTGGGGTTGCACTACCCCACACAGATCCAGTGCGGAATCTGGGGGTTCTCCTGGACTCGCGACTCCTGCTCGAAGAGCAGGTGGCAGTCGTGGCCAGGAGGGCCTTTGCACAGCTTCGAGTTGTGCGCCAGTTATGCCCTTTCCTGGATCGAGAGGCCCTCCGAACAGTCACTCATGCCCTTGTCATCTCCCGTATAGACTACTGTAATGCGCTCTACATGGGGCTACCCTTGAGGAGTATCTGGAAGCTTCAGCTGGTGCAGGATGCGGTGGCGCGAGCAGTTATGGGTGCTAGGAGATCGGCACATGTGACACCTCTGCTACGCGAGCTGCATTGGGTGCCAGTTTGCTTCCGGGTCCAATTCAAGGTGTTGGTGATTACCTTTAAAGCCCTACATGGCATAGGGCCAGGGTACCTGAGGGACCGTCTTGTCCCGACAACGTCGGCCCGCCCCACCCGTGCATGCAGAGAGGGCATGCTTCAGACCCCCTCAACAATAGAATTCCATCTAGCTGGGTCCAGGAGGCGTGCCTTCTCTGCGATAGCGCCCGCCCTATGGAATATCTTGCCCCCGGAGGTGAGACTGGCCCCCTCACTCCTGGCCTTTCGGAAGGCCCTTAAGACCTGGCTCTGCCGCCTGGCCTGGGACGACGGAGGTGGTAGTGCCTCTTGGGGTTGGCTGGCCCCGTAGCACCATGATCTACTCTGTGGTCCTTAATCCATCTTGGACTTTATTTATTTTATGCTTGTTGTGTTTTTAGATATTTTGTATAGTTTTTAAATTTTATTTGTTGTAACCCGCCCAGAGTCCCTTGTATGGAAGATGGGCGGGGGATAAATTGAACAAACAAACAAATAAATAAATAAATAAATATAACCCATACAAACAAAAGCCCTTTTAGGGTCCTTCGTAATTTTTAAAAGTAGAAAGGGTAAGGGTCTTGAGAGCAAACAGTTTAAGAAACACCGATCAAGAACAGGGTGATAAACTGATGGATCATTGAACAAATTAACCCAGAGTTCTCCCTCAAGGCACAAATGACCAAGCTCAAATTATCATACTTTGAACACACTGTGTGAAGATCTAGCATTCTGGAGAAGGCTGTAATGCTGGGAAAGGTGGAAGGAAAGAGAGGAGGATGACCAGCAGCAAGGTGGATGGACTCAGTTACGGTGGTGATGAGTGTACCATTGGGAGATTTGAAAGAAGAAGTAGATAGATTGTGATGGAGAAAATCTATGTGCTTGCTAGGAGTCAAAAATGACTTGATGGCACAAAATCAATCTATCAAATAAATAAATATGCAATAATAAATTTCAGGCAATCTTTTGTATGGATTTTTAAAATTCTGAATCTATTCAGTTAGTGAAGATCATTTTTTGTAACTGATATCAAACTGAGCACTGACTGATAGGCTTCATTGCCTTTTGTGACAGAATCTTATTAAGGCAGTCCAGATGGGAAGATTTCTGTGGGATCTTGCCACCTACTGGTAAGGAAAGGAACTACAGCATATGTCTCATTTACTATATTTACCTGAAATAAGGATTAAATTTTCCTCCAAATAATTTAATTTTAAAATGAGAAGATAAATCTTAAATTCACAGAAAATATGGTAATGGAGGCAATTTGTTTCTTTTATATAGGCTCTTTCTGGCAGGAGGATATCTTGAATTCAAAGAAGTCTTCCTTCCAGATAAATATCTAACTGCTTTTTTGTTGTTTATTCGTTCAGTCGCTTCCGACTCTTCGTGACTTCATGGACCAACCCACGCCAGAGCTTCCTGTCGGCCGTCACCATCCCCAGCTCCCCCATGGTTGAGTCTGTCACCTCCAGAATATCATCCATCCATCTTGCCCTTGGTCGGCCCCTCTTCCTTTTGCCTTCCACTTTCCCTAGCATCAGCTTCTTCTCCAGGGTATCCTGTCTTCTCATTATGTGGCCAAAGTACTTCAGTTTTGCCTTTAATATCATTCCCTCAAGTGAGCAGTCTGGCTTTATTTCCTGGAGTATGGACTCGTTTGATCTTCTTGCAGTCCAAGGCACTCTCAGAATTTTCCTCCAACACCACAGTTCAAAAGCATCTATCTTCCTTCGCTCAGCCTTCCTTATGGTCCAGCTCTCGCAGCCATAGGTTACTACGGGGAATACCATTGCTTTAACTATGTGGACCTTTGTTGTCAGTGTGATGTCTCTGCTCTTAACTATTTTATCAAGATTTGCCATTGCTCTCCTCCCAAGAAGTAGATGTCTTCTGATTTCCTGGATGCAGTCAGCATCTGCAGTAATCTTTGCGCCTAGAAATACAAAGTCTGTCACTACCTCCACTTTTTCTCCCTCTATTTTCCAGTTATCAATCAAGCTGGTTGCCATAATCATAATGTTCTGCGTACAGGTTGAATAGGTAGGGTGAGAGTATACAGCCCTGCCGTACTCCTTTCCCAATCTTAAACCAGTCGGTTGTTCCTTGCTCTGTTCTTACCGTTGCTACTTGGTCGTTATACAGATTCCTCAGGAGGCAGACAAGATGACTTGGTATCCCCATACCACCAAGAACTTGCCACAATTTGTTATGATCCACACAGTCAAAGGCTTTAGAATAGTCAATAAAACAAAAATAGATGTTTTTCTGAAACTCCCTGGCTTTCTCCATTATCCAGCGGATATTGGCAATTTGGTCTCTAGTTCCTCTGCATTTTCTAAACCCAGCTTGTACATCTGGCAATTCTTGCTCCATGAATTGCTGGAGTCTCCCTTGCAAGATCTTGAGCATTATCTTACTGGCATGTGAAATAAGTGCCACCGTTTGATAGTTTGAACATTCTTTAGTGCTTCCCTTTTTTGGTATGGGGATATAAGTTGATTTTTTCCAATCTGATGGCCATTCTTGTGTTTTCCAAATTTGCTGGCAATCTAACTGCTTATCTGCCTAATATCTAAAAGAGTTGGGGTTAATATAATCTTATAATGGCTCCAAAAGATTAAGAGCAATCTGTGATTAGGGGACAGGTCTCTGGGGAAGGGGAGGAGTCCTTATAGCTCAAAAATGTGTTGGAAAGACAGAGGTAACTATAATTATTCCAATATGAACAATGAAGAGATATATGCAATAATGTACATTAAGATTTTTGATAGGCTGATATTCAAATTGTTCTACACCAGCATTGCTTCACAGACTTGGAAAATGTATACAGTATTTTCATGACATATAATGTTAGGTCATAAAAATTATATGGGATTATAAATTCAACTGTATTGGAATTTTTTAAAAAACAATTTTGGAGCATTATATTTTTTAAAATTCAAATGTTATAAAAACATAATGCTGTGTAACATGTGAACCATATGTAGTATATAAAACACATGGCCAATATTACTGTCAATATTTCCAACAAATCAATGTTTGGCTTAAGAACATCCTTCAAATGTTATTGTTAGAATTCAAAATTTATTGGGGGATTTAAGTTACTAGTTAAACTCCTAGAGACAAAGATAATATTCTGAAATAGTGTTCTTAACCCAACTGAGGTTCCTGAACATACAAGACAAAATAAGATCCCACTGGAATTAATTTCATTCTTGTAGCAAGACTTGCTGCCACATTCATGGGAACTTGCTTAAATGTGTAATAATTCTGGCCTAAAGTAAATTATATCTCAAGGCATTGTGCAAATGGATAAAAGTTCTATCCATTCAAAGACTTTATAGCCCCCTCTATCTTCAAACCAAGGGGATTTTACACATCACTAGTTCCAGCATGATCATCTTAATGATATTTAGTCAAGATAGCAAACAGTGAAAGTTCACCTTTAGAAAATTATTTTGCAAAAATGAGGTTAGGGAGATCAATGAAGATTTACAGAAGGGCTCTGTCAAGAGAAGAAAGAAGTGCTAGGAATAGGGAAAACATCCAGTCCAATTCTCCCATGCAAGACAACTCTGATTTTAGAGTAATTTTTGAACAAAACTATACAATAATTTTCAGCAAGAAGTTTTAAAAATAGACTTCATTAACATATATAATTTTGAACAGGAAATACTGAAAAGGATTAGTCCTCACTATAATCTATTTTGACCTAGATATAGATACATAAATACCCATATTGCCACTGCATAGATACATAAATACACATCATGCAATATTTCCTTTTGGGATAAACAACACTATGCAAAAGAAGAAAAGCAGTAAGAAATTCTTAGCCCAGGAAATTAAGTCCTGTTTCTCAATGACTTCCTGAAAAACAAAAATCTGGTCTACACACTCCCTGCTTGGCACAAAATCACACTCTACTTCCCAAATTTTGCCCACTATGACCTCTTGTACAGTTTCAATCAGAATTCTGCCAAACATCTTCCCAGACATACTTAACCATCTAATCCCCCTGTAATTCTTACATTCAATCTTGTTAGCTTTCCTTATGTATAAGGGAACAATAACAGCATTCTTACAATTGTTAAGCCCTAGATGAAGTTTTTCACACACGTTAAACAAGCTACACAGCAAGGCAAATCAAAGGCAAATCAAATTCATATGTTGACATTTCTCCAATTATATCATCTACTCCTGAGTCTTAACTGTTTTCAACATTCTCACAGCAGTTATGACTTCCTTTTCATCCATTTTTTCTGGGGCGTTAACAGTTATAGTGTTTGTTTCAGTTTTACTCACTTGTTGGCATTTCACTATCATTTCCATATAAACTATAAATATAAAATACTTCTTCCAGCATTCCCTCCCTTTAGTTTCATCTCATCACTTTTATTTTTCATTCCCTTAACTCTTCTGATTATTTCCATCAAAATCACTTCATTTTTTGTCTCCTTTAAACTTTACCATTCCTTGCTCTCTTACTCTCTGCAACTATCTTTTTGTCTTTTTACACATTACACAATAACCTTTTCCTGATCCTTATTTTTTGCAGCAATAATTCTCTTATGGTTTATTTCTCATTCACAACCACTTTCACTTTCATATTCCACCAAGCATTTTTTCCATACTTCTCATTAGTCTAATTTCTCAGACTTATGGGGTACTCCCTAATATAATTCTTTTCACTGGTTTCCAAGTAGCTTCCATATTCTCTTTCCATATGTCTACTTTCCATTCATTCTGTTGGCAAATTCTAAGAATTTCACATATAGGACTTAGACTTTTTCTTCCTGCAAGCATTCTTCCTGCACTCTAGTCTCTTTCACATCTTTTCTTTTCTTCCATGTCAATTCTTTCCTAAGATCCAGTTTTGATAAGGTAAATGTAAATGTTCCCCCCGCACATCTGTGCAGTTGTGTCCGACTCTAGGGGCCGGTGCTCATCTCCGTTTGTTAGCCGAAGAGCCAGCGTTGTCCGAAGACGCTTCCACGGTCATGTGGCCACATGACATGCGTGGAACTCTGTTACCTACCCACCAAAGTGGTACCTATTAATCTACTTGCATTTGCATGTTTTCGAATTGCTACGTTGGCAAGAGCTGGAGCTAGTGCGGGAGCTCACTCCGCACGCAGGGCTAGGGATTCGAACTTCCAAACTTGTGATCTTCCGATTGACAAGCCTGGTGTCTTACCCGCTGAGCCACCACGCCCCAGTTTTGATACTGCCAAACAATTTACCCTTCTATTACTTTACCTCCCTTTAAGCCATTTTTTTCATAGCTCAGTTTCAATTTCAACAAACTAGGAGGGAGAAAAATATAAAGCAAATGAGCACATCAAGGTATGGTTGTGGAGAGTGGATTTTGTTTTCTCTCCTTTGGGTACCAATCACATCCACATGTTTAGTATTAAAAATTAATTTCTCTTGACTTTAAAGGCAAGTATATATTTGCCTAAACTACTGTGGTTTAGACACAATATTACACAAATTACACAAATTATAATAATCCCATGTAAAGGCTTAGCAATTTAGTATAACAAATATAATATATACTGTATTTAATATAGTATAAATATAGTATAACAAATATAACAAATAGTCCCTCTCACCAATCACTGTTCCTAAACTAAGGAGGGCCCTAAGCCTAGCACAGTTTAACACACTTCCATCAGAGGTTTTAGAGAGGAGATACAAAGGTATTCCATTCGAATCCAGACTCTGCCCATGTGGAGAAGGAGCCATACATGACATCAAACATGCCTTACTGTACTGTCCATTTTATGTCAACACTCGCTATGAGCTGCTAATTCCACACCTAATTAAATATCCTGCTCCTCTGATCAGTTCTATTTAAATCTCTTACTGTCAGATTCAAATGACTCTATCTCTTTAAGTGTGGCCAAATTATGTCACATAATATGTAAGATGCGCAGCAGCCTGACTGACGAATCTGTTCATCTGACTAACTAATCAATATTAATTTTAGGTATCGAGGTGTTTTATGGACCGGTCATTGACTGCAATAAAGATTCTGTTCTGTTCCCTCCCAGCCTTATTTTCTTATCACAAAAAATTATTATCCTCAAAAAAATGTTAGAAAGAACTCATAAATTAACAGTAGACATATGTCTGCTATAGAAAAGGTTCATTCCCTGCCATCTTCAAGTAGGACAGGAAAAATGCCTGACTCAGTATAAAGGGTGTCTTGTGTTTTTAGAAACTCTTCTCCAGAATTACTAAATTTCATGGTCTGACCAGGATTTAATTAATTAGTAAATACTTACTGATCAGTAAATATACATTACTTCCACAGGTGCTTAAATCATCACCAGCTTTTCTTTAAAAAGGGCATTTAATGCAACTATTCAGCAATAAATTAAACTAGTCCAGTTCATGGGTGAGTAGCTGAATCATAATAGCCTACAAAACAACTGAAATAGAACTGGTGTACAACGTAGGACAAAAGAGGGAGAGATATATCCCAAATCTTTACAATTATTGGTGTTAATAAGGTTACGGTAATAGTGTTACACTAAGGTAAGTGTTGAACACCCCATGTAGACTTTTTTCAGCCAGTTTTAAAGCAAGATATTTACCATTTATACCATGAAAAGCCAGTAGAGATAATAGCATCCTACTTTCTTCACTACAGGTAATCCTCAGGTTTCGATGGCAATTGGGACTGGGATTGCTGTCGCTAAGCGATCCAGCTGTAAAGCGCAACATGACATGACCGCATCACTTAGTGATGACAATCCCGGCAGTCCTGGTTGCCGTTGTAACCCCAAGAGGAGTGTGTCATTAAGCGGGAAGAGGTGGGAGCCCCAGGTAAGGAGTGCAGGGGTGCCACGGGGGAGGGGGGTGCTGCAGGGGGGTGGGAGAGGCTGGGGGAGGC
The DNA here is from genome assembly GCA_023362775.1 of Charina bottae. Classification (NCBI taxonomy): domain Eukaryota; kingdom Metazoa; phylum Chordata; class Lepidosauria; order Squamata; family Charinaidae; genus Charina; species Charina bottae. Next base: position 212,417,669 of record JALMGJ010000002.1, on the reverse strand, counting down.
CCTAGGAGGGCTGGCCCAGGCCACACACAAGTTAGAGGAGGCCAGGGGAGGCTCTGGGAGGGCCAGCACAGGCTGTGTGCAAGTCAGGGGAGGCCAGACACAGGTTGTACGTGAATCGGGGAGACCAGGGGAGGGTCTGGGAGGGCTGGTGCAGGCCACATGCAGGTGGGGTGGTGGTGCTGCGGGCGGGAGAAAAAGTGAGAGCGATTTACTGGAGCGACTTGCACCCTTCCCTGCTGGCTCCCCCATTGGCTTTGCTTGTGGGAAGCCAGCAGGGAAGGTCATAAATGGAAATTATGTGACTGCATCTCCCTGCATTGTTGTAATTGAAAGCCAGGCACCCAAGCGCCCAGATCTTGATCATGTGATGGTGGGGCTGCTGCGATGGCTGGAACTTCGAGGATCAGTCATACGTCCATTTTTTCAGTGCCACCATAACTTTGAATGGTCACTGAACAAATGGACATAAGCTGAGGACTACCTGTACTTCTTTTAATGCTAATAACCTCACTAGGAAACCACAAGTTTCACTCTATTTCCCGGAAAAACTTGTATTAGAAAATGAGTGTGGTAAAGCCTTGCATTGTCAACATTTATAATGCCTTCTACACAATACTAAACATACGCTGTATGAAGAGAATTATTATCATAGAAAGTACAAAGCATCTGTCGAAATAAATACAATTTTTAGACTTTTATATCCTTGATTCTTTCTTTTTCAAGAAGTATCTACCAGGTGTTGACCAGATTTACAGGAATCCAGACTATAGTAATGATGAGGGTCCCTGCCACCTGGCGGGACCCAAGACAACAGCCTTTTCTGCCGTGGCCCCGCCCTCTGGAATATCATCCCCCCTCAGATCAGACTCCCCCCGACTCTGCTGGCCTTTTGCAAGGCATTAAAAAACTGGCTTTGCCATCTAGCCTGGGGCCCTGAAGGAATCAGTGAGTCCGTCTCATGGTTAATGTGAGTGTGGGATGTTATGAGTGTTCTTGGCTGCTATTTTATGCTATTTTTAAATTTTGATTGTTTTTATTCTGTTTCAATTTCATTTTTACTTGTTAGCTGCCCAGAGTCAAACATATGAGATGGGCGGGTCATATAAATTTATTAAATAAATAAATGAGAAATGTAGTTACTGAGTAAAAAAAACACACAGAGACTTTTTTCCCCCCTATGATACGGCAATATTGATTTTTAAAAATGAAGCCAAATTCTAATCTGTCAAAGAAGTGGGTGTTTAATATCCCTTGGGATGAACTTTCTGAGTAGAAAACCAGGTCAAAAGCAGTCTGTTTCCACACAACAGAATAAAACACTAGAAACAACGTATTAGATACTAAACAGAAAAACAAAACTTTGACAGAACGAAGTCTGTCTTATGTAAATCTAGTGAGTAGCAAGTCTCATTGCCTGGATTCAAATAACATGTTCTAAGCCATGATCTGTTTAACCATGGTTTATTGACTAAAGCCCATGTGTCTGTAATGACTCAGCACATGAAATAATAAATCATGGTTTACGAACCACAATGGCTGGGTTTTAGATAACACACTAACTAATCACCTATTAACTTAGCTCATGGTATGCACCTATTTCCAGACGATACTCCAACATCACTGGATGGGAGCCAGGATAAAAACTAAATGTCATTTACATTTAATTTTAATTAAAATTAAAAAATAGTTAATTTGATTACTTCTCCTAACATGTATTTGATATTTTTTCCCCTCCTGTCAGATTAACATTTTCAGTTAGGTGACAACTTTGGAAATATCTGAGGGTTTCATATGACGTTGGGGCCTCAGAACCTCTGATTTAGCATGGCACATGAACCCAGTCACTCCCATGTAAATATGCATCGGATTGTCGTTTAAATTCTCCATGCTCCTCAGTTAAATGCCTTTGTTCTTATTTTTCTCTTCAGCAAAATAATTAGAAGCACTGGTTTTAAACGTTGTTTACACTGGGGCAGGAGAGGGTTTGTTTAGATGTCTAATATGGATAATTTGATTGTGGCAGGTCTGTGCAGTGAAGTTATGACAACTAAAATATATCTCAGTCTTATAATCTTCTCCTAAGCAAGAGCATCAGGAGATGAAAAGTTTGTCCTTGAATATTTGCACTTTATAAACAATGCCCTTGGCAGTTGCAATTGTAACTGAATCTCATGGGAAACAAAAATACAAAATTAAAAGAAAGAAAATACTAAAGAGTGAAATAAGGATAATAATACTACAAGTTAATATTTGTATAGTGAGATGTATCTATTTATCTCTATCTCTCCTAATTATAAAGCTTATATAAATCTGTCTAAATTCTATTATCTCACACATAATTGGTGAGGGGCCTGAGCCTGTGAGGGAGAATGGTTAGTTTTGCCTACAGACATGGCAAATATGAAATTATCCAGGAATTTCTAGATTAATAGCCCAGCATCCTTAGTATCTTCTCTCAAAGCTATAGGTATGTAGGGCAGCTGCACATGAACTGAAGTGTGGGTTCTACCAATTCCTGACACTTGGATACTACTATACTAGCTCTCCAAAACAAAAATAGAAGAAAATATATAAGTAGTCTAGTCTAGCTTAGGTAAAGCGGCAGTCTTGCTGTTGCTGTTTCAACAATAGTCAAAGAGTAGTGCAGTCCACACCACAGTGTCGATGGGATCACCGTTTATTCCTTGCATTAAGAAATGATATGCTTTAACTTCCAGGAATCCTGAACAATGGTCTGATCCTATGCAAAATTCACCATATTCACCACTATTTTGCACCATAAAGAATTATAACTTGCAGTCTCTTTTAAGGACTGGTCGTTGTGCAAGAGATTTCATAGCCATTCAGAGACCCGCAACTTAAATAACATTCTGGATACACAGGAATAAAATTGCCAGGTATATCACTAAAGCAACCAAATAACTTTTTCAATGCTATGCCCAAATACTGATTCCTATCACAATTTTTCCATTCACGCTGAATTTGTGCTTAATTTGAAAATGCTTGATTACATCCTTATTTTAATGTTGTCGTTTGATACTGAAATAAACAGGCTACCGTTTTCAAGTTATAACTGTATATGTTTTAAGAAATATATTATCAAAATTACTACAGGAACACATTCTAACAGAAACCTCAAACCTGATTTATCTATCACTCCAAGCTTGACCATAGTGCCATATGGGTAAAATAATTCTATTCTGACTACTGCCAAGGAGCAGAGCTAACGTAGAAATTTCTTACCAAACAAGAAGAAATGCAGAATGCAAAAACACTGTGGAAGGGGATGGAAGCCAAATGCTTTGACTCATCTGTGTTTTTTTTAGGCGATAAAATGCTATCATGGATAACGTAAGCTATCCCGGTAATCAAAAGCACCACAGCAATCACTGGTTTCATAAAGATTTTGTCCAGAAATCTTGTAATAAAGTACTAAAAATTATCTGGTTTCAAATCAGTTAAGCTCTAATCTTGGCTTCTGACAAAACCAGCAGATGTCAGAGAATCTTTCCTTGTGGATTTTTGTCTTTCAAAACTTGTAAGGCTTGGATTTTTTAAAAAGGCAAGATCATGTCTGTCAGTTGCATTGATCCACTGAACTGTAAAGCAATGTAAGGGTGTCTACCTTCTACTCAATGCCAAACATACATCTATTTGTTCTTTCAAAAAGGAACTTCAGACAATCTCACACAGGCCAACAAAACAAACTGCACCACACTAAATGCATGGTAGACAAGCATCTAGGAAATCTCTTAAAATTTACTCCTATTGGATCAGGAAAAAAAGAGAAATATTAAAAAAAATACAGTGGATTCCATTTTAAAAGGGTATTAAAGTAAAGCTTAAAACTTTTTGAAAATGAAGCCTTAAAAAGAAATTCTACACAATGCTGCTGTAATATAAAACAATATAAATACGCTCCTGTATTCTTTTTAATAAGAAAAGGTAGCAAACAAAAGAAAAAATAAATATGGGAGTTGCCAAACATTCCAAGGTGCAACTGCATTGACACAAACTATTAATACAAGGAAAGGAAAACAGGAGACAGGATGCTGAGCATCATAAACAAACATGCAAAAGACCTCATGGCATTCAAGATTTTTATTTATTTATTTTATTTTATTTATTAAATTTCTATCACCGCCCGTCTCCCCCTGAGGAGAAATTTTTCCATTTCTACAGCATAAACTACAGAAAGGGCAAGGGATTTGTGCATGAATGTATGTAACTTTTGGATACTACATTTTCCTTCCACAAATAGAAGGGAATTTTATGAATTTTGCCAATTTCTCCCTCCCACCATAACCTCCCAAATCGCCACACCTCATTGTTTGGGATCGTCAGCAATCCTCCAGCATATATTTTTATGGAAACGCAACAGAGAGAAAAATCAGGGAAAATTGTTTCTTTTTCCATCAACAGGAGTGTTCCATGAATGGAACGACAGCACAATCCATTAAGTACCAGATTATTTGCTCAGATAAATAGCTTGTTTTATTCCAGATGCAAGTGAAAATTTTGTTTACTGAATATTCAAAATTTTGTTTACTCAATATTCAAAATGAACTAGTGTGATATTTGAAATGTTAAATCTTTTTTAAAGCAAAACTTTCTGGAGTGGGAACAGGTCTAGAGTTCATTCAACCTACAATTATCTGTTTCAGTTTTTAACAGACAATTTTATTTATAGAATAACAGGACATGAACAGTTTTCATCGTTCTTATAATAGGAACAATACTTCATTAGACAAACTAGAAATAGGAAAACATTTTGGGGGGGAAATGTAACAGTGAATCCCCTAAATGAATTTAAAAAAATATAAAAGTCAGAGAATAATTTTGGGCAGAAAATCCTGCAGAAAATCAGCTTAAATCCTATTAACCATTATTCAATTTAAGCAGCTTGTGCAACTTCAAGAGTTGCCTGAAATAGGATTTATGTCTCTCCCAATCCAAACTAAAACCTGCTTTTTAAATAAGAATATAATCCATTAAAATCTCTAACAGAGGTTCCATCAAAATTAGTATTTGGACAGAGACAGAGCTTAGTCTGTCGTACTCCAATTTTTTTAACAACTTAAATACAGATAGCAATTATTTTTCATTAAAAGTGCATTACCACAGTTTGGGACTGGCTTCTCCATCATAGATATCCTCTGGTTGTAGTCATTTATACAATAAAAATCCTGAGTTTCTGCTTTTGGAAACTTGGTCTCCTGGAATACTTTGATCCACATAATATCACAGGAACACTTGAATGGGTTGCCTTCTAAAATCCTACAGCATTTGAAAAATTCAACACAAAAAATTAGATTTATATGAGATTTTTTTAAAAATGGTCCAAATAATAGTTGACAAATCAAAGACACTTTAAAATAAGACTAGGCAGATCTATATAGTGACAAAAACAGCACATAAAACCATACTGAATTACATTTGTCTCTGATCTGGCCCATAATTAGGACAAGGAGAAAAACAGTTTTCATCCCTGTCCAAACAATGTATTTATTTTTCCACTGATTCATGTATGGATATTTAAATATAATATTTGCATTGCATGGAGGTTCATGAGCTTTAATCTACTAATCAGCTAAACCTACATATCAAGAAAATAGTATTTCTATAGATCTCACAGCATTCATTGAATCAGAAAATGTTCCTTTTTGCATCTGTTATGAAAGGGAATGCATCTTCTAAGATGAGGCCCCAAACCACTATTTCTTTGTTTTTGCCCAAAATACATTTAATCCATTAATCTAATTTAGTATTCTACAATCTGGTCCTCCCCAAATGTGTTAGGACTATAATTCCCAACATTCTTATCCAGTATAGCTAGATTAGACACATTTGGAGAAAAGTAGGTTTGAACAGCTGCAGCTCAGGAATCTGGTCTTGACCAGAAAGAAAAGAATGCAATTTTCTTCAATTCAGCAGAAAAAACATTCTAGACTGAGGACGAGAATCATATTTAATTCTCAGTATACAGTTCCCCATAATACAGTTTTAGATGTTTTCTATTATTGTGGATAAACTGAGCTCCCCCTTATGGTCAAACGTCACAGAAATATATTTCAAGCAAAAGATGCGAAGACTTGAAAAAGAAGTAATCTATGAAACCCTTGGAACAAATACAAAGATGGATTAAGTATCATGAAAAACTACCAACAAATAATACTGGGCTCTAAGGTTGAGAAGAATATATAAGCACATATTGAGGAATTAAAATGAAATCTTTATTACCCACTTAAAATTAACACGTTCAGGAAAGCCTACTTAATTTTGTACTTAAAGTACTTCTTGTACTTAATGTATAAAGAAGCTAGAATCAAAAATAATAGCAAAAAGTCCAGATATCTGGCTCAGGCAAGGAACATTATCTCAGCTTCGCTCATAAAAGCATACCTATATTTCATGAGATAATTCATTGATGTACCACTTGATGCCTCTAAGACATTTCATTAAGATGAAACAATCCAGCACTAATTATAACAATCTACAGGAGGTACATTTGATTTGGCCATATTCTTCAAAATCCTTCTGCCAATGTAATCTCATAGAATATTCACAGCAGTTCAGATGTTTTCAAAGCTGTCTGACTAGATCAGCTCAAATAAATATTCAGATCAAACAGACAGTTTTGTAAGTTTGACAAATTCATGCTAATAGACTGAAAAAGTTAAGCAGTCTACTTCCACCTGTTTTGGAGAAACACTAGTTGCTTTCAGTGATGTGTAGAAGATCAGAAAGGGGTGGATTTGAACAGACTTGCCATTGTGAATGATAGAAAGGAAGAGTTTTAACTACCAAACTTGAAGCCAGATTCATGATCCTTCTGGGCCAAGGAGCAAATTTGAAATTTTAAGTAAATGACATTGGCACCATGGTAGGTGTGGTCAGAAACAGAACACACATTTACCAGAAAGCAACCTAGCAAGATGGCTCCCCATGAACTTCTATAGATTTCGAGGTTGATTTCTACCACCCCAATTTATTTTTGTCATTTTTAACTGGGTAGATGGACACTAGGCTGTAGAACCCTACCATTTATATATTTCCTAAGAATTCCTCTTCATTCTAGATGGGTTCCAGACGCATTTTATTTTTTAAGTAAAGATGAGATTGAGGCTAGCACTTTGATTTTCAGCAAGCTACCTTCCCACCTGTAGTATGTTGGACAATCTTCTTGGGGTTTGTATATACCCAGGAATTTACAGATAGATAAATTATACTGGAGAGGCTTGATATCTAGGTGAGAGGGGAATTATTCTGCAAGTCATCCAATTAGCAGCCATTGTTGTAGGGATGATGTGGCAGTGATGGCTCATACTACAGGTGCTGTGATTTAGTTGGGTGTGGCAGATGATGAGAGTGACCTATAACATGATAGGTCAGTATTTGTATAAAGGAAGAGAAGTTCTTGTGTTCTTTCTTCTCGTTGCTGTTAAACTTCTCATCGCTGTATTCCATCTCGTTGCTGTATCATTTGTTACTGCTGTTGGATGTATTTTGGACTACGTATGTATATAAAGTAAATAGGCTATTTTATCTAATCTCTGCTTGAGTGTCTATTTACTGCATAGAACGTGGATCACTGGAGTCTTGGAAATAGGCAGCAGGCTGCCCCACGGTGCGCACTCTGACAGGTTATGGGCCCAGCAGTGGAACGTGTGCAGCTGGCATGCTGGCATGGCTGTGAGGACTTTGGAAGCCTATCCAGGAGTTGTTTGGATATCTGGGGCGAGTTTGGAGCTTTTGCAGGTTCCGTGCCTGGCCGTGTATTTTTCCTAGGCCTGTTTGCAGCTGAAGGACGTTCTGATAAAGTCTGTGTTATTTATTCATCGGTGTCTGCCCAGGAGGGGCTGAGGAGCGATGAGCACAGTGAAAATGCAGTCTACTTTTGGAGGTGGTTTCCCTCTGGAAAGGCTGAATGGCTCCAATTATCTGTCGTGGGCGTACAAGATGGAAATGTTTCTTCGCCGGGAAGGTATTTGGAAAGCCGTCTATGAGCTACCGGACGAGTTGGACGATGAGGAAGCTATTTTGCAGAACGAGAGAGCATTGGCAAGCATAATTTTATGTTTGGAGGACAGCCAATTATGTTATGTTAGACAATTTCAGTTAGCCAGTGGGTGTTGGGAAACTTTAAGAAATGTTTATCTTAGAAGCACACCGTTATGCAAAGTTATGTTGACAAGAAAGCTTTATCATGCTAAATTACATGACAGTGGGAGTATTCTTGAACATTTGCATTATATGACTGGTTTGTTCCTTGAATTAGCACAGAGAGGTATGCAGTTCTCAGAAGCACATAAAGTTTATGTAATTCTCAGTTCTCTAAATGAAACTTGGGATAATTTAGCTACCAGTTTCGGGTCTTTATCTGAGAGGGATTTGACTGTAAATTATTTGACTGGTAGACTTCTGGAGGAGGAACAAAGGAGAAAGGAATGTAACATAATTAAGCAGAGTATGTCTGTTAAAGAATGTTGTCCTTGTAACACTGATAAGGTATTATCTGTAAAGCGTAATTGTTTTCGCTGTGGTTCTGAAAAGCATTTGCAAAAGAACTGTAATGTTGCACGGAAGGCAAAAGTCAAGCCGAGGATTGCCAAGCAACGAAGTGCTGTCCAGCTGTTGGTGATTAATTCTACAGGAAGGAATTTAAAGGAGACGTGGCTTCTGGACAGTGGAGCTAGTGAAAGTATTGCCAATAACAGGCAGATGTTTAAAAGGTTTATGCAGGCTGAACGGGACCATGTTAGCCTGGCAAATGGAAGTTCTGCATCTGTTACTGGCAGAGGGTTTGTGTTTGTACCTAGTTTGAATATTGAATTATCTATGCTATGTGTACCAGACCTAGAGTACAATATCCTGAGTGTTTCTCAGTTAGATAAACAGGGATATGATGTAAAGTTTGGTAAGGGTGAATGCATTGTTATGAAGAATAATCATGTCTGTGGTGAGGGTTTATTGCAGAACAGTCTATATGAGATGAAACCCAAGACAGATGTAACCCATGATGTAGCAATGATCAACAAACCAAACCATGATTCATGTGAACATTTGTGGCATAGACAGTTGGGGCATCCAAGTTTCAAAGTGGTTGAAAAGATGTCTGAAGCAAGTTCTGGAATGGATTTGAAACCGTGCCAAGCTTATCTGGATTGCACGGCATGTAAGGTTGCAAAGTCTAAGGTGTATCCTGTAAGCAAATTTAGTGATAGAAAGTCACATAAATATTTTGAATTAGTTCACACTGACCTAATTGGCCCATTACCAGCCACATTAGTTGGTGCTAAATATGTTTTAGTCATTGTGGATGATTTCACTAGATTCGGGTTCTGTTATCTGTTGAAAGCTAAAAGTCAAACATTTGATAAGTTCAGGAATTGGGTGCAGTTTGTGGAACGTAGATATAGCACAAAGGTGTGTAGTTTACAGACTGACCGGGGAACTGAGTTTATGAGTGGCAGTTTTCAGCAATGGCTCAGTAGGAGGGGCATTGCGCACAGGAGAACCAATCCGCATAGTTCAGCTGAGAATGGCGTGGCGGAACGAAGAAATTTAGCATTACAGACAGTAAAGGACGCATTGTTAGCTGACTCAGGGTTATCTAGAGGATACTGGGGAGAGGCTATACTGACTGCTAATTATTTAATTAACAGGTTGTGGAGTGTGTCTGTAAATCAAACACCATATTATATTTTGTATGGTAAGAAGCCATCATTAGCTCATTTGAAGGTGTTTGGGTGCACAGCCTATGTTCACGTGCATAAGGAAGTACGTAGGAAAGGGCAGGCAAAAGCACAGAAAATTATTTTTGTGGGATATGAGCCAGGAACCAAGGGATATAGGTTCACTGATGGCAGAAGACTTGTTATTTCACGATCAGCAAGTTTCAGTGAGCATAGCAATTGGCAGAAATTATACGGAGGGAGTCAGGTTTTTCTTCCTAGTCAGGGACAGATCGAGCTATCAGAGCGGCGAGAGTCCAGAGATGTGATTATGGATGAAGAGGAATTAACTCCTAGTGTGCCAATGAAGCAGGATGCTACTGTATTGCGCAGATCTGAAAGAGTTAACAAGGGCATACCACCTCAGCGTTACAAACCAGATGATGTTAAAGTGTGTTTTATTAATTATGAACCTCGTAGTTATTCAGAGGTATTGGAGTTGCCACCACAAGAGCAGAAAAAGTGGAAAACTGCTATGGATGTGGAAATGAATGCCATTAATTCCCATAAGGTGTTTAAATCTACCAGGCTGCCTGAGGGACATAGGGAAGTAGATTGTAGATGTGGGAGGAAATGGCTGAAGCTCCAGGATATGAATCTAATGAGGCAGGTAGAGTGTACAAGTTGCAGAAAGCGTTGTATGGACTCAGGCAATCGGCACGTTGCTGCAATCTGCGATTAGATGAGGCATTGCAAAGAATGGGGTTTAAGTGTAGCAAGGCTGACCCATGTCTGTACATAAAGCAATGTAGTGATGAACAGGTGTTGCTTTTGATCTTTGTAGACGATTTGTGTTTTATAGCTAAAGATCAATGGAGGGTAAATGAATTTACTGAACAACTCAAGCAACAATTTGATGTTAAAAGATCTGGGAGAGATTAAAAATTACCTAGGCGTAGGTATTCAGAAGGTTGATGGGGGTTACGTTCTAGAGCAGCGGAAGAAAATTGAACAGCTGCTAAGAGACAACGATATGGAACATTGCAAGGAAGTTCCTACCCCGATGACAACTGATTTTGTTAAGACAGAGGCTGGAGACGATGACCAAACATCATGTAATCAAGAACACTATCAATCAATAATTGGAAGTTTATTGTATTTAGCACAATGGTCACGTCCCGATATCGGGAATGCGGTGAATGTACTGAGTAGGTATCTTGTGCAACCTACCCAGAGGCATTGGAAAGGTATTAAACGTGTGTTTAGATATCTTAAAGGGACTATTAATAAATGTTTATTAATAAAACCTTGTAAACCATTGGAATTGAAATGCTATGTAGATAGTGATTGGGGTAATGATGTACATGATACGAAATCAATGTCAGGATTGATAATTATGTTTGGTAACACGTTGGTGGTGTGGAGGTCTCGGAAACAGAGTTCTGTCGCCATATCTACTGCAGAGGCAGAGTACGCTGCACTATCTGACCTATGTTCAGAGATCATATGGTATAGGCAATTGTTAAGGGATGTAAATGTAACAATTGAGGGACCTATATGTGTATATGAAGACAGTGAAGCATGTATACAGATGGCAAAGAATGATAGGATCAGAGGGAGGAGCAAACATGTGGATATCAAGTATCACAATGTTAGGAATGCTGTAAAAGAATCTCTGATTCATTTGCAATTGTCCATCTGAGAGTAGCGTAGCAGATGTGATGACAAAGCCTCTAAGTGTAGAGAGACATAGGATGTGTGTATCCAATATGTGTATGTCTTCTATTCTGTATAAATGAAATGTAATATCTATTGTAAATTGGAGAGGTGTTGGGGTTTGTATATACCCAGGAATTTACAGATAGATAAATTATACTGGAGAGGCTTGATATCTAGGTGAGAGGGGAATTATTCTGCAAGTCATCCAATTAGCAGCCATTGTTGTAGGGATGATGTGGAAGTGATGACTCATACTACAGGTGCTGTGATTTAGTTGGGTGTGGCAGATGATGAGAGTGACCTATAACATGATAGGTCAGTATTTGTATAAAGGAAGAGAAGTTATTATGTTCTTTCTTCTCGTTGCTGTTAAACTTCTCATCGCTGTATTCCATCTCGTTGCTGTATCATTTGTTACTGCTGTTGGATGTATTTTGGACTACGTATGTATATAAAGTAAATAGGCTATTTTATCTAATCTCTGCTTGAGTGTCTATTTACTGCATAGAGCGTGGATCACTGGAGTCTTGGAAATAGGCAGCAGGCCGCCCCACGGCGCACACTCTGACAAATCTGCATTTATCTAAATATATTCTGTTGATTAAGTATATTCTGTTGATTAAAAAAAATATTAACCACAGCTTATAGCATTTTACTTGCTTGCAAGCTTTTTTGGGATTTTTTTTTATCCTAAAGGGCAGGCTTGCACAACATACAGCCCACGGGCCACATGAAGCCCACCAAGCAGCCATGTGTGGCCTGCTGGCATTTTTTGAAAAATACCCAATCGACTGCTGCCAAACTACTGCCATGGATCTCTCAGCCACTTCCACCCTGAAAGACACGCTACCGAGTCCCTGCAACATCTCCAGGCCTCACAGACACTGCCAGCTTCACTGCTGCTGCCATGCCACTGAACAGCTGATTGGCACACCAGCTATTTTTTGTGGTCTGCAACTATTTTTAAGGTATTAATCTCAGCCTTTCCCCTCTATGAGTTGTGCAGGCCTACTAAACAGTGAGGTTTAAACTGTACTAAAATATCATATTCAGATAGATAGATAGATAGATAGATAGATAGATAGATAGATAGATAGATAGATAGATAGATAGATGATAGACAGACAGACAAAGTTGTGCAGGAGTGCTACTGACTGAAAAAGCTGCTGATCTCTGGCATAAGTGATAGACAAAAAAGGCCAACATAATTGAATTAATCATCAGGAAAGGAAGGAGAAAACCTCCATGTGTACAGGAAAAGAGTTTGTATTAAGCCTACCACGTTCTTCTGTAGGAGAATCTTGAAAAGACAACTGACAATGCAAGCATCAAAATACTTTACAATCTGGGCTTGATAAAAACTTGTTTTTAACCAACAGAGATACACTCCAAACTACAGACACATTCTAGGTGCCTCAATCAACAGACAATGTGAAGATTTGTAAATGTAAAACAAACAAACAAAACCCCTGGTTTAGTTAATACATATGCAGTTCAATCGGACATGATTGAACAGATTAAAAAAAAAGTGCAATCAGCCATTTTTATTCTGTTACAAATCCTACTAAATTCAGCAGGCCTTACTCTCAAGTAAAATTGCAGAATACCGCTATCAAATGAAGAGTCAATGTCAGTGAATACCTATGGGGCAGCCTTTTAAGATAACAATTACTAGTATCTACAGACAGACAATTTGGGTAGTATCTGCCAAAATTTCAATAACCAGCAAGGTCTTACATTGCTATCATGGCATTGCCACTTTAAATAATAATGACCAAAGCTGAAACTGCAACCAAGTCTAATCTAGGATTTCAAGAGGAATGAATGAAAAGAGAACTTAATCACTGCCTAAAAATAATTAACACATTTCCTTGGATTTAATTTACCCTCAGCAGGAAATTAGGTGGACATAGATATAGAAATTATGTTATCTTTTGCCTTTTCCATCGCAAGTAAAATTTGAATTTGTATTTATTTCATGTTGATCACTGGCACACTGTGTTCTTTATCTAATATACAACAAGTCTTTAACACTTTTTTTTTAAAATAAATTTTTATTCAAACATCAATAATATAGACATAAATCAACACTAATACAATACAACATATAACACATATTATACATTATACAATATATTGTGTGTTTTTTAGGTATATACATTAATATATTAACGACCTTTAGAAAGATTACAGCTCTACCCTCTACCCATTCTTCTATATTTTTTCTTCTTTACACTTTCTTCAAAATCTGAATTCTTTTCTTTCTTCCATACCTCTAATCTTTTCTACCATTCCAACACATTCTGATTAATTTTCCCATTTCTAAGTGTTTTTAACACTTAGCCTTTAACCCTTTACCTCCTACTTCTCTCAACATACTAATACCTTCTGAAATCTCAACTCATCTTCCCCTTTTTTTTCCCTTCTCTTCTTTCTGTAATCCCCTAATTCTCTATTCCTAATTATTTTAATTTTGAAGTCTTTAACACTTTTGTTTGAGTTTTTAAAACTCAGGTCATTTATGTCTCCAATATAAATGTTAGTCTGATTTTAATGGGCTGTTTATAAACCATGCTTCATATACCTTTGGTACATCAACATTTATTTATATTTCAAATTTAGTCACTGCCCATCTCACTCAAAGAGCGACTCTAAGCGGTTTACAATAAAACAAGAATAAATAACCATTAAAATACAATAAAACAATATTCTTAAATAAAAATATAATCCAAGACATAGATGTTAAAAAGTTCTTAATTTACAGGAGCAACTTCAGGGTGCTATCCACCCCCAGGGTTGGTTACCCCTCCTCATGCCCCATGCGAGATGGCAGAGCCAGGTCTTCACTCCTTTCCAGAAGGCCAGGAGAGTGGGGGCTTGCCTCACCATTGGGGGAAGAATGTTCCATAGGGTGGGGGCAACGGCAGAGAAGGTTCTCTTCCTGGGCCCCGCCAATCGACATTCTTTCATGGACAGGGTCTGTAATATGCCTTCTCTGCCTGACCGGGTGGGACGGGTCGATGTAATATATCGTTAACATATTCTAGTAGCAGGTACAGTGTGAATGGCAAAAGCCACATATTTGTATGCCATATAATGATCAAGCCCCTGTTCAAAGTTCTGTGTGCATCTTCTGGCTTGTTGTTCTTCTATTCTTTTTCTAAGTAATATTTCTTCTGTACTCTCTTTCCCCAATAACATTTTCATCCAATAACTGCTGTAATTTTAGTATTATGTTCTTCAATTTCTTCACAAAACTCTGTTCTACTGAACTGGCTTCTTGTTAGAACATTAAGATGCATAAATTTAATCTTTTAAAAGTTTCTTAAAGCTGTAGCCTTTTAAAACTTTGTCTCTGCTATCTAAAACAGGACTGTTTGATTATAGCAAAGTCAAAGGACAGCCAACACAGTGGACTGGGTTACTTCTACTTGTAATAGTAATTCCTTATCTCACATTTATGTTTCAGAATAATCAAATTTGTCCTTAGAGTATAAAGCAAGAGAAAAATTGCACTCTCAAATCCATGTATATAACACTGATGATATGCGCTGTTTAGCCATAAGCAAAATTTCTTTTTAATCCTAAACTGAAATTGCTTTCACTTAAGCTTTGAACAAATGATAGCATAAAGCTTTCTAAACATACCGCATGTGAAAAATGAACATTTTGTTTTTTAAATTGTAAAATGTCAGGATTAAACTTTTTATGTTAAAGTATTGCACTGATTTGAATAATACAATCTCTTGTATAGAGATAAGATCAATTAGAAGCTTAGTGTTATTTATTTATTTATTCATTCATCCATCCATTCTATAGTCATGGATTGTTCTTGGCTTACCTGGACTGGTAGTAATTTTCAATGCTGTCCAAACATGGACTAATGGCTAGTTCAGAGTTAAGGGGACATTAGTTTGCATGGTAACTGAAGCAAAGTCCAGGACTAGCTGCAAAGTGAAACCACTCCTGCAGCAATGGCTCTGCTGCTCCAGTGTGGTTAGCCTAAACACAAAAACATTTTGATGCTTGGAAGAGCAGCCACAAGAGGCCTTTAACTGTATGTTTTCTGGACTGTGGCCCATATGTTAAATATACACATATACACAACACACATATTAAAAACACACACTACTGTAAAGCAAATTTACTTTTCCTGGAAACATAAACTTTAAATGTTCTCTTGCTGGAATCTAAATCCTAAAATACCGTTGCATGGTAATAATGCTAATAACATGTATTACAACAACAAACTTGATTTTTTAGAAAAGCAATTACTTACAGATCTGTCAAATTCAGATGGCGGAAAGTCTTTCTGGACAAACTTGAAAGCTTATTTCTGGAGAAATTACTGTCAAGAAACAGTGTAATAATTAAAATGAGGGCTATTGGAAACAAAAGAGTCTTGAGATCTATGTCCCAGGAAGTTAAATTCTGTCAAACAACTCTTGCTGATGATCTCCAAAACTGATACAGATTGTATCCTAGCTTGACATCTAGACGCGACACAGATAAACACTGATTGCAACATGTATCTTAGAACAGTTCAGTTCATGTAAAGGAAAAACACTGGATTAAGTTTTACTCCAAAGATGTTCTCAGATGTTGACTAAACGCTCAATTTATTCATAAGCAAAATAGATGTTTACCATATCTTCTTTGATCCTACATCAAAGCCTATACTTACCCAAACCCTGACCATATCCCAAACAACTCCTTCATAAGCCTTTTAGACATACTTTTTTAAACTATGCGTTCACAGGAAACATTATGGAAAATGGTAACATGAAATCATTAGGCCTTTCAGTGCAATTAAGTATTTACTGCTTCATACTGCAATGTACTTTAGCATCTTCTACTACAATGAAAATCAGATGCATTCTTGCTCTCAACTATATTCACATGATTGCCTGCACTGTGAGAGGTACTCCTTCCCTAAAGAATATTTAAACTGGGCAAAATATAAAGATTTGCAAACCAGCACTTTTCTTTTTTTTTCTCTTCTCCATAGAAGGTATGTTCCCACTGAATAGGATATAGGCTCCCTGCCAAAATAGAACTCAAAAATATTGCCAACTAGTGCTTGATGGTTTGCCACCAAATTTCAGCAAGGTAATCATTGTGGGCTGCAGAAAAAGACATTTGGGGAGTACATAGAGCCAATGAGTTACCCATTCCTACTCTAAACTATACTTAAAACTAACCAAAGTTTCTAGGATTCCATGCAATGAGCAATACTGTTAGCTGAAAACAAAAGTAAAAGCTTCTCTTTGTGTTTACATCTTAAGAAGAGAGTAAAGTGCTTAAGCTAAATTTCTACAACCCTTCCCCACTCTAGTGGTAGTGCCAGCTAGATGTTTTTGACTACGGTTTGCAGACTTCTCAGCCAGCATGCCCAATTATTGGTCAACATTACACACTAACATAATCAATTTGTAACAAAGTCCTTATGGCAAACTTATAATGAGAAGTATTGCCAAGATACATCTCTCATATGAATTAATTGCTCAGCTTACATGGATAGTAAGGCTCATAGGTATACCTACTGCTGCATTAGCCAACGGTGATCTAGCCCTCTATCGACAACCAGATTCTTATCAGAAACCTTTTTCCTCCTTGCCTCTGTCCTTTTTCTCCCACAAACACAATTTATATTACTCTTTATAGCAGATATACAGTATATGCCTTATCTTAATATTGTGGGAACACCAAATTCTTTTTGTAAAGCAGACTAAGGAGATGTCAACAAAAAGTCCTGGTCACACATTCCCCTTATGAGACCATGGGCCAATTTTTTATATAAGTAAAAAAAAGTGGTTGAAATATCCTTTATTATGTCTTTATAATAGAAAAGCATTCATACAAGTAAATGCACTGATCTTTTGTGAAAATATACAAAAGATTTTCAGATTTTCCCCATTAGAATGTTGTCCTGATACTACTGCTTACATTTAAGCAGTGTCTATGGAATGTTTAATTTCCTTTGTTTACAATATTACTGGGTTTTTTTATAATCATACTTTAGCTAAAGACAGCCATTTTGGCTACATATATTTCACTTGGGGGAAAAGGGAAAAATGCAAATATGTTTATAAAAATGCTTCATTTAAGGTTCTTTAGCATTTGATACTACTGAAGTTGGTGGATATGTCTATGCTAGTGTTGATATTTTTGTATTATTTATATTGTACCATATTCGTTTTAAAGGGGATTTTAAATTGAATTAAAGAGCTCTCCTGTGAGTTGATTAAAGCCAAAATAGTTTTTTTTTAACTTGGAAGTTCATATAATTTATGTCTATGAAACAAAAGAAGTTTCTAAATCACAAATGTGCCAAATTCTTGTAAGAGGAGACAAAGGAAAATTGTTAATGTACATTATCACTATAATAATGTAAATTTCCCCATGTTCCAACAAAGCAAATTTTAAAAAACCCATAATACTGCTCCCAATGAAAGTTAGTTCTGTCAATACTCTTTATGAGATTTGGAATATATAATATATATGGCTATCAATATCCTCTCCAATAGCCAATGGAATAGCTTCTTTCCCCATACAGTACACTATCACAACAATCTTGGACAGCTGATAGTCAAAACAACACTTCTCCCATCCTCTGCTTTCCTCCCTGGTCATCTAATACCCTCCTCTTTTCTAATGGATGAGATATTTCTGTAGAAATGGATTTTGCAAGTGAATCAGCACATTGCAGATAATTGTTTACTAGTTATTTATCCCTAAAGTTAGAAGTTTGAAATTCACTTATCTAAGATCTTTAGCCTTTGCTATATCTGACAATGGGAATTACTTGTGCTTAAAGAGCAAGATCAGTAAATCATATCTTTATTTAAAACAACATTCCAATATGTATCCAAAAATAGCTGGATATTTTCCAGGTATCATTCCTTCTAATACTAAACTTGGACAGTCCACTGCCATCTGTTTGGCAGTAAATTGTCTAACCATTTTGCTGAAAATGTCATTTGAACAACAAAAAAGGAAAATGAGTGTGCACTGATTGGCTGGCATGTGCAGCTCTAACAATTTATAATACTCTCAAAAAGGGAGGAGGAATTCAGGTCAGGAGACAGATACATAATTATCAAGAAGAGTGTTGCTGGATTAGTTCAAATGGTCTTCTAGTCCAACTTAATGTTTGTACTGTGGTCAATCAGATGTCCATATGAAGACATGAGCTTCTGGGCTTCCCATACATCCTCCAGCTTGCATTCCCCAACAACTAATATTAGGTCATACCCAGTATCACTGCAATGGGCACAATACCTTTGTAACTGAGTATGTACTGTATATGTATGTATGATATATATAGGGTGTGTGTATGTGTGTGTACTGTACTATACTGTATGTATGTACAGCCATATATAAACTGAATACAGGTAGTCCTTGCTTAATGACTATTTGTTTAGTGACCATCCGGAGTTACAATGGCGCTGAAAAAACTGACATATTCAACCTTCCCAGCTGGTTTCTGATAAGCAAAAATCAATAGGGAACCATGTGATTCACTTAATGGCCACTGCAAAAACGGTCATAAAATCGGGTCCGGATTCACCTAACAACCGCATCACTTAGTGACCTAAATTCTGGGCCCAATTGTGGTTGTTAAGCGAGGACTACCTGGACAACCACTGATAACCAAGAAGTTTAAAAAATCCTTCCCACCTAATATAGGGGAAAGATCATATTTTTCCTTTTCCAGACATTTTTTGCTCTGGCATATAATGATATATTCAACAATACTGGCAACTAGTCGCAAACCTGAGTCCATCAACATAGCATGGAAGGCAACATTTTATTGTAAGTCCCTGCTGGTAATGGTTAAACAATTCTGCTAGTTCTAAAGCCATAAAGTGGGTTCTCACTTACATGTACTGCAGGTTAATATTTTTCAGGAAAGCTTGGCGTGAGACAAACTTCAAGCCTGAGTCCACCACAGTTCTGCAAAAGTACACAAGCATAAGTTACAATTACGATAGTGATCTTTCGTCCATTCATTTATTCATGGGGAGTATAGCATGTACAGTAGCTCAAGGAATTTCAGAATAAATCTTGGTTCAAGAATTGTTATTCTATTGCCCCGACTTAGCAAACTGTGGTGCATGTGAGAAAATTCTCTATTCCCTACAATGAGTAAGGCAACACCATGAACATACAGAGCTGCTTCTTTTAAATGAAATAAATGAAGACAATGGCCCATGCAAGATCTCAGTATATTCCATTATAGAGCTTACACAACGTGGGCAAAACTGTGTAGTTTATAATAATCAATGTACATAATTAAACTATATACTTACAAATTTCTTAATCCAATGTACAGTCCAACATCTTTCTCATTTATGCTTTCTAAACCCCGCTGGTTTGCAATATAACTGTTTAAAAGGACAAAAAAAAGGGAGAGAGAAATGTTACTGTGGTACTATATTATTTTCTTATTTATATTTATATCATAGGTATACAGATAGCATTTGTCTGGCTTGGAGGTATACAGATAGCATTTGTCTGGGAAAATGGGGAAATAAATTGTTTCTCCATTACAACATGATACAGCAGGACAGACTTGCAGAAACATATTAAGCACCATAATATGTCCAGAAGCCCTTTGCAAGATGGGAGCAGTGGTTCTTAAATTGGAGATAATTTATTTATTTTATTTATTTATTCAATTTATATAGCTGCCCATCTCAAACCAGTGACTCTGGGAGGCGAACAGTAATAACCCCAAAGGCTTAATTTGGGCATATCCTTGGGGTAATGGAGCAATTTGTAATAGATTATTTGTGAGTTAAGGATCCAGTTTGGGACTGCCACTGTGGAGATGTTTATGTAAAACAACAAGAGTCTAAGAGTCTGGTGTGTGTGTGTGTGTGTGTGCGCGAGAGAGAGAGAGAGAGAGAGAGAGAGAGAGAGAGAGAGAGAGAGAGAGAGAGAGAGAAATGACATTATTCAAGACTAAGAAAAGGGGTAATTGGGTCAGTTTAAGAATCACTATACTAGAATCTCAATAGTCCAGTTCTTGCATATTATACCATAACAGCTTTTAGCTACTGCTCTCTTGATTCATTTTTCTTCTGTTAAACAGAACAAATAACTAGCAAATAATAACATAACTACTAAGTTCTGTATACTACATGACAGCAGTAATGGAGACGAAATTTGTTTGGTCCCCATTTTAATATATGGTTTCTTAATTTGCATATGCCAAACCAATACATGAATAAAAAATGCAGTTATAATTCAGTTTGTTTTTCTGAACTTTTCACAATGCCCCCCAATAAAAAGAATAGGAAAATAAAAAAGTAAATAAAAGAAAAAGTAAATAAAATAAAAAGTATAAGAAAATTCCTGAATGGAGGAAAACTATTACATTTTGTAAACCCACATTTTAAAAAATCTTAGGTAAGCAAAATTACCCGCAAAAGTTTGGATAGAATTACACATAAAATATATATATGCATTTTCATAAGAAGTTCGCTTTTTAAAAATTGTGAATGCAAAAACAGAATGAAAGGAACTCAGGGTTGGAAAAATGAGATATCAAAATTGACAGACTAATCCATCCATGAATAATAATGCATCCATAATGTGCCCTAAGATTTTGGGGGAAAGCATATATACCGTTGGAAGACCTGAAAAACCAGGTTACAGACAGATTGTTATGGAGAAAATCTATCTATGTGGTCAGTAAGTGTCAATACCAACTTGATGACACATCAATAACATCAGGAAATCAATCAGTTATATTTATATATTTATAGTTATCACTGAAAACAATAGCAGAAACCCTGAAAATTACAGTAATCAGGTCTGTAGAGGTATAATATATAATAGGGGTAAAAGTAATATATTCTTTCAATGACTGCATGGATATGACCATGCAGTTTTCCTTGCAACAATAAGGGAGCAAGATTGGGGATATTTTAAACTTATTGTCTACCTTAAATGGTCCTTACAAACATGGGTGTACCAGGCTATCTCATTTGCTACTGAAGAATTTGTAGCAACAGTTAGAACAGCATATGGAGCAACTAATTGGTTCAAAGTTGGGAAAGGATATGCCAAGGTTGTATGCTGTTATCTTGTTTACTTAATTTATATGCAGAATATGCCATGAGAAATATTTAACTAAAAGAAATAGAAAGTGAAATTAAAATTAAAATCAACAACTGCAGATATGCTGATGATACAATTTTCATGGCTAGAGTAAAGAAGACTTAAGGGAACTTGTGTTGAAAGTAAAAAAAAAGAGCCTGCAAGGCTGGTCTGCTTTTGTTGTTTATTCGTTCAGTCGCTTCCGACTCTTCATGACTTCATGGACCAGCCCACGCCAGAGCTTCCTGTCCGCTGTCACCATCCCCAGCTCCCCTATGGTTGAGTCCGTCACCTCCAGAATATCATCCATCCATCTTGCCCTTGGTCGGCCCCTCTTCCTTTTGCCTTCCACTTTCCCTAGCATCAACTTCTTCTCCAGGGTATCCTGTCTTCTCATTATGTGGCCAAAGTACTTCAGTTTTGCCTTTAATATCATTCCCTCAAGTGAGCAGTCTGGCTTTATTTCCTGGAGTATGGACGGGTTTGATCTTCTTGCAGTCCAAGGCACTCTTAGAATTTTCCTCCAACACCACAGTTCAAAAGCATCTATCTTCCTTCGCTCAGCCTTCCTTATGGTCCAGCTCTCACAGCCATAGGTTACTACGGGGAATACCATTGCTTTAACTATGCGGACCTTTGTTGTCAGTGTGATGTCTCTGCTCTTAACTATTTTATCAAGATTTGCCATTGCTCTCCTCCCAAGAAGTAGACGTCTTCTGATTTCCTGGCTGCAGTCAGCGCCTGCAGTAATCTTTGCGCCTAGAAATACAAAGTCTGTCACTGCCTCCACTTTTTCTCCCTCTATTTGCCAGTCATCAATCAAGCTGGTTGCCATAATCTTGGTGTTTTTTTTTGAGGTTTAACTGCAACCCAGCTTTTGCACTTTCTTCTTTCACCTTCATCATAAGGCTCCTCAACTCCTCCTCGCTTTCAGCCATCAAAGTGGTATCATCTGCATATCTGAGATTCTTAATGTTTCTTCCAGCGATTTTAACTCCAGCCTTGGATTCATCAAGTCCAGCACGTCGCATGATGTGTTCTGCGTACAGGTTGAATAGGTAGGGTGAGAGTATACAACCCTGCCGTACTCCTTTCCCAATCTTAAACCAGTCCGTTGTTCCGTGCTCTGTTCTTACCGTTGCTACTTGGTCGTTATACAGATTCCTCAGGAGGCAGACAAGATGACTTGGTATCCCCATACCACCAAGAACTTGCCACAATTTGTTATGATCCACACAGTCAAAGGCTTTAGAATAGTCAATAAAACAGAAATAGATGTTTTTCTGAAACTCCCTGGCTTTCTCCATTATCCAGCGGATATTGGCAATTTGGTCTCTAGTTCCTCTGCCTTTTCTAAACCCAGCTTGTACATCTGGCAATTCTCGCTCCATGAATTGCTGGAGTCTACCTTGCAAGATCTTGAGCATTACCTTACTGGCATGTGAAATAAGTGCCACTGTTCGATAGTTTGAACATTCTTTAGTGCTTCCCTTTTTTGGTATGGGGATATAAGTTGATTTTTTCCAATCTGATGTCCATTCTTGTATTTTCCAAATTTGCTGGCATATGGCATGCATCACCTTGACAGCATCATCTTGCAAGATTTTAAACAGTTCAGCTGGGATACCGTCATCTCCTGCTGCCTTGTTATTAGCAATGATTCTTAAGGCCCATTCAACCTCACTCTTCAGGATGTCTGGCTCTAACTCACTGACCACACCGTCAAAGCTATCTGCAATATTATTATCCTTCCTATACAGATCTTCCGTATATTCTTGCCACCTTTTCTTGATCTCTTCTGCTTCTGTTAGGTCCTTACCATCTTTGTTTTTGATCATACCCATTTTTGCCTGAAATTTACCTCCGATGTTTCTAATTTTCTGGAAGAGGTCTCTTGTCCTTCCTATTCTATTGTCTTCTTCCACTTCCGCGCATTGCTTGTTTAAAATAATTCCTTATCTCTTCTGGCTAACCTCTGGAATTTTGCATTTAATTGGGCATATCTCCCCCTATCACTGTTGCCTTTTGCTTTCCTTCTTTCTTGGTCTACTTCCAGTGTCTCAGCAGACAGCCATCTTGCCTTCTTGGTTTTCTTTTTCTTTGGGACGTTTTTTGTTGCCGCCTCCTGAACATTGTTGCGAACTTCTGTCCATAGTTCTTCCGGGACCCTATCTACTAAATCTAGTCCCTTAAATCTATTCTTCACCTCCACTGCATATTCCTTAGGAATATTAGTGAGCTCATATCTAACTGATCTGTGGGTCTTCCCTATTCTCTTTAGTCTGATTCTAAATTTTGCAATAAGAAGTTCGTGATCTGAACTACAGTCAGCTCCAGGTCTTGTTTTTACCGACTGTATAGATGTCCGCCACCTTTGGCTGCAAAGGATGTAGTCAATCTGATTTCGGTGTCGACCATCTGGTGAAGTCCATGTATAAAGTCGTCTTTTAGGTTGTTGGAAGAAAGTGTTTGTTATGCACAGTGAGTTGTCTTGGCAAAATTCTATCAGCCTATGTCCTGCTTCATTTTGTTCTCCCAGACCATGCTTGCCTGTAATTCCAGTTGTCGTTTGACTACCCACCTTAGCATTCCAGTCTCCTGTAATGAAAATAACATCTCTTTTTGGTGTATTATCCAGTAGGTGCTGCAGATCCTCATAGAACTGATCTACTTCTGCTTCTTCAGCATCTGTGGTTGGGGCGTATATTTGGATCACTGTGATGTTAAATGGCTTACCCTGAATTCGAATTGAGATCATTCTATCGTTTTTTGGATTGTATCCAAGCACTGCTTTAGCCACATTATTAATAATTATGAAGGCTATTCCATTTCTTCTGTGGTCCTCTTGTCCACAGTAGTAGATTTGGTGGTCATCTGATGTGAAGAGGCCCATTCCAGTCCATTTCAGTTCACTGACACCTAAAATGTCTATATTTAATCTTGACATCTCACCAATAACCACATCCAATTTGCCCTGGCTCATAGATCTTACATTCCAGGTTCCTATGGCGTGTTGATCTTTTGAACATCGGATTCGTCGTTCACCACCAGCACCGTCGGCCGCTAGCCGTCCTTTCGGCTTTGAGCTAGCTGCGTCATCACATCTGGGGCTAGTTGAACGTATCCTCTGTTCCTCCCCAGTAGCATTTTGACCATCTTCCGACCTGGGAGTCCCATCTTCCGATGGTATACCGACATATCTCTGGTTGTACTGATCCATTTAATTTTCACGGCAAGAATACTGGGGTGGGTTGCCATTACCTTCCCCAGGGATCGTATTTAGTCTGACCTCTCTGCCACGACCTTCCCGTCTTGGGTGTCCCTTCACGGTTTAGCTCATGGTTTCATTGAGGTGCTCAAGCTCCAGCACCACGACAAGGTAATGATCTCCTTTGCTGGAGGCTGGTCTGCTGCTTAGTATTAAAAATAAAAAAGAAAGATTATGTCAGTAGCAATGCCAAACCAATGCCAATAGACAGAGAAGTCGAAGCAGTAGTAGACTTTATCTTTCTAGACCAAAAAATAAAAATCACAAGACTGGTGACTATAGCCATGAAATAAATAGACCATTGCTACTTAGGAGAAAGTTTATGACAAATCTGCACAAAATATTGAAGTGCAGAAACATCATATTGATAACAAAGATGCATAATATTAAGGCTATGGCTTTTCCAGTTGACTGTGAAAGCTGGATCCTCAGAAAGGCTGAAGGAAGGAAAATCAATGTCTTTGAATTGTGGTACTGGAGAAAATTGTGGAGAAGACCTTGGACTGCAGCAAGAACAAAAATTCAATATTAGATGAAGGAAACCAGATTATTCATTGGAAGCTTCAGCTCGGATATTTTGGACACATAATGTGAAGTCAAGAGTTATTGGAGAAGACCTTGATGCTTGGAAAAATCGAAGGCAATCAAAAAAGAAACTGACAGAAAATAAGATGGCTAGATATGATCACTGACATCATGAACAAGAGCTTCTTAGAACTCAAAGGAGCTGTTACTGACAGACTGACCTTGCCAAGTGATATCCACCTGGGACGCAGAGAGTTGGAAGCAACTGAATGAACAACAAAATTGAATTGCCTGCCTTGCTTAAATGACCAGATATTCAACTTTTTTCGAATAGCTATGATTCTAGAATTTATTTATTATTTATATATTAAAATGTATTTAAACAAATCTACAATATTTGTACAATAAACACCAGGGGCGTGGTGGCTCAGCGGGTAAGACGCCAGGCTTGTCGATCAGAAGATCGCAAGTTCGGAGGTTCGAATCCCTAGCCCTGCATGCGGAGTGAGCTCCCGCACTAGCTCCAGCTCTTGCCAACGTAGCAATTCGAAAGCATGCAAATGCAAGTAGATTAATAGGTACCACCTCGGTGGGTAGGTAACAGCATTCCGCACGCGTCATGCAGCCACATGACCGTGGAAGCGTCTTTGGACAATGCTGGCTCTTCGGCTAACAAACGGAGATGAGCACCGGCCCCTAGAGTCGGACACGACTGCACAAATGTGCGGGGGGAACCTTTACCTTTACCTTACAATATTGTACTGGCTTCTGATGTTATATACGGCCCCCAAATCTACTCCTACGTCATATCTCAAAGCTTAAGAAATTAAAGCATAAATTAGGTTGGTGTATGTAAGTGGCCATTATCAGGTGCCATCTAAGTATCATGTACATCATGTAACAGTGAAACACAGCAGAACATGAACAGGAAAACAATAGAAAAATAAACAAAACTAAACAAATTACAAGAGAGGTTTATTCACAATGGTTTGTTCACAGTCTCCGCTTGCATGGTGTCAAAATCAAATTCTTCAAAACCCTTAGTGCTCATTAAGGGGCAGAGCAAAACTAATGAAATAATAGTACAGATTCTAGGGATAAAATTATCGTCACTCACTAGATCACATAACTGCAAATCTCACACTGAACATTCAAGTATATTTACAAAAATACACAAAGAGAAAAAGAAAGAAAAGGAGTCTCTTCATCCAGAGTACTGTGTCCATTTGTTGCCAGCCAGCCTCTCTGAAATAAGTAAAACATCGTGACTAAAATTCAGAGGGATGTGTTACTCTAGATGTATTCCAGATGCACTGTGCTAGTTGTTTTCAAAACAGTATTCCAAGAAACCTTGGTTTCCTTGGAAGCTTATCAACTATACCCTGACCAAAAGATCAGCAATGGCATGATCCCTTCCATGAAAAACAATTTACAGTTTTGGATGATTTACCAATTCCAATGGGTATTCTGGAAGCTGCATCTGGAGCATGCCAGGTTGGGGAAAGTTATTTTAGGATTTATTCTTAGCTGATGCAGAGTGACAAGAAGGATTAAAAGGTTTGGCCAGTGTTCCATATCAACTGAATGTGCTCCAGGTTCTTCTAACAGAGGGGTTCTGAGGCCAGAGATTTCAGAGCAAATAAACTCATTGCAGACGATGTTCCCTGAAGGTACACAATTTCAAAATCAGTGACCTAGGCAATACATGTATGAACATAAGGACAATTCTGAATCAGTCCAGCATTTTGTTTCCCACAGTGGCCAACCAGTTGCCACTAGGGTGCTCACAAGCAGAAGATGGAGACATATCCCTCTTCCTTTTCCCTGGCAACTGGTATTTGAAGGCATGCGGCTCCCCCCACCCCCCGACATAACACTGACTCTTCAATACGATTCAACCTTAGTACACCTGATCACCATGAATTTATCTAAGCCAGAGCTTTCCAAACTGTGTGTCGCGACACAAAAGTGTGTCACCACACACAGTCTGGTGTGTCGCCACACAACCCGGAAGCGCTGATCATCATCAGCGCTTCCGGGTTTTCCTGCGGCAACACACCAACCGCGGTGCGCAAAAACCCGAAAGCGGCAGCAGCGCTTCTGGGTTTTTGAGTGCTGCCACAACAGCGGCACTTCCAGGTTTTCCCGCAGCGACACACCAACGGCGGTTGGTGTGTCGCCGTGGGAAAACTTTGGAAAGCCCTGATCTAAGCCCTTTTTAATACCATCTCAGTAACCATCATCATGTATTATGGCAATTAATTTCACAGGTTAATTATGCACCATGAAGATTTTCTTTTGTCAGTCCTAAACTTCTTTACAATTATTTTACAATGTCTGGTCCTAGTATTTTGAGATAGGGAAAAAATCATCTCCCCATCCATTTTATCCATGTCATGCATAATTTTATACACGTCAGTCATGCCGTCACCACCACCAAGCTAAAGAACTCCAAATATTTTAGCTTAATAAGATGATCAAGGCCCTGATCATTTCAACTGCTATCTTCTACACTTTTTCAAACTCTGTTATATTCTTTTTCAAATGTGGTGAGCAGAACTGTATACAGTATGTTCACATACCATATATTTGTATAATGGCATCAGAATATTATTTGATTGTTTATTTGCTATACCATCCTGTACTTTATAATCCAAATGGTTTATAATAAAATACCAAGTAAAATTCAACTTGATAAAACTATCAAAATAAAAATGAATTCAAATGTTATAAATTAATTTTAAAAATCAAGCGTCAGCATGCATGACAGACTGTGGGAAGAAGCCTTTCAAAAAGACTCTGCCTTAATTAATTCACTATAAGTCTGCCTGGGAATTTACTCTTACTGTTTATAAGATTATGTTTTTATCCCTGATTAGCATTAAGGATGCCTTTCTGAAATCTGTGTGGTTCTTACATTTCTGATTTTCCAGCTATGTGGGGTTTGACAGCACCTTGCCCATAAAGAAAATAAAAGCCATCAAGCCAGTCTGAAAGCCTTCTGAAAAATTAATTTTCATTGCCTTCCTCAAAGTCAGCAATGTAGAGGTAGTCCCCAAATCCAGAGGGAGACTATACCAAAGGGATGGAATATATTTTGTAAGGTGTAAAAATACACCTAGAGTATTTTTGGAGTTGAGTAGCCTTAACAAATCTAATAAATAATAAAATAAATAAATAACTGAGCAAATCTGCCTTAACCACACACACCCCGTGTATTTCTTGAAGGGTGGGAATATGGTTACAGTGGTTCTCACCTACCAGTAGGCAGGCAACTACGTTCTGCACAACTGCAGTTTCTAAGTAATCTTTAAAGGCAGCCTTTAAAGTGCACTGCAGTAATTCCAACCCATAGGTGATGAAGGCATGAGTTACTGTTGCCAAATGGGGCCACAACTGGCGCACAAGCCACGGGTGTAGAAGGCTTCCCTGCCCATGGACTTCACATGCTGATCCAGCAATAACCATGAGTCTAGGGAGAACCTCCAAGTCACAGATCTGCACCTTCATGAGAAGTGCAATCCTGTCTAGAGTTAAAGTATACCAACAGTGTACCATATGCATTTTAGACAAATGGCAACTCCAACAAGCTTTGGCTTCTTTCTTTCCACACTACTCCTACAGCTCCAGACCCCAAGTCAAGAATTCTATCTCATCTATAGCTTGACTAGGAGTTGAGATGTTTGAAAAATTGTAGTGATATAAGAACCTGGTAGATAATACACTAAGATGCTGGTTTTAGCAGGATGTTTTTATGTACTAATATAAAAATTCTAGCATAAAGCCATGTATAATTTGCATGAGAAATTGTGGGGAGGCTGGGAAAATAGACAGAGGGAAAATAAACAATATAGAGATAGAAGGTGAGTCCATAAGCAGCTTATCTTATAAATTTCAACTCAGCCCAGGTGGCAAGAAAGAGGAAAGAAGCATTTCAAATCATTCAAAGAAACTCCTCCTTGTTGAATTCACTATAAATGAGGGTTGGAAATTCTTATAACTTCCAAGATTCTGTATTTACTCCAAGGCTAGCATTGAATATACTTTATTGAAGTCTGTGTAGTTATTGCTTACTTGAGCTTGCCCAGCTGCATAGGGCTTGCCCATTTGTTAGGGAGTCATTTATGGGAAATAGCAATAATGCCAGGGTTTCTATAAACCATTATGATATATCTCACCAAGCATTATATATGCTATGCATAGTATGTATGGGAAGACCCGAATAACATTGTATAAAACACTGGTGAAGCCTCATTTAGAATACCATGGCCAATTATGGGTGTCCCCATTGAAAAAAACTACAAAATAAAACAGGGGCTACTAAGATTTCTAAACAAATGAGAGATCTGAGTTTGATAAATGGAGAACAAAGATCAAAGCACCTATTGACTACCCAGCATATACAGTAATTGTCCAACACAATTCCAAACAAAGGAAGCATCACATTGATACCACCATGCCTGGGTTTCTTAAAGCTTTCCTCCTTCCAAGTGTTTGCCATGGTACCAATGGAGGATGATTTTGTTTTTTAAAACTCTGGAGGCAATTAAAAATTGAAGCAACTGGGTGGAAAGGTTTAAGCCCTCAAACTCAATAAAGATCTAGATTTCACACAATAAGAATAGCAACATCATTCACATACTACGTAGTCAATATAATGTGTTCTTCAACCTTAAAAATACTGTTCTACGTAAATTGGAAAGGTAAGCGTTGACATATAACAACCGGGAGGAAGAAACAACACCAGAGTATGGGGAAAGGGTTACTGTATTTAAATTAGAAGATTAGAAGAAGAATTATTGCCTAAACAATAAATTAAAGATGTACATTTGAAGGATTCCAACATTATTTATCTTATTATTAGATTTGTTTCCTGCCTTTATTTGTACAACTCAGAAGGGTGTATATAATGCTCCTGCCTATTTTTCTGATAACAACATCCCTGTGAGATGGGTTGGGCTGAGAAAGAGTGACTGGCCCAAAGTCACCCAGCTGGTTTTCATTGGAGCCTTGATAAAGAACCTACAGACCATCAGATGTTATTCAATCAGAACTTCCAGCACCCCTTGGTAGTTAGGTACAGATTAGCAACTTCTAGAGGCCTATAGTTTCTTTTCCCCTGTATATCTTATACTCCACAACTATAGTTTATATAGAGGATGTTATTCAGCTAACCAGACCTTTACTCAGTAGAGGTTGAAATAACATTGTTGGCAGGCTTTGCCTACATGCTCCAAGTTTTACCACTGCTGAGAGTCATGGAGGATGAATTGGTTGGTTATGGTATGGAATTAAATTTGCCTTTGCCCAGCCCAGCAGTGATTTACCTGAATAAACGGGGAGCTGCTGCTTTGTGAGCACTTAGATATAAAACTTCCACTTTAGCTTCATCTCACTAGGGGATGGATGAAGAGCAACAGGATTCTCTGAATATAATCTTGTCAGAAAGAGATTTAGGAACAAACCTTATCTGACCAAAAGCTCTTTCACAACTACTTTGCCTTGATGTTACTTATCAAACATTAATATTCTAAAAGCTTTGGCTTTACAGTGGCTTTCTGAGCACAATTGTGAGAAATTCAGTGTGTTTTTCTGCTCTCAGAAATGGCTTTTATTTAATTGAATCATCTTTCTAAGTTAGGCAAAAATCATTCTGACATGGAGGGGGGGGATTACTGAAGCCATGTGGAAGATCATGGTGTTCTTTTAATACACCACAGCAAACGTAAACAACCCTGACATCTAAAGTTCTTTGAACCACTCCAGTTACTAGATACCCTAATTATTTTAGTAATTAGCAAAGCCCAGCATGGTGATATATTTGTTTTCCTCTTTATCAGCACTATGCAATTGGTATCTCTGAAGATCTTCTTTTCTGTCCATTTTCATAGTCTGCTTGTAAACTGAGGTACCTGAGTATTGAAACTCTGAGAATGTAATATAGGGGAGTCCCAGATGAATAGGCAATCTTATCATTTTTTAAAAAAAATACACATGCACTCGTGCAAAAACATGTTGAGTGTAAATCCAGAACTGGCAAAGTCAAGGTGTGAATCATGGAGCATTCACAGTCTATGAACACGGGAGAATTTTTTGCAGTAGCAAGGTTTAGAATTGGTTAATATTTATTAATTTATTTCTATTTCAGATTATATTCTGTGAAAATCCCAAGATTGTTAACATCACTATAATACAATTATTAAAAAGACCTCCCAATTCTAATTATTAAGACAATTTTTTAAAAAGTGGCAAATGCTAAACATTAATACATAATTATTCAGATTCAAAAGAACAGGAAGCAAGGATAATTTTTCAATCATCATAAAATGTCTAGCATCTACCTAGAACAAAACAAAGAGAGAACAAACATTTTTCTCAAGGTAAGAACATATTCAGATGACTTCTGGAATATATAAATAATGCAGGTGGTTGATTCCAATATTCCTTAGTACAATAAACTAAGGCTCTTATAAACCATTAATATCGCTGTCAGCCTTCCCAGGTAGACCAGACAGGAAACATGATCAGGTGAGCTAATTCTACTTTATTATAAGGCTAGTTAACAGAATCTTGCAAGTCTGAAGTACAAATCTCCCACCATCTCTTTTTACAACCTGGTAAGCTAGGGATCAATGAATCAAGGTAAGCTGGATGTGGTCAAACATGAGATGACAAGATTGAACATCGATATATTGGGAATCAGCGAACTAAAATGGACAGGAATGGGCGAATTTAATTCAGGAGACCATTATATATACTACTGTGGGCAAGAATCCCTTAGAAGAAATGGAGTAGCTCTCATAGTCAATAAAAGAGTGGGAAAGGCAGTACTGGGGTACAACCTAAAAAATGACAGAATGATTTCAGTTCGAATCCAAGGCAAACCATTCAACATCACAGTAATCCAAGTCTATGCCCCAACCACTGATGCTGAAGAAGCTGAAGTTGACCGGTTCTATGAAGACCTACAACACCTTCTAGAACTAACACCAAAAAAAGATGTCCTTTTCATCATAGGGGACTGGAATGCTAAAGTAGGAAGTCAAAAAATAACAGGAATAACAGGCAAGTTCGGCCTCGGAGTACAAAATGAAGCAGGGCAAAGGCTAATAGAGTTTTGTCAAGAGAACACGCTGGTCATAGAACACAAGAGACGACTCTACACATGGACATCACCAGATAGTCAATACCGAAATCAGATTGATTATATACTTTGTAGCCAAAGATGGAGAAGCTCTATACAATCAGCAAAAACAAGACCTGGAGCTGACTGTGGCTCAGATCATGAGCTTCTTATTGCAAAATTTAGGCTTAAATTGAAGAACGTAGGGAAAACCACTAGACCACTCAGGTATGACCTAAATCATATCCCTTATGAATATACAGTGGAGGTGAGGAATAGATTTAAAGGATTAGATCTGGTAGACAGAGTGCCTGAAGAACTATGGATGGAGGTTTGTAACATTGTACAGGAGGCAGCAACTAAAACCATCCCAAAGAAAAAGAAATGCAAGAAAGCAAAGTGGCTGACTGATGAAGCTTTACAAATAGCTGAGGAAAGAAGGGAAGCAAAAGGCAAGGGAGAAAGGGAAAGATATAACCAACTGAATGCAGATTTCCAGAGAATAGCAAGGAGAGATAAGAAGGCCTTCTTAAATGAACAATGCAAATAAATCAAGGAAAACAATAGAATGGGAAAGACTAGAGATCTCTTCAAGAAAATCGGAGATATCAAGGGAACGTTTTGTGCAAAGATGGGCATGATAAAGGACAAAAAAGGCAGGGACCTAACAGAAGCAGAAGAGATTAAGAAGAGGTGGCAAGAATACACAGAAGAACTATACAAGAAAGATCTTAATATCCCTGATAAATACGATGGTGTGGTCACTGACCTTGAGCCAGACATCCTAGAGAGTGAAGTCAAGTGGGCCTTAGGAAGCATTACTAACAACAAAGCTAGTGGAGAAGACAGTATCCCAGCTGAGCTATTTAAAATCCTAAAAGATGATGCTGTTAAAGTGCTGCACTCAATATGCCAACAAATTTGGAAAACTCAACAGTGGCCACAGGATTGGAAAAGGTCAGTTTACGTTCCAATTCCAAAGAAGGGCAATGCCAAAGAATGTTCAAACTACCGTACAATTGCACTCATTTCACATGCTAGCAAGGTTATGCTCAAAATCCTACAAGCTAGGCTTCAGCAGCATGTGAACCAAGAACTACCAGAGGTGCAAGCTGGGTTTTGAAGAGGCAGAGGAACTAGAGATTAGATTGCCAACATTCGCTGGATCATGAAAAAAGCAAGAGAGTTCCAGAAAAAAATTTAAATCCTGAATATCAACACACATATATTGCACCAACTTGTATCATAAAGCTGAACATCCTATTACACTAAGTAGAAGCTTTCCACCCTATCATATCTCACTCAGCTTTTACCTGTGAGGTTTAGTAACCATACTGTAGTGGTTACTACGTTGCTCCTCTTATGTTTTGGTGTTGGATTAAGAGGAGCAACGTAGTATATGCAATCCAGTGCAGTGAGGAGTGTTCTGAGCTCTACATTGGAGAAACCAAACAGCCTTTACACAAGAGGATGGCCCAACACAGGAGGAGCAACAGCACAGGACCAGGATCAGCAGTTTACCTTCATCTAAAAGAAAAAGGACACTCATTTGAGGACATTAATGTTCACATTTTGGACAGGGAAGATAGGTGGTTTGAGAGAGGGGTTAAGGAATCCCTTCATGCCAAAGTGGAAAATCCTTCCCTCAATAGAGGCGGAGGCCTCAGGCCCAACTTGTCCCCCATTTATCACGCTGCTCTTTCATTAGTCCCCAGGAAGATTAAGACCACTTCACAAGTTCACCAGCAAGGCCACATTTAAGGATCCTCTTGGGGATGAATAAAGGTTTTAGGAGTAAGACATCCCAAAGACTGACTACACCTCAGTTGCCCAATTAACAAGCCAATCAGGTGTAAGGTCAATACAGGCACCCTGGAAGACATATATGGGGTCCCCTCACCAACTTTTGCCCAGACTGAAGAAGCTACTTGGACAAGCAGTGAAACGTTTCAACCAAAAGAAAGAAATCCAGTTGCCATGACTCAACCTACAGACTTTGGCTTTGTCATGTTCTTTCTCCCAAGTAGCAGACATCTTTACAGGCTATACAGGCCAAATGCCTATGAATTTTTGAGCACAGAAAGATAAGATAAAGTTTGTTACTACCTCAACTTCTTCTTTGCCTATTTGCATTGAATTGGTTCTGCCTATTTACATAGTTTTGGGGTTTTGGTCTGCTGGTCTCCTATATTAAAAAACCGGCGTTCTCCAGCGAACACTTCCTACACGTGTCAGCCCAGCAACGCAATGCAAATAAGAATGGAGCATTTTAAGTTAGTTCGTAGCAAAATAATTCAAGTAAGAAATTCTTTTTAAAATATTAAAATTGCATTATTTATGATCTTTTCATATAGTTCAAAATATCCGGTTAACAAAAATATATTGGCATAGCTGTTCTGATTTAATTCAGCCTATTTTTCTAAACAAACACCACTGAAGTTACACTGCACTATTCCAAACTGCAACAGTGCACTTAGAAAGCAGCATTAATGCATTAATACGAAGTAGTCAGATAGAAATAATATTGTAATTCAGCTTTAGTTCTATTGCTCTAAAATCCCCATTTATGGGAAACATTTTCAAATGCAAAGTGTATAACCCAACACTTACTCCTCAGTTATCTATAGAATCTTGATTCATTCTGCCGAGGAAAAGTATTTTGAAAGTTAATAAAGAATAATTATTTAGTAAATATCTAGCATCATGTTCTGAAGTTGAGGATCACTATCATGGATATGTGGAGTCCATGGTGCTCTCTGAGCCTTGTTGTTTTCTTGCAGACGTTTCATTGCCAAGCTAGGCAACATCTTCAGTGCGAAAAGGGAGTGGAACTTGCTCTCTGTTTATATACCCTGGCTTGTCCTGCCTGTGTTGGTGGGGGTGTTGTACTCTCCTTGGTAGTACCTTGATTGGGCTGTTGTTTGCTGCTTGGTTGATTGACTGAGTTAATAGTTCCTTGATTAGGGTCTATTGTGTTGTTTGATTGCTCCTCTGCTGCTAATCTTGCTGTTAATCTTTGCCTATCTTTATTTATTTATTTATTTATCTTATTTATACCCTGCCTATCCCCTCCCTACTGGAGGGCTCTAGGCGGCTTACAACCATGTAATTCATATATTATACAATCATATAATCAATCTTTTACACAATGTTTAACCGCGCAATGGGAAGGAGGTGAAGGAACCGGCTCTTCAGCTGCAGGCATCGGACTACATGTCCCAGGATGCCTCGCTTCCGCGCTGGCTGCTGACGTCCAGGAAGTTGTTGATTTGGATCCGTAATTCTCCGCCGCCATTATCGGGGTTCCCAGATCTTCTTCGGTTCGAGGAGGACGACCCTCCGCTGGACGCCAGCAAATTGACCCACGAATTGGTACCCATTTATCTACTCGCATTATGCTTTCGAAACTGCTATCTTGTTGTTGATTGCTGGCAAAGAGGTGTTCTGGTCTTCTGGCTTTTCTATTGTCTCTTATGAATGGTATGTAAATGTTGTTTACCTCTATGTGTCTGTTGATGGCTGCTTTGTCTGAGTGCCAAGCTTCCAGGAATTCTCTAGCATTTTTGGATTTGGCTTGGTTTAAGATGCTCACAGTTTCCCAGTTGAAAGTATGGTTGAGTCTGTCCATTTGTTGTGAGATTAAGGAGTTTTCATCATGTCTTCTGACTGCTAGTTGGTGTTCATGGATGCGTTCTGCTAGTCTTCTGCCAGTCTGTCCTACATAGTGGCTGTTACAGTCCTTACACTGTATGTTGTAGATAACTCCTGTTTTTTTCTTCTTGGGCTACTGGGTCTTTTGGTTTACTTACGATGTTCTGAAGGGTTTGGGTTGGTTTGTGTGCTACGGTGATGCCATGTGGTTGTAACAGTCTATTAGTAGTTTCTGAGATGTTTCTGATGTATGGCAGTGTAAGGGTTAGCTTAGCTTAACCACCACCATTCTGCTTTTGGAAACTGCTTGCTTTTAGAAATTAGGTAAAAGGGCAAGATGATTAGATACTG
This sequence comes from Charina bottae, assembly GCA_023362775.1. Taxonomy (NCBI): domain Eukaryota; kingdom Metazoa; phylum Chordata; class Lepidosauria; order Squamata; family Charinaidae; genus Charina; species Charina bottae. The sequence continues at coordinate 212,381,251 of JALMGJ010000002.1, read as the reverse complement.
CTGGCAATGCAATGTTTAACTTACCAGGAGACATGCAGACTGCCCCTGGAGGTCTCTAGGATGCTTACTGCTAGCAATGCAGATTCAGGAACCTTGCCCTGTTACTAGGAGAGTTCACGATGCTTTCTTACTGAGCTTTGCAAACCCTATATAAGTACTGAACTTGCAATGTGTGTGTGTGGATCTTCCCAGACATTTCACTGTCATGATGTCTGCTTTGATGCCACCCAGCTTTACTTGGCCAAATAAATGCTGTTACTTTAAATCTCCAAGCCTCGACTCAAGGACTGTTATTGGTAACTTCAGGAACTTGGGTAAAACAGTGTAAGCAGGGGGCTTACAGCAGTGTAATCCTTTTCATAGCTTCTGTTGGTTTTGCTGTGGTGGGTTGAGTGGTCAGGCACTTTTTGATAAAGTTGCGTGGATATCCATTTTTCTAGAAGATGCTACTGTATATAAGTAGTCTATTTCCTTTTTCTGGTGTTCTGGGTTGCTGCGGTGCGTTTGTGCTCGTCTGAATAGTGTTCTTACACAGCTCCTCTTGTGGGAGGTAGGGTTATTGCTTTGGTAGTGGAGCACTTGGTTAGTGTGGGTAGATTTCCGGTAGACTTGTGTTTCTAGAATGCCACAATTTCCTCTACTGAGGATATCCAAGAAGGGTAGCGTGTTGTTGTTTTCTTCTTCCCTTGTGAATTTTATTCCTTTGAAGATGTTGTTGATGGTTTCATGTGTTTCCTCCAGTTGATCCTTTTTTATTATGACGAAGGTGTCATTCTCTTCGATTGGTATCATGGATATGTATTGGCTACTGTATGATTTATACAGTAAATTATAATTTTCAACAGAAGAGAATATATATGTAGCTCAGGGTTGTACTGTGGAGTCCTTGGTGCTCTCTGAGCTTGGTTGTTTGCTTGCAGACGTTTCATTACCCAACTAGGTAACAGCATCAGTGGTAGTGCATATGGGGTTTGCTCCCTGTTCATATACAGTAGCTTGCCTTGCCAGTGTTGGTGGCGGTGTGGTTTTCTCCTTGGTAGTTCCTTGATTAGGATATTGTTTTCTACTTGATTGTTTGTCTGGTGTTAACGCTGCTTATTTGGGTGTTGGCTGCTGGAGAGGATGTGTTCTGGTCTTTTTGTTTCCTTCTTAGCTTTTTTACTGTCTCTTTTTAATGGTGTGTAAATATGGTTTATTTCTATGTGTCTATTGATGGCTGATCCAAATTATAATATGTATATATTATAACTATAAGGCAGAATGTACCAAAACCAAACCTGTAATGGAGATTGATTATGTGAGCACAGTAGTATAGTGGTAAATTTTGAAACATAGATCATTGTGACTGCTCCAAGAATTCATAATTATATTATCCCACAAGGATATCTATGTCATTATATCTTTCTTTTCTACTATTTATATTAACAGAAGCTGGCACTCTGATTTGGTAATAGAAAATTGATATCTCCTTCAACTACTAAAAAACCCTGCATATTTATGTTTTATGAGGACATGATTGCTATACAAGTTATAGTTACTTGTGAATAAGATGCACTATACTGTAGAAAGAAGAGGGAATGGCCTTGAGAGACAGGAGGAAGAGATGCTACCAAGGCAATGGTCAGATAAAATAGAACTGAGTCTGGGCAGGAATGTAACCTGAGTAAATGTCTTAGGCAAGACTCTCCATAGTTCTCACAAAGATAATGGGAGGGAGGGGAAAAGCGCATTCAGACTTGCAAGATACTGCTACTATAGCTTTACAATAAAAGTAGTACTGAACTACATGACATTGGATTCCTAGTCTGATCTGCCTTGAAGGGCAAGATATAGATAATACAGTATATATCTATATATAAGATATAGAGACCCATATTTCTAAACACCCAGGCTCATTTACAGCACACATTGAACTTTAACATTCAACCACTTGAAATGCAACTCATGGGCACCAATGTGTGCACAAATATTTTCACTGGCCCTCCTCAAATCCCAATTATTTAAAAGAATAAATGAAAAAATAAATAGGATGCTAACACAAAGCACTCATCTTAAGTGCAATCTGAATTTACAATAATGCCTCTGGGCCCACACAGACCTAGAGGCATTATTAGGAAATAAAATGGAGTTGCAACATTCCACCAAGGCAAACATTGTATGAGAATGCGTACAACATACTTCCAAACTTCCAAATACGCTCATCAAGCTAAAAGGGTTCAGCACCCCTGCCTTAATGGTTATGTAAAGGTAGGGGGGAAATCATATACCAATTCATTCACTGCCTCTTGTTCTTTACTTTACCACCCTGTTTTTCAAAATTATCATCAATCCCATCCAACTCAAACTTTCTGGGTCTTTCCTTTCTCTTAACCCACTGACTTCTCCTTTGTATATTTGTTTTGATTCACTCCTCATGCATTCTCTCTGTATGACCAAATCCTCTGACTATACTTTGCAGTGGTCACTCACTTTGGTATTCAAAGGACCCGTTTATATTTGACCCTATCCCTTCTGGTTTTATCACATATACTTCTTAAGTAACCCATTCCCACTGCATTCAACATAACTTTCATGTTTCCACTAACATACCAACTCTCACTTTGTACAGCAAAGTGGACAGAAGCATACATTTTCACATCCTTCACTATACATTTCTTGCAGCAGACCATATACTACTACATGTATTAACATTTCCCCATCTATTTCCCATCTTTAATAAATAATTTACAGAGGTACACAAATACATCTACTTGCTCTATTTTTTTGCTACTTAGGTAAAAGCCAGTTTGGTCTAGTGGTTAAGGTGCTGGGCTAGAAACCAGGAGACTGTGAGTTCTAGTCCCGCCTTAGGCATGAAAGCCGGCTGGGTGACCTTGGGCCAGTCACTCTCTCTCAGCCCAACTCACCTCACAGGGTTGTTGTTGTGGGGAAAATAGGAGGAGGAAGGAATATTAGGTATGTTCGCCGCCTTGAGTTATTTATAAAAAAATAATAATAAAGGTGGGATGGATAGATAAATAAATAAATAAATAAAATAAATAAATCACTTCTATTCTCCCTGTGAAATAAAACTCTCTTGGATACATTAATGTTTTCAACATTGTCACAGCATTTATTACTTTTCTTTATAATCCAATGTTCTTGAGTACTAACAGTTATAACATTTGTTTCAATTCCCCTCTTTTATATATCATTCCCATTTTTTGATTAATTATCATAAAAACCACTGAAATACTTCTCGCAAACCTTCCCTTCAGTTTAATCCCAATTCATTTCTTTACTTTTATTTTTAATTCCACTTATTCTGCTGGAAGCTCCTTGTTTAGCCATCTTTACCACTTCCAAAGCAAATTTTCTTTTCCAGCAGAACCACTCTGCATTTTCTCTGCCTCTTTAAAGCCTAACTAGTCTAGTCCTTTTTGACTAAATTCTTTGCAACTATCTTTTTTTCTATTATACACATTATAAGATTCATGCACAAGTTCTAAGCCTGGAATGAAATTGTACAACACAGAAAGGCTTAAACACAGTGAAACATCCTGTTTTGTAATTAAATACTCTGCTCATGGCAAAAACTCGTTTAGAAGTAGTCAAGATTGCTTCTCCTCCCTGGTGTGGTTAATTTTATTGTTACTGTCTTTTTAACTTTTTCTTACAGGTAGTCCTTGTTTAGTGACCACAATTGAGACTGGCAACTTGGTTGTTAAGTGAAGCAGTCGCTAAGTAAAACTGCAACTGTGCTTATGATCTTACTTCAGTTTTCCTTTGCTTTACAGGCCTGGAAAGGTCATAAATGTGAGGATTGGTCACAAAGTTACTTTTTCATCACTGTCATAATTGCAGTCACTGTACAAGTCAGTCGCTAAATGAGGACTACCTGTATTTGTTTTTAATCCTCTGTAAGCCATACAGAGTCAAATCAAATCAAATTATCTATTTATGGTCTTAGACCAATAAAACAAAAATACAAAATTTAAGATACAGGAAAAAAAAAAAACCCTGAAACAAATAATAATGAGAGGAGAATATCAACCGGCTTCTGCAAGCCACACCTACTCCTAGAAACTTGGCAATCTTTGTAGTGATTGTCCAAGTTAGGTCTTACATACAGAAGAAACTGTAGGTCCCTGGAGAAAATATGTTTCAATCTAGCTTCAGTCATCAGAACAGCCTGTGGCAGAAAATCCAAAGTATTAAGATCTAAATGAATTTTTGATCACAGTGCTTCTCTTTACCTCAACTCCCCCAAACTATCATGGCACTCTAAGCCTCTAGTCTCCCTTTCTTTTTTGTTCTTCAGATCTTGAAAGTGTCAAGGGCATTTTTCCATGAATACAGGGTATGCTCCCTGTGGCACCAGCCATTATTCAAAACAAACACACTAGTTCCGGACAAGGTTGCCACAGTGTCCCTCACTGAACCTGCTACATTCTTAACAGGCTTATACTTAATACAATACTTCACTGGCCTAATTGGCAATAACCAACAATAGTTCCTCACTACCCCAGCCGTAATTTTGTAGGATGCCTTTCCCAAGCCCATGGATGGGCTGCAATCACCATATTTTGGAACTGGATTTCCGTCACTAAGCAATGCCCTTCATGGCACAGGGCAAGCTTATCTGACGGAGCACTTGTCTCCCATGGGTTCTGCTTGTCCAGTAAGATCAGGCAGAGCTGGTGCACTTCGGGTCCCTTCAATAAAACAATGTCACCTTTTGGGACCTAGGATGTATGCCTTCTCTGTCGTGGCACCTGCCCTCTAGAATGAGGTACCCCCAGTAATTTGTGTGGCTCCCACCCTAACAATTTCCCAAAGGTCTTTAAAAACATGGTTGCTCTCCCAGGCCTTTGGGTAGGGTGATTGTGGAGCCCAAGCACTATTTTGTTATATGGGATATGATTTGTCTGGATGATCTAGTTGCTTTATATTATTTTTCTGTTTTAAATTGTAAGCCACCCAAGGAGTCATTCTGGTGTCAGATGGCCTTTAAATTCAATAACTTTCAAGTATAGATTTCATTTTTCTTTATTAACTTCAGGCAGATTACAAGTATTCTAAATTCTGTAATAAAGCTAGTCTAGACTAGTATGGTTTGATAGGACTATTAAGTGAAAATACCATCAACATTATTCTAAACATTTTAAAGAATGGCTACTGCTTTCCTATGCAAAGAACCCCACAACTGAAGTACAGCATAAAAGTTTCTGCTCTATCCAACCCAGTCTTACTATCAAGAGTAGGTACAGGAAGCAAAGACTTGGACATACTGTGAATTTCAAAGGTAAGGGAAAAAACCTGTCTCCCCTTAAACAGAACAATTTTTGGTCCAAATAATGGTCAGTTTTGGTAATTAAAAATCAACATGCAAGTCTGCTGGAATAGAAATCTATCCTGCAAAGAAAAAAGAAAGTGGACTGGGTTTATTTTCATCTGTATTTTTCTTTTGAGCATTTACAGACAAGAAAAGAGATGCTAGGATTCTGGAGAATAAAACAATGAGAATTTCACCTCAAAACTCAGCAACTGTGGAAAAAAAATAAATTTCACGTTGGGGATCAATAAGAATACAGTCATGAATATAACTGCCAAATACATACATAAATACTATACATACATACATACATACATACATGCATACATACGCATACATACGTAGATATAAATGTATGGAACAACTCCACTTCATGGAGAAAATCTATCTATGTGGTCGCTAGGAGTTGACAACGGCTTAATGGCACATAATCAATCAATCATGGTGCAACTATGTATGTATGTATGTTTATAGTGCAACCACACTGTGTATACTCTATTTTAAAATGGATCTAGCTGAGGTGGGTAAGTCCAGTAAAAAGTAACCAAAATAATCAAGAGCATTGCACAACTTTTACTGAGTAAAGATTACAATGCTTGGGGTTTTTTATTAAATAAATTAAGTTAATAAGGGGGAACAGAGTTTTTCTCCTCTCCAAATACAAGAATCTAAGGTCATCCAATGATGAGAAATTGAGGTTATACCAAAAAAAGTACTTTATACAGTGCATAATTAAGACTATGTAATGTGATACCCACAAGATGTGATAGCCATCAGCCTTTAAAAGGGTATCAAGCAAATTCATGGAAAGTAAGGTTATCAACAGTTGCTGATTAGATCTGCAAGATTAAGTGCTATGCACACACTCAAAAGACTGATCTAGCACCAACTTCTCAACCTTATCATAATTTTGTTATGTTTCTTTCTATTGTTAGCATATGATACTTTATTATGAAAGTTCGAGTAAAAAAACCATAAAGGAATCTTTCTGTATCATATAATAAGAAAAATAGCAAAAATGTATTTGCCTACATATAAAGTGAATCTCCCTGAATCAGAATGTATTTAGAGAGGAACAGAACTTATAACATGTTATAAAATGAAACATTTGTTTTGTTATAATTGATAAATTATTCTTTCCATGCATCATAAAAAACTGTCCACTACTCCATAAATTTTGCTTAGCAACTCTGACAGTAAACGGTAAAGGTAAAGGTTCCCCCCGCACATATGTGCAGTCATGTCGGACTCTAGGGGCCGGTACTCATCTCCATTTGTTAGCCGAAGAGCCAGCATTGTCCGAAGACGCTTCCGTGGTCATGTGGCTGGCATGATGCACGTGGAACGCTGTTACCTACCCACCGAAGTGGTACCTATTCATCTACTTGCATTTGCATGCTTTTGAACTGCTAGGTTGGCAAGAGCTAGGGCGAGTGCGGGAGCTCACTCCGTCACGCGGGGCTAGGGATTCGAACCTCCGAACTTGCGACCTTCCGATCGATAAGCCTGGCATCTTACCCGCTGAGCCACCATGCCCCTAACTCTGACAGAGTAATCCCTTAATATCACACAGTATAAGACAGGGGTGGGGAAACTTTTTTATGCCAGGGGCCATTTTGACATTTATAACGTCACTCGAGGGCGGGTGGGAGCCAATCGTGCGGAAGTGGGTGGGGTTTGCAGGCAGGAGCCAATCGCGTGGAAGGGGGCGGGGTTTGCGGGCGGGACCCAATCGCGTGGAAGGGGGCGGGGTTTGCGGGTGGGAGCCAATTGCGCGGATGGGAGCGGGGTTTGCGGGCGGGCGCCAATCGCGCACACTTAGGGCCTGCTGCTGCAACGCCTGCCAAGCCCACTGCAGTGCCCGCCACCACCATGCCCACCGCCACGCACACCATGCCTGCTGCTGCGCCTGCCCCCACCACGTCCGCCACTGCACCTGCCGCTGCCACGGCCGCCATGCCCGCCTACGCACCTGCCCCCACCATGCCCACCATGCCTGCCGCCACACTGGCTGCCTTGCCCAGCATGCTCGCCGCCACGCCCAGCATGCCTGCCATTGCGCCTGCAATGTGGAAGAGCCACACTCAAGGGGAAAAAAAGAGCCGCATGTGGCTCGCGAGCCGCGGTTTGCCGACCACTGGTATAAGACATTCTTACAGAGAACCTTCCATTATGCAACCACTACCAATTAAATGGCAGCACAAGTACCATCCTAAGAAAATTAAAATCAATATTTTAACTACAAAAGGTGATATCAAATGATTTAGTTCATCATAGATATATTCTTGAGTTGAATATATCTAAATTGCCTCAAAAGTGGGCATTGGCACCTGTAGGAGGAGGTAAGGAAGGGCAAGTGACAAAACATACATCATGATGCAAATGCTTCTCCTTATGTATTTGTGTGTGAAGTTAAGAAACAAGAATGGGCAGTTTTTGTCATGTGGTATCTTTGTCATTAGTAACAGAGATCTAGGCAAGTGGGAACTATAACAAAATGTTGTGGTGTATCTTTACTTCAAAGCAAGAACACCCCTATTAAGAGTTCTATGTAAGTTGTTCCCCACCCCACTCTTTCTTTTCCAGCTGTCATTCAATATTCCATAGCCATTTTTAATTTTCATTGGTTTATTTATTTTGGTTGAATATTATGAATTAGCAATAACTGAAATCTGATTGTGGGTTTATTTAGCTCTAATCAACAGTAACCAGTTCATGACTCTGCTTTATAGTAGTTTAGATTTATTTTAAAACTATCTCAACTACATTTTTGTTCTAGGATAAGGAGAGAAATTCTGTAGAAGTAGCTACAGATTTAGAACTCTGCCTCTTAAATACTTACTCATGTGAAAACCATATATAAATTAATGACTCATTTGACTCAAGACTTTTCTTTAAAAATCAGAGTTTAATATCTTGCACAGAAAAATGAATTCTGCAAGAAGCTAAGTACCTCATTAAAACTTGTGTTCTCTCACTGTAAAAGTGAACATAGCAGGTTAAAGGCTCATATAAAGCCGTATTATTGAAAAATTGAGAAATACTTTGAAGAAAAAGAAAGGTGGTATGTTATTAGGCACAGCACAGCCTCCTAAAGCCTATCTGGATAATGATGCCTTAGCTTCTTTCCAGGGATGGAACTAGGGTCTGTGTCACCCGGGGCAAACATGGATTCCATGCCCCTCATGGGTTATTTTGTCATTTTGGCAAAAAAAAACCCAGCATGGCACCCGGGGCACATGCCCCACTTGCCCCCCCCCTCGTTGCGGCCCTGCTTCTTTCCTAACCATTTCCTATCTGTTCTAGAGCAATACTGAATGAATGAATGAATGAATGAATGGTCCCTTTAAAATTACATGCAAGCTATTTTTCACGTAGTACCTCAGACACATCAATTATACTGGAATCATAATGCATGTATGATTAGTTTTTTTGCTCCTGTCTCCAGTCTTAAGAACCAATGTAGGCTATGCCACAATATATTGGTTGATGTTGATTGTATTTCCATCATAAAATTTATCTGGGCCTGTTGGAGACCTATTGAAATCTGCCAGGATTTCGTGCATTTTCCCTGTCATCACACATTAAAAATAACATCTGATTGAGTTGTCTTCACCACAGAGGACTAAAATTTCAATCCCAAAAGAACTTTCTGTGGAGGCAAAAAAGGCCATAAAATTATTATTTTTTTAAACAGCAGATAAAGTACTGGGTTTCCTTTCAGAGGAACTTTCCCTGAATTAAAAAAAAAACTATTAAAGAATAAAGTGGTGAAAAAGGCTAGGATATCAAAAGCAAAGCTCTCTTCTCTCTGTTTTCATCAAAACTTTACCTTGCTATAGTTATTAATACTTTATTCTTAAAACTGTATAATGAACTGTATTGATTAAACGGTTTGAATTAGTTTATATAACTACATCGCAAATTTGTTTTGTGGTTTTTTGATGTATGTAATCAGCATATACAGAACTGATTTTTTAAAAACTGAAGTAGAGGTTTTGGGGGAGACAGATTAAACAGAGCGATTAATTTCAAATGTTGGTGTTTTCCAAAAGTTATGTCAGTGTAATATTGTTCTGTCACAAACCCCACCAAATTTTGCTAAAACATTCAGTAAATGTTTATATGTAAACATATATATTTTAATTTATATATGTAAAATGGTTTAATAGCATAAGCTATTGTTACACTGATTTGTTTGCAATTGCATTATTTTAGTATAAAAGGAACTAGAACCTGAAAGCTCAATGTCCATTTCAACATTTAAAATTCTACTATGAAAAAATTCTGACTTAAACCTCTAAACTGATTTCATAAACCTCTAAAATCTAAAGTGGTTTTGCTTTATCTTTTTCTAACAGAAGTGTCTCAAACATGTTCCTTAGCATCAGCAGCAGTTATGTGAGGCCTGCATTAATGTTCGTGGTAGAGTGTCTCTCTGCAAAGATCGGAATATTTGTGTAACCAATAACCTGCAACAATTGCTTCAGAAGTAGATTATGGTCCATTATGGAGCAATAATCATTGCCAGTGTATATATGTAACAAAAGCTTTTCAAGCCCATGCCAGGACCCCAAGGAATGGGATCAAACACAATCTCATTATAAGCATAGGTTTGTAAGATCATGACTGTGTTATTCATTAAAACAGACAAGCAGGTCTGTGAATAACTACTAAGAGAGAGTGAGAAAGCTTGGTGAGAAAAATTCCATCTTCTTCCTGATTCTATCAACCCAATTTCAAAACAAAACAAACAAAAACTCAAGGAGTTTCTTTTGACAATTCATGAGTTGTGGATAAGGTTTATAAGGGAGGGTAATTTATCTGAACTTCTGATACTTAAAACGCAATAAAAAATTTTTGCTCCAAATAAAACCTGTGCCTTTGCAATTTTATCTCTCAGCAATTATTCTGAGCTGGCTTAAAACTCCTCCCTTTCTCACTCACCTGTAGATATCTACTTCAGCCACACCTTTTTCCTTTTCCTGATTTACATCATACCACAAGAAGCACTATAGGAAAAGCATGAATGTGAGCAAGTGCTCAATTTCATTAGGGTACCTTTCTCAGTATGGGGCTTTCCAGATATATCAAATATCCATATATTTGTTAAACTTCAACTTCCATAAAGCCTATGAAACATAGCTTTTACACATCTCAAGAGCTCCAGGTTGGAGAAAGCTGAAATGTACCTGCTTCAGAAGCACTGTGATTTTTTTCCCCCATGGTTCTAATAACAAGGCCTTGAAGTCCCCCAAATCTACAAAAAAATGTCATGAATCCTAAATTGGTCTTTATCATAAAATCTGACAAAAACACATCAGTTCCAAACATTGTTTACAGAAAACATCATAAACAAAAAATCATTTTTCATGTGAAAGGCATAAGAAACTCCATAATGTTACCATTATGAGTGACAATGCAGTTGAGGAGAAAAAGAGTAGTTACTATTCTTGTGAATCTATGAACTCTCAAGTAATATTCCACAGCGCTAGCATGGAATATTGCTCTGCCTTTACTTTGTGTGTAGTTTTCAAAGCAATATAATGGAATTTTAATTAAGATGTAGTTGCCATGCAGATATTGTTAAACTATTAAAGCAACTAAATGTTTAATTATCATTGAGTATTAATGAACAACCTTGCCTTTTCATCCTTTAATGTCAAGGCCAATTTCAGTGCTTCATATCTTATAGAGTAAAATATTAATATACAATAAGAGCTCTTGGGAAATCTGTAATCTTTATATCAGAAAAACTGCCAAAGAATGTATCAGAGGAAAAACCAATTTTTAGACTAGAGATGAATCCAAATCAAATGATTAAATAGAGATATCAGAAAAGACATAATGATAAGGGTATTGCTACAAACTTACAAATGTAATGAGGAGCATTTTTAATGAAGAGATTTGCTGAGATCTGTAAAAGGATCTATCAAAGCAATGCCATGCATGTTGACAATCAACAAACAAGCATTAAAACAAGCAATTACAATCACTGCTTGAAACATGCCCTCATTTTAATGTAATGCAAAGAGCTAAAATAAAAAGTCATTGGAATGCTGTCCAAGGAAACAAGTCTAATTCTTTCTATCATACAGGAATTGGTAAATGATACTGGAGATCTTGTTCAGGATTGCTTTTACCACAAAAAGCAATCCTGAACAAGAATTGCTCAAAGATTACCATATCTGCAATGGACTTCCAGCTTTTTAAAAAAGCATAATGATAAAAAAGATAAAGTACAGAGCAATCCTGTATACTAAAGATTTTGCAGGTAACAATACTGCAGAGGCAGGTGAGGGAGCAAGATATCTTCTCTACACACACAGACGCACACATACATGTCATGATTACAGTCATCCAGCCTCAACTTCTGATTTCAGAAAGAATAAGGCCTGAGTTCAAGATAATAGTACTACATTCCAAAGAAGAAGTTAATTGCCTTGATACAAACTTAACAGCAATTAAAACAGTCCCACTGGCTACACATTAGCGTCTCATATAGACTCATTTGGTTTAGTTAAAAGATTTTTTAGTTAAAAGATTTACTTTTAACTAAAAGTAAATTTAGGGCATGTTGTTAAAACAGTCATACAATAGTTTAATCTAGGGTTTCTCAAGCATTATTAACTTGATCCCTTCCTCCCTCCTTTTCAAATTTACCTCCCTGACACCACCCCACTGCAGCATCACCTCTCCGCTGCAGATGCTCACATGCCATTATTGGCACGTATGCATTAATTGTAGATTTGGAATATAATCTGGCTACTATACCAGAAGAGGAATTGAACCCAATGAGAAGAGGAACACCATTTCTGTCTCCCTCTTTCAAACACATGGATAGATGGTTAGATGAACATTCTCATTTGTGTCAGCTGGTTGCGCTGATGACAGTCGCCTCACAGCTCCAGTAGAGGTCGGAGAGGGTGCTCTGCCACTGGACTTCTGTCTCCCTACAGTGTATCTACCTCGTGTGGGGAGAGAAGGGTCCACCTGCTTAATATGTTGTACAGCCTCTAAAAGCAGTAGTCCAGCATTTGGACACACAATATAATCTATCCCAGAGGAGTGGAAGGGAAGCACATCTTTATCTGCAAACAGACCCAGCTCTTACTCATAAGAACATATTCTGCAGCAAAAAAATGTGCATCTTAACAAGTGAAGACTACTGTTAAACTAAATATAAAAGCTGAAAATGTGTTAGGGGGGAATAAATCCCACTATCTTCCCTGTTTGTACATAGAAGAATATAAACAAACCACACAGCTTTTACTAGTACTATCACACAGAACCAGCCTATGCAACTTTATTTGCCTTTTTCCCCTTTATTTACATAATGTAACTTTTTTTTTGTACAATAGGAATGTAGAAGTTAGCAAGCTTCTCCATAGTAAAATCTGACAGGAGGTAATTCAACACTCTTCTTCAACCAAAACCAACACCAACCTATTTGCTTTATTGCTTTATCATTTAGTTGATTCCCAGGAAATTGGACTCAGGGCAATTAAGATTTATAAGCTAAATGCTTTTAAAATTATATCTGAGAGAAAGTCAAATCTAAATTAGATCAACCCAGGCTTTTAGACTTTCAGTTAGTTGCCTTTGGAGCAAGTGCATTGCTATACAGAGACCATCTCCTCTTACACATCCTTTCCAAAACACGGACAGGCATATCCTTAGGCAGAATCCCTGTAATAAAAATCTATTTGTCTACTGCTAGGAAGCTATTTTGCCCAGTTCACCAAAGCGGATTAAAAACGTTTGGTAATTGGCTAATACCGGACTGAAAGACTTGGTGAAGGGATGGCGAAAGGAATGTGATGTTTAAAAAGCAAACCTCCAGTTAAAAGCACTTCAGAAGCTTCTCTGTATTTTTTTTTCCTACAGTGGACTGTCAAGAAACACAGGCACGCACGCATCATTGCTACCTTTCCTGGGGCACCTTAAAATGCACATAAATGTTGTAGCATCCAGCACCACAATGGGATACATAAAAAGCAGATAAGACGGATGCTTAATCTGAATCCTCATTTTATTTACTCCTAAGAAAGGTTGTGCTTTCTGCAAGGAGCATAAGGATGCATGTTTCTTAAGCATCCAAGATGTACAGTGGAAGAAGATGTATGTCTGAACATATCAAACTGCACGTACTGCCAATTACTGCTTAGCCTATATAGCTGAACCTTGTTTAAATCAATAAACAGCACGTTCTTACAAATAAGAGGGGGGAAAATTAAAAAAAACAATATTAGATATATTGAGCATGAGGGTACTAAAAGGAAGCCCAAAACCCAACGTTCCGGCCGGTTTTCCCTCGCTATCTTGTTACTTTTCTCCCCTGCTATCCCTGTACCTGCCCCGCGGTCGGTTCCCGATCCCCAACTCAAGCGCCGCTCACTCACATGTCGGTGACTTTCTCCCGCTCGCTCCCCTTGCCGAGCACGGGGAAGGACCCGAGCCGCGCCGTGGCTTCGCCGCACCAGATCCGCTCGGGACTGCACGTGCACGAGGTGGGGCAGGCGGAGGCGAGCAGCCCCCGCCAGGCGCCCAGCATCAGCCAGCACAAGTTCCAGAAGCGAGTCGCCGTCGCCTGGGGCGAGCCCTGAAGCCGCTGCCGCCGCCAGCACCAAGCCGTCGGCGAGGCCCCCATATCGCCGCCGCCGCTGATGATGGGGCCGCCGCCGCTGCTCTTCGGTGGCTGTTCTTTCCTCCCGCCAAGCGCGGTTAATCCAGCTCGGCTGCCGGGACACCGGGCAGTCAGTCACTCGAGCATCCTTTTTTGTCCCCCGCGCGGGATCAGCTACCTCTTTCTCTCCTCACCTCTGAGGGGGGGAGGCAGCAACTTCTGGGTATTGGTCAGCCGGCGAAATCCCTCCTGGGCGCAGCCGGCTCCCGCCAGAGAGAGTCCGAGGAGCGAGCGTCTGGAAAAGAAGAGATGCCCTGTGAGGGACGACCGCCGCGGAACCCGGGCAGCCAGCGATCTGTCCGGAGCGGCCGCCGCCGCCGCCTTCCCTCTCCTCCCCTCTCGGGCTCCGACCCGGTTCCCACCCTACGACCAGGGGGCGCACGCGGCGCGGGCTGAACCGTGCAAAGCTCCCCGCGCAGAGAGGCGTCTGGCCGCCGCCCGACCCGGGATGGGAATAATATCGGCGGCGCAGTCCCTCCTCCTCGGCCAGGTGGCCGCTGCTCCTACCTAGGCAGCTGAGCCTTGACAAAAGCTGCAGTGCCGCCACCCAGCTCCGCTCCTCCTGCCCGGCTCCAGCTTGCCACTCCAGCGCAGGGCTGGGAAAGGGAGGAGGGGGCGGTGGGGGCGTCGTCGCCTCTCGCTGGCGCCCCCACACAGGCGCTGTCACCCGCCGCCTCCTCCTGGTCCACGCGCTGCTGATAATAAAGCGCCCCAGGCTCCTGCTGCAGCCCCAAACCGAGGAGCTGTCACCGGTGAAGTGACGTTGGGCTGCTGACGCAAGGAGGGGTAGAAAATCCCCCCAAAAGCCGGATTCTTTTTTTAAGGAGGGGAAGAGGAGGGGAAAGGAGGTGTGGGCAACGAGATACCAATAGTCAGGCAGAGAGTCTGTATACACACACATAACACGCGCGCACGCGTGAGGATGAGCGAGACAGCCCGTCGCCCTGGGCAAAAAACCTCGAAGCCTCTCTCTTTCTCTCTCCCTATCTCAATCTCTCAATCTCTCTCTCTTTTTTTTAAACCCTGCAGTCTCTCGCCGCCGCTCTGCAAACCCGAGCGCTGGCGACAGCAGCTGCGCGTTCTCCCTTCCCAAACACGCCGAGACGTGATCTGAATAGCACCCGGCTTGGCCAGCTTGAAACGCCGCCCGGCGCTTTCCCAAAGGGAGGGTGGATCTTCTGTACGTTTCACCGCCCTCCGCGTTGCAAGCGACGGCGGGCAAGCCCCGCTTTTCGCTTTCGACGCGCTCGTCGCTCGCTTGCAGCAACTTGGGCCACTGCGGGTCCTTCGGTGCGGCCTGCGATGTTTCCCGGGCTAAGAGATGGCGAGGCCTGGGCAAGATGTCATCAGGGTCACTGATACTGACATTGGAACCCTATTAAGAACCTGGGAGAGGGGTGGAAATCCAACATCCATTCCAGCCTGTCTGGTGATCGGACTAGTCGGCTTTCTCCGTTGAAAGACACGCGCATGCATGTCACATGCACGGGTGAATCTGGAGAGAAACGGCATATATATCTGGAGAGAAATATATATTATATTGCACCGCAGAAGGTATGCACACACACACACAATCACACACCCTCTAATAGGGAATATATTCTTCTTTAGGCGTCTTTAATACCGGGCACGTGTGATGGATGGCTGACATTAAAACAAGTTGTCGTGGAATCTGTCTTTTCATTAGCAGTTGCTCCCTCCCCCTCCCCTCTCTTTCCGCAGTAATTTAAAAAGAAGCAGGAAAATGCACCGCAGTGTCTTCAGCCAGGAGCAACGTCTGGCGCCATCTCGTGCCTGAAATGTGTACTACTCGTAGGAACGAAAAACAATATATGCGTCTTATGTCAGGCGAAGGTAGACACGGAAAGATTGTGAGCACTTTTCATTGTTAACCCCCATTGTGACGTCTCACACAGGATGCTCTTGTGAAGAGCTATATGCACAGCCAAGCCATTGGGCACTCAGGAGTCTGATATTTAAGGTTTTAATAGTAAAAGGGGAAATGTAGTAGGCAGTTAAAAGGCTGGTACCTAAAATAAAATTCAAACTGAGCAGAAATATCTTGAAGTAGCATGTCTTCTCCATGCTACACTGCAACTTTTAGTCTGAGCAAGAAGATAGTTGGGATGCATTAAAGAAGTGACTTTTAAAAAAAATATTTTACTCCCTGAATTGCTCTCTGGTGTTGATTTAACACATAACATTTCTTCAAGGACAAATATTTATTTTTTTAAAAAAACTTTATTGAAGTATTGCCCAGTGTCAGTGGTAATAACTGTACAGTTCCTGGCAACCTTTTAAGCAGCTACTATGCTTTTTTGACACCCACCATCACCTCCGAAAATAGATGGGGCTCAAATGAGGCATTTTGGACAATCCCAAGATCCTAGATATATACACAATATATATTTATTCCACATAGCCTGGGATTTCCACTGTGAGTACAGAATTCTAGAGAAGCTTAATTTCTATAATTTGGCAGTATACAAATACTGGAAATAAAAGAAATAAATCTCCTGAGATGCTACCTCCCTCACCTGATTTCATTTTTAAGAGTTTTTCAAAATAAAAGGGAAACCGTTAAACTGCAGAATGTATTTCAACAATACCGTTGAGCCATAATAGACTACAGAAAATCAAACGGTGAATAGTGCAGCCAATTTTGTTTGGAATGTGCCCAACTACCCCCAATCATAATGGTTTTTGGTTTTGTTTTCATAATGATAACCTGTGATGATACAGAGCATGATGGGAGTAAAGGGGAACAACTTTCCCAGATTACTTCCTGCTAAATGGGTCTTTTGTGATTGGCCAAGCCCATCATGGCAGCCACTTTGTGAAAGTGGTGTAACAGGCTCTCAGATGTACCCTCTTGTCCAAATTTTATTTATTATTTTATTTTATTGGATCTAGAAGGCCACTCAACTCCCAAATGACTCAGGGCATCTTCAGACATCATCAAAAGAGTGGAAGCAATTGTCTTTCCGGTGGGAACATGGCTGACTGAGCATCTGTGTCCGCAGGTTCTGCGGGCAGAGCTGACAACACGTGCTTCTTTGTGGGGGCTTGACAGGCTTTTTCCTGGAGCCCAGAGCTTTTTCACGTGAAGAAAAAGCCCGGAACTTCCCCATCTGTTCTCCTAAATGCCATCTTGCAGACAGAGAATCACAGCGTTTGCGACGATCTGGTAAGGGACGACGGGAGGCGGGGACGCCATCATTTCCTAGCCACATTTGCAGCCTTAAAGGGACAGTAGGTCGAGCCACCCATTTCTAAATCACCCAGTTCCTATATTTTTTTAAGTTTACGTACCCCAAGAGAGGCTTTCTACATCAAGAAGAAGCGGACTCTCTTGGTGCTTATCATTATTTCTGGATTAAATTTTTAAAATTTTTAAAAGTTTTGGCTTGTTTTCCCTTTTAAAGAATAAGGACGACTGAGAATAATTGCCTTCCTGTTATTATTTTTGTACTGAATTTGAAGGATTGAGTATTTTCCTACACGCTGGATTTGTCGTCTTGAATCTTCAGCTTTCTGCTTACTTTCTTTGGGACCTGCTTGTTAGTGCACTTTCTCTTGCCAATTTCATTTGGATCTTTTCTATTAACCCATCAACTCCTATCTGTGCAAGTCAAGTATCTTGGGGGCGCCATAGTCTACTGCCTGAAAAATGGAGGATTTCAAGGAGATTCTTACAGAGCTCTGTTGTGAACTTAAGCAGAATTTCAAAGAGACTCTCTCAGAGTGCCATCAAGCTATTCTGCAGAATATTCGGGACATTGGGGAAGAGGTTATTTCTTAAGTGTGTCATCTGGCTGAAGATGTTATGGAGGAAGATGGAGATTTTGGTAAAGATGGTGTTTTTACTGACAGCGAGATCGAAGTAATGCCAGGCGAAGACTACATTCTGATGTTGAAGGGGTTAAAACGACAATCTGAGCTGCAAACGACACAGAAAGTTGTTTTTCTGGTGGATTGTTATGGCTTTATGGGGAAATGTTATGGGAGAGAAGAGAACTTGCGTTGTGGGAGTTTTGAGAAGGCTGAGTTTATAGGGGGGGGGCAGTTGGGCTGTTTGAGTCCTGTATGAAAAATGCCTTGTTCTGTAAAATGGAGATATGTAAATATTTTGACATATTTTGAAGTGGGGTAAAAATTTAAGAATGGTTAATTGGATTGATAATGAGGTTTTTATGATTTTATGTCTTTTTAATGATTTGGATTAAGATTTACTGGTTTCTTTATAAGTGATTTTTAAGATTTATATAATAATTGCTTGGTTTTAGATTTAATAAGGTTAAGATTGTTGTAGTATTATCAATTATGAAAAAATTAAGAAAATAATTGCTTGGTTTTAGGTTTAATAGGGTTAAGATTTTTGTAGTATTATTAATTATAAAAGTAGACAATTTATATGTTTTTATAATTTGATTTTTATTATAGTAGACAGAAATATATAGAATAGTGTTAGGAAGGAAATAATTGAATGATGGTTGTGTATAGGGGAGGGAAGCTGGCTTAGATATACACATATACACATATACACAAGGGGAAGGAGCAATTATTTAGTGATTTCTATGTGTGCTGATGGATTGATATACAGTATAGAAATAATGTGATCTTGGTTTGATATAGAGTAATGGATTAATTATGGAAATTGCTATATATTCTTGTTGAAAGTCGGAAGTCACTTCTTATGTAATCTTTAAAATTCTTTTTCTTGTGTTTCTCACTTTTTTAGTTTTTTTTTCTTTTTTGTAGGTTTTTGCTTTTTTGTAGTTTTTATCCTTGCTTTAAACTTAATAAACTTCTTATTAAAAAAAAGAGTGGAAACAATTAAAAAGGAAAGAACATGTGTGCCCAGATAAAACACACATTACATTACAAAATAATTTCCAGGGGTTCCACAATGAACCTAACCCAGGCCAGGGAGCACAGCCACATTTTCAAGGACTTGTGAAACTCTTGTAGGATGTATAAATCTCTGGGAGGATGCTGTTCCGGAGGGCAGGTGCCATGACAGAAAGAAAGACAGAAGCAGGTGTGCTTCTGAAGTGTCATTGCCTGATGTCTAGGTCGTATGTCATGAAGAGCTTTATAGGTGACAGACAGCACCTTGAATTGCACCTGGAAGAAAACCGGGAACCATTGTAGCTTGCAAAGCATTGATGACACATGAGTGTATCGAGCTGCACCCATCACTGCCTGCACCACTGCATTTTGGACCAGCTGTAGCATCCAGGTGATCTTCAAGGGCAGCCTCGTGTAGAATGTATTTCAGTAGTCCAACCATGAGGTGACTAAGGCATGCATGACCATCTGAAGGGCCTCCCATTCTAGGAATGGGTGCAACTGGTATACAAGATGGACCTGTGCAAAGGCCCTCCTGGCCACAACTGCCACGTGCTCTTCAAGCAGTACTTCTGAGTTCTAGAAGACCCCCAAGTTTGCACTAGTCTCAAATGGGGAAGTGCCACCCCATACAAGACCAGAGGAGAAGAATTCCCAGATCTAGGGACCCAAGCAGCTACAGGCACTCAGTCTTGGCAAGATTGAGCCTGAGTCTATTTAGTCCCATCCAGACCCGAACAGCATCCAGACACTGACACTGACAGCATCACCTGGGCAGCCCAGGGTTGAGATGTAAAATTGGGTATCATCAGCATACTCACAATACCAGACCGCAAACCAACATATTTTATTTATTTATTTTATTTATTTATTAATCATATTTATACCCCGCCTATCCCCTCCCTATTGGAGGACTCTAGGCGGCTTACAACATTGCAAATTCATATATATTATACATACATTCATATATATTATTACCACGCACTAAGGGAGAGGGGTAAGGGAACCGACTCTTCTTCCGTAGGTATTGGACTACATGTCCCAGAATACCTCGCTTTCTGAGTCGGCTGCTGACGTCCTGGATGTTGCCGATTGGGTTCCGTCGTCCTCTGCCGCCATTCCCGGGATTCCCGGGATCTTCTTTCGCTCCGAGGGCGACCCCCGACAGGATGCCGGCAAATTCCCCCACTTTAACGTGGTACCCATTTATCTACTTGCATTTAGCTTTCGAACTGCTGGGTTGACAGGAGCTGGGGCAAGTGACGAGAGCTCACTTCGCCATGCGGGGATTTGAACTGCCGACCATCAGATCAGGCAGTCTTACAGCTCAGCGGTTTAACCCGCTGAGCTACCGCGCCCCATATGACCTCATGTAGTGGTTTCATGTAGATGCTAAACAGGAGGGGTAAAAGTGTCAAGTGCTGAGGCACCCCACAAGTGAGGGCCAGGGACATAACCTCTCCCACCCTGCCAACACTGATAGGAACTGACTACAGAAGAAGAACTACTGTAATACAGTGCCTCCCACTCCGAATCCCCACAGTCAGTCCAGAAGGAAAATGTGGTCAACAGTATCAAAAGCTACTGAAAGATCAAGGAGCGCAAGGATGGACACACACCACCCCCATCCTGGCTCCACGAAAGGTCATTGACAAGAACAACCAATGCTATCTCTACTGTACCCTGGCCTGAAACCCAACTGAAATAGGTTGAGATAATCCATTTTCTCTAAGAGCCTCTGCAACTGTTGTCTGATCATCTTCTCAGCAACCATCCCAAGAAAGGGAAGGTTGGAGCTGGAGAATAGTTGGCTCCAGCTCTTGAGGAGGTGGCATACTACCACTTTTGTCAAAGTCAGAGGGACCACCCCCTTCCTCAAAGAGGCTGACATCATTGTATGAACCCAACTTCAGGTCAACTCCCAAGCCTCTTTTACAAACCAGGAGGGACCTGGATCTAATAAACAGGTGGCCTAATTCACAGTTTGGAGGATCTTGTCCAATTCCTCAGGAGTCACAGGTTCAAACTCAGTCTAGATGACCTCACAAGACCAAGTTCCAGGTATCCCACTTGAGCCTGCCCAATTGAAGTCCAACTCTGAAGGGAACTGAGTGACTTTATCTACCAAACAGCATGCATATTCCTCACAGAACATGTTCAATCAGACTTGCGCTTCATCTTCCTCCAGTGGTGCTCTAGGCATCTCTTCTGGCACTTCATATCTTGAAGCTCCTCAGAAAACCAAGATGTGCTCTGGAATCAGCACACAGGGAGAGCCACATAAGAGCAATGCAGTTCAAGGCCTCCATCACATGCGTATTCCAGGCTGCATCCAAGGCCTCAGCTGAACTGCCTACCGGATCCAAAACCCCAAGCTTCCTCTAAAAGCCAATTGGGTCCATTATTTGTCTAATGTGGGCTGATCTAATTGCAAGGCAATTAGAAAGTTATCTGAATACTGCTACACTGTTGCTCTGGGTAACAAATAGAACTTCCACCCACATGATTGGGGTGTAAAGGCTCATAAGAATCATTCCAGAGTTGTGCAACCAGTTTAGCAGATAAATGTTGGTAATGAAGTTGGGAGTTAGAAACATCTCTTCCCAAGCTAGAAAGAACTGCTATGACAACATATGTCAGTTGCCTCTTGTGGCTTTGAAGAGAAGACTCAGAAAGGCATGAGGAAAACATCTAGGATTTAAACCTGGAGGATAGACATACAGTATATGTAGCTATAGGCAGATCTTCTGTTCTATATGGCTTTTCTATAGTCTATAATATATTAACTAATCTAGCTCAGTCATATCTATGTGCCTTTTAGTAAGTAAGATAAGAGTTTGGAGAGCCTATATTTACAGTCTGGCCAATTGCAAAGCCTGATCAGCAAGATCTACTTCTACTCCCATCACTACAAGAGGAGAGCATGCACCTAGACACCAAAGATAAATTATGGTCACAGACACTTTTTACAATCCTGCTCACTGTTGATTAAGTCACCAACTCCATTATCAAAATCAAGTAGTGATTCAGATGGACCAACTACCCCAGACAACAAATCAGGTAGCCCAGCAAATGGGACAGAAATCTGCCACAACTGGTGGTCCCCATACCAGTGCCATTCCCAGACCTGCTACTGTTGCTGGAACAACTGCAGACATCACTGCAACCCTTTGATGCAAAATACCCATGTCCTGCCTGACAAACATGGTGAGAATCCAAGTAAATATGCCCCCTTCCTTGCTCAATGTGAACTGTGCACCCACCCCACCCCCCAAGTCCTGAGGATTTCCCTACCAACCTACCAGAGTGAGTTTGGTCTAGAGGAAGGAGTATTAGGTATGTTCCCTGCCTTGAGTCATTTATAAAAATAATAAAGGCGGGATAAAAAAATCTAAAAAAGAAAAAAAAAACAATAACCAGACTCAAGTAGGATTTGTAACTGCCCTAATAGGAGAGGGAGCCACAATCACCACCACCTGCAATTCAGAATATCCTGGATTTGTACAACTAGGCTAATTTTGTGACTCACCTGAGAACTAACTTTGAAGATCTAACAAAGCAAGTTGCTATCAACTCTGGAATGCATCATCTCGATCAATGTAAGCATTTAGTGAGCATTCAGTATGCTTTTGAGTTTCAGCTGTTAGTTCAGGATGAGGCTGGAATAAAAGAGAATCCATCCCAACTTGAGAGCCACCACGACTACCTAGAAGTATCAGTAACATATAGCATTTTCTGGCTCAGTGGTTAAGACGCCAGGCTTGTCGATCGGAAGGTCAGCGGTTCGAGACCCGAGTGCCGCGTGACGGAGTGAGCTCCTGCACTCGCCCCAGCTCTTGCCAACCTAGCAATTCGAAAGCATGCAAATGCAAGTAGATAAATAGGTACCACTTCGGTGGGATGGTAACAGCGTTCCGCGTGCGTCATGCCAGCCACATGACCACGGAAGCGTCTTCAGACAGCGCTGGCTCTTCGGCTAAGAAACGGAGATGAGCACTGCCCCCTAGAGTCGGACACGACTGCACAAATGTGCGGGGGGAACCTTTACCTTTTACCTTTACGGTAGATTTATTCCTAATTTTGATATGGTGAATTTCTTATCTAGTGGACCTCATTGACACATATGCATATTTTATCACCAAGATTTACATTTTAATTTTTTCTTTGTAATATATTATTTGATGCTATGGGAGTAGGCAAAAATATGTTTGCATAAAAATGACTAGCATATTGATTGAATATACAGTACACATAATACAGAATTTGTAACATATTGTTTCTCATTATCAGGAATTGCATCCATGAGATCAATGTTACTTTGTCAAAACAGGTCCAAATAATCTAATAGGAAGGGAAGGGACATCCCAGGAAATGATGGGATTTAGGCTATAGCAGATAAGTGTTCCCCCATTAATGAAGATCCCACTTAATTATATGCTTGCAGAGAATATTATCCATTCTGTTCAATAGCAGGATAAGCCTATACAGTGAAAGGTTGAAAGTTACAAACCTTCTTCCCCAGAAACCCTCTGGGTTTATCCCCTTATTTCCACCCCCTGCCTTGGTGTGGGTTCTTGGTAGTTTTTGCTACTATCACCACCTATCTTCCAGGGGGGTGCCTTTACTCAGCATCCTTGTGTGTGAGATATTAGGATCCCACAGCCTGTGAGCCTTACTAGCAAGTTCAAGAAAAAAAGCTGATAAAATGAGATATATTCTATCACCATTCCTGGCTCTGGATCATTGAAGAATTTGACTAGAGAAGTCACCCCTGCCCTCCTTTGGGGAACAGATTAATCTTACAAGAAATAGACTAAAATTATCTTTATTAAAAAGAGAAAAGATAGCTAAAATAACAGCATCTTAAAAGAACTTACAGAGAAAAATATTCAGGAAAAGATTAAATTTTGATCCATGAAAGGATGGTGTTGATCTCTTCCTAGTTTATGATGCAGCACTGCTGTAAAGGAGTGGCTTGTGTGGATAAAGCATGCAGTGACTGAGCTTGTATACAGATAATAAAATATTAACTAGCACACATTAAGAAATTAAATTTAGCACAATTCTTAGTTATATTTTTTTCCTATTTCTCTAAAGAATAAATGCTAACTCTGTGCTTTTGTTACCTGGGAAATCCTTCCTGCAATTTCCAGCTTAAATGTGAGGCTGAGAAGATATGTTAATTTCACTGGTTTCTGGCCTCCTGTAAAGCAATTTCTGCTTGATTTTAAAAGAAGAAAAACTTTGCATCACTAGGAGAAAGGGGGGGGGGTAGGGGGAATCTGCTTGTTGTATTTGTGCCCAAATCCATGTGCTTCTGCTTGAGATGGGAAAGATATGTATTTGAATGTCTGAGCCACAGCTGTGAGAGTGAATGTGAAGGTGGGGGCTTTGCCTGCCTATTCCCTACAAAAGCACTTCCCCTTTCATCAGTCTGCTTCATTTTGTGTGTAATAAATAAAGTAGGATTGGAACTTCAGTGATAAGAAAGATAAAAGTGTGTGTTTATGCATGCAGAGGGAACCTACTCTGATTACTCTGAAAACATTTCCCTGAAAATATTAGTAATATTGCAGGCTGTGAGTAACTGCATATTATAGTAAGATGAGCTGAGCAGGACAGAAGAATGTACTTATCTCCAGGTACTTGTGTGCTTGCCTCATGGATCCAAAAGATGTAGGTTTTCAAAATCCTAACCTTCATTATACAGTACATATTCCATGTTTTAGAATAGCCACAAGAACATTGTTTAATTGTGGAGTCCTTGGTGCTCTCTGAGCCCTGTTTTCTTGCAGACGTTTCATTGCCAGGCTAGGCAGCATCTTCAGTGCGAACATTGCTTAATGCACACATGCAACGTAGTTCCAACTGGAGGCTTCACTGATGCCAGAGATAACTCTTGGAAAGGAGGCATTGCAGAATGATGGCAGTTCAGCAGTGTAAGATTTATTGACATGAACGCACATGTGAGCATTTTTGGCCTCACCATGTATATGTAAATATGTATACATGTTTACTCGGGATGATCAGTATTGTTTTTCAGATATGTAAGTATAAGAATGGATTTTTAGTTGAAACTCAATGTTGGAACAATTTCAGGGTATGTTCATTTGTAGCAATAATAACAATGTCATAACCTAAAGCCATAATCGGCCCTCCTGATCCTGCATACTAGGCTTTTGCAAAAGTTGTAACATTACATTTGCTGGGAGGGTCAGAGTTATTCTTTATTCTTTCTCTCTGAACTTCTACTGTCTGTTTAGAAACTTCATGCTGTGGGATAAGGGAAAGGATAACACTAGGAACATGGAAAATGTAAACAAATTATAGTAAATAGTAAAAAGGGATGGCATGAATGTCACTATTAGTAGATTGGGTTCTTTTGAATGGCCTCAAAGTTGATAGCTGCTGCTCAGGAGGTGAGCACTATGTGGTGAGAAAGAAAGAAAGAAAGAAAGAAAGAAAGAAAGAAAGAAAGAGGAAGGAAGGAAGGAAGGAAGGAAGGAAGGAAGGAAGGAAGGAAGGAAGGAAGGAAGGAAGGAAGGAAAAGAAAGAAAGAAAGAAAGAAAGAAAGAAAGAAAGAAAGAAAGAAAGAAAGAAAGAAAGAGGAAGGAAGGAAGGAAGGAAGGAAGGAAGGAAGGAAGGAAGGAAGGAAGGAAGGAAGGAAGGAAGAAATCACTCTCTGTGTAATAGTTGTTGCCACTGTCTTATAGACAGACCTCTGAGTTGGTATGGTCACTGGAGATACAGATCCTCCTATGGACCAAGATCTGAGCATGAGCTCAGCATGAATGTTCCAAAGATTCTTCCTCCCTAGCAGAAGTCTTGTAGGGTTATCTGGAGCGGGTTGGATTCCATGACTCCTATGAGCATAGCCACCGGTTTGTTAGACCCAGGTCCTTCTGGGATGATTAAGGCCACCTGGGAAGCGAGTTGTGGTTGGACCGATGAGGCGGTATCCTCTTCTCCAAGGAAGGGAGTACTCCCCTGAGCCTTGAAGGAGACTGGTGTGCCCTTTCCTTAAGAGGCCATCACTGGACCCAACCATCCTGGACAATATTTGTCCAGGTTCCAACTTTCCTCCAGCTTGAAACTGAACAAATAAATAAATAAAGCATTGCTCTAAGGACCCACATAATACTTATGTAAGATTAGCCCATGCTGATAACATAAGATCAGAACTAAAAGGTAGCAGCATCCTCGTGTTCGGCTCCATTCCTGGTGACTGCAGTACAGAACCATATGGCAGCAATATTATTTGCCCATCCTTCTTCAAAGATATTTTTTTAACATTCTAATCCAGTGTTTCTCAACCTTGGCAACTTTAAGACAGGTGAACTTCAACTCCCAGAATCATAGAATGCTATGCTGGCTGGGGGATTCTGGGAGTTGAAGTCCACCTGTCTTAAAGTTGCTAAGGTTGAGAAACCCTGTTCTAATCTATTCTACTCCCCTAGGAATTCCCGTACTCTCCCATTCTAGTTCTAACCAAGCCGAATTCTGCTTAGGTTCTGACCCAAGACAAAATCAATAATGTGCTACACCTGCTGAAATAATATCATAATTGGACACTTACAATAATGAGAAATTTAGTATATCCCTATGCCAGTGGATTTGCTCATCCTGGAGAATGTTTATCTGTGTGACCCCTAAGAGTCAGCAGATTATCAATCAATTGGTCAACGGAGTTGCATCTTGGACAGGAAAACTGCATTTCAAGACAGTGGATACTGCTTCAAAAATGACAGGATATTGCTACTTTGTAGGTGTACAGCTGGGCTTTTAATGGAGGAGATTTGGTTCACCCCACCTGCCTGTATGCTGACATGATTACGGAATCAAAATGTGGAATTACTGGTATATGAGCCTTAAGAATTTTGAAGGGAGGCTTGCCAATATGGCTAGCAAAGCAGTCCCATAAGTAACCCAGTCCTGTGCCATGTAGAGCATTATAGGTGATAACCAACAAATAAAATTGCACCAGGAGGCCAATTGGGAGCCAGTTGCAGCTTGCAACATAGAAATATCCATGTCCATAGCAAAGTACACCCATTATTACCTGCAACTCTGCTTTTTGGACCAGCTCCAGCTTCCAGGTGGTCTTCAAGAGCAGCCCCATATAGACTACACCGCATATTCCAATAGGGAGGTGACTAGGGCATGAGGGACTGTGATTAGAGCCTCCCAATCCAGAAATGGACCCAATTGGCACATAAGATGAAGTTGTACGAATACCCTCCTGGCCACGGCTGCCACTTGCTCTTCAAGCAGAGCCACAAGTTCAGGAGGACTCCAAATTTGCATACCAGCTCCATGTGGAGAAATGTAACCCCACCTAGGGCCAGGAGTAGAAAATACCAGAATTGGAACCCAAGGGACCCCAAACTAGAGCCATCTGGTCTTACCAGGGTTGAGTTGCAGCCTGTTTTTCCCCATTCAGACTCAGGAACAATTTGAAGACCATCAAAACAATCCAATCTTAGGTATATTTTACATTAGATTGAAAAGGGTTGAAGATGGTTGTCTGGATCTGCTCTGGAGAATGGTGTCCTTTAGGCATAATGCAATGGTTGTTTCACATGGTACTGTAGATTGGAAGTACAGTGCCTAAAAGCTTGGATCCAATTCATCTAATGGTCTTCTTGGATCTACTTGGAACCTCTCCTGAGTTTTCTGCTGAAAAGTTGTAGTACAGTTTGCCACTGAAATTTGATGGTGATGTTTAATAACAGGCTGGACAGGGTATTAATTCTTTGCTCTTTATTCTTGGCATTGAGAATGGCAGCAAATATTGAGATACTGGGGAATGGAAATGACTGTGGTGTACAGGTGCCCTAGGATTCTTGATTATTATATTGTCCGAGTTCCCCGAGGCAATGCCTTTTAAGACCTGGCAAAAGGATAGTTGACAACTGGAATTGTGTTTCGGTGGCCCAAGAGGAGCTAGATAGGAATACTCCAAATTATATTTTTGCAAAAGGGGTGGGATACACAGTGATGGGCATCCATCATCTTCCAGCAGGCCCTAGCTCAGGAAGATTTATGAACCCGCTTGAATGTCTGTTATTTTAATTTCTGTGTATTCTCTGACATACTTGCTATTATTGTATTGGTCCTATATTATTTTTATGATGTTTTCAAACCTACTATACATCACCTTCAGTCATTTTCAATTAGGTGGCCTTGTATGTTGAATAAATCTAATCCCTCCCCTTTCAGCACTGGAGTTTCATCTGAATTTCTTTTTTTTCCCTACAGCTTAATTTACCCTTAAAAGTAAAAGTGTCATCAATCTTTCATCATCTGATCTAGCCATGCCCTCAGTTTTATGCTGTGTAATTTGAACAAGCTTTCTTCATCATATGAATGGGCTGGCTTCATTGGGAGCAGGCAGGTGCACATTTGGGGAACAAAATCTGATGTATAGCCCATATCCAGGTTTCTCTCACTGAAAACTGGGGGAATGTCTAGATAGAATAGCAACAGAATATTTTTCGGCTACTTTGTATCAGCTTATTGACATACTTTGTGTAAAAGATTGAAACACAAATTGCCCAAACAAAATGAGCTTGTTCTTAATGCCAGTTTTCTGGTAATCTGGAGCTTACTGGAAGTTCAGTCTCTGGGGATGTTTAAACCAAGGTAGACAAAGCTCTCAAAATTATATTGTAATAATTGTGGAAGGGCAACATTCAAGCCCATAGGCATTTCATATCAGTTTTCAGTCTTTTACTTCTAAGAATCCATGAACTTGAGTTGTTTTAACAGAGAAACTTGAATGCCTTGATGTCAAAGTAGTCATATCATTGATTGATTAGATCGCATTTAATCGTGTTAGACAAGCTAATGTTTGTACAATCAATAGTGAATCTGATGGAAAGAGCAATCTCCTTCACCTTTATTTTTTAATCATGAAAAGCCGATAATTATAATAGGCAGGAGGGCAAAAAGAAAGCACATGTCTTGCTTGAATCCTCTTGGTCATAGTGGAGTAGCCTCTGAAGCTGTTTTTTTATAAAGAGGGAGAGAGAGAGAGAGAGAGAGAGAGAGAGAGAGAGAGAGAGAAAGAGAGAGAGAGAAACCCACCAAAGTAGTACTAGTACATCTATTTGGGTGCAATGGGCAGAAACTGTTGCCTGCATGTTCTTGGTTTGGCGATTATACGTACATTTATTTAGATGGGAGGAATCAGATTTAGAATATTTGACTTAGGAATTAAACATGTCACAATTTGCAACCCCGTGTCCAAAAACCCAAGGCCCCAATACTGTTATTTGTATTTAGAAAACTTAAAAGGGTAACTTGTAGTTTTTGGCCTGAAAATAATGCAGGAAGCAGGAGCTAAGCTTATTCTCTCTCATTCATGATCCCAGTCTACAACAAAGCCATTGTGGCTGATATTTTTCAAATTTAAACTATGCCAAATCCTGGCCCATCCTTCAGTCTTTTTTAAAAAAATAATTTTATTAAAAATTACAGTTAAACAGATAAAAACTAATACAAACTACAAAAAAGAAAAAGAAAAAATAGAAAGTGCAGAGAAAAAAAGAATATAAAGAAAAAAATAGAAAAGAAAAAATAAGAATATAGCAAAGAAAAAGAAAATAAATATATAAAGAAGTGACTTCCCCCTTCATCACAACAAGTATAAACAATTTTAACAACTTATCACCTTCTCTTAAAATACAACAAACGATCTCTTCATCCCATATTTCATCTCTTATCTATAAACAGATCCTTAAAACCTCATCGTTCAGTCCTGGTCAGTAAAAGTCCATTAAGAGTTACCAGAGATAACAACATATCTATTTAACCCTGATCAAATAAACCCACTTTATATTCCTTCCTTTTACTTTTAACAATCTTGATGTTTAATCCCTTCAACTAATGTCCTAGAGCTTGTTTTCATTTCATTTTTTCTTTGTCCCTTCTCACAAAATCCTTCAGAACTTTAACAAGTCTCTTTTGTAAATCCAATATAAGAAAGTTATCCAAGTTACTCTTTTGGTTTGCCATTTGTGTATCCCTTTTAATTATTAAGACATCAGCCAGTTTCATTTGTATATCCAATCTAGCATCTTTTTCCATATCATTCTTGTAGCCCGTCATTTTTAAATCCACTTTCAGATCAATCTCAGTCTTGTCTGGTAAAACTTGTTCCACTTCCATAGCATCTTTTAAACCCAGTCTATCTATAATGGCAGACACTTTTAAGATTAACTTCGGGATCCATTGCTCACAAATATCCTCCAATACATCCAATGTTAAAGTATTTTGCTCCATTCTGTGTTAGTACATCAAATTTAAGTGTTCTTCCACTTTAATTGTAATATTTAGTTCCTTCTGGTTCCCTCTAGTGTCCAATGTTCAAATTCCCATCCTATCAAGTTTTCTTTTAAGAATTCAAAACAAAAGCATTTTCCCACAGGAAGGATTCATATGATTAATTTCAAAATCTTATTTCAAATCCATCTGGGCCCTTAGTCCATTTATAACTTTCCAAAATCAACATTATAATCACCCTTTTGCTGTTTATTTAAAAAAAAAAAAACTCAGTTTTTTATTTCCTTAAAATTACCTTTAAAACTTCTTCACTAAGGATTAAAGTAAACCCACCCAGTACATATTATCAGGCTTGTCAATTGGAAGGTTCTTAGTAGTTGAAGAGCAGTTAAGAAACAATTTCCAAAAGCTGAGGTTTGGCAGAACTTTGTGTCCATAAGGCTACAGCTATGAACTTAGTGGAATCCCTCGACTCCCAGCTGCTCAACTCATGAGCCGACTGCAGAAACCTCTGTTCCTGCAGTTTACTCATGAGGAGTAGCTGTCCAGAGTGCAAGTGGGCAATCTCACAATCCCTCCTGTATCCGGAGAGTCTTGGCCAGCCAGAAAACACCATCTGATCACCAATCTCACCACAATGCCATCTCTGCTCCTTCGGTGACGTGTAGTTTGCCATGAATCCTCACCGGAAGTCGCCCATCCCGCAGTCAACATGAGCTCCAATGTGTCACAGACACCACCCTTGGATGCCCACCAAGCTCTCTGCCCTAGCTGACTTTTTTTTTTAATTAAAGTTGGCATGCCTTAAAGCAAAACCTCTCTGGGTCTGACAGAGTCCCCACAGGACATACAGTACAGCCCATGTTTTTTCTAGCAGTATGCTTGCCTGCCCAGGAGAGAAGGAAAAGGCAAGCTTCTGTTGTTTTTAACAACTGGTGCCCAGATATTTACCATATCTAAATCTCAGGATTGCATCTCATTATTCTGACTCGTGGTTGGGATAACAGAAGTAAAGGTAAAGGAGGTAAAGGATGTAATGGCACCCTTCTCCCCTTTCATGGATATAAGCTGAACAGACTGCTGGTTGAATTTTACTTTTACGCTGGGAGAGGTAGGAGAGTATCCTTCTCAACTCTGGTGTTTATATGCACAGCCACACCCACAACATGGATTAGCATTGTAATTGCCAGAGTTCTATCTGGCTTAGAATTCCATGAATGATCGTCCCAACACATCTGGCAGGCATAAGGCTGGGGAAAGTTGTTGACCATGCTGGACTGGAATTCTGGGTCTGACAGTTCTAACACAACTGAGGAGGGCTGTTAGAGCTGTTTACTCCCTATTAGAAAGATACTCATCCAGCTTTCCTTATCACCTCCTTTCCTTCTGAGAAACCTGCACCTATTGAAATGATTGGGTGTTGTACAGTTTGGAAAAGAAAGAGTTTGGTGGGGAAATGAGACTCCTTGAAAACTAAACCCAGGAACACCACAGGAGAGTCCCCAAGAGCCATATATCCTGAAAGACAGATTTCCTGGTGGTTAAAAAGCTAAAAGCTTTGTTCAACATTGACATCCATGGCCATCGATTGTGGATTTAAATGTTCTTTTAAGGTTAACCACTGATGGAGAGGGGATATTTGGTCTTCTTTATGCAGTACCCACAAAGAGTGGTTTAGCAAACTATCAAATTATTAATTGTCATAATTAACCTATATGGTTTTTAATCTCTAAGGGTCGAGTTCCACCCCAGTGAGGTGAGAACTCTGGGCAGAGAGATGGAAGGAGATAAAATGCACCAGCTTAAGCCAAGCTCCAGGGAGAGATTTAAAAGCTCAGGTTGCATCGTTCAATTTGGCTAAAGCAGGAGTTCTCAGGCTGGGGCTCATGACCCCCGCAGAGCATGGGAGCAATTTTGAAGGGGTTTCCAAGTTTTTTAAGTTAAAGGATGCAAAGTTGGGGTATTGTCAGTGTTGGCTTGTCCAGAGAAAGAAGGGTGCAAAGCCCAGAATGAGTTCTGATTTATTTATTTATTATCAAATTTTTAACACTGCCCATCTCCCCCTCAAGGAGGGAACATCACTTCCTCAAGACCTAGGAAAGGATCAGAGTGCTCTCTCTGCAAGCTAACTGTTGGGGGAGGAGCCAGTATCTCACTCAAGCTGGATTTTGGGCAGCTGAAAGTGAATTGCCCTCAGGACTGCCAGGAAGGGATGTACTTTCTCACCAGCCAATGTCTAAACTAAAGGGACAACTGTCTTGGTCTACAAATCATGGATCTAGAAAGGGCTGGAATTACTCAGGCTGGGGGTGTTGGCAAGTCAAGCTGGTTCCACTTCATCATGTGAGAGCAGCAGCTGTCATGCATAGAGTTCTGATGCCCTGGCAGTGGAGCTGTGTGGCACTGATCTTCGCCCCTTTTCCAGGGCAGTTGGTGAAGACTTGCCATCCATTTCGATACTCAAAACCCAAGAAAGGAGAACAGCAATAGTTGAGGCTGTTGATAGCTCTCTGCATTTAGCAGTCCTTAGCCAGCAAGCTATGTGAGGGAGGGGAGGGAGGTTCCTATCTTCAGAACCTTTCTGCTGGGAGCCAAGGATCCTGCTTGCCCGGTTCAGTGCAGCATAAGGCTTGTGTGCTTATGGGAAGCTGAGCATCTTGAGGTCTTCCTGTCTGATTCTGCTGCAGCTGGCCAATGTACCACCTCCTCAAGAGAGCTGGTAGTGAGGAGACCTGATCCTAGAGCGTGTTGTGGAGGGGATGGTCTGCAAACCAAGGAGATCAGGTTGGCCTTCCCTCAACCATGGTGCATTAGGCCAGTCATCTGCTCCCTCTGAAAATACATCTTTTCTAAATGGAGCAGAGAACCAGCAACACCATGTCTGTTGGGGAAAGTCATCCAGCAGCTCCTGGGCAGGGACTGGAAAACCTTTTGGAACGTAAAGAGCAGCAGATGGCAAAAGTAGTGGCAGATGGTAGCAGAAGACACATTCTGTACAGAAAAGAAATGGGACTAAGGGGGAAAGGAAGGCAGATGTTTCCTCCAGGCCACAAAGGCTTTGGTACAGTTACCACAGAACTCTCAGTACACACATTTGGTTCTCTTTTACTGGCAAATGGTTTGGAACCAATCACTGCACTGGTGAGGAAAAAAGAGGTTCTGGACACTCAATTTTAAGGATTCAGAAAACTGGTACAAGGGTGTGCATGCAAACCTGGAGAGCTGTCAGAACTTGTCCTCACATTGCTTCCTGCTTTACATCAGCAAGTCAGCAGCTGATTTGCCCAAGTACAGTGGGGAACAACACCCCCCCCACAAAGACTTTAGAGAAGACTAGGCCCAGAACAAAGAGAGTCTAAATCCCAGAGTGACTTCTGGCAGTGCAAAGCAAGGAAGAAAGACCCAAGTGAATTTTGACAACACTCTACAGTACTTTGCATGCACAAGCATATGAAAAGTAGGCACGTGGTCAAAACTCACTGGAGTGGAGGCTTGCAAAGGCAAACCATAGACCAAAGCCACATCAACTTTTGAGAGGTGGCTAAACCTGTTGGTCTAGCCATCTCTCAAAACCATCTGCCAACCACAGTGGTTTTATTAGTTATGTATTTATTCCTTTATTGCTTAGTTTTATTCATGAGGGGATCACAGAAATTTATGTATCATTTCAAGGGATCATGGTTTCAGCAGGTTGAGAACCTCTGATACAGAATTATTCTGGTGTCTGATACTGTAAGTTTGATTCAAGAGGAGAAATAAAAATATTCTACTCTATGATACTACTGGTTTATAAAATGAGTATATCAGGCTATCCGTGCAAACACGGGAACAAAAAAGAGGCAAATTGTTTGATGGATTTATTATAAGATTTACAAGCTGCCTATCAATCATATAGGGTCAAGTATCAAATTTTGCAAACATACTGAAACAAATTATATACCTAAGTGCACAAAAAGCAGCAATATCTGAAAGTAGAGTGTGAAATGCACCACCAAGAACTAGTTGAAGAAACTAAATTTAATTTAAAAATCTGGAAATAATTGGAATATCAAAGAAGGCGCCAGATAAAGCTTCCTGAGCAGAGCAGTCTACATTTGAGGCACCATTACCATGAAGGTCCTTATGGAATCAGGAGAAGGAAAAAAACTCAATTGACTAAAACAAAAAGTTGGATGAAAGAAAATAGAAACTGATGTCTCTAAGTAAATCACCTTCCACTGCTCAATCTCAGCTATAGCCACAATGCTGAGGGCAGCACATGTGAAGGAAGATTTGTGTGGTTGTGCCTGTCCTGAAGATATTTTATGTACTACAGTTTGCCCACCTCTCCAGTAAAATCAACATTTTAATTGATATAAGGAAATGGTCTAAAAGATTGGATAAATCAAAACATAAAACGTCTAAGACACTCAGTGACAAATTGAAAACCCAAATTGAAAACTTAAAGAGATCAAAAGTGCACGCCTAAGATTTATTTTGACTAGTAAAATGAAGCTTTCAGCCAACAAGAATCTCAGATTAGGAGTCGTAAGGACTCCCAAAAGAAAAACATGTTATATACTGTATATATTTTAAGTGCAAATTAAAAATCTAATTTCAGAGTATTTAATCTAATTGGCACTAGTTTGGAAATGAAAGTCTCAGCCTCTAACTTAACTCCCAGCCTCTACCTTTCCACCTGCTTTAGAGATAAATCAGTGCCTTTTTCAGGAGGCACAGTGGCTGAATAGAGATCCCAGAAATGAAGATGATGATGATGATGATGATGATGATGATGATGATGATGATATCATTTTGTCATGGCAGTGGCTTGGTGGCAGCAACCCAGCCCCTAGAAGGGTTACCCATGCCAGAAAGATCTCAACTGAAGGACCCAGACTAAGTGTATCCCACAATCCATTTGCAATGAAGAAAATTGACCTGGGTCAGCAAGGGCTGCATCTAATTCAATGGCTCCTGGCAATCAAGTGAAAAGTGGCTACAGGGCTTGGTTCCCTCTGCTGGGGTACCAGGCAAGGAACGCAAACCAAATGGAAGGTGAACCAAGATGAAAAATGTGGACAAAACTGGAAAACAAATTGATTATGGAATGTTATTACCAATCTAGACCATCAAAAATGGGATTTCAAAGGCAGATTATCCACATTTGGAAACTGTGATAACCCTCAGTGTCAGAATTCCCAATCAAGAAATCCCTCAGGCAATTACTCTAAAGGATTCATTTATTCAGGATTAGTACACTTCAGGCCAGACGAAGCCTCGAATAAAGATTTTCGTGCCCAAGCAGACTTATCCAAAAGAAACGTCTCTCTGACATCAACCAGAGTCCAGCCATAACAATTCAGTTCCCACTCCAAGAATCCCCCCTCCCCACAGAATGTCCATTGGAAGAGCAGGTGCTTATCAGTTCTGTGATGCAGAAATGCTAAGAGGGAAACCTCTTGAAGCAAAGTAGTGCAGACCAGCAAACTACATGTGTAGAACAGTCAGAAGCATGGCAGACAAACATGCGAGGCTGACAGAAACAGACATTCCCAGACTCAACTATTACTAAACAGAGACTAGTGGATCACCAGCATATTATTCTGGAAAGCTAGATTTTCTCTGATACCAAGTTGAAAGCTATTGAGCAGATCACAAATACGAACTGTGCAATCTGAACAAGCTGAAATTACTGATGTTTTGAATTTTGGGCAATTAACAGTGTATGAGAGTGTGGAAACTTTAGGAGAATGTAATTCTGACCTACAAGAACAGCAGGTAACTCAGGAAATAGAAGCACTACAGTTTGTAGCACTACAATTCTATTTACAATTGGTAAATAGAATTGGGCAAGAAAATCAAAAGTCAAATGAAAGAACCAGAAAGAATATGATTACCGCCACTAAAATTAATAAATAAAAAAGATTTGGCCAATTTTCATGACATTTCCATGGCAAATAAATTCTATCCTAATCTATTGCCAAAAAGAAAGTATGTATTTTATTTATTTATTTATTTATTTATTTATTTATTTATTTATCAAATTTATCACCGCCCATCTCTACCGCAGTAGACTCTGGGCGGTTTACAATTACATATTAAAATTAAAAAACCTACAAATCATTAAAATACAATATCATAATAAATAGAAATATAAAAAGTCCAGAGGACGGTAAGATCTTAAAAGGAGGTTATTACTAAGCTAACCACCCCCAGGAGGAACTATCACTTCCTTTGTCCCAAGCCAGGTGGCAGAACCAGGTTTTTAAAGACTTCCGGAAAGCCAGGCGGGAGGGCACCTGCCTCACCTCCAGGGGCAAGATATTCCACAGGGCGGGCACTATTGCAGAGAAGGTACGCCTCCTGGACCCCACTAGATGGAATTCTTTTATTGACAGGGTCCGTAGCATGCCCTCCCTGCATGATCGGGTGGGGCGGGTAGATGTAATCGGGATGAGACGGTCCCTCAGATAGCCTGGCCCCATGCCATGTAGGGCTTCAAAGGTGATAACCAACACCTTGAATTGGACCCGGAAGCAAACTGGTACCCAATGCAGCTCGCGGAGCAGTGGTGTTACATGTGCTGATCTTAATAAGCAGTATTCCACTGCTTATGTTGTAATTACAGAAAGTAAGACAAAAGCATTTGTAAAGGAAAAGCCAAAGTGGAAAATTCACCTTGAACAGAAAGTCAAAAAAATTCAGGTAGATATAAACAACCTGATGAATCTAAAACAAGACTGTACTAAAAAATGAAAAAGTGAATATGAAGTTCTTACAAATCCTGATAAAAAAAAAATTGAATATTGGAAAATATTGTGGGGAAATGATCAAGAACACAATAAAAAAGCACAACAGTTTAACAAAACTGGGAAAGAATTTGCTAGAAAGCCAATGGAAGATATAGTTATAACAACAGCAATGGTTCAAATCCAAGTCAAAAAATTAAAAAGCGGAGTGGAAAAGATGAACGACATGGCTTAATCACCCAACAAGCCTACACTCTAGGCTAGCAACGTAGCTGAATGACCTTTTGCAAACAACCAACAAAAATGAACAGCAGAT
Source organism: Charina bottae (assembly GCA_023362775.1). Lineage (NCBI taxonomy): Eukaryota > Metazoa > Chordata > Lepidosauria > Squamata > Charinaidae > Charina > Charina bottae. The sequence goes on along the minus strand of JALMGJ010000002.1, from coordinate 212,344,070 downwards.
GACATTTGGAAGAATATTTCCAGTACAGAAAAGAAAAAGAAAAAAAAATGGATCCCGAGAACTACACACCTATAACTTGCCCACCTGCAGCATTCAAGTTGCTGGAATTATGTACAGTATGCTTATTTGAAAGAGAATGCAATTTTCCCAGTGGAACAAAAAGGGGATTTGCAAAAATTCACATGGCACACAAAAAATCAGCTACTAATTCACAAAGTGGCTCTTAAAAAACTCAAAGAAATGAAAAACAAAACTTTTTATGAATGAATAGCATATAGAAAGGCATTTGACCCCCACCTCTATCACTGGATTCAAAACCACCTGGAAATTTTGGAGATAATTAAAAGATTCCTAGAAATTTATTTATTTGTTTAGTTAGTTAGTTAAAATACCTATATAGCCACCCATATTATGAACCACAACCCTGGCTGGCTCACAAAACAATAAAAACATAAAGAATCCAGACAACCACAATAAAAACTCCTGGCACCCTGCAGCAACACTCTCCCACACATCAGTGTTCCGCCTTGCTGGGCTCCAGCATCATCCTACCCCAACTCTTGTGGGAAGAGCCAGCTCTTCAAGGCCTTCCAGAATGGCAGGAGGGTGGGGGCCTGCCAGATATTTGGGAGAACTATACCCCCCAAAATGAGGTGCCCCACATTGCAGGGGCCTAGGGCTCAATCTGTCGTCCCCCCCCCCATATCAACTGGAACAGGCCACAGAAAAAGGAGAACCACCCCAAAACAGGGTCCCCCACTCTCAAACCCCGGAGCCGGTCCAGATGGTCAATGATATCAAAAGCCACCAAGAGATCCAGGACAGATGCACCATTCCCATCCTGAGCCCTCCACAGGTCATCCATAGGTGCAACCAATGCCATCTCAGTGCTGTAGCCCTCGATTTCGTAGAACAGCAGCCTTAAGGTAAATGATCTCTCTGAACAAGAAGCAAAGTGTTAGAGTCTCTGTCTGCTAAAAAGAATTGAATGCATGTCTGAATGACGTGGAAGTCTTTTCATGGAGGCTGAATTAAAGTAGACCAGAGTAAAATAACAGAGTAGTAGAATATCCTCAATTTACTCAATTTACTCAATCTCATCATAATGATATGGGCAGAACCACTGGAAAACTGGAGTTTTGTGAAGCCCATCTTCTAATAGAACTGATGTTAGGGTATTGAATTAAGTTCTGGAGAACGTCCATCAATATTTGGGGTGGGTCATGTCCCTCTCTTTAACTACCTTTTTAGCTTTATCTAAGTAGGGGCAGATAATTTTTAAGTCAGGCAAATGATGATAGAAAACAAGGGCTTAGTATGTAATCTGTTGTGAAGAATAAATATTTATTGAAAGAAACACAAGCAGCTATGTGTAAGAATATGCTTGTACCCAGTTTGTTATATGGAAATTAGTATGTGTCTGGAGAACCATAAGTTGAATGAAGTGGATTACTTAAGAAGTATGTGTGGTAAAATAAGAAGAGATAGGATCAAGTCTAAATGGGTGCTGAATGAAAATGGACTGAATACAAAAGAAGTGACCAATGTTGGCCAAGAAATTATGTTGAAGTGGTTTGGTCAAATAGAGAGAATGAATGAGGACTGAAGAGGAGGGTGAGGAGTGGATGAGATCCTCAGAAACAGACAGGTGAGAAGTTTAAAGAACAAAAGGCAATTTATGCATCAGTGTGTTGACACTAGGAAGGTTTGCAAGGATAAAAAAGTACAGAGAATTATAATAAATAATGCTAGTTTAAACTAGATTTAGTTGAATTTCCTTTTGTTTTCTCTTCTTTCCTGCCTTTCATTTATTTTAGTTAACTCTCATTCTTTCAACCCCAAATGGAATAGCATGATGGAGATGGAGAGAGAGAGAGAGAGAAAGAGGGAGAGAGGGAGAGAGAGACTTAATGCTGCTTAAATTGCAGCCAGATTTTTGTTTGTTTTGTTCTCTGAGATGTTTTCCTACATGAAAATTCAATAAAACTATTTAAAGAATAACATACAGGTGGGTTCATTGCCTCTGCACTATCATAACAGCACAGGTCATATATAAATAATGGCACTAGAAATTGTGGTTCAATTATTAATAGATGGTTATTGTCAATAAACAAGTATATAAATTGCATTTTCTTACAATAATCCATGTCCATTAGATCCCCTTTCCCAAGTGCATAAATAGAACCATATTCCCCAAGCTTGCATAATATATTTATGGAGTTCAGAAAATGGTTACATTCATTCTATTTAAAGACAGAGCAAGAGGTTAAAGCTCTATTCTGTACTTTGTAAAAAAGAAAAAAAGCTACCGTTTTCCACATGGTCATAACCCCACTCCTCTCCCCCAAAATAACATCAAGTTCCCTGAAAAGAAAGTAAGTACACAAGGCTGAAAACACAGTGACACAAAGAGAAACATTTTGATTGGTCTTGTGTTTACACACAAACATATTTGAGATTATATTCTGATATTCTAAGCATGTGTAGAACAGGGCTATCCAAAGCTTTCCCGCGGCGACACACCAACCACTGTTGGTGTGTTGCCGCGGGAAAACCCGGAAGTGCTGCCGTTGCGGCAGCGCGCAAAAACCCGGAAGCGCTGCTGCCGCTTTCAGTTTCTGCACGCCGCCGTTGGTGTGTCGCCGCGGGAAAACCCGGAAGCGCTGATGATCAGCAGTGCTTCCGGGTTGTGTGGCAACACACCAGACTGTGTGTGGCGACACACAGTTTGGAAAGCTCTGGTGTAGAAGGATATTTTTTTAAAGAAGATTACATAGTATGAAAACAATTAACTGATCTTTCTCTTCCAATGCATTCACTTAGGGCATATCCATCTCTGTTATTTAGTAGCAAGCCTCTGACTTTCAGACATTATGGACAAGTAGAGTCTCTTCTTCACATTTATGGCTTGTTGCAGCATTCATTATACATACAAGAAAAGGGGCTTTGATGACCAATTTGATATAGTTAGCTTTATAGTAAGATGGCATCAGCAGATTGTGATTGGCTGGTATCCTTCCTTTGGAAAGTATTATGGTTTGTAATTTTTTCCCCAAAAATGTTACAGAGGGAGAGAAAGAGAGATCTTATATGTAGGCATGTATAGATCTCTCTCTCAGGCTTTGCCATTGAGTGAACTGAAGCAGCTGCCTCGGGTGCCAGACTGTGGGATGAGGGAACTACTAGGACCCAGAATGCAGGAAATTGTGTCTGCTGCTGGCACATATGAATTCTCTCTGATGCTGAGAGATGGTGGAGTGCTGTGCTGGAGGGAGGAAGTCTCAACCGCCAGGCAGGGGAGGAGGTGAGAAGGAATAACAGAAAGCAGAAGAAACTACAGGGAGCAGGGGAGGAGCAAGCTAATATACCTCTCTGGCACTTCCTGGAGCCTGTAATGATTAACACCAATTCCTCAGGGTCTTCCTATTTCCTCTCACTTCCCTGTACCCACTTGAGGAAAGCAGGCAGGGGGTTTCTTAAATACATAGACCCAAATGGCCGCCGTGAGGGTATGAGTGGTAAGGAGACGTCTGATCTTGCCGTTAGAGTGCAGGAGACCTGCCAGTACGTCAGTGTCCATATCTCCATCTCAGATGAACATACCTTCCTGAAGAAAAGTATAATTGTAGGGGTAAAAGAAACGACTTCTACTGAGTATAGTTCCTTAAGTGTAGATGATCCAAGATTGTGGACCCACTGGAGTTTTAGCCAGAATGACTTCCTTGTCTACTGGGTCACAGCAAGTAAAAAAGCATTGTATTCTCAAAGACAAAAAAAAAGAGGTTTCCAACCAACACATTATTGGTGTGAAACCTTGTTTCTGTTCATTTCTATGTCAACATTTAATTTCAAATTTGCAGGACGGATAGCGAAGAATGAGAACAGCAAAGGAGATGCCAGGACAGCAACAAACTTTGAGAGAGTTTATTAAAGAAATGTCCCGGAATATACTCACAGAGCCAGGGGCTTCTTCTTCAATCCGCTGCAGTGCACTTGAGCGGTGCAGACAGTCTCCAGAATTCGACTCACAAGGAAGTCAGTTCCATGGGGCAGATATTATAGCCCCTTAGCCCACTTCCCCCCACCCCACCTGTTGGAATGCTTACCCTGGCACTGGGATGATTAACCAGAAGGAAAATTTGGTTTGAGAATCCCACTGAAGCAGAAAGGGCCAACTGCAGGGCACCTTTAGACTCGGAGTTGGAGAGAAGTAAATAGAAAAGGAAGTGATATAAGAGCTGAATCTGGCAAAGCAATAACCTATGGTTCCCAAGCTAGACAGGGCTCTTGTGTAAACATGCCTGATCCCCACAAGCCACCCAAGCAAGTCACCAAGTATCTATTAACTCAGAAATATGGGAAGGAAACATCTAGAGTTTAAGCTCTGGAGCACAGACCTACATAAAAGTTTTGACTTCTTTATACTGCAGATGGCAAAACATTTCGGTATGTATGGCATCATTCTTGTCTGCAGTAAAAAGTCTAATCCAGCCAAGTCATGTCTGAGAGCCTTCAAGTAAAACTATTCTTGAATGAGCAATTAAGTGTCTGAAGAGCCAGGTTTACTCTTAAGGTCTGGCATGAAGCCTGATATGTTCTAAACAAGAAAATCCAAAACATTGTCCTTGGACAAAGCAAAGTCATAGCTACAGGCTTCCTGATCAGGCAAGGGATATGAAAATGTCTGAAAAGTACACAGAGGTTGGAAGAGAAACTTCATGCTGAGCCTATTTTCCCATTTATTCAATAATTAAAAAAGTCACCAAAGACGTTTCTATTATTACAAAGCCTGGGATAATCCCACAAGTACCTCAGACAACAGCACCTGGTGTAGGTTGTGCAAAACAGTCAGCTGAAAATCGTTTCATGCGGCTCAAGGCACCTAGCAGTGTATTTGGGATGTTGTGTGATAGTCCAAAACCTGAGGAAGACCTATACCAACAATGCAGGGCACATAATGCAACACACAATATTAATGTGAGTTGATTTAGGAGAAAATTGAAAGCCCTTGTAGATACATTTCAGTAGAATCTGGAATATCAGTTCACAGATACAGCGATCACCTTCTTTCCAAAGGTTTTCTGTAACACTCCCTGTAACAGTTGTCACTGGAGAATGCAGCTTCTCCAAGCTGTAGTTAATAGAGACCCATCTTCGTTCCACAATAATACAGGAGAAATGGGCTGACCTTTCACCAATTCAACAAAGCACGAACTGGCTCAGATGGTGGACCTTCAGGAAGCAGCTCAAATCTTTGCACCAATTTGATTATTTAAGCACATTAAAAAGCCTTTGTTTGCTCTGCAGACAAGAATAGTTACATTTGTTGTTCAGTCATTTGGAAGTTATTTAATGTTTCTGAATAAGGACTTTCAAGATGTTAGCTCTTCTTTACCACAGTACCATGAGAGAAGTAGAATAAAAAAAGAGCGGAATGGATAGCTTTCAAAATTTTGATCCAAGCATGAGGGCATGGGGCATTATTTGAGTCCCTGACTCTGTGGCCAAGATGTTGTGGGGTTGGCACTGCAATCTCTCCCATCCTCTCTTTCTCACACACACAGAGATTCACTCACTCTCACAGTTTTAGAACAGCGAAGGGGGCCCTCAGAAAAAATTATATCATAACCTAGTCATTAGGAGCAATAAAGTGATATATACTGTACATAACCAGAACTTTGAAGAATGGTGAGAAATAATTGCAGGTATCATCTGGCTAGGAGTCAGTAAAGCAGCAGCTTATACATGCTGTCCAGAGAAAGAATGCAGTCTTAAATCATCCTGAACCAGCTGAGATATTAATAGGCCACTAATAAACTTGGTGCTTTTGTGGCATGTTATACATCTAACACTTTGTAATGTTTCAAGATCATCTTTCTTTCTTTCTTTCTTTCTTTCTTTCTTTCTTTCTTTCTTTCTTTCTTTCTTTCTTTCTTTCTTCTTTCTTTCTTTCTTTCTTTCTTTCTTTCTTTCTTTCTTTCTTTCTGTGTACATATCAATAAACAATTGGAGGAAAAGAAATGCTACATTCTAGGCTGACCATACGTCCCGTTTTGAACGGGACAGTCCCGTTTTTTTAGCATTTTTCAACCGTCCCGTCGTTTTGATAAAAATCTCAATTTTGTCCCATTTTTTAAACCCGGCAGGAATGGTGTGGAAGGAGGATCCGAGCCAGAGCTGCCGATTGGAGGCAGCCTGGAAGAGGAAGCCCTCCCGCCTATCAGTGCACGTCAAAGGAGGGTGGGGTTTGCAGGTGGGAGCCAATCACGCAGACCAGGGGGCAGGGACCCCTGTCTTTTTCATGAATACGGAATATTACATACAGTAAGACCCCGTCCCGTTTTGCCATCCCAATGTCCCGTTTTTGTCTCAAGGAAATGTGGTCAGCCTACTACATTCTAAAACTCACAATTATCAAATGAATTCTGTCATCTAAAAGCATTATTGGTCATAATATAAAAAAAGCCCTTGGGCATCATTCCCCAAGCTGGTGCCCTCCAAATATTTTGGGCTATGATTCCCATCAGCTTCAGCCAGCATGATCAATGGACAGAAGTAATGCAAGTTGTAGTCCAAGCCAACTGGAGGGCACCAGTCCAAGGAATGCTGTACTTGAATGAGCCTGATGCAACGTTAGGCAAGTTGATTGCCTGTCATATGATACACTTCCTTTTCCTAACCTGCAACATCATACACTCCTCCTACTAGCAATGCTTCTTCCTTTGGTAGAAAGACCCTATTTCATACTACCTATGTGTTTTGTGCAAATGTACATCTGAAAGCTGCTCAAGTCAACTGGGTTTTGTTTGATTTATGTCTGATTAATTTCACATTCACAAGACCATCTTTTCTTATCAGGTTCCCTTGAAATGCATTGAGACTGCAGTTCCTGGACAGCATGGTTGAAAAAGACTACATGAGATCATTAAAATGCTGCTGGTGTCAAAAGGAAGCAAAGATAATTGAGGGGTATACTTATACACCTATGTTGAAAAAGTACAAGGATCTTTGGTTAGATCTTTTCACACACTTCTTTACCTCCTTTGTACTTTACTCAACTTTCCTTTTAACTTAAAAGCTTCTGTGACAGTAAAGGATTGAAAGAGCAGGACCTCAATAAATGCTGAATAAATGTGTCTTTAAATGGGAGAAGTCTTCAAATGCTCCAAATTACCTTTATAGAGTGAACATCCTACTTGCTATACTATGTGATGCTAAGATTGGGAAACTCACAGGTGGAGCTTCCAGCTTACAAATTAGTTTCCTAGACAGAGCTGACATCATCATTAACTAATGAATGGTCATTACCCTGCTAGACATAAAGCATTGGTGTAGAATTCTATGGGCAGACTTCCTACTTCCATCCCTTATGAACAATGTTGCAGATGGGTTCTGACATAAATGGTGAGTTTCAGAGCACAAGTGCATAAATGCTATCAGGATGCCATTTGCACTGCCCTTGGGGTTGTATGTCAAGGCATTTAATTTCCAAGCAATGCTTTCATGCAATATTGGCACTCTATTCATAATCAGGCAGCAATGTCCTTTTGATTGTAGAGCTACCATATAAAATAAACTTTTAAATCTTTTTCCAGTTAATATGGATAGTAAATGCATATATAATTCATAAATCATGAGATACATCTTATATCACAACTACAGCATAATGAAACATACACTTTCCTTAACAAAAAGAGCTTGTATTCAATTTTCCTGCAACCCATGATTATAGATGGCAAACAGGGTAGTTTGATATTTCAATTGCTGCCTGACTACATGCTTGTGTAACTAATATTTTTAACTATATTATAACTGTTTTTCACAACCTTGTTTTGGCCAACAGTATGAAACCAAAGGTGGCTAGCACAATCTCTTCTATATTTCAAAGTAGGTATTAATGTACAAGATCATATATAAAGTCATCACTAATAAAGAATCACTTAACTAAATAAATGTTTAAAACTTATTTGAAATATTTGAAACTGGAGAAGCCAATGAAGGAAGCAGAGGCATTTGAAACTGTGAAATAATGTGGGGAAATAACCAAGCATGGGGCTATCAGATCTCTAACACTTTGCTGCCATCTAGTATAGTTGTCCAGAGTTTTGCTGATCTGGTAACCCTGCTCAAGCAGATCCTCTCCCTTTTTCTATTTATCTGCCTTCAATCTCTCCTCTAAAAGCTGCTTCAGGAGATCAATAGGGCCATTGGGATATAGCAGTCCTTGCCAACTTGGAGCCCTCCAGATGTATTAGATTACAACTCTCATTATCTTCAGCTCACGTGGCCATTGAAGAAAGGCAGATATAGAGGATACCAACATTAAGGGGACAAATGACAGAAGAGGCAGCAATGGACAGGGAGCACACATGTTCTAGAAAAGATGGGTTTCTTTGTGCAAAGTAGGATCTCAGTGACTCTGAAATCACAAAGACTAAGATGAGCCTCAAATTCATTTTTAATAAGAATTTTATAAAGTTTCAAGCAAAGATAAAAGCTACAGAAAAACAAAAAACTACAAAGAAAAAAAGAAAAAACTAAAAAAGTGTAGAAACACAAGAGAAAATTTTTCAAAATTAGAAAAAGAAGTGACTTCCAACTTTTAAAAACAAGGATATACAACAATTTTCCATAATCAATCCCTTACTCTATATTAAACCAAAATCACATTATTTCTATAAATCATTCCATTGGCACATTATAAAAATCACTAAATACAGTTGCTCCCTCCCCTTATATTGAAAGAAAAAAACATATATAAACCTCCTAATCAACTTCCCCGTTAAATGTTAAAAGATAACATTTATTTAATTATTTCCTTCCTACTACTATTCTATACATTCCTGTCTACTATAATAAAGATCAAACTAAAAAACATATAAATTGTCTGCCGTTGTACTTGATAATACAACAATTGTAATAATCTTATCATATTAAACCCAAAACCAGACATTTATTTTTTATGATACCTTAATAATCTTAATCCAAATCATTAAAGAAAAATGAAATCAGCCAAACCCTAATCCAGATAAATATTCTTAAACCCTTATCCCACTTCAAAATAATCCAGAGCATTTACATATCCCCACAATGCACACAGAGCTTTTTTCTTAAAAAAATCAAACAGCCCAACTGCCCCCCTCAAAAACTCCGACTTCTCTTCAGGAGACCTCCCATACATAATAACCCCTTCTTTTCCATGGCGTTCCATCAGAAGATCAATTTCACTTATGGCTTGCAACTCGATCTCTCCCTTTAATTTCTTCAACTTGACTATCCGATCTTCATCCAGCATTTCAACAGAAGTCCCAATCTCACTCTTAGAAGAGACATTTCTGTCGCTGTTAAATTCCTCAGTTTCATCCATGACATCCCCAACCAGATGACACATTTTAGACCTCATATTTTCTACAATGTCCTGAATGCCTTGCATAAAAACTTGGTAGGAATCAGAAAGAATCTGTTTAAAATCTTGTTGGAAGTCAGAGAAAGTCTGTTTAAAATCCTCCATGTCTCAAGCAGTAGATTATGGCACCCCCTAGGAGCTTAACCAGTTAAAGTCAAAGATATGAAAGAATTCCAGAATGTGTTTACATAAACGAAAGTGAGATATGCAGACAGTTCCCCAGGGAAAGTAGAAGCAGAAAACTGAAAGTTGAAAACAGCCGATTCAATGTGTAGGAAAATGCTAATATCTTCAAATTTAGTACAAAAATAATAACAGGGAGACAATTATTTACTCTCAATCCTCCTTAATATTTGGAGGGAAAACAAAGTCCAAAACTTAAAAAGAATGTTTTAAAAAATTGATCCCCAAAATAATGATAAGCACCAAGAGAACCCGCTTCTCCTTGCTGTAGAAAGCCTCTCTTAGGGTACGCTTACTTAAAAGAAATATAAATTGGGTGATTTAGAAATGGGGTGGCCAGTCTTAGTGTCCCTTTAAGGCTACAGCATGGTTTTGAAATGGTGACATCCCAGCCTCCCAGCTAGCTCTTACCAGTCGAACGTGAAAAGCTGTTTGCAATCTTCTGGCTGCAAGCAGCCACCCGGACGACAGATGGGGTGATTCCAGGTGTTTTCCTTTTTGCGGAAAAACACTCCTGGGCTTCATGAAAAACCTGCCTGAGCCCGAAAAAACTGCCGCGTTGTCAGTTCTGCCCGCTGAGCCCACGGGCACAGCTGTTCAGACCGCCATGCCCCCACCGGAAGTCGATGACCCTCAAATTCAGATCCCAGTCTGGAAAGGCAGGAAGCTAGACTGCTAGGGCCTCAATGCTTTGGGTCTGTTTTTGAAGGGCCTTTCTCCATTTTCACCTGACCACTTTGGTGATGTATGGCACCTAGGGTGATTATATATTTGGTTTTATACAGTATATTGATGATTATTTATTTGTATTTGCATTTTTACTCTGTGTCCTGCTTCAGGTTTCAGTAGCAAACACACACACAGTTTCTCGGGAGATTATCAGTTTTACTTCTAAACTGAAAAGTTCACAATGAAGCAAAGGAATGTAATCAAAGCAAAGGAATATAAATGAACCCAAGGCTTGCCTGCAAGGTTTGCTTTGAGAACAGGAGTACGCAGAAGAATTGTCCAGAGTGGGTCCAAGGTTTCAGAGCCGGGTCAAGGTTGTCAGCCAGTCCAAAAGTCAGAGGTCCAAGAGTAGAATCCACACACGAAAATCACGCACAAGCTGGAGGTCAGACAATGTTTCCAGCAAAGAGAGCCTGCTTCTTATATAAGGCTGCAGCCAGCTCTCAATAATCCAGCCAGCTGTTTGCTCCTTTGCTTGGCGAGTAGCCTAACAGACCTTCACTGTTCTGCTCAACTTTCTACTCCTCTGGTGTGGTGACTGCGAGGCCTTAGGTCATCCTCACCTGACAGCTCCAGCTGCTCAGGTGGTGCCTGTGATCAGCCTCATGTGATGCCTGGCTTTGTCCTTCCTGAGGCTGACATTCCACAGGCTCAGTTGGAGCAGCTTCTTCAGCTTCAGACTCAGAATCTGAGTCCAGAGCCTGGGCCATGACACTCTGTACATTTTGTGTACATGGCATAGGGCCTAGTTACTTGAGGAACCATCTATCTCCCATAGTATTTGCCCATCCACTTTGATCTTGCAGGGTTGATGCACTCCCGGTTCCTTCACTTAAACAATGTCATGTATTGGGACCCCAGAAGCACGCCTTCTCTGTAGCAGTGCCTGCCCCCTGGAATGAGGTTCCCCCCAAGATCCTGATGGCCCCCATTTTGCTGTTGCTCAGAGGAGTGGTGAGGACCTGACTGTTCACCTAGGCCTTTGGCGAGGGAGAATGAGTTCCCTTGCTTCATTCCATCTGGTCTGTCATGCTTGCCATCCTTTATCTTTTATTGATTTTATTGTAATTTTTTAAATTGTTGTGAGCTGCCCAGTCATTGGGAGTCAGGCAGCATACAGGTTTAATAAATTATTGTTATTGTTGTTGTTGTGAGAGTCTCAGGATTGCAGTGGGTAAGAAATCTAATAAATAAAACCACAGCACAAATATCATTTTTCTGCCATATCCCCATGATATTGTATTCATCTTGTTCCTGCCCACAAGTGAGACAAGTTTAAGTCACCCTACCAATATGTCTATGAAGGTTCTCAGTCATCCAGGTGGAATGGTCTGTAGCTTGAATCATGTCAACTGGATTTCTATTTTCTCAGTGGAAACGTTTCGCTCCTTATCCAAGGAGCTTCTTCAGTCTGAGCAAAGTTGGTAAGGGAATCCTAAATATGTTTCTAGGTAGCTGTGTGACCTTACACCTGGGGTCATGGTTATATTGAGATGTTATTTTAAGTCCTTTTGTTATCTAAAGGAGGACCCCAGGTGTAAGGTCACACAGCTACCTAGAAACATATTTAGGATTCCCTTACCAACTTTGCTCAGACTGAAGAAGCTCCTTGGATAAGGAGCGAAACGTTTCCACTGAGAAAATAGAAATCCAGTTGACATGATTCAAGCTACAGACACCCTACCAATGTTAGCACAGGTATTAAAATAGTATGTCCCCCCTTATTCTGACACCATCCAAGGACAGACTCAAGAAATGAAAACTCAGTTAGGCTTTGTCACCCTTTACTTTGGAGGACGGTGTGGTGATTGCTGTGACTAGAAAGCAGTAGAAGTATGATGGGGATCAACAGTGGGGCAATAAACATCAAATCAGTATTGTTTCCTGGAGCATTTCAATTCAGCAGCGGGGAAAGGCTCATCATCTCTCTTTTTGCAATTTGAAATGTTGTGCCAGATCCCCATGGTTTCATTTAATTTGATAAGAATTGAACTAACTCACTTTCACTTATTCCTGCACATCCTTATGAGATCTCATTGTCTCACCTTGACAATCAATTAAAAAAAAAACAATATGTAGTGTAGATGCATGTTTTTCACAACTAGCTTTGACACTGCCTGTGAGAATTCTGAAATCTGCACATCTGGTAGATGCCCAGGCGGAGAGGTTTGGTTTAGTCCTTGATAAAGTTACTTTCCAACTGATGCAGTTGCTACTTATACTTTTGTTTCCAATTTATATTGATGCTCACTGGAAACCATCTGCCTTCAAATACTCATGAGACATGACTAGAGCACATGCATGTGCCAAATATGGAAATCATGGAACTTCTGGCATAGCAAATCAAACAACTAGTGGATGAGAACCAGAAAAACAACAACTACAACAAATCTGGGAAATTTGAATTCAAACATATTGAATCTAACAGGACTCCCCAACCTTTGCTTTTTAACTGAGGGTAATGTTCATGTATTTGTAAAGTTCATTTTACAGGTTGCTCCAAGTGTAGGATTGTTTTTAATGTTAAGAGCAGATGCTGCAAAATCAAAAGCGTATGTGACTTCTGATAAAATATTTAAAGTTATGTGTTAAACATTCACAGTTTATTTTTCACACCAGTCTGGTTGATTTAACAAACCTTGTGCACTGTCTGGGTAAACTATCACTCTTGTTAAAAACTTAAAAGCTATGCACTTAACACCCTTGGCATTAATTTAACGTATGGCAGGCCCATAAAACAATAGGGCAGATGTGGTTAAAAGCAAGACAAGTAATAAAAAGAGACACAGCAAAGAAAGGAGCTTTTCCCTCTGCTAGACCATTCAGGGATGATTGTCGTGTAAGCAAATGTGAGAAGTTCACACCACCAGTGCTGTTTTACAATTCAGAAAGAGAGCTTTCTCCCTTTAATGTTAGTTTTAAAGTTAATTAGAACCATTCAAACTACATGTGGAGCTTAATTCAAGAGCTTCTTGAATTCAATTCAAGAGCTTTTGTTTTTTAATCCAGAATGTGACCCAGCTCAGGTGGTAGGAGCTGAACAGACATGGAAGGATATTAAACTATTTCCTATACTGCCACTGTGCACTAATTTCTTCTATCATTTGCTCAGAATCCAAGGAATATTTTACTGCTAGGAAATGTGCTTCCCAATCTGATGCTAAAATATGGCATATATTGGACAGCCTCTCTAATGATCATGATGAGATGATCATTATGATGCCCACCACTAAGACGGTGGCCTCCCATAGCAGTCAAGTGTTGAAATTGACATAGATCTTCCTATGATGAAAGAGGCAAAGTACTTGGGAAACTTTACCTGCCCAAGTACATTTTGTGCAAAGTCACACAGCCACGTCTAAAGAAGGCTCTTCCCCGTTACATTTTCAGCACAAGTTCCTCTTTTCAGTTTGCATCTACTGTATGTCAACAGCAGCAAAGGTTTTGCATCTGGAGCCATGCCTGGGGGGGGTGGTGTTTTGTCAGCCTGGAGGCCAACATCATGATAAGGGGTTGAAGGCAGGTGTGGATTTTTTTTTTCTTTATTGTTTTTCCATCTTTTTTGGTCAGGCATAACAGAGGTTTAGCAAATCTTTCTTTATTCATTTCTCACATAAAACTGATGGCATGGATGTGTTTGTTCCTGACTTTTGGTGGCAAAAACATGGTAGGCGCCAAAACCTGCAAAAAAGAAAACACCACCTGGGCATCACCTATCCTAACCTGAGATGGACAAATTGCAAGAAGAAGATTTCTTCTAAATCAGAAGAAGTGCCCTGATTTAGACAGCAAAAATCTGTAGGGGGATATTAGGGTTGGAAAGGACTTTGGAAATCATCTGGTCCAACCTTCTGCTGAGTGCAGGAATCCACTACTACAGCATCTGCAACAGATGACCATCTAGCCTCTGTTTAAACAGAGTCCATCACTCTTGAGACCCAATGTTCCATTGTTGAACAACTCATCTCCTCGGAACATTCTTCCTGATGTCCAGCCAAATGTACTGCCTTGTAATTTAAACCCATTTTTTTCTTGCTTTGTCTTCTGGAACTACCCTAAATAAAGGCACCCTGGCTACATGGCAGCCCTTCAGATCTTTTAATTTGTTTATTAGATTTAAAAGCCTCCTGACTCCAGAGTCACTCTGGGAGGTTTACATTTCAGAAGAGTTTAAATAATAATAATAATAATAATAATAATAATAATAATAATAATAATAATAATATACAGAGGAAACCAGGTATATCCAGACAAGGCAAAGTCCATATACTACAAAAAAACACCCCCTAGCAAGGGCTCAGCAGTCCCCCTACCCAAGGCCTGGGAGAAGAGCCAGGTTTTTCATAACTTCTGGAACACCATCAGGGTAAGAACCACATGGGTCTCTCACTTACTTAGAGACATTTCCTACCTATCCCATTTCCTCACACTCCTCTCTTTTCCAAGCTAAGCATAACACCTGCAACAGTTCCTGATAAATTTTCCTTTCAAGTCCTTTATCATTTTGGTTGCTCTCCTCCAGTTTGTCAGTGTCCTTCCTGACAAGGTGTTTATTTCAGATGCTTTTATACCTTTTCAAATCTAAGAGCCTCACAAAAGCTAAATTGACAATAATAGATCCAATCAACCACAAAACTATCAATAAAATATCAATAAATAAATCCACATATCAAAAAAACAACAGTCATAATAATTATAAAAGCATAACAAGGAGCTCCCGCCCAAATGCTTCCTGAAACATGTATTCTGGGTGTGGTCTGACCAGTGTAGAATAGAGATGGCCAATGACTTCTCTTGATCCTGGCACTACACTTCAGTCGATACAGCCAAAGCTGACAGTTCCTTTGTTTTTAGCAGCCACATAATGCTATTGGCTCACGTTCAGCTTGTGATCAGGATACCCAGATCCTTTTTGCATGTACTTCTGCACGGTATAGTCAACCCACCCTGTAATCATGCCATTGATTTTTTTTCCTTCTCAAGGACTTGAGATGTGCCTGTTTCTGCCCATTGTTCTAGCTTACTAAGATTTCTCCTGAGTCTTGATACTGTCCTCTACAGCCCTGCTATCCATCCTATGTTTATGCAGTTTGCAAATGTGATATTTTTTAACCCTTCATCCGAATTGTTTATAAATAAGTTGAACGAGACAGGCCTAGAATACAATATACCACTTGAGATCTTCTTCCTTCTTGATGTGGAGTGACTGAGATATACTCACTGGGTACAGTTCAACCAGTTTGGTATTCATTTACGATAGCATAGTCTAGCCAATATTTTGCCATCTTTTTTTGCTAGGATCTCACAAACCAACTTCTTAATAATCTGTTTCAGATTTTTCTCTGGTATCCAAGCTGACCAGCCTGTAGTTATCTGGGTCCTCTCCCCCCACTTTTTTTTTAAAGATATAAACAATATTTAGTTGTTCTCCAATCCTCTGGCACTACACCCTTTCTCCATAATCTCACACAGCTCACAGAAAGGAGTTGGGAAATGATATGCAGAATCTCCTTCAAACATCTTGGACGTAGCTGTCATCTCTTCAAGGTAGGCCATTTCAGGAAACAGTCATTGCAAAGATTACAGAAATGCTACTTTATTGTTGTATTGTTGCATTCTGTAATTACAGAATCTTAAAAGCTTGCCAGAGTTTCCCTCTGGCCCCTCTTATACCAAACAGAATCAAGACAAGGTTATTGTGAGTTTCTTTCTCACGCCTTCCCCTTTTGCGGGACTGAGTTGTCTTTTACATTTCCTTAATGGTTCCTACATGCTTTTGTCAACATTTTTTCCACAATCCTCTACACTAACTGACCTGGTCCTGGAGGCTTAAACTTGTTCATGGCAACCAGGTGCTCTCCATCTCTTTACTTACCTTGAGTAGTCACTCCTTCCTTGAATCAGTAGTTTAGCTTACATTTATTTGAACACAGTTCCCCTTTTGATTTTTTTTTGGGGGGGGTTGCCTTTGAGTCAGTGTTGACTCCTGGAGACTGCCTGGGCAAGTCCCTGCAGTTTTCTTGGTAAGATTTCAGAAGTAGTTTGCCATTGCCTCCTTCCTAGGGCTGAGAGAGAGTGACTGGCCCAAGGTAGCCCAGCTGGCTTCATGCCTAAGGTGGGACTAGAACTCACAATCTCCCGGTTTCTAGCCTGATGCTTTAACCACTACACCATACTGGCTTTCTTCCCCTTTTGATAGATTTTCTTTATTACATCAGTGACCAGGACAAGTTCCCCTTTTGGAAGAAGAATGAAGAAAAATAGGAGCTGAAGAGCTCTGCCCTCTTTTCATCATCTTCTCCAAGTAGTGGTTTCGTCCCTTCCTCCCCCCCCCCCCACTTCTTACTACTGTCATGGCCTAAAAAGCTCTTTTTTAGCATTTAGTTTAAATCAATTAAATTGATGTAGTTCTTTTTAGGAAGACTGCATTTCCACTTAAATGTACAAATATCCATATTTTTTTCTTCTGGTTTACATAACCATGTCCAGTCCCAAAATCAAGCTCTATCCTCCTCAGCAAGATACTTTCCTTTCATCCTTTACATGCCACAATAAGTACATTTTCAAAATCTTTGCCCATATATAAAGACATTCATGAATTTTATGGGCACAATTCTCAACTCACTATATCAGTCCATTTCTTTTTTCTCATTTTAATGAAGGAAGTAGTGATTTTTTTATCAATATTTAAATAAAAAATAAACTGAATGACATTCCCACATATCCCTAGCACAGTGCTATAAGGAAAGAAATAAAATCAGTGTTGAAAATAATTTGATTGGGAAACATATTATAGGATCCTATGAATATGCCCATGGAGAAGTTAATAGCAATCACCTTGATTAACATATCTTAATATACATTCATTTAGTTGTAATCATTTTGATGCATTGGAAACATATTCACTGGAAATGATTATATAATAAAGCAATCCTAACCCAGCTTTGGACACGAGCGCCTCTGAGAGTGAGACCCTTAAATAATTTAACAAAAGAAAATGGACATGACATGGCTATTTTAGCAGAAATTCTTTTGTTCAACTCTAAACCAAAAATTGCTCAGCATGAAGATTGGGAAAGTGAGGAAATGAGTGATAACAGATGAAATTTTCTTGAGCTCATATAGCTAGCCACAAATGATGATCCAGTTTAAAATCAGATACTCAGTGCAAAGTATACACATCACTCAGTTCAAGATGATTTGTTAAGTATCATGAGCAAAATGGTCCTAGAGTTACTGTAATTTCACAGGAAGTCAAGGAAGCTGATTTTTTTTTTTGCATTAACTGCTGATGAAACAAAGGACATACGACATAACCACCCAGAGTCTACCATGGTAGAGATGGGTGGGGATAAATCCAAATAATAAATAAATAAATAAATAAAATAGGTAAGCTGAAACAAATGTCATGCTTCTCTATTATTGTTAGCTAGGCAATATATTTATATGATTCATTGGTTTTCATCCATGATATTCATTGGATGCTACTTCATCCGTGAACTATATAAAGAAGACCTTGGCTTGCTATGGCATATAAAAGCCTGCATGGCACACAACTATGGTGGTGTCATTGTAATGAGTGGAATATGGCTTATTTTTAATTTATTTGGTTAGATTTGTATCTTCCTTCATTCAGGAAGTAAAGGCAACATGCAGAACGCTATCTCTTCCTATTTTCCCTATAACAAGAACCCTGTGAGGTAGGCTGGGATGGGAGCGTGTAAGTAGCCCAAGCTCACCCACTGAGTTTCCGTGGATGAGGGTGAACTAGAATCTGGGTCTCCCCACTCCTAGCCCACCAACTTAACCTTCATACCAAACTGGCAGTAAACGGTGTGTGCAAGTATTGTTTCTGAAAGAGGTACCACAAGCGTCATTGTCACAACTACTGTCATCAACTTGACAGTAGTTGATGTCTGTCGAAACATAACTGTTGTAAGTTTCTTTACTCTTCTTCAGAAACTATATGTGTTTAGATCATATTCCTCTCACATTCACATCTCACTGATTTGCAAAATGAAACTGGGAGCAGAATTATTGAAGAAATTGTCCGACACTTGCTGGGTATGTCAGTTTGCATCAACACTTTCAGTAATTTTATTGCTTCTGAATATAATCAGCAATACATTGAATTCTGCAGTAAGTCTAGAGGCACATGGTATTCTAAACAAGACAGACTTCTGCTTTGTGTTTTGTCTGAATCTTTTTAGTGAAATGCTTCTTGAACTTGAAGAGGTATCAGATGACTTGCAGAATTCAGATTGAGATGTGGATCAAGCTTGCTTCTTTATTAACTCTTTGTAATAAAGTGCAAGATCGGAAGGATCTTGAGGAAAATTTCATCAAAGTTACATCTGATGTGTGTGAACGAAATAAAAGAGAATTCACTCTGTGCTCCAAACATTTCAAAGTTACGACTGAACTCAACACAGTAGAAAATCTGCTCCCAAACCAGGCCATGATTTTTAAATAAATGTGTTCCTTCCTGTTTGTGATCATACAATCAGTGAACATAAATGATGATTTACAGACACCTCACGCATTTTAAATAGGATCAGTGAACTCAGTTCAATGTGCCATTACTTTCTTGATTCAGAGAAACTCAGACCATTTGCAGGATATTACAATAGTGATATAGACAGTTGAAGAAGAACTGGGACAATTTCCTATTATTTTAGGGAGGTATAAATGTATGAAAGAAATAAAAATTGCTACAATGAACTACATGGATAATATACTGGAAGAAATGAAAATGTCTGTGGATTCTGTGCTATTGCTGTAACCATAGCTCCAAACTTATATTTACATGTCTGCATCAAAGTAAGACTTATTTGGGAATAGTAGGGGGATGAAACCTAAGTGAAATGGTCATATTGGCAATACAAAAGAAACTCTTCAAAGTCCTTGAACTTGACGTACAGTAGTACTTAACCACTTTGCAGAACTGCATAAGAATCGGTGGCTTCAAACTCTGTTCTCCTCCTCCACTTGATCAAATTGATTGTCCAGCTTCATCAACCAGACCTTGGATAAACAACAGCACATCTTCTCTTTCTTCCCTGGCCAGAGTGTGCTTTGCTTCTTCTCACTGACATCTTGTGGAGGTCCCTGTACTAGTATTAGCTCAAAAGCAAGGAACAGCATTTTTAAAAAGAAATCCACCCTCAGCATGATTTATTCTACCTACTTGACACATAAATATTTCTGCAACAGATTTGTTGGTATACAAATTTGTTTTGAAGCTATTTTCCTTGGAATTTGTTTGGTGAGGCTTGCTTGCAGTAGAAAGAGCAAACCACTCTGCCACCTAATTTTATTTTCATAAAATATCAGTATAGGATTAACAGTTGCCCACCTTGAAATTCACTATGACACATCTATGCCCCCCAGACAAACATTTCTGGATCTGCCGCTCTTTCTGCTGGGCATATTGTGCTATTGCTGGAATAGAAATTTTGTAATACTTTTTCATGTCTAGCTTTTTACTCCAGCAAGTAAATATTGCTAGGAAAAGGGGGAGGAGGGAGGGAGGGGAGGGAAGAAGCAATAACACCGTATAAATAAATCAATAGATTTTGACTTGTTTATAAGTAAATCCTCCTCCAAATGTAAAAGCTAGCTTTTCTGGAGCTGGGACAAGAGGCCATCCCATAACATCCATTACTTGCACTTAAGTTCACAGAGGGCAGGACAAGTATCTGTGTCCCTGTTTATACTATAAACAGGGCAATATTTATAAAGCATAATTGGCAATGGACATGGAGAAAGTCATTATCCTCACATGTTCCCAAACCAATTCCTCTGCATTGCAATGAGGTCCCAATTGTGCTTTTGCTTGTTTTCTGTGAGTTGTAATGACCTCTAATTTTATTAGGATTCTGCACTCTATTTTTAACTTCCAGTCTTCAGATCTCCTTAGCTTTTCAAACACAAATTCCCTGCAGTTAATATCATTAAAAAGAAAAACAAAGCCTTGAAGATATTTTTCTAGAGTAGACATATCATCAGTTAGCCCACCCAGTTCTATACTTAGTTCCTCTCCAAAAAGATTACATTTAATTTAAAAAAAATGATGCTTTATCTATTTCAAGGTGATGCAACAAATGTTCCTTCATCATTCTGGAAATTAAACTATGCAGGACAATGTGGAGAAAAGATTAAACTGAAGCACATATTAAGTACAGAACATGGCCATGGATGAAGCACCTGGAAAAAAAATGCCTTTGTCATGAGTTGCGGGAATTGCATCGCATTTCCACCTATCTCATCGCTGAAGAAGGACATTCAGAATCAAAACTCGAAGGATCCCAGATGATCTCACTGAGAATGACCTCAGTAATTTATATACCTCCACAAACAATAAATCCTACCCTGGTATTTTCTTGGTTGCGTTGGCTTCTCATTGTTACTAACACAACAATTTGTTTTATACCTTTCGGGTATAGCCTTCTCATGAAGAACAGTGACCTTTCTTCCTCAGATAGGAGATTTGGAAAGGCAGGATGGAAGCATACCTCTGCCACTTACCAGCCTACTTTTTGAGCACTACATAACCTGCTCGGCTGTTTTGCTTTGATTAGTGTACTCCACAGAACCACGCCAGTAGTAGCAATGGAACAAAAAGCAAGGTGGTTGGCTTTCTGAAGTACCTCCCTAGCCCATATACCTTCTCTGAGGAGTCTCTCCTTGCAAAAAGAGGGAGGTATGAAAGACAGAATAGGTTGTTTCCATGACTACCTTACCCTTGATGTCTGACTCTGAAGGTCCCTTACATAGGGAAGCAAAATGTATGGCAAAAGGAAAGGTGACTCCCCCAAGATCAGGCAATGGTAGATCCTGGTTTGCTTCTCCACAGTCTTACATTTGTTGTTGCTTTAAATTTACTTTAGATTTGATTCTGACTGCTTTGATAATGTTTTTCATAATAAATAATGAAGAGTTTTATTCAGATGTGCCATTTCATTTCTTGGTAGGAAAACATGCTTCGAGCAAGGTTCCATTACATGCAGTAACCACACTCAGTCTGAGAACCTTCATAGACACACTCAGTCCAGTATCTTTGTTTCAATCTGAACAATATTGCTGACATTTCAGCAAGGCACTACATTTCCCTCTCCAACTTATCCAATCCATATCCTGAGAATATATCCCTGATTGATGTCATAAAGCCAAGATTATTCATAGTCCCTCTTTCACGCAGATACCTAATATATACACACTGGAATAGAATAGAATAGAATAGAATAGAATAGAATAGAATAGAATAGAATAGAATAGAATAGAATAGAATAGAATAGAATACTTTATTGGCCAAGTATGACTAAACATACAAGGAATTTGACTTCGGTGCAAGAGCTCTCAGTGTATTTGTTGTTGTTGTTGTTCAGTCGTTTAGTCGTGTCCGACTCTTCGTGACCTCACGGACCATAGCACACCAGGCCTTCCTGTCCTCCACTGTCTCTCGGAGTTTACTCAAATTCATGTTCATTACATCGGTGATGCTATCTAACCATCTCATCCTCTGCCGTCCCCTTCTCCTTTTGCCTTCAGTCTTTCCCAGCATCAGGGTCTTTTCCAGTGAGTCCTCTCTTCGCATTAGGTGGCCAAAGTATTTGAGCTTCAGCATCTGTCCTTCCAATGAGCAGTCAGGGTTGATTTCCTTTAAGATTGACTGGTTTGACCTCCTTGCAGTCCAAGGGATTCTCAAGAGTCTTCTCCAGCACCACAGTTTGAAAGCATCAATTCTTCGGCGCTCAGCCTTCCTTATGGTCCAACTCTCACAGCCATACATTCAGTGTATTTACCTAACATCAAAAAAATCAGTGTATTTACCTAACATCAAAAAAATAAACAATAATAAATTATACAATCAAGAAAAGAAAAATCTCTCACGCAGATTCCTAATATATACACACTGTAATCTTCTGAGTAACTGACATTATAAGGAATGGAATGCTTTCCTTCTGTGCTCATATACTAAAGAATAAATGCCAGTGAAATCCAGGCTGGCCTAGGACATTTTGAGGCTTGAGTTAAAGAGAAGGAGCGTTCCCCACATTCTTCCATTCCATGTGTGGAAGGCCACAGAATTGGCAGTTGATTACAGTACTCTACACTGTTAAAAAGTCCTATCTGAGGGCAGCAGGTTGGCTTGGGAGTGGAAGGTAAGATCGGTTGCACGGCACACACAGCTGTGACCTGGAGCGTTGCCATTGCATACGCCCAAACCCAGCTTCTGTCTCCTCATTTTGCATACGTCAGGTCTGGCCCTCACTAGTAAATGTAGTAAAGGTTCTTTCTCGCTAAATATTCTTTGTAGCTTTACTAAACTAAAACAAAGCAAAGAAACCCCACACTAATTTCAGTACATTTGAAATGAGGTCAAACAATTGATAAGATAACAAATGTAGGATATGTAAAATAATAATAATAATAATAATAATAATAATAATAATAATAATAATAGTAATAATAGTAATAATAATAATAGTCCCAAAAGACTATTGCTTGCCTGGAAATATATACCTGCTTGCCTGGAAATATATACTCATTGAGAGAACAACTCAGAGAAATTTGATCAAATTGCTAAAAAAAGTCTTGCTCCACTATTGAAAGGGAATGAGTTCCAATGTTGGAAGAGTGCCCATACCAATAATCCACTGCTGCAAATAATGACACATGTGCAAATGTTGCAACTTACAAACTTGCCCCAGATATTGGGACTCAAGTATGTAACAGTGGCATTTGTGCGAAGACTTACGATACACATGTCATTTTTACACCATTTTGGTTCACTGCAGCTGCTGCTGAACAGCACATGATGATTGCAGAGTCAGCCTCACCCCAAGATGCAGAGCTTGCTAGCAACTCTGCCAGTCCATCAGCTAGGAACACTCTTCAGCTAGCCTAGTCTTCCCAGATGTGCCTCCATTTGTGTTGGGATTACAACTCTTACCATTCTGGAAGTGGTACTCCAGCACATCTGAAATCAGATTATTTCAGACCGAGATACCTATATAGCAATTTCTATTGTTCACTGGCATATCCTGGCAGAACATATTCTCAGACCTTTCCAAATCATTGAGTTATTGTGCAAAAATGGCCAGTCATCAGATCTAAGCCCTCTGTTAGCCTTGTGACTGCAGGGAAATCATATTTGGGTAGCAAATTTATGCAAGGTAAAACTGGGAAGATTCCATTGCCACATTCTCACCATCTGTGCCTGCCATTTTTGAATGGGTTTAGATTTTTTTTTAAAATTCCCCAGACGACACGTGCTCTCTGCTGTGCCATGCCGAAAAAAATACTCATTTAACTTTCTCAGCGACAGAGAAAACAAATCCAGACAAATACAGTCAAAGCCATTTCCTGTCCCTATAGCAAGAATGCATCCCACACTCCCATCCTAATTTTATGCAGCACTCAGCTTCATTTCAAAAGCCTTCTGAAAGATTAGTTCAGACTTCTGGTAAGTGATATGTGTCCTTAAAACAGCCTATTGCTAAGAAGGGAGGGAGGGAGAGAGAGAGAGATGCAAAGAAGAGGGTTTTAGAAAGAACAACTAAATGGGGGTGGGGGGAAGAGACTGTCAGAGAGAGAGAGAAAAGAGTGTTAGAATGGAATGCAGTCCCACCCATTTTTCATTCCAGTCCCATCTATTTCTTGCCTTTCCCCCATTCACCATGAGTCCTGAGCATGTCCCCACCTCCTGTCCATTTGTTTGTTGATCTGTTGGTTCTGCACTTGATGCTCTTCCAAACTTCACCAGGCATTTTGTCCTATAGCCTGACTGTCCAATCTTTTATTCCCCCTGTATCACCCTGCCTCCTGCTTTTACTACCAGAAAACAAGTGTGCTGCAATAATGCATTCATTTCCCCAAAAAAACATATTTCCCTAGTGTGGAAAATATTCAGAGCTGAAGCATAACATAACATAAGGCAATGATTGCCGAGACATGATGCCAAGTGATTGATGGGGGCATGTGGTGGGGGGAAATCTGTAACCTGAAAAATCGCAGTACCTGAAAGAATTTGGCTCTAGGTGGAAAAATCCACCTGTGTCCTCTAGGATAATCTTTCCCAATTGGTCGTTTCCTACATGTGTAAAGCTACTTTGTTCAGGCTCGTTTGTGATACTGGGACTTTGGTTCAACCCATCTAGAAAAGTGTTGAGTCGCAGCAGCCCTCTGTAGAGAATTTCTTGCCATATCAGAATTTTTATTTTTCCACTACTGATGCCAAAATGTTTTGTGGATTGTGCTAATTCTCTTCAGCACTGGAATGAATGAAAAAAAAGGAAAGAAAGGAGGAAGAAAAAGATTTTTCCCACAGCAATGCTACTCTACCCAACCAAACTATCCAGTGAAGATAGCAATAGTTCATCATTATCTGTAAGAGCAACACTTCATAAACTAGAAGAATCATGTTTTTCCCACAAACATCTTACATTTCCCTACTGCATCCAAGTTAATGCAGATAAGATTTAACAGCCGCTAATGCAAATGATTAGTGTATGGTTGGAGAGAATCAACTGCATCTTGAGGGAAGGGCTACAAGCAGAATAAAGCTACAAAAACAAATAAACCATTAAGTTACAGGAGATGGACATCAGCAAATGTCTGAAAGCAACGTCATTTATTGAACTTCTATACCGTATGCTTATTCTGATACATGTTAAGACCGTCATTTTTAAATATTTTCTAGAGTAAGATTAATCAAGCATAATAAGGAAACTTCCAGAAATTCCACATCATTAACAGCTGTTTAAAAGGCATAAACCCATCTTTTCATATCTACCTGATCATCTACCTGTATATGGCGAGCAAGGTGAGAATTTTTCATGGTAATGAGAGCATCATGCTAAACCATAATATGGTTTGTTTTTATAAACATATGCTATGGAAATCCATCCTCAGTCAATTGGATCCACCCATTGTGCTAAGTCAAGGACAAGGAAACTGCATAGTGGCTTAGTGTAATATGTACATTTAGGATAAAGTTAGACCCTCAAAAGAAATGTGATCCTGCTTGCCCAAGTAGCACTGTGTTGGCATGCAAAAACTAATCTGTATTGGAAGCCCTTCACCCAAATAATTTAACTGTAATAAAGGTGTGCCTGTGTAGTTGTTTCAGAAGCGTACATCTGTGCACTGATTTACACATATGAAATGGACTTAAGAGCCGCTGTATGCATTTGTGCAGAACAAGGTGGCTGAATCCTGGACCATTCACGTCAAAGCAGGAATTCCATATTTATGAATATTTCAGAATATAATGCAATGTCCATTTAGCAAATGGACGTCAGTACATCAAGGAATAAGTTACCTTGAACTCCTTTTTTGCATGGAGGAAATGGTTCAGTCGCAAATTATACTGCTTTAGTCCACCATTTCATTCAGTGAACTGTGCAGAAAAGTTGAGTATGCATAGGGTGAATGGAGAATATCTTGGTTTCCTATGAGAAGAGAAGGGAGGGAATGGAAGAAATCCTTGGTGAAATGTTATAAGTAACCCCCCCACCTGCATACACACTACCAAATTTCAACACTGATTTAAACAAAAACATATTTTACCTATTGAGTTATTTCATTTTTCCAAGATATCCAACAGCAACTGAATATGAACAAAATTAAACTGCATACTGATTTTCATTATCTAGAGATTTCCTATATTATGCCTATATAAAGATCTTATATTCTCATTTCTAGAAACAGAGAACTAATAGCCTTCTTTGCATCATTTAATTCAGACAAGATTGTTCAGATGGCTTTCAATTGCATTTTCCATTCATGCTGTTTCAAATAAAAGTTGTGGCTTTTCTGTGTCACTTTTCTCATAGCAAGAGCTACATTCCACCCCTCAACCCCCCACTCCCAAAACCATAATTAGGTCAATGAATAACTGCACCCTGCACTGTTTTTGGCATTTTGTAAATTGCAGTATGATGATTGATTAGAGGCAGCAGATACTTAATGCATAGTGATCCGTTATATTCATTAAAAATTGCAAAACACACATTTGGATACCTCTATTCCTTTGTGATAGGGTCTCCCATATTACACTATCTAACACAGAGTCATCTATAATTCACAATACAGTCCCCATAACCATAAAGTTGGAACATTTGTAGTTCTAGTGCATAATTGGCTCACATAAATGAACCATAGTAAATCACAGCTGGGGAGACAGATCTCCTTTCTAATGTCAGGGCTCATCAACGCCTGTTAACAAAGGACTTCTCTGAGTCAGAAAAGCTGGGAAAGGGCTACACGGGGTGACACAGGATATCAGAAGCCAATATACAACTGGAGTTTGTGTGCAAACTGCACAGTCCTCCTTGGCAGGATTCAAGCACACAATTCATGATCTTCCAAAGCAGCAGGATATTGTAGGCTTTCTCTTTGAAACCATGTCAATTTCAGCTGGCATAAAACAGGGGAGTCTAGCCAAGTGCAGGGTTCTATACACAGAAACGTCTATAACCATGATCATTTAAAGCCCTTTACAATCTATCTTTAGACCTTTCTAGGAATGGACATTAAGAGATAGGGAGGAAAGGCATGTCCCTGAGTCCCCTTCTTGGCTACAATTTACAAAAGGCCACCTAGGGCTTGTGAACACTGGACACCCTTGGTATATCTTGAAGGAGGGCCTTGGTCAAGCCTTGCTTTTATTATCAATATGGTGCCATTCATGAGCTGGGTGGTTACAAGTCTTAGCCCTGGCCTGTGCAGACTGCGATCCAGCTTTTGAAAGAGAAGTAGGACAGCGGAGAGAACATGTGCAGTTCCTTAAGGTTCGTAGGGGACCCTCAGAACAGGAGTAGAATGCACCAACCCAAAATATACCCTGGGCAATATCAGGATGGTAATTGCAAGGAGTTTCAAAGGTAAGTGCCAGTGTCCTTTAAAGTCATGGAGCCAAAAGCCAGGTTGCAAAAAAAAAAACCCACCAGAGTTTCTTAGCAGAGGTTGAAACCATTCTGAGACCAAAGCCTTGGAACTTTGAAGAGCATGCCACTTTGGCCCACACTTTGAAAACATGATGAAATAGAATTCATGTTAATACCGCTATTACTGCGCCTATAGACAGTACTTCCCTAGATCTAACACTGAATATGTTAAATTAGTAGCAAGTCTGGGAGTGGCTCTGGCTCAAGACTTGAAGGGAAGCTACAGGCAACCCAAGATTGGATCTAGTTGCTGTATCATCTCTGGGGCTCTCAGTTCTGAAGAAGTCCATTGATGGGGAGATAAAAGATGGGGCTGAGTTCTTGTGGGTAGGAACCTAAGAGTAGATACATTTCAGACTGTAATGTTTGGAAGGGGAAAAGAGATTCCAGAAAGCTTGCAATTTCTATAGTAACTGGAGCGAGCACCTAGGTCCAATGTGCCTACTTACAGTGTAGGGTGCAGAGAACAAGGTTATAACCTAATGAGATTCAATTGTTTTATAGATGACATATGAAAACAGAAATGGATTCTCATATGTTCACCAGCAGTATGCATATGTATCAGCAGCTTAGGTATTTCTCCCTTTTCAGCAACTTCACATTCAGTCAGAATGCAAAAGTCTATTACATATCAGAACAAAATCTGTCAAACACCTTCAGGATCCAAGTAGAGAGGAGAAACTCTCTGTTACTCAGCATAATTTTATTAAAAACAGAGATGTTGAAGGTTCCCTCCATAATGCCCAGAGAAGAGCTTAGGGAAAGAAATGTTCCCTCCAGCAGTTGGAAGCACTACAGCTAGAGATTTTTTTTTAATCTGAAGTGCTTTCACTGTCACTGCCCCAGGAGCTTTTGGCCCCTATTATAAATCCTTCTAATGTCTGTTATTTTTGCATTTGGGTGTATTTGATATCTGACTAGGTTTCATTTTCCCACTTCCCCTTTTAAGGGAATTGAACACAAAATAATACTTAGACATATTTAGGTGATGTCTATATGTTTCACTTATCTATACAATGAGCATGAGAAATCAATGTATTGTCAAAGGCTTTCACGGCCGGAGTTTGATGGCTGTTGTGGGTCTTCCGGGCTGTGTGGCCGTGTTCTGGAAGTTGTGGTTCCTAACGTTTCACCAGCATCTGTGGCCGGCATCTTCAGAGGGCAGGAGCACAGACAGAAGCGAACTTCTGTCTGTGCTCCTGCCCTCTGAAGATGCCGGCCACAGATGCTGGCGAAACGTTAGGAACCACAACTTCCAGAACACGGCCACACAGCCCGGAAGACCCACAACAGCCAGCATGAGAAATCCTTCTTCCAAGTAGGGAACAGGCCCATTTTTAGCTGCACTATTTCATCTGTTAAGCCACCTACAGTATATTTGAGAAAACAGTGGGGATAACAAAACATGAAGATGATATCTCTCCCCTAAGTGGGAAGAAGGGGATCCTAAGTGGGAAGAAGATCAAAGGGATCCTGGACAGAAGTGCAGAGTTTTGATCACCCAGTGAACAGGAGTCCAGATCCCCAGCCCTACAACCTGGCTAACTTCATGTGGTCCAGTCAAACACACTAGATGCTGTAAGTGGCTTGATTTCCATTTTCTTTGAGGCTTCAGGAGATACGGGGATTGCTATAAAATATTCACCAGAGTCACCAGAAGGGTTTAGGCTAGCTCCGCTGGACATTGGAACAGACATTTTTGAAATAACGTGTGTGCCAAGAACAGGACGCAAAGAGGCATTGTGCCACATAATTTTTCTCCTAGCAAAGCAAGGGCTTATCCCAAGTATTAGATTGCCAGATGCTCTGGTTTGTACTAATCCATTAGCTATTATAGCTGCATTCCATGGCTTTTATAAGAACTTAGACAGCTGTGAATCCATAAGGTGTCTCTTAAAGTGATGAGTGATGTTGGAGAATATTGCTCTCCACTCTCTGCTCCAGCACTACAGGATGGAATCTTTCCAGGCACCCTGTTGTAACAAAAGTGAGTAGTACCCCAGACCAGTTAATTCTAGTGTCCCTTAGCATGAGAGCACAGGAAGAGCTCTGTGTAAAATCCATCTTCCTGCAGGAACTCAGTGGGACATTTGGCTGCTAAATATAATTTAATAGGAAGACATGCTCACATTAAAATATATAAACACAAAAAGTAGGCATATCTTGTGGAATGACGACATCGCTTGCCATTGCTCATACACAGTCAAAAGTAGAATACACCAAGGAGTGTGTGAATGCATTGGTACAATTAGGGCTACTGTATTTGGGCTGTAAAAAGGCGGATGACTAGATTTTTTCAGCTCAATAATGGTAGTCCAAGAACTAGGCATGGCTTAGTGTTAACCATAAACAAAGAACTTAACCTTCACAGAAATGACAATTATAGCCATGAAATAAAGAGGTATCTGCTGCTTGGAGAAAAACTATGACAAGTCTAGACAAAATAGTAGAGTCCAGAGACATCACAATGACAACAAAAGTACATATTGTCCTGACTATAATTTTCTTAGCTGTAACATATAACTGTGAAAGCTAGACCACCAGAAAGGATGAATCAAGGAAAATTAATGATTTTGAATGCCTGATCAGATGTTTTCTAGATGATTCCTATACTACCTATTTAGCATAAGGCAATGTCGTAGAGAAATCAGATTAGGATCTGGATTTGTATACATTTTGGTCTGACCTTATTTATCTGGGCATGTCCTTTGTTTAAAGGAATGGCCTAGCAAATGGGAAAGAAAGCCTGGTTCCATTATATTGTGATATTATCAAAGAAATCCCTTTCCCAAATAGTAATAAATGCAGCCTTTATGTTAAATATACATGATAAGCATAGATTAGTGCTGCACAACTTAATGGCTAGGGGCCATGTTGTAGTTCCTGAATAGGGCCATCACAGAACTCTGAAGTTGTTTTTTCGGGGGAGGAAGAGGAGGGATGACAATAATAATAATCTAATAATAACAATCTGATCTTTTATTCAGTGGAGACAGTTATTTATATCAGATTAGAAATAGGGATTAGTGGCCCAAGGTAGGTCAGTTCAGTTTAACTGTCCACTTTCTGGGGTAGACCTCTGATCTGATAATTTTCCAATTAATTTTAATTCAAAATCATTATCCACACCATCATGTTTCAATTTCTATCTGGTTCTTCTACCGCGAGGGCACTGAAGGAACAGGAAAATTCACCAGGATAGCACTGAGCTGTTTGAAGATTTTTCATTCCGAGAACTTCCCTTTTTGTCACCATATGATGTAATAATGCCAGGTATTTTTAAACATTGCAGGAAAATATGATATTCCTGGCCATTTCATATATATTAGAAAGTAAATGTAATCCCTATCTGCTCCATCATAGATTTTTATTCCCAGAAAAGGATGAACATTAGTTGGACTTTGTTCTGACTCACATTCTTCCTACCATGAATCTGCTGGGAATAAAATACCTAAATTTACTCCCTGACTTACCCATAGAGGAGTTTGTGGCTTGAATCATGTCAACTGGATTTCTATTTTCTCAGTAGAAACGTTTCACTCCTTATCCAAGGAGCTTCTTCAGTCTGAGTAAAGTTAGTAAGGGAATCAAGGATTCCCTTACTAACTTTACTCAGACTGAAGAAGCTCCTTGGATAAGGAGTGAAACGTTTCTACTGAGAAAATAGAAATCCAGTTGACATGATTCAAGCCACAGACTGTTCCACCTGGATGACTGAGAACCTTCATCGACCATAGAGGAGTTCTTTTTAAAATTTCTAATCAAATGTAGATCTGTTATTTTTTGTACTCTCCTGATATATTTTCCATAGGAGATAATGTTATGGCTGTTGTTATATCTCCACTTAACCCTGGAAAAAGCTGTTTTGCAGATTCATATTCAGTGTAAAAGAAGAAAATAAATCTAAGCCATTGATTCCTTTAATTTACAACATTTCTTGAAAAAACATCAAGCATTCTTTTGAGATCTGTTGTTCATTTCTTTCCTTGTCTTTACAGTTATTTTCTAATTGTCATACCAAAAATGCAGTGCGTACCATCGGCTTATCTTTGTAAGATTTTTTTTCCATTTTATATTGTCATATTTCATTATTTCTGCTTTAAAAACATTTTTTTTTTAAAAAAAATGTGGCTTTCATACTTTTGGCTTTGTGTGATACTGTATATGAACCCATCAGTTATTACTTAAAATTACATGCAAACCAAGCCTTAGTGTAATGTATAAATGCAGCCACAGAATTAAATCCAAACTGAAGTTGTTGGACCTAAATGAATGGGACAAATTAGACAAACACAATTTGGATGCAAAACTTAGTTATTGTTTTCTAAGAACTATAGCCATATGCAAGCTTGAGATATGTTTACACAATGCCTTTGAGTTTAATCATTTTGAAAACATTGCTCCTTATGAAGATTTAATAATTTTCATCTTCTGCCACAATAAAATGTTCAACTTGGTGGCAACTTTTGAAGAGGATCTGGGAAACATTCCCAAAGCTTGGAGGCCCATAGTTTATGTACCCCTACTTTAGATAATCTTAGGATACTTTGGACATGAAGTTGGTACACTGGAGAAGCATTGGCATCTCTGTTAACTTACCTGTCACATTTAAGGACTAAGTTTCATTTTCATAGAACGTATCTGCATTTCTCAACAGTTTGATTAAGCTTTAATAAGACTCATATTTCCAGTCCTTAAAAGATACCTCTATCTACTTTGCCTCATGATGTTCTCTGCATATCAAATAAAGTCTAAGATAGTAAATGTGTTTTTAGTTAAGCAGATGACTAATAAAAAGAGTTGCTGAAATGTTCTCCAGATGTCTTGTAAATATGTGTATTCATTTCACCCTGACAGTTGATTAAAAAATGTTGGCAGGTAATTTACCAAACCACAATGTACTTCACCTTGGATGGCCATCCTAATTGGAAATTGCAACAAAAGCTTTGCTTATCCTTTAGCTGAATCAAAGTATAATTAATAGAGAGAAACACTTTATCAGTGTCTAGCTGTACATTTGGTGAAGACCCCCAGGAACTTTGTTATTTATTTTTATTTCAGCTATATACTTAGGCTAGAATCCTATCCCTACTAACTTGAGATTAAGCATCGGTGAACTTCATGGAACAGTTCTGAAGTAGTAGTCATGTATCAGTTTGCTCTGTTAGTATGATTTTAGGAGTCTGCTATAGGAGGATATTAGGGGATCAAGTGAGACATGGAATGTGGTCACATTGTTCAGAACACCAGAATCACTGGGGGCTGGGGAAAATATTTTCTGGAGCATAGGATCCAATATTATCAAACCCTACTACAATTTCCACATATCTTCTCATATATCACATCTACCCACAATAAGTATAAACTTCTGAGAAGGTAGTATAAACTACAATGGGTGAATAACATCCACATCTCCAGAATTTCCACTCCTTAATTCCTCACAGACAGACAGTTTGGTATAGTGGTTAAGGCATCAGGCTAGAAACCGGGAGACCGGGAGTTCTAGTCCCGCCTTAGGCACAAAGCCAGCTGGGTGACCTTGGGCCAGCTACTCTCCTCAGCCCTAGGAAGGAGGCAACGGCAAACCACTTCCGAAAAACCTTGCCAAGAAAACTGCAGGGACTTGTCCAGGCAGTCTCCAAGAATCGGACACGATTGAATGGATTAAAAAAAAATCCTCACAAAACCGTTTGAAATAAACCCTCAATCATCTTCACTCCTGCCAACTTTGAAAAGCAGAGAACACACACAGAATACCACATCCACATTCATTCTCCTTTCCTCTAGGTAACCAATAGGAGAGTACCCAGATTATCGTCTAATCCAGGGGTTCCCAAAGTCTTTAGCTCATAGACCCCTTCATGAAGTTTCAGATTGTTCATCAAACCCCAAACATTTATTATATGAAAATAATTTAATAAATACTACTTTAACTAATAGTACTATGGATAATAACAACAACAGCAGCAACAACAACAACAATGGATAGTCCCATCGACTCTTGAGGTTTGATATTGACCACTTTGGGGAACCCTGATCTAATCAGTGTCTAGCCATGTATGCTATGGCCGGTCCTGAAGTAACAAAATGAACTCACCCCCACTCTTCACAAGAAGACAATAAAGTCAATGCTAGGGTCCTTTCCAGGGGGGTAGGGGTGGGGCAAACACAAACCAAAAGATATACATATATACATTCTGATGTCAGAATGCAAGTACAAAGGGCTGGGGGTTGCGCTGTGATGTCACAACACACATTTTGTCAGTTGTTTTCGTTATCATAGTTTGTACTGCACACCTATGTATGATAGGATTGTGAACTTCAATAAACTGTAAACAAAAGCAGCAAACTCTTCCTGGCTCCCTTGGCATCATTCCTCAGTTGCATTTAAGTGTCCCTGTGAGTTATGAAAATGAAATGTGCTACTGGATACTTTTCATAATAGATGTGACCATGGTTGAATGTTGCTGTAGTAGTGGGACAGGGGAAAGAGTAACCTAAATTCTAAACATATAACAAGAGACAATTCTAGGAAAGCGAGGAGGAGTTGAGGAGACTTATGATGAAGGTGAAAGAAGAAAGTGCAAAAGCTGGGTTGCAGTTAAACCTCAAAAAAACCAAGATTATGGCAACGAGCTTGATTGATGACTGGCAAATAGAGGGAGAAAAAGTGGAGGCAGTGACAGACTTTGTATTTCTAGGCGCAAAGATTACTGCAGACGCTGACTGCAGCCAGGAAATCAGAAGACGTCTACTTCTTGGGAGGAGAGCAATGGCAAATCTTGATAAAATAGTTAAGAGCAGAGACATCACACTGACAACAAAGGTCCGCATAGTTAAAGAAATGGTATTCCCTGTAGTAACCTATGGCTGCGAGAGCTGGACCATAAGGAAGGCTGAGCAAAGGAAGATAGATGCTTTTGAACTGTGGTGTTGGAGGAAAATTCTGAGAGTGCCTTGGACTGCAAGAAGATCAAACCAGTCCATCCTCCAGGAAATAAAGCCAGACTGCTCACTTGAGGGAATGATCTTAAAGGCAAAACTGAAGTACTTTGGCCACATAATGAGAAGACAGGATACCCTTGAGAAGAAGCTGATGCTAGGGAAAGTGGAAGGCAAAAGGAAGAGGGGCCGACCAAGGGCAAGATGGATGGATGGTATTCTGGAGGTGACGGACTCAACCATTGGGGAGCTGGGGATGGTGACGGCCGACAGAAAGCTCTGGCGTGGACTGGTCCATGAAGTCACGAAGAGTCGGAAACGACTGAACGAATAAACAACAACAAATTCTAGGAAAAGGAGGCTGAAGCTCTATGGGATAGGAACGGAGAGACAATAAAGTCTAGCATGAGCCCTGAAGCAGGCAGGCAAGGTGAGGAGTGTCCACCAATGAGGAAAAAGTCTGGCCCCCAAGCTCTGCAGACCTCCTGCCATTCAAAAGAGTGCACTACTTTTGCTGCAATTCCAAATAAAGAGTCAGAAATAAACTCAGCACAGGCAACATTATGAGATCCGATAGGTCCAAAACATATTTCAAAGCAGTACAAAGCATTAATGTGAAGGTGCCACAAGTTCTGAATGAGCTCACTTTCACTGTTCTCTTCCAGGAGTTAAGATTAGTCACAAAAAATTCAGTATAAATTCATGGGCGGGCAGGCAGGAAGGCAGGGAAAATAATTTGTAATAAATCAATTTCTGTAGACATTTAGAAATGGGGAATCACACTCCATGGAATTTATTTCATATAATTTCCTATTTAAAAAAATTCCCTTCTCACCCCTATGGGTGGTATGTGTCTTCCTCAACCTTGGGTCCTCTACCAGAGGCCTGGGAGTTTGAGGGTTCTGCGCAGTATCTTAGCTGTTCCTAGCATTGCACTCTTCTGGACAGAGAGTTCCAATGTTGCTCCTGGGATCTGCTGGAGCCACTCTCCCAGCTTAGGAGTCACAGCCCTGAATGCTCCTACCACCACTGGAACCACTTTGGCCTTCACTTTCCACATCCTCTCTAGTTCCTCCTTCAGGCCCTGGTACTTCTCCAGCTTCTCATACTCCTTCTTCCTGATGTTGCTGTCACTTGGCACCGCTACACCTATCACCACTGCTGTCTTCTGGTCCTTGTGTACTATATACTATATATACTATATACTATAAATATACTATACTATATAGCGGCTGGATAGTGTAGTTAGAGTGCTCCCCTTTGACACAGGAGACTGGGGTTCGAATTCTGGCTGGTACCTACTTTACCAGTAGGGGTCCTTAGGCAAAGGCCCCCTAACACTTCACCTGCCTACCTCGAATATGAGTGACACGAACTAAGAGAGTCATGCCGGTTCGGATGTCGCCTGGAGATAGATAGATAGATAGATAGATAGATAGATAGATAGATAGATAGATAGATACACACACACACACACACACACACACACACACACACACACACCACACACACACACACACAATTTTTATTGAGAAAATTTTTTTACAGGATTAAAAACTACAGAAACATAAATATAGAATTAGAAAAAAGGAAAAGATGTGAAAAGATAAAAGAAAAAGTGAGAAACAATAAAAGTCAAGAAAATACAGGAAAAAAGAAAAAGAAAAATATCTAAAGAAGTGACTTTTGATCTTCTTTGCAGCAGTTACAAACATAATTATTACCATTTCTGCCCTCCCAAATTATATTTCATGGTTCCCTTCTTCCCATAAACAACCCTTTTTAATCAGTAAATCCCAAGATCATCAGTTCATTTTTATTCGTTTTCAGCAAAAAGTCCATAAAGGGTTTCCAGTTTTTTTTAATTAAAAAGTAGTTATTGTTCCTTCACTAATCTGACAATTCGATTTGGCCATTTCAGCAAGTTCTGCCATCTTCACAATCCACTCCTCAATTGTGGGTATCTGTATTTTTCCATCTTTGTGCATATAATAGCTTCAGTGCAATTACCATGCATAAAACCAATCGTCCATGAGTCTTTTCTAGTTGATTATCCATAAGTCCTAGTAAATTTATTTCACATAATTTCCCTTGAGCTGTTTGACAAATATATATAGTAGGGGCCACACTTAAAACATTTCCCTTTGATCTCTTCCTTCTTTTATAACTGTATTCTATTACTCTACTTCATTGTTATGGAAGTGAAGGGCCCTCCCCCACAAATCCTGTTGAAGTATAGAAAATGATTCTGCCTCAGAACAAATTTTATAAAACCTGCCCCCACATTGTCACAAGGCCGAACCCATCTAAGTGTTCTCTGACCAAAGATTTTTAGAATTAAGGAAAGAAAAGAGACTTGGTTACACAATACTTAGAACAGTATGTTCAGATAGGATACCTATATTTGGATCAGATTGTATTCTATTGTTTGGGTTGAATTAAACTACTTGGAACTCTGCAAGAATTACTCTAAAATCCCACAGCTTTTTTATAGTAAAAACTCCACCAAAATCATCATTAATTCCACATTCTACTTGATTTTCTTTGCCCGATTCATGTGTATGCACAGCTTGTGTATTTTCTCTCATCACACACACAAGCTCTCTCTCTTTCTGTAATGTCCAATATTTAGAATTAGCATCTGTATATATTTAAGTGGGTGGGGAAGACTGATCTTCATTGGCAGAAAAGTAGACAGCAGGGAAGTTACATCTCTCTTATTCTGTGTCCCATATCAAGTATAAAGGAAAAGAGTCATTCTGGATTGCAACGTGGCAATCCTGTCATGTTATAAATTGCCTTTCCCCACTACTGAGTTGAAGTGTTTTCCACTCATACTTGGGTCAGCAGAAAAGTACCCCACAATCAAATTAGCTGCCCCATTGCCAATTCCTACTCAGCATCTATTGTCTTTGTTCCAAGTCACGTCATATCCTTCCATAGTAATATATGACAACGCCTAATAGATCTAATGCACCTTGAAGCTGCTTTTGGATATATCAGAATAAAGGGAAAGTACTATTTTAACTCTGGTACAGTGCTTAAGCCTGCCTCTTTTGTACCACATAGACCCTGCATGTTGTCAGGGCGTATTCGTGCAGTGATAAGATGCAAGTGGGAAAAGACCTGAAGTCAGCCTAATTGAGTATAGTTTTGCACGCTAGATGGGGATGATTGAAACTGTAGTACAATATGTCCAGGGCACCATGTTGAGAAAGGCTGCTCTATATGTACTGTATGTAATGACAGCCCATTGCATGGCTATTTATATAGAGTCATACTGATACAGTAGAAGCAACTGAATGTTGCCAGTCAAGTGAAACCTAAAACTTAGAAAATACCTAACGATCAACTACAGCAAGTCAGTACAGTATAGGGGTTTGAGATCTGAACTAGGATTGGGAAAACCTGGGTTCAAACCCTCACTCTGTCATAAAGCTCGCCAGCTGACAATCTCTCAGTCTCACCTACTACTTATAGCTGTTGCAAGGATAAAATGGAAAGGGAAGGAACAAGACATATGTATCCTGAGGAAGAATGGAACATAAATATATACATAACATAAATATCACTAAGTAACTGCCCTCTGGA
Organism: Charina bottae; assembly: GCA_023362775.1. NCBI lineage: Eukaryota > Metazoa > Chordata > Lepidosauria > Squamata > Charinaidae > Charina > Charina bottae. The sequence continues at coordinate 212,306,267 of JALMGJ010000002.1, read as the reverse complement.
AGAACATCCCCCTGGAGATACGTATGCCCCCCACTCTTTAAGTCTCTTAAGACCTGGCTCTGTTCCCAGGTCTGGGATTAGAGTGTTTGTGGAGCCCGTGTTGAATTTTTTTTCAAATATTATTTATGTGGTTTTGTCTGGGTGGTCATGTTTCTCAACTTTCCCTGGAGAAAAGGATACCCCAACATGCAGAGAAGAAAGGTAGAGGGACATATAAACACATGAATGTCTGGGGTGTGGTGGGTTGATCCCAATGGCATGGGGCATTCCCTGAGCCTTTCCCAACAATCCCTACTGCATTCTCCAACATTCATGGGGAGACCTTATTTGCCACAGCCATTTTTCCAAAGAAATCCTCTGTGGGCTGAATTTCTCAGGAATAAGTAAAGTGGTGATCTCTTCTCTTACTTTCCTTACTTTTTGTAGCTTAACCAAGTGGGAAGGTACACATACTATGGTTGAAATATTTTCAGAATTAGAATCACTGATTCAGTAAGAATTTGAGGACATACCTAGCAGCTCAGATATTGATCAGGTTTTCTGCAGATATTTCATCCCAACAGAGTTTGCTTGTTGTGTGTGGCATATGATCTACCACCCAGTCAGGAGTCTGATCCAGGCCACGCACAGCAAGCAGATGAGGCAGACCAATGAAAATGGAGACACCACCATTCCCAGCAACCAATTAATCAACACCTCCCAGAAAACTGCCAATCACCAAGCAGCCCTCCTGACTTCAAATCTTACACAGACTACAAATACTGTAAGGCAATCCCCACTTCTGAACCATTGCACTGAGGAAGCTGTGCTGGGCCAAGGTGAAAAACATCTGCAGAAAAACCCAATCAATACCTTGCTATTGATCTCCTGAAGCTCAGAGAACCTGACTACTAAGCATGTATAGCAAACCTGAGCTGCTACTTTTCCAAGAAATCCATAAGAATTTAAGTGTTTATCAAGGTTGACCAACTAAAAGGAGAGTTGAAAGAACAAGAGAAGAATTGTATTCTCTTGTTTTAGTTGTTGTGAGCTGCCCAGAGTTGTTGGGAGGCATACAAATTTGGTAAATAAATAAATAAACAGCAGCTACAGAGTATAATGAAGGCTCCAAACCATTTTCCAAATGCTGTTTAAAGGGGTCTTCTAATACCCTTTTCTTTTTGCACCTGCAGTTTTGGCACTTCTAGATATGGCTACTATTCCTGAGTGAGTAGACCAATCTGGCTAAGTTTCCTCTTGGGTAGAGAAAGCCAGCCAGCTGGCAAAGGCAGGCAAGCAAGAGTGCTCTCATTCTGCCGCCCCGGATCCATCGCCTGTCCCTCTAGGCTCAAGTTGCCTCAGGCAGGGCCGGTCCTGAGAGGGTCATTAAACTTAATGGAGCCTGTTTTGCTGTTCTCTTATTGCTTACTATTGTTGTAATTGTGGATTTCCCCCCGGTTATTTTCTTTTCTTCATTGCTGTGGGATTCTTCGGGAGACAGAGTAGTGGGATAATAAAATAGGAAATAAAACAAAGCCATAGTGTTGCCCAAAGATTGCATGAAAGAAAAAAATTAGATTTTGTAACCCACAGTGGAGATTGGAAAGATGGGTCCCTGTGGAATTGGATGAATGTTGGAAGAGTCCACTCTAAGAAGATTCAGATTTTATTTCATTTTTTAATATGTTCAGGAGGAATATTTAAAAACAGGATACTGAAATCTGAACTAACTAAACATAAGAAAAATGAAATAACTTAGAATGAAAAGAGAAATGTAAGTGATTAGAAGGGGGAAAAGAATTGAAAGACAGGAGGGTTCATAAACGTTTGACTGGGCTGGAAGGAGTAGGTTTTTTAATGCACGATGGCCTTTTAATTTTTCTTACTGCTGGTTGGTCTTTTCTTCATCTCTCCACTTATCCTAACTATAAATAAAGTATTATTGTCATTATTATTATCAGCCCATCATAATAAGGCTTGTACTGCACTTAGATGTAAGCATACCAAATAAAAATTCTAATTGTTAATACTAATTGCTGGAAGAGCAAGGGCAGATATCTGTAAAAACAATTTCCCTTGGTGGCAGGAGTGCTTGTGTGTGTTTTCTAGTGAATCTGTGGGTACTTTTTTTTGGCTGTATTAACATACATTCCTCCCATCCCTGAATCAGCAGAAAAGTATGCTATCATTATTTGCGTTGATGTCATGGTTGAGCTTTACTGTGGTTCAGCAACAAGGCCAAGGTATGGTGCTGCCCTACAGATATAATGTGGGATAATTTCAGGGCAGTGATTAATGGACCCCCAGATCCCTTTCCCCTCCCATCCAGCAACACTTGTCATTGAGAAAAACACACATCCATAATGTGTAGGGACAGGTTTGGGGTACTCGGGGCACATGATGCCACTTCATCCTACTGGCCTGTCAGCTGTGTCTCCACCCCCCTCCCCCAATAGAACTATAGGACTACCAGTCTCCTGGGATATCAAAAAAAATCTCCCCCACATACACACACACAGACACACACACACAAATCCACAAACTATCAGTCAAGTTGGTGTTTCCACATACATTTCCCTGCTCACCTCATATGCCCCACCAACTGGTCAGCTGGAAAATTATTGTTTCTTTTTTTGCAAGGAGGGAGGGTCTGTCATAGGACCATGATCTCCTGCCATAAGACAATTGATCTTCTGGGAGATCAATAGTAGTCAAATGGAAATGGAGGGCAGTGCCCAGTAAGAGGACAGGAGATGATATTCCAATATTAAATATTATAAAATTAAAATATCAGTCTTTCAGATTGACCAGGGGTATCTGCAGGGTGTGGTCAAAAAAGCTGAGATGGCAGCCACAACAGTGTGATCAAAGCTCCACCTGTTTTTAATGTGCACCATCATGGCTGCCATCTTGATTTTTTTGTCCACATCTTGCAGATGTCCCTGAGATTGACATTCCCATGTCAAAAACAGACAGAAAGGATGTGCTTTCCAGTTACTTGGTGTCTCTCACAGCCCAAGTGAAGGTGGAGAGGGCTGAGCCCAGTGACCTGATGAGGAAGAAGTGTGCCCATTTAGCAGCCAATAGTAGCTGCGCAAATCTCTGTCCCTGACTGGGTCACCAATGGCCTCCTCACCCAGGCATTGCTCATGCAGAAAGAGTTTTGTTGGGAGAAGGGGGAAAATGCTGCCTTAACAGCTGAACTACTAAAGACAACTTCAGACTGCCACTCGCAGCAAATAGGGGATGAGATAGAGGTGACATCATGAGGACATGTTGCTGAACTTATGTTAGTGAGACATCTTCATGCTACATCTGGAAGGAAATGAAAGTCTTTCAGAGACATTAGATGTGGGAATTGCCCACTTCTTATCTTCTTTCCATAGTAGTCCATTGTTCAGTAATCCAATTCAGTCTTCATCACTATTCTATTATCTCATTAATTTCTGGTTAAAATTATTTTTTTTCCTCTGTGGATCTGGCTCCACTGGTTCTTGGACCCCATTTTAAAACTTGGCTAAAAAGAGCTAATAGCAAATTCCAGTCTTTAGATTTCTCTTTGGAGAGCCTCTGCCCTTTAGGGTTTGAAAATGCCAGGAGTCATCTTAAACAGCAAATTTGGGGTTTTGTTTTACTAGTCTAAGCCTAGCATCCAATTCCACAGTCCCATTTTTTTTTCAAATGGGTATGTGCCATCATCCTATCTTTCCTCCATTCCGTTTCTGAAATTTTGCTGGTCCTTCACCTTAGCCGGGTTGGATGCACTACCCCCTGCAGTTCTGTGGGGGCGTTATAAAAATATCTGTCTGTACCAGTGCTTATGCCCATATGGGACAGCTCTGTGGAGTCCCTGAGTCACATGATCTTCTGTTGCTCTCTGTAAAGGAAATCTCAGATGACATTCATCTATCCAATTAAGAAATATCCTGGAAAAGGGTACAAAGCTTATCTGTCACTTCTTCTATCTGACCAGGACTCTGATGTATCCTCCCAGGTTACTCAATTCTGTATCTGTATTTATTCTATTCATCCAACATATGACAGAAGAATAGTACTAATCTTGGTGATCACCACTATTATTTGCATTCTATTGTTATTGTTATTGTTATTGTTATTGTTATTGTTATTGTTATTGTTATTGTTATTGTTATTGTTATTGTTATTGTTATTGTTATTGTTATTGTTATTGTTATTTGCTTGTTATGCTTATTTTTATTTATATCTGTAGATTTTAGATGTATGTACTTCTATATATATCTGATACACATATTTGATGTATATTGTGATCTCTGGCTCTAAGGCTGTAATAAAAATGATGACAATGACAATGACGATAATAATAATTCTATTTTGTATATTTTTCCCATTCCAAAATCCTGGCAGATTTCTGCTTTCAAGAAAAACATACCTGTTTGGCGACTAACATTTTACACACATTCTGTTCCACAGCTCTTAGCTGCCTCGTCTCAAACTTATCTGGACTTCTTAAAAATGGGATTTAAGTAACAATGTTGCTTTTCATTTCAAAATGTCCATGGCAGATTACAATCACACAACAGTCCTAATCAACATGCTCAGCAACCAACACACAAGCAGCAGTGTCACACATAAAAAACGGGCAACCATCACGGCCACCATCTTAACTTTTTTTACTATATCTTATGGCAGTGCTTCTCAACCTCAGCAGCTTTAAGGTGTGTGGACTTCAACTCCCAGAATTCCCCAGCCAAGCATGCTGGCTGGGGAATTCTGGGAGTTGAAGTCCACACATTTTAAAGTTGTTAAGGTTGAGAAACACTGCACTATGGGTATCCCTGCATCCAAGTGATGTGATTGCTGCCATGCAATACTTCCATCACAGTTATTTTCCCTACTGTATTGCATAAAGAAGTTATGCACTGGTTCTTTGCTACTTCTCAGACATCATGAAAACTCTGCAGGAGATGAAGGTACTGCAACCTTGGCAGAGGCATAGATTTTGGGGAACCGGATGCAACTATGGATTTCCTAGTCCTGCTTCCAAGCAAACAAATGGATAGATTGCTACCACGTCAGATTCTTGAGTGAGTGCTCAGACTCTGACTTCTGGATTCAGTCAAGATATAGCCAGTTACCAAGTCCGCAGCTGTTCACTAAAAAGTAAATGTGGGCATGGGAGGAAGCAACAGCTTGAAAGGTTCAAGTCTACAAGATTCAAGTCCACTAAACCATCATTCTCCACATGTTCTGCCACTGAAAAAGGATATGTTCCTCAACTTGGAGACTATGAGGACTAGAAATTCATTTTCATATCAATTCCTTGTAAAAGTTAGGCTCAATCGTTCTCTTAATTTTTATGCAGAATTATCTATGGCGGTCTATACACATTTGACAGGAGAGCTGGTAGAATTGAAGTAAAAAGTTTGCATTTCTGGATGCCTCCTAAATTCCATCTTATTTTAATAATATTGTTTAATACAATTCAACTTCCAACTGCCTCTTGTTTTATCTTGTACACAAGAAGACCAACAACCAAGTTTTCAATTCTCATTTGCCACATTTTTAGCCAGCAGTGAGATTGGGGGGGAAATAAGTCTCCCAAGCAGAGATTTATTGTTGGTAGTCTGTATTGTCAATTACTCATGGGCCCCGCAAATGCTCAGACTTTATGGTAACTGCAAAATAAATAATAGATGACTTTGTAATATATGAGAACTATGAAGCAAAGAGGGACTAGAATACAAGTCTGCACTCTAATGTGTACCAAAGATTTGTCTACACATTAACTATCTTCCCTTAAAAATAAATCAGAACAATGATGTTTATAAAACAAATGGGCCAGTTATTTATTGACCACATTTTCAAAAAAGAAAGTGCACTCCAACCTTTTGACACAGAATAAACAGTTCTATAATAACCAGGGTGCAAACATCAAAACAGTTGACAACTGACAAAGATACATTACTGGAAGGGTAACATAGGGATAAAAAATAATAATGGATAGAATCAGCATACAGCTTGGCTATATAGGAGATTACCTGTACAAATTGGGATATGAAGGATCTTACTTCATTGGCTTCTTCACATTTTCAGACTGCATGATATAATGTTGCTCAACTGACTTAAGGAAGTATTTCAAATTTAGGATATGCAAAGATATGCAGTGCTGCTTAAGGCAGTGTTTCTTACCTTAACAACTTCCAGATGCATGGACTTCAACTCCCAGAATTCCCCAGCCAATCTAGTTATGGCTGAGAATTTGGGGAGCTGAATTCCACAACTTGGAAGTTGCCAAGGTTGATGCACACTGGCTGAATAACACCAGTTCAACCCCTGTTCATAGAAAGCTTCAAAATAATTGTGGCTGCAAATGATTGTACCATTCTGCAAAAAAAAAAAAAAAAAAAAGATTCACTGCTAAAGTTCTAGGTATTGTAGAAAGAGAGCTGTGTTAGTCTATGGTAGCCAAAAAAAAAAAAAAACCTGGTTCTGCTGCCTCGCCTTGGATGGGAAGGGTAACAGCTCCTCCTGGGGATGGCTGGTCCCATAGAGCCCTTTTAAAAACAATTTTATTGCCTCTTGGATTTTATCTTTATTTGTATTTATATGCATATGTATTATATTTTTATTCAGTTTTAATTATTAACTCTGTAAACCACCCAGAGTCCCCTTTGGGGGAGATGGGGCGGTGATATAAATTGAATTATAAATAAAAATAAATAAATAAATGAATAGTCTTTTCTAACAAATTTTATTAAACAGCATGTGCTTTTGTGAGCTATAGCTCATTTCATCAAATGTACTTTTTAATAAAATGTGAAAAGGTGCTACTAGACTCCTTCTAATTTAAAGATCTAGATGTAATCTATTGTTTCAGAAAGCTGGAACTTTATCTTTCTGGAAAAAAATATCTTCTCAAATATTAAAGATTTTCTTATGAAGGATAGTCATATAATTACCTGATTTTTTTTTTCCTGTGCCAGAAAAAGATTTCTTTAAAACAGTTCTCGAAGTGTGGGCTATGATCCCACACTTTGTTCAGCATGAGTGAGCTTTCAGTTTGCACCATCAGCAAACTGTTTTTCAGCAATGACTCAAGGAGAAGCACTGGATGGCAGGGGCATCATAATAACTCTTATGACACTGTCCTGCTTACATTAGGCTGACCATATTTCCCTGAGACGGAAACGGGACCCGGCATGCACACATGCAGGCACGCACACCAGCACGCATGCAGGCACGCACGCCGGCATGCACACCGGCACGCGTGCGCACACATTCCATCCCTTCAAAAACAGGACGAAATTGAGTTTTTAAAGAAAAAGACGATCCGGTCCGGAAAAGGTAAAAAAAATGGGACTGTCCCGTTCAAAACGGGACGTACTGTATGGTCAGCCTAGCTTACATGGTCACCAGGAGAGAAGGTGGTTCCACCCACATTTGGACTCACAAAGGGAGGCTAGGATCTTGTGGTGGGGAGACAGTGAGACTGCTGGTTCTCCAAGCTCATCCAGGAAAGGATGGGGCACAGGCCAGGGCAGCCTCCATGCTACAGATGAAAGCCTGGTCCAGGGCCCAGCAGAAGCCACAAACCAACAGCCGTCTCGGCCAAAGAGAAGAAAGCTATATCCAGGGGTGGGAAGGGCCACATCTGCATCCCCTGCACTGAGCCATGGACCCAGGCCCTCTCCTGGCCGCTTCCCTCACCCCACCACAGGACTGTCCTTATCTCACTCACAGCCCAAGATTTTAAGAGTTGAATGTTGATTCAAAAGTGTGAAAAATCCAGGAGGAAGTGGGGTCTGGTGACCTGTTGCAGGGTGTCACTAGAGGTAGGCCTCAGGTAAGTAGGGGCAAGTGATCACGTTCCCCTCAGGCCAGTGACAGTGTATGTACATGTGCAGGGGTGGGGGTGGGGATAAAATGCCAGCCATGCCTGACAGGTCTGAATATATGAGTAACCTTCCTATGAGGACAAGACATTTGGATAGCAAGGCCCAGGATGGCAGCTATAATCTGGGCAGCTCAATTTGTGGGGTAGTTCTTTTTAAGATACAGTGAGGGAAATCTTGTTTATCCTGCCTGCTAAAAGTGGGGAGAAAGAAACACCAGTCGCCATTGGCTGCTGGGGAGGTTACACAAGATATTTGCTTACAGAGATGGCACAGAACTAAAGTGGTGTGGAGGGAAGTGGATAAACAATGGAATGAAGAACTCATTTGATGCTAACTGATGGTTGACATGTTCATCAGTCATGAAGAAGTCATTAGCTTTATTAGCACCATCAACAGCCAGCTATGCATCTACCAGATTCATACATTCTTACAATCCCAGAGGATATTTTAATATAACCGCCCAGAGTCCCCTTTGTGGGAGGAGATGGGCGGTGATATAAGTTGGAAAAATAAATAAATATATATATTTGGCTTTGTACTTGAACGTTTTAACATGTGGGCTTTTCCTCTGTAGCGTCAAAGCATTCTAAGAGTCAGGAAAGAAAGCAAAATGAAGTCCATCCATTTTGGGAGATATTCTTTAGTATACCTGAATATTCTGATTATCCTCTAAAACAGTGTTTCTCAACTTCAGCAACATTAAGATGTGTGGACTTCAACTCCCAGAACTCCCCAGCTAGTGTGCACTGCTCTAGAAAGTTACTCTAGAAAGTTACAACACTGCTCTAGAAAGTTACTCTCCATAAATGCCCAAGGGCACTTAATCCAAAAATATATATTCATTTTCCAAATATCAACCTTTTGCCAAGATAGGATGTCTCCTATGAATCTATCAGGCATTTGCCTCTACATTTGCATTTGCTTCATTACATGCTCTGATTCCCATTCTTCTCTGCATGCTTCTTAATGGTTGTATTAAAGGTAAAGATAAAGGTTCCCCCCGCACATTTGTGCAGTCATGTCCGACTCTAGGGGCCGGTGCTCATCTCCGTTTGTTAGCCGAAGAGCCAGCGTTGTCCAAAGACGCTTCTGCGGTCATGTGGCCGGCATGACGCGCGAGGAACGCTGTTACCTACCCACCGAAGTGGTACCTATTAATCTACTTGCATTTGCAGGTTGGCAAGAGCTGGGGCTAGTGCAGGAGCTCACTCCGTTACGCGGAGCTAGGGATTCAAACCTCCAAACTTGCAATCTTCCGATTGACAAGCCTGGCATCTTACCCGCTGAGCCATCGCGCCCCAATGGTTGTATTCTGTGCCCCTAAAGTAGATTTTTTTTTCTTTTGATTACTTGTGGCACAATAATGTATAAAATAAATATTGATTGCAGTAAACTTAAAGTTTCATCAGTAAGTGGAGCGATACTACACGCTAACTAACAGTCAAGAAGAAGCCATCCCAAGTAGTAGTAGTTTAAAGGTAAAGGTTCCCCCACACAGTCGTGTCCAACTCTAGGGGCCGGTGTTCATCTCCGTTTATTAGCCGAAGAGCCAGCGTTGTCCGAAGACGCTTCCGCAGTCATGTGTCCAGCATGACGCATGCGGAACGCTGTTACCATCCCACCGAAGTGGTACCTATTTATCTACTTGCATTTGCATGCTTTCGAATTGCTAGGTTGGTAAGAGCTTGGGCGAGTGCGGGAGCCCACTCCATCACGCGGGGCTAGGGTCTCGAACCTCCAGACTTGTGACCTTCTAATTGACAAGCCTGACGTCTTAACTTCTGAGCCACCGCGCCCCCTGTAGTAGTAGTAGTAGTAGTAGTAGTTTATTGATTGATTAGTCTTATGACCATATCAAAGAACATAAAATTAAGGTAAAATACAAGGTCTATTTCGAGGATAAAATAGGTAAAAGAAAATACAATAATAAAACATATATGTGCTAAATACAAAGAATCAATGTTCAGATAAATGCATCACCTTTACACAATATCCCGATCTGTTCAATATAATGGATTCTTAGCTGAACTGCCTTGTCTATAGACATAGTAGTTCTGCTCACAATGTATATGCTAGAGCCCAGGAGGAAATAGGACAATCTGCGATTCAGGTCCCAGTGGGCTGTTCTTTCAAGTAGGGATTTTAAATATACCATTTAGTTAGAGAACCATTTACACCCATAGGTACTTTCAAGTGGGTGTTTGGGTAGAGGGCCTTAACCAGGAGTAAGAGTCTGGGCTCCATGTTTAAGGTGGCCGATTTCTTCCACAGAATGTTTCTGTTAATGGAATCAAAAGCCACACTGAAATCTATGAAGGTGGTAAACAGTTTCTTGCCCTTAATTACTTATTTTGTTATGAGATTCTGTAAAATAAAACAAAAGCTTCTCTGCCTTTTGGCTAAGATCAAGTGTAGTAATGTATAGTTTGTATTTTGCATGAGATACAGAACATTACCAAACTGTCTGACTGCTAAAAGATATATTCTTCACTTGCACTCTTTGTTTTTTACACCATAGCCTTTCAGTCCTTTGGTTTTTTACACGGTGGCCTTTCAGTCCATTGATCTTTTTTTCCCCCTGAAATATGTTATGTTGAAAGCAATCAATGAAGCTTCATAATTCCAGTCTACAAACTAAATTGGAATAACAGGTTGTAGCAACTGTAGACTAGTTCTCCAGTTAATCGTTTTTATAGGCTTCATTAAAAGAGAATATATGGCAGCCAGGAATGAAGTTTAATGTGTCTGGTGAAAGACATAAGAGCTTGCAGACAAAGGTACTTCTATAGGAAAACAAATGGTACAATCCAGACAGAGGCACTTTTTAGTTCCATTAATTTGGGTGGAGAAAGCTAAGCTTGACTTTAAAGCAGTATCATACCTAGGCATTATATGGGGTGATTAAGATTGGAACTCCCTGTGTTTTTTCTTTTACAAAAATAGCATCCCTGGAGAAGACCTCTCAATTAGAATGGCGAGACTGAGAGAGGAGTGTATTGCCTGCGTGCTTGTATACTTTTTTCAGTTAGGGCAAAAAGCTTCCCATGGCAATCAGGCGAAGAGGGAAAGGATTAAGTGCCTCTTTTCCCCAAGCCATTACTCCAATCCAGCTATTTGTAAAAGAAAAAAAAAACATTAGGAGTCTCCATTAATGGAATATTTTCTCTATTGAAATAAGTGGAACGTGTGCTAAAACCTGGATGGATTTTCTTCCTACATTTTGGTGTTCCTCTTCCCTTCTCTGCCCCTCTCGGAGAGCTTCAGCTGTCCTGCCCAGGAACCTCTTGTGTTTCCTGATGCAACTCTCCCCAAGTCTCTTCATTTTCTCCTTGAGTAAAAAAACAAGCTTGCAATTGAGGAGTTATAGTTTGGATCCTCTCGGGCAGGACGACCAACATTGCATGCACTTTATTTAATTAATTAATTAATTAATTAATTAATTTTATATCCCGCCTTTATTATTTTTATAAATACCTCAAGGCAGCGTACGTACCTAATACTCCTTCCTCCTCCTATTTTCCCCACAACAACAACCCTGTGAGGTGAGTTGGGCTGAGAGAGAGTGACTGGCCCAAGGTCACCCAGCCGGCTTTCATGCCTAAAGTGGGACTAGAACTCTCAGTCTCCTGGTTTCTAGCCCAGCACCTTAACCACTAGACCAAACTGGCTCTCTGTAGGTCACAGTGATGTGTCTGTGTTGCTTGGAGCCTTTCCTTCCAATACCCCTCATCAAATTTCTATGCAAATTTTCCCTTTTTGCTTGCTCTGTTCATGAGCTCCAGAAGATTAGCCTGGACTGAAAGAAGAGAGAAAGAGAGAAAGAAAAAGAAAAGGGGGGGAAATGCGTTCAGCTTAATTTCTCCAGCCAAACTCCCTTGCCAAACTGCTGTTTGCTCGTTCTATGAGCTATAGGACCATTTCTTAATGTAAACATTTAACAACATGGGCTTGAATTACCCCTAACAGAACAGTATTAGCTTATGTTTCTTATAATTTGCTTTGCATACATAAAGGATTCTTTTCACTTTTGAAGCAAAAGATAAAATATCTTCCTGGAGTTAAACATGAAACATTGTTCAAGTGTTTTCTCTTCTAGATGTCAAGAGAAAGCATGTTCCCATGACCACATGTGCTTATCAGGCACTCATGGGATTAGCTAATTAACTTTTCAGCTGTCAACTTCTGACTTTAGTTAATATTTTTAAACTGCTAAAGAAAAAGATACATTTTAAAAAATGGAAAGCCAGTCAAGCCTGTAGACTTTCTAGAAGTTGAGGAAAGGCACCAAAATGTAAAACATACAGATTTGGCTATTTTAGTTGCTCTGGATTACATAATGACATAGCAGCTGTTTTTTTAAAAAAAAAAAAAAAGTGGGGAAGAGAAGCTTTATGAGGAAGGGAAGGATATTAAGCAATATTGAATTGGCTATTGCAAATTCCACCATATCAAGATCTCATAGAATACTTTTAAAAATATTTTATCGATTTCTGTTTAAGAGCATTACTGGTGGAGGTAACAGTTTGTTTTTGTTCATGACTCAGTGGTATTCATTATTGTGGTTGTAATATAACGTACTACTTTCCACTCCAGTTGCATTAAAAATTAAACCCAGTAAACAGATCATGATGTGTTTATCCATAATTTCATTGCAGCTTCCTGTGTAACAAGGGTTCCCAAACTGTGGGTCATGATTGTGATTGAGTGTGAGGAGAGGGGGGTTCACACTCTTATTCTACCTAGTAGTGGGCTGCCTTTTCCAGGCTGCTGGCCCTGGGTCACTCAGTCTCCCAGCTGACCTGTGCACCCACAGCAATGTCTCCTGAAAGAGCCCCAACCCACTTCCGAGGACTATCCAAGGATCAAGGTGCTGTTGCCTTGTCCCACCTTTCCCTCTTCCAAACGTAGCTTTCTTCTTGGGGAGCGGTAGACAGAAAGAGCACTACTTCTTGCAGGAGGACAATGCTTCATGACATAAAGTCAGCAGATCTTTCTGGGGTGCATCTCCCACATACTGGACTCTTTCAACTTAGAGTTGTGGAGGTAACCCTCTTCCCAGCAGCCACTTCTCACCTCCTAATAAAGGGGTGAAACAACCACAGAGGCTGATTGCAACCAGAGGGAGAATGGCATGCTTGTATTACTGCAGTGGTCCTTAAACTGTTTGACCCAGGTACCCTTTTTCTCAGTCTCAAATAATGTCACTATCCCCACAGGAAAAAAAAACTCGGTCATTTTACCCAAGGATCTTGGCGGCAGCAGCCCCAGAATGGATCCTTGACTCACAAACAAGCAATTACAAATTGTTCCATTACCCCAGGATATGCCCAAATTACCCCCTTACCCCCAGTTTAAGAACCACTGTATTAGTGTGAAACACCCAATACGTTTTTCTTTGGAGAGGGTGTCATACATAATCATTTACTATTTTAGGGGTCACATAGCACCACAAACTTTGAAAATCCTTGAGTTAGATTATTTTTACAATGCCAAATGGCCTTTCATTCTTTTAAGGGTCTCTAAATGATTCACATGCTCAGGGCCCCCAAAATTCAAGGCTTACCACTACCATCTGGGGGTTTGTATACTGGATCCAAGAATGGACCTTTGAGACAAGATTTGGTGGAGAATTCCGTTTGCTTTTATTTTTGAGCACAGCGAGCATGCATTTACAACCATACTGTTTCCGGTGGTCATTCAAACAAAAATTACCCTAACCAAGGAATACACATCAGTAGAATAAATGAAATAATAATAATAATAATCCCTCAACACTTATCCATCCCCAAGTGCTCTATCTAAAATTTCTTAATACATTATAAAGGACCATATGACCTACTGACCTCTCATGATCCTGCATATCAAGAGTAAATCTGAAAGTTTCACAAGTGTATGGTCCTGAGCCACTGTGAATTACCACTTCAACACAAGTTATAGTCCTCTTTTATACAGCCCACCACACCTTCTTAAGTGGTTTGTCTTCTCATCTCCCATCAGTTCCGCTTCATACATCCCATGGATGTATGCATCTTTCCTCTCTTTGTTTTGGGCTTTTCTGTGGTTTCTCAGAATTGTTTACCACTTTGGTGTTATGTGATCTTCTCAGATCTACTAGCTTATAGTAGGTTTGGTGGGTTCTAGGCACTTTTCGTGGCTTTCTGGCTCTCCATGCCTAATCTCAGACCTCTTTTCGGCTCCTCAGATACTATTTCAGGATCCCAGCCAACGTCCCTCTTCTCTTTAAGTTTCCCAAGTCTTTACCTTTTCCAGAAGCAGACATTTCTGGGTGCGGACTGCCATTTATCCCCTGATGGCCTTGTCCTCTTGACACCCCTCTTATTTTGAACTAACATCAGTACATTCTGCACCTTCAAGTTTTCAGGCCTCATCTCACTCAGCCCTCCAAATCTCTTTCCTGGCTATTGCGTTGTGATATCTTACATTTATGGGTTTCAGAAATTAGAAGGCAATTATCATAGTACATACCAGTTTCATGTTAATGAACTCAAATTAGATGACACTGCATTGAACTATTATTACTGTTTCAGAAGGCCAGAGTGTTTGAATAAGCTGTTTCTCATTTCTTCCATCTTATATAAATGTGTATAAAGGACAGCATTTCCACTCCTTATAGGATCTGACCTTGAAGGGTCAACCATGACAAAATGGCATAGGGTGAGGTAAGAATGGGATGAGAATGTTGTGGGTTGCATCAGAGAAGTGGTTGTAGTCCCCGGTTTTTCTGTTCTTGGTTTTATTATTTTATGTATTGTTTTATTCTTGAGTTGTAACCTGCCCAGAGTTCGGTTTTAAGATAGGTGGCTATACAAATGTTTTAAATAAATAAATTTTAACATGGTTTCACTCTTGATTTTGTATTACCCAAACCCCATTTCCTACTCTCTGGCTACACAGTACAAATTGGATGCTGAAATTAAGAACATGATTAATATTCAACTTGTGACTTCTTATTCAGTAAAGAAAAGCAAAAATTGTATTATTCTTGCTTTTGCTTCACAAAACAGAAATGAGCATTATCAAGTCAAATAAGGATGGCATTTTTCAAGGAAATAAGTGATCACTACTCTCTAATTAAATATTAGGAGGGGGAAAAACAGAGCAGTATTACAATAGGTTACTGTTTGTAGCAATAACATTTTCTAGAGCCAAAGGAGTGGAAAGATTTGTAAAGGTCATTATAACCATCTGCATTACTTGTTATAAAATGCATGCTGAGACTCACAGATGCATAGACTTTGATCTAATGGCTTTTATGATAATGTTCCTCCAGTACTAAGAGAGCATACTTTCCAATTTCAACATCAAATATATAAAATAAGACCCCCTATAAAAAGGAAACAGTTGACATTCATTAGTGAAAGTAATTCAGATAGGTGCATAGCATTAATTTAATGATGAGGTGTCGAAAATGCTAATGTTGAGAAAATTTATAACTTGTCTAGAAAAGAAAATGTAGGTTTTTTTGTCATTGTATTGAGACCTTGCTTCAATTATTAAAGATTAAATTAATTATAGTTAGAATGTGCATCAGAATTGGCCACATCCCAGATCCAGACCATTTTGGAGAGACTTGGTGACTCTTTGAGGTAAAGTAGAATCGTCTACAACGTGACCAGTACTGGATCTAGATCTCTGCAAAATGATTTGGGCGGTTACAGGAATGCATCTGCTAATAATAATAATAACAGCAGCAGCAGCAGCATTTTGCTTCTATTTTTCCACATATGGTATACCATAGAATGGGGAGCATAACTTTTTATGTTGTCCTTCCCAGCTATTTTTGTTGTTGTTGTTCAGTCGTCCGACTCTTCGTGACCCCATGGACCATAGCACGCCAGGCCTTCCTGTCCTCCACTGTCTCCCGGAGTTTACTCAAATTCATGTTCATTACATCGGTGATGCTATCTAACCATCTCATCGTCTGCCGTCCCCTTCTCCTTTTCCCTTCAGTCTTTCCCATCATCAGGGTCTTTTCCAGTGAGTCCTCTCTTCGCATTAGGTGGTAACTCCCCCTAAAATGGTATTTTTATAGATTGAATACAAAGATAATAAAAACTGTTTTTATCCTGCTTTTGTTTTGTTTTTATGTCCTGACCTTATAATTACTGTAAACAACTTCAGGATACTTAAAATAGGAAGGGGGATATAAGGGATATATCAGTTGAACATGTCTTGTGACATATGTGGACACGTCTCTGTAGTTTTCTTGGTAGCAATACAGAAACTGTTTGCCTTCCTCCATTTTTTTTTTCACTTCCGAATCTAGCTTGTAGTCCTGGGGATTTCCTGGTAGTTCCTCATGCAAGTAATAACCAGATCCCGCTTGGCTTTTTTTTTTTTATTAAGATCGGCCAAGGTACACTAAGTACAATAAGCAAACAAATGAATAGGAACTGAATGACAAGTTTACTTTCTAGTCAGTGTTTATCCAAGCTTTCCAGATCACTGTATTTTGTAGAACAGTGAGTCGTAAGTAAGGCCTGCTTGGTGGTCTTCGTTAGTTCTATTTTAATAAAGCAGGAATATTTTAAAAAATTGGGGAGGTAGGCAAAGAGAGCTATTTTTGCTAATAAAAATAGTTCCTGATTCCAACCCATATTCCAAGTAGTACTTTAATAAATTTTGTGGCTTTCATCATCACCTCTCCTGACCCAAATTTAATATTCCCTCTTCATCCCCTTCTTTCACACAGACACAATCACACATGCAAAATTTTGTCCATAGGCTTAACATTGTCTTTCTACAAATTCAAACATGTTTCAGAATAGCCCTTTGTTATATCTTTCCCATTTAAGTTCACAGTTCAAACTTGTCAAACTCTTTCCTTTTCCATTCTAATTTATTCAATAAATTAATAAATAAGATTGTATGTTTTCGTGTGTTGCATTTCATTCATTGTATGAATTACATAGGATGCAATGACTTGCCAATTTCATCTCTCCCATGCAAATCTATGGCATATTCCATGCTGTTCTGAAGACCCAGGAGAAGTTCAGAGAACTGCTGAGGAGCAGAAAGTGGTTTTTTAAAAAAAATTCTTGGTAGAAGTCTCCTGGCAGTGATTCATCAAGCTTTCAGAGAGTAAGGGGACATCATTGGATACAATCTAATCTCTCTAGATATTTTATTTTATTTTATTTATTTATTTATTTATTTATTTATTTATTTATTTATTATTGTATTTATACCCCGCCTATCCCCTCCCTAAGCAGAGGGCTCTAGGCGGCTTACATTCATTGACATCATACATTTTTTACCCGCGCGTTAGGGAAGGGGTGAGGGAACCGGCTCTTCATCCGCAGGTCGGACTACATGTCCCAGAAACCTTTGCTTCTGAGCCGGCTGCTGACGTCCAGGAAGTTGTTATTTTCGGGATCCGCCGTCCTCTGCCATTCTCCGCCGCCATCTACGGGAATCACCAGCTCTTCTTGGTCCGAGGGCGACCCTCCGAAAAGGACGCCAGCAAATTGGCCCACGTGAGTGGTCCCCATTCATCTACTTGCCATTAGCTTTCGATCTGCTGGGTAGGCAGAAGCTGGGGCTAGTGACGGGAGCTCACCCCGCCACGCGGATTCGAACTGCCGACCTTATGGTTGGCAGACTAACGGCTCAGCGGTTTAACCCGCTGAGCCACCGCGCCCCGTGATATATTTTGCATACATGATTATCCAGCTCTCTTTCATTACCTTTTTAACCACTTCATTTCCTTGTCAGTCTAGATTCACTTTCCCCAGCTAAAACCTGGAGTCAATCCTGGGTTTGGCCAGTCCCAGAGATTTGCCAAGCAGAATCTTCCTAGTCCTAGAGAAATTATTCTCACAAAACCTGCTGCCAACCCTTCCACCAGTGGGGGAGCTCTAAGGGGTGACTTCCCTCCTTCCTGAACCACCCAGTAAGAATATCCCACTTTTAATTGTGAACTTCTTACCTTTACTATGTCATTAGAAAACAACATACAGGCACATGAACAGTATACACACTGTTACAAAAGGAACTTTATACAATCCAGTAACAAACCAACTCTCTCTTCTAAAACGTCCTCACTCTAATTGTCTCTGCCAACATCTTCTGTAGCTAGTTGCTTGCTGCTGGCCTTCAGTCTGCTCTTCTCCTCTCCCTCTCATCCTAGCATCTTTCTCGTCTTGGGTTGGATCTCCAAATTGCTTCTTGGCTTCTCCTCCCAGCTGAACTTCCATTTTTTTGCACCATATTGACTCTGTCAAACATTGCTCTGGTATTCCTTGCAGAAAGCCTTAAGTTTTTTCTCCTTTACCTCTTGCTTATGAGCAGTCTTTCTACCAGCACTGGGGGCTCTCTTCTTTCTTTTGTCCAAAGTCAGTATCTTATATGTGTTTCTAACCTAGTTAATTAGCTGTCTGTGTCTTTCTCTCTGCCCCCTCCCAAACTAGCATCATTGCTTTCAGTTTATTTCCCCTCCCTTTGACTAACTTTTAGAGCTAGGGCTAGTTAAACAATATGTCAGCATGTCTCTGTGAAAAATATTCCGATCTCTTCCCAAAATCTACACTTCTGTTTACATGCTAACCCATCTTACAAGATTCTGATTCCAGCAAGCTAGCTGTTTAGCTGATAACTTTAACCTTTCCCAACTTCCCTGGAAAAAAGCACTGAGTTGCATATTGGAAAATGTATGATTTGTTGAGAGCGCTTCCGGGTGCTGAAGACGCCGGTGCGTTGAACCGAGCGCTCCTGGCTCGGCTCAGCTGTTTGCCTGTTTGCAGCGGTTTTTAAAGAAATAAAACTGCTGAAACCTCCCCTTTGAAGAGAAGGGGATCAGAAGATAAACCACAAGGATCGCTGGGATCGTCGCTCTTTCCCAATTCCCGTTTTTCCACCACGGGAAAAAGGAAATTGAAGCGACGAAAGCAACTGGAAGGACCATCGTTATTGCTCTACAGAAAACAGCGAAATCTTTTCAGATGAGTAGCACCTAAATTCAGCACTTTTAGTCACTGTTTTATATTTGTGTTTATTTTAACTTTACATATTATCTGCTAAGATTCTTCTATGGACATGACCAATGCTGCTGGTGATTGTGTAACTTTCTTGCTAAAGACGACTTGAGAAACGGTGGGAGCTTAAAGAACAATGACTTTACTTGGAAGTTAAATGGAGTGACATTGACTATTAACGAATGGCTTATTTACTGAAGTGGGGCTAATCTATTTTCCTCTCTGGATTTTGAATTCAAATGGGTTAATGTCTGCCTTTTGTCTTATTTCATTGCCTTTCTGCTTTTCATCTTGAAATGGTTTTTTTTTTTCCTTCTTTTCTCTGTAATGTGCTTGGAAATTATTTGGATTATAATGGGTATTTTTGGAATATTTTTGTTTTAAACAGTTTTGGGAATTTTCTTATTATTTGGGATTTTAGTGGACTTCCTTGTTGCTTTTCGTCTTGGAGAGTGAAGACATTTGGAGTTGGGGCTTTTTCCTATTCCCCCCCCTTCTCTTTTTTTTTCCTCTCTCTCTCCTCTTTGGGACTTGTGATTATAAGCTTGCCTGAGAACTGGATTGTTATTACATTTTCAAGGATATTTTGACTACAGCTAAAGGACTTACCCGTTGTACTTTTATCTTTTATTTTTTTTTATGTGAGAATTGTTGATTTTACCAAAGTACATTTTGCCCTTTTTTTTATGCAATATCTATTAAGAAAAAGCAGTATTAATTTTATTTTTTAATTTTTTATTGTATTTGGATTTTTTTTTTCTCTTCCCTCCTTTTTTCTTTTGAATCCCTAATAATTTTTTATCCCTCCTTTTCCCTTTTTTTATTGTTTATAGTGGTTCTCCTTTGTCTTTTGTTATTTTTCTTTTCTCTTTACAGGAATAATATATACAACCTGGTTACTACGGTTGCAAGAGTGAAGAGGGATAGATATAAGGAAATGGAGTCCATGGCTGCACCTTCAGAAGTACCAACATCAGATATGGGAAAAATATTGGATGCGATTACAGCACTGATTCCAAAAATAGATGATTTTACTACTGCCTTGGAGGAAAAGATGGATATTTTAAATGTTACCTGGATGGATGACTTAATTACTTCTTTTGATATAAAAATAGATAAAAAGATGGACAATATTTTAGATCAACAAATAGAAGTGAAAATGGAAGTGATGAAGGAAGACTCAGAAAAAGAATTTAGAAATGAAATACAGACTGTCAAAGAAATTGCAAATATTCTTCCAGGGGATCTTAAAGAGACACAAGGCCAGGTTAAGAAATTGGAGATTAAATCAGATTCTATTACTATGGAATATAATTTAGATGCTATTGTATTACCAGAAATGAGAGAAGAAGAATGTATTTTGAGTTTGATAGGAGCTCTGGAAAAATTAGATGAGAATATGAGAAAATATATAGTTGATACTTTAGTTCAACATTTAGAGACAGAAGAAGAAGACATGGACTCTGAGATAGATAAAATTTTTAGAGTTGAATCACGTTACGTTAGAGATAAGAAACTGTCAAGATATTTTGTGAGAAAAGTTATAAAAGAACAAAATCTGAAGAAATATTATAGCGAGAGATCAAAAATAGTAGGGTTGGGTATAACTTAAAAGAATTAAATCAGAATTTTTTTTTCTTTCTTTTTGTTTGGAATCTGGGTTGTATAAATAGAAAAATCCTTTTCTTTTTATTTCTATATGCATAGTATAATAGTACAGTTGGGTATATCTATATATGTATAGTTTTGGGAAAATTAAAGTGTACTAACAATACAGGAATGGATGTTGAAACTGCTAGAAATGGCAGAAAATGACAAATTGATTTGCCTACTAAAAGAAAATTTTAATTATTATTCTTTAATGAGTGGAAATCTTTGATGGACTATTTGCAAAAAGCAGGAGGAGTAAAGCTAAATATGGAGTTTTTGTTGATTAGATTATAGATAAATAGTACATAATAGACAAGGAAAAATATATGAATGTTATATGAATAGCCAGCATGTTAAAACAAACTATCTATTTTATTCTTATGACCATAGACGGATCGGAGGTCATCTAATTTCTGTGTATGTCTTTTTCTTTATTCTTTTTTTCTTTTTCTTTACTGCACTTTTCTTTTTCTTTTCTTTTAATTTGTATTTCTTTTTCCGTTTCATCTTTATCTTTTAGCTTTGTATAACTAAAAACCTAATAAAACTTAATAAAAAAAAAGGAAAATGTATGATTTGTTGAGTAAGTCTGAATGGGCTGGATTCACCCAACTATATCCTACAGTTTATGAACAACAATAGCTGAGCTCACAACATGAACCAAATGAACTACAAAGAATTTCAACATTTTTTGTAGTTCTTAAAGGTGTCCTTTCTCTTTTTCTCTCTAAACTTCAGTACCATAAAGCTTGTTGCAGGAGAACCTACCCTAAAAACAGGAAAAAAAGTTAGCTCCTTTGCTAACTATAGACCCAAGATTGCCTATACGGTTTTGAAGTATTTAACTTTTCAGTTGGAAGCTGAAAATAGAACTCTGACTTTTGGAAGATATTATTGCCCACTAGCTGATATTAAGAATATTAAATTGCCTGGTTGTAAAGTAGCCATTTGTGGTTAGTGGGATAACAATTAAAACCAGCAGTGCTAGTCTTAATGCAATTAACTATTAATTGCACTCTTTTGTCCATTGTCCAGGAATCCTTCGCCACAACTGTTTCAATTCTTTCAGGACAATGGTAACAGCTTGGCTACATACCTTAGCCTGTAGAAAAATCCTGAATTAGTCATTTTTAAACTTAAAAAAACTTAAAAAAAAACCTTTGACAGAAGAGGAATGGGGCTAATGGGCAATCTTGTTTAACAATTTTGGAAATAAAGATGAGCTTCTGAAAGTTGACTGTCTAATTGGCTTTGGGGTGGTTTCAATAATTGTATCTTTAAAAACTAGGATGTATTGTTAATAACAGGAGTTAGTAGTAAGGTACAATTAAAACAGAATACTTGTTCCAAAAAGTATGGGCAAAGTTGGAAACTACCATTAATAGAAAGCATCCTGGTTTGTACATATACATACCCATCACACTGTTCCCCTTTGGGGAAAACAACATGCAAAGCACCAAAAAGGAGCAAGAAATAGTAAGCCAGATAAATTTAAGGCATGAGATAAGAAAAGGGAAAATAGCTAAACAGAAATGACAAAAACACCATTTGTGAGGGCTGCAGCTGGCAACACAGGAAGTGAGCCTGGGATCAGGCAGGATTATTTTGTAAATATGAGAAATGGACTACCTAAAATCCATTACACTAAAATAGCAGGAAAAACAAACTCCAGATTTAAACCTTGGGGCATATATTTATGTATGCTAAAACTTCTGTGCCACTTCAGTCAAGGAAATCTAGGCAGTGTCCCATAAAAACAGCCATAAACAGCATTAACACCCCCCATTTTTTTGAATAGTAATACACTAATAATGTCCTATTATCACAAAAGCCTGCCTGCACCACCCAAAAAAACTGCGTTGTCAGATCTGCCCGCGGAGCTCGCGGACACAGTCAGTTGGCCATGTTCCCCACCGGAAGCCAAATATTCTTCTACCTCTTGACCCATTTATTCTTCCTTCATGTATTTCTTTTGCAAGTCAATTTGTAAACTGCCCAGAGTCATTGCTATACAAGATGGGCAGTGAAGAAATATGATAAATAAACAAATAAATAAATAATAAAATTCTTATTCATTCTCTCTATATCAACTCAATTGTACTTCTTTTATACTGGTCACTCACTTCTGCATTCAATCCACATTCATTCAGCATCCATTCATTCTTGACCCTATCTCTTCTAGATTTACCACACTCTTTTTAAGTAACCCATTCCCAGTGCATTCAACATACATTTGTGTTTTTCCTAACATACCCAACTCTCACTTCCATATAACAGAGTGAGCAGAAGTGCACTCTTTTACACCCATTTTCTTCTTTCAACAATCATTGTACTCCTTGCAACAGACAACATACTATCCACTACCTTTCTACCAGCATCTTTGAGTGTCTTAAAATTTCTACATCCATTTCCCCATCTTTAGCATTCTAACAAAATACACATTCATTTACTTTGTCATTTTTCCACTTATTTATAATTTGGAATTGTTTATTTTCCCTGTCAAACACAACTACCTTGATCTTCGATACAGTAACTTTTAGACCTATATTCTTCATTGCATCATACAGTCTAACAATCACTGCAAATCAATCAGGTTCTCATCCAACAACACATTATCTGCATATAAAAGTACATGAAGATTCATTACCGCAACCAATATACTTCTAATGTCACCACAACCATCTCTTAAACATTTATCCATATATGTATTAAACAACAAGGGGACATCTTATATCCTTATCTCTGCTCAGTGTTGAACTATTTATTCTCACAAGTGTTTTACTTCCATCATATACCAACTATCACATTCAGTAAACAACTTTCATATTTGCTTAAAATTTTCTATAATGCAAGCCTATTCAGTTTACCAAATGCTTTCTCTAAATCAACATGCAATCAACTACTTGTTCATATTATTATTATATTTCTCAACAATCTGCTGAAGAGCAAACATCATATCTGCAGACACACTACCCAGCATAAAGCCATACTACATTTCTCAAATTTTTCTCATTCTTACCTCTTAGGGGTTAGGGTTAGTACTAGGGTGAGATTATACCTACTAGGAAAAATTCTGGGTTCATTTCAAATTTAAATTTAAATTTGTCTGCTTTCTTCATCTCTGTGCTGTTTCCCACCATCCCTACCCTTAGGCTGTTGTCATCAGATAGCCCATAATATTTATAATACAGTTTCATCCCAAATCATTTAATCACTCTTATTTTTAATTATATTTACTTCTTGTTTAGCCAACTTCATCCTTTTCTGAAACAACTTTTTATTTCCACCAAAATCATTCTACATTTTCTCTGCCTCTTTTACTCTCCTTTCCTTACTCTCTTTGATTACATTTGTTGCACATTTTTCCCCTCAATATGCATTATGCAATATCTTTCTCTCATCCTCATTTTTTGAGGAATCATCCTCTTATATTATTTTTTCCTCAGCCACTTCTTCATTCCAGTAAACATTGTTCTTCCTATTTGCACAACTCCATACTATTTTTGGCACTCTGTAACATAATTGTTTTCACTCTGTTCCAATCAGCTTCCACATCTGCTTTCTGTACCTCCACTTTCCATACATGACTGGTTCCTGCTCTGGGAGATTTCTGTGGTCTGCTCTCAGGTCCTGCAGCCACTTTGCACTGGTGTTATGTGTCTTCTCTTTCTCCCATATGTTCTTCCAGTACTGTTCCGTTTCTGCTGTTGGTGGCTTTGCTGTTACTGTGTTGTTGCACTGCAGCTGGGAGTATGTCAGGGTTTTACCCTGGAGTAAGAATTTTATCAGTGTGAATATGGAAATAACAGAGCACAGCTGAGCTGTGTATGTGATTAGCTCAGATCGCTCAGGGCTCACACCTGTAGGGTGTGGATACATGACACAGCACAAACCACTGTATATAAAGAAGTGCACCATGGGTTGTGGCTGTGGCTGGTGGTTGGAGTTGTGGCTGGTTGTTGATGTATTGTAAGTTCTGGTTCTGTAAATATTGTACAGTAAAGGTCTGTGTACAGTTTGTCTATAACAGACTGCGAGCTGTCAATTTATTTTTGCATCCTCACGGAATGCCTCAATGAGATATATGCACTACCCTGACAGAGTACACCTTGGATGGTTCTTTGGTGAACAGGGCATTTATCTTCTTGGCCTCTGCTTCTCTAGTGTATCTCCTTAGCCTTGTAGCCAGTACTGTGAGCCTTTGTTTAGCTGTCTCTAGGGCTTCAGATGGAGTCAGGCCCTTGTATTTTTTCAGTAGCCGAGTCTTATCCTTAATCTCCACACCCTTCTGTAGTTCTACCAGCTGACTAACTTCTCTCCAAGTTGCCTTGATCTTAGCCTCCAACCTCATTTTCCAGGGGGGGGTATGTAGTGCTGTTCTTCTTGATCATGTAGCCAAGCATCTCCAGGACTGCAGTGGCTGGAGCATATACCAGTTCATTGGTTTGAGTTACAGCAGTAGTAGGGATTGTCGTGAGGGCTCTGTTGGCATCTTCTAGCATACTATCTGATGGTACTTCTCCACTGAGCCTTGATAATCGGTCTCGAGAGTTGACTGTAGCTAGTTTATCCATGATCTTTTGCCTCATATCAGCTGCTGTGCTCTGTAATGGAGGGGGTGGCAGTGATGTTCCAGCTTCAGGTGTTGGCTGCACCTCCAGTTGTTCTTCCGGGTCTTCTTGAATCTGGGATATAATGTGTAGTTGGTCTATCTCAAGTTGTGAGAGCAGCTTCCTCTTCACTATGTTGAAACATTGGGTAACTAGATGTTTCTCAGTTAGTGTGGATGCAGGTCTTCTGTCCATCCATAGTTCCCTCATACGTTTCATATACCCCCTCTCATTAGGTCTACTGTTGTAGTAACATTCCATCAATTCCAGGTTCTCTTGTCTCGTCCATGTATGGTTTGTTCCAGTAGCCCACTTATCGTCAGATTGCCCTGGTTCCCCAACATCTGACACGGACCTTATTAATCCAGGCGATGTCCGAGCCAGCATGACACTCTTAGTTCGTGTCACTCTCATATTTTGAGGTAGGCAGGTGAAGTGTTAGGGGGTCTTTGCCCAAGGACCCCTACTGGTAAGGTAGGTACAGCTGGGATTTGAACCCCAGTCTCCCGCTCCAAAGGTGGCGCTCTAACCACTACGCTATCATAGCTGCCAAGCTGCAGGACCATATGGGCCAGTACATGAGCACAGCTCAGAAGGGCATCGGGAACACCACCAGTGGCTCCAAACACCAGTTGCTCATAGATAGAGCAGTCGCCTGAGACTCAAGGTCTAGACAGACCAATCTGAGCACAGCCTGGATTGATTTCAGGAAAGCCTACGACTCAATGCCACACACATGGATCTGTGAATGCCTGGCACTATACAAAGTCAACAAGACACTAAGGACCTTCCTCAAGAACTCAATGGGACTATGGAAGACAACACTGAAAGTCAACTCAAGACAGCTCACACAAGTAGCCATCAAGTGTGGCATATACCAAGGTGATGCACTGTCCCCACTGCTGTTCTGCATGGGCTTGAACCCCCTCAGCCAGATTATCACAGGAACTGGATATGGATACAAGTTCAAGAGTGGAACTACCATCAGCCACCTCCTCTACATGGATGACATCAAGCTGTAGGCTAAAAGTGAACAAGACATCGATTCACTGATCTACCTGACACGGATCTACAGTGAGGACATTGGGATGTCATTCGGACTACAGAAGTATGGCCGGATGGAAGTAAAGAGAGGGAAGGTAGTTAAGACTGATGGGGTGGAACTACCAGGAGGACACATAGCAGCCATACAGAGCAGCTACAAGTACCTTGGTATCCCACAGTCACATGGGAACCACGATGAGGAGGCAAGGAAGACAGCAACATCCAAGTACCACCAAAGGATAAGACAGGTCCTGAAGAGCCAGCTCAATGGGAAGAATCCATGCCATTAACATGTAGGCCCTGCCAGTCATCAGATACCCTGCCGGTATAGTGAGCTGGCCAAAGGAGGACATGGAGGCTGCTGATGTGAAGACCTGGAAGCTCCTCACAATGTATGGAGGCTTTCACCCCAAGTCCAACACCCAGAGACTGTACACCAACTGGAAAGAGGGTGGATGGGGTCTGGTGAGTGTCAAAGCCACTGTCCTGGATGAGACCCAGAGCATCCAGGAGTACATCAATAAGATGGCACCTAAAGATGAGCTGCTGAGAGAATGCCTGAAGCAGCAGCAGACATGGAAGGAAGATCAAGCAAAGGAAGTGCCATGGCAAGACAAGACCCTGCATGGGATGAGGTTGAGGAAGACACATACTACCCATAGGGGTGAGACGGGAATTTTTTATATTACACGGTCTGCCTCCTCTTTCATGTACCATGGACATCACCAGATGGACCCATAGATATTACCTTCATTGCCTTTTTTTCACTTATGTTATTCAAGGATTTCACATAATACTTTTTAGTGCAGACTAAGTTACCATTCCTAGTTGTACCTGTGCCACTTGCAGCATTCCCTGCTATAAATTTTAGCCCATTTTGGCTAGTATGCCACAGATACAACCAAAGCACATTTTTTCCCAAGCATGCTCACATTAGTCTGTACTACAAACTGTTGAGGTCAGCATGCTCTTGCCTGCATCCCACTTAGGAAGTTTGTTCACATACTAATTCGAAGAAAGAAAAATAATATGTTCATCTTTTTAAGCTAAAGTATGTTCATCTAAAGGCTACTGATTTGGCTATACATGTCTATTAACCTTAATAAACCATAATGTTCTTCTTGGTTTATCCTGTCAAATGAAGAGGTAACTTTGGCAAAAGTCCTAGAATTTTTAGATTCTTGGTATATCAGATGACTGAATGCCCAATGCGTGTCAGTTAAACTCCTACTTTCCTAAAATTACCTGTTCCATGATATTAAAATTCAGCCCATTTTTCTGACTTGTTCAATCACATGGAAAAGTACAACTTGGGAACAAACCAATAGATAATTTAATCCTAGGAATTATCTCCTTTTTTGAACCTAATTTTAAATTCCTTTCTGTTTAGGATTTTGCCAAAGCATTTCTATTATAAGCTGTATTCAATCCTCCCCTACGGTTTGGCTGAAACTGTGCTGGCTTAACACCAATCTTCCATTGGCGCCAGCCCTCTTATCTGCTTGTAATCTTCCTCCCCATCCTTTGTCACTCTTTCCCAAACGTACCCAAATTCTGAAGGAGGATGAAATACAGTAAAATCCAAATAGCTTTTTAAATTCCTACAGTTCCCAGTTCCCTGCACTGATAAATTCAATACATGCTTCAATACAACTCTATAGTTAATAGGACTTTGCAACTGACTTACGTCGCGTGGAAGCCCATCCCAGTCCATTTCAAATTTATGAATGTTATTTGATAAACTTTACATTCCCTGGAATGGGAAGAACATGAACAGCTGATACTTTTTTGATTTTTAACAGAATGGGGTGAAATTTAGAGGGATGTTTGAATATTATAGATTGAGAAAACCTGTCCATTGTCACAGAAAATGGACAGGTTTGGGGTTTCTTTTAACATTTGCCTTTTTAAAGCATCCATAAAGATTTTTCAATTCTTTTTAACGGAATGGGATTAAATGTACAAGAGAGCTAGATTGCTCTTAAGGAATGAGATCTGTCAAATATAAATAAAAATTAGTGCAGGGGTTTTCAAATGATGTTCCTTCAAATTCTGATTTTATACAGAAAGTGCCCATGATATTTTTGTTCTGAAATAG
This sequence comes from Charina bottae, assembly GCA_023362775.1. Classification (NCBI taxonomy): domain Eukaryota; kingdom Metazoa; phylum Chordata; class Lepidosauria; order Squamata; family Charinaidae; genus Charina; species Charina bottae. Next base: position 212,278,018 of record JALMGJ010000002.1, on the reverse strand, counting down.
AATGTAATGAAATACATCAAGACAATGGATTGTGGGGAATATCTTCAGCAAATTACTATACAGACAGTCTGCAAACCCATCAGGTAGATGAGAGGGCAACCTTAGTTTCTAAGAATAGGAAATGAGAAAGAAAGAGGTCAGCAAATGCTTAAACTCATCTTCTCCCCATCAGCACCCCAAGACACTGTAACTGGGGCAACTAATTGGCAACGTGATTTCTGGGCAATTCTGATTTAAAGGCAGACTGCAAGTCACTGAATCTGTTATTCTCTGTCCTGTAAGAGCAATCAAGCTCCTCTTTAATGGAATGAATCTTTAATGGAATGGTCTTTGGGATGGACAGGGGGGACTTTCACAGCATACAGAATTGTGTTCGTAATTCTTAGGAGTTTCTGTCCAAGCTTTCATATTTTGTTAAGAACTATGTTCATTTTTCATATAAGAATGCAGTTTGAAGATCTTTTTAAGGATATGTAGAACACATTGCAATAATCCATTCAGGATGTTATCATGAATAAGACCTCCTGTTCCAGGAAAGAATGCAGTTGGCACACAAGATGAATCTGTACAAAAGCCCTCCTGGCCACAAAACGGGAGTTGTGAGTCCAGCAGGACCCCCAAATTGAGCACCAGTCCTGTCAGTGTGGCCCTGTCAAAAACTAAAGATGGAAATCTCCAGATCCGGGGGCTTTAAAACCCAATGCCACCCAGTCTTGCTATGGTGCAGCTGAAGCCTATTCTTCCCCATCCAGACCCCACAGCCCTAAGGCACTAAGAAAGAACCTCCAGCATCACCTGGTCAGTCTGGGGTACAGAGGTATAATTGATTATCATCAGCATACTGATACTACCAAACCCTGTGCCAGCAGATGACCCCACCCAGTGGCTTCATATAGAAGTTAAACAGGAGTGGAAAGAGGACAAAACACTGAGGGACCCCACAGAGAAGGGGCCTTGGGTCTGATCTCTCCCCTCCTATCAACACCAATTGGAACTATCCCTGGAGGAAGGAGAAGAACCACCGCCACACCATGCCCCTGACTCCCAATCCCCTGAGCCTATTGAGGATACCATGACTGATGGTATTGAAAGCCACTGAGAGATCAAGAGGAAGGATGGAAGCATCACCCCCATCCTGCCCCCACCAGAGGTTATCTACAAGTGAAATCAGTGGTGTTTGCTCTCCTGGGGTGATGAATTCTTTAAAAATCTAGGATGACCACTGTATTTTCCCTTAGAAGAAAACATCACAAATGCGCCCACTTTATCCTGAATTAGATATTATTTCTTATTTATGGTATACTATTGAACTCTACATATTCATTGTTAAAAATAACTCCCAAATAAGATTACTAGATTTAGGGATAAGGCTCATGCAGTCAGACACAGTTTTTAAAAGATTCATAAAGGTTAATGTGTTGGTAACAGACAAAGCAAAGAAGCAAGTTTGCATGAAGGTTTGTTTAGAATGCGTATGAAACCTTCCAGCTAGAACATTCTGCTCTCAGCACAACTCTTACTTGACTAACACCTGGATCCAATACTATGTCCTTATTACTAGCTGCAGCTATAGCTCTCACAGAACTTAGGGATCAGTAGAAGACACATTGATTCTGTGAACACCAAATGAAACTAAAATTGCCCAATGGAGAATATGGAGAAATCCATGCTCAGTAGAGGCATAAGTACAAAGCAAGAGGGCATTTTTCTATTTTAGTGCTTGATAAGTGGAATTCCTGCCCTGATATGTTCATTTGCCTCTCCTTTGAAAATATTACACCATCACTTGGAAATAGTCCTTTAACATATCAGTAACATAGGTTTGTCTTTGTTTAAATCTCTCTCTCACCTAGCCTTAGCTTTTTTCATTTAAGCACTGTAGTTTGTTTGTATTTTTATTACCTTATGATATAATTTTGGTGACAGAAATAACAGTAATTGACAACATTTATTGTCACTTGAGAAAAATTGGGGGATAAAGTAGAATAGATAATTTCATAATACTAAACAAGCAACCACGCCCTGCCCAATGTAACTGAGTAAACACACATACACAAATCTTGTTACTGTGAAAAATGATGTAGAGAAAATACAACATATACAACCAGCCTCTTCTGCTAAAGATCCATGAAATTCCAGTAAAACCAGTGGCAATTAATATATTTACACACAGCTAAACATCTGATCTTTCACTGTGCATAATTATTTAGAAGGAAGAGGCGACCATGGAGTAACATTGGTTGTAATTGGTTTCATATTTATTTTCAATTTGGTTTCATAATTCTTCAAATATTGACAACATAGTTTAGTCATAGCTCTTTTGTTAAAAGGTACAAGGCTAGAGTCCAATAAGCTCCTATTAGACAAGTGCTTATAATGTTCCAGCTGATCTCTTTATCTTGCTGAAGTATTCCTCTATGCTCCCTTGAAACATTCAGCAATAAATTAATCATTTATGGGATGTGAAGTTATGCTTCTGAACACCCAGCTGATCAAAATAATGAGGTCACTGAGCTTCATGAAAGTAGTTACTGAAATTCTCAATAATGTTAAAAGACATTGAAGTATTCTCACATGTGGATAGTTAGGTAATAATGGGAATAGTTGGGGGCACACTTAAAGAGAAGAAAGAGAATGCTTCTCTGGAGCTGCAACAAAATTTGTTTTTTTCCCTGCCTCTCTCAAACCTTAGGTTTGTCTGCATCTAAGATTTAATCTAATTTACATCCCTCCTGTCCTGTTCCGACTAAGGCGGGGCTCAGACACGGTGGTGAACTTACTCTTTATTTACAATAGCAAGTAATAACAGTTCAACAAGCTGATACCGGTATAACGAGTGACAACAAGGCAAGGCTTGAAGACAGAGTCCTCGCGTGGCAGCAGGGCAAGGCTGGAAAACAGAGTCCTCACGTGGTGGCAAGGCAATGCTCAAAGGCAGACTCAGGTGCGGTGGCTGGACGAGGCGCAGGCGCAAGGTTTCCTGAAGCGGCAAGGTGAGCCTCAGAAACCAAAGCTGGTGCAAAATCCCAATGGGCCTTGGAAGCAGAGTTCCACATGTCGGCAAGGCATCGCATGGTGTCTGGCTCAGGAGCAGTGGTGACAAGATGTAGGTCAGTGGCGAAATCCAGTGTGGCAGTTGGGTGAATGGCAGCGCTAGCGTTTGGAGAGGCGGCAGGATGAATGGTGGAGTCGAGCTCCAAAGTGACGATCGTAGGGCAGGACTCTGGAGCTGGTTCCATCGTGGCAGCAGGGCAAGGCTTCAAAGCTGGTACCAACATGGAGTCTTGAGGCAGTATCATGGGCTTTGTAGAACGGTTGTCTCCAGCAAGCTGTTCTAAAACTGGCCGTCTTTTATGCGTGCAATTTTCCACCGTTTTTGGGTGGGAGCCAATCGTGCTTCCTTCTGCTCGGCCCACCTCATACATCTCCTTTCGTAGGTGCTGATAGGCGGTGGTGAACATGCTTCCTGATTGCCACCAATGGGCACCCCGATTTCAAATTCAATTTTCATGCCTTCTGCGCTGAGGGGGATGACAAGTTGGGGCGATGCTGGGGGCCCCAAGCGGTCATATTTTGGTTTTCGGGAAAGCACGTCGGCTCGCTGATTCTGCCCCCGCAGAATGTATGTCACAATGAAATTGAAGCGAGAGAAGAACAGGGACCAATGGACCTGTCACTAGTTCAGGTTTCTCATGGTCTTCAGATGCTCTAAGTTTCTGTGATGCATCCGCACCTCAATGGGATGGCGGACCCCCTCCAAGTGGTGTCTCCATGTCTCGAATGCCACCTTGATTGCCAGAAGCTCCTTATCCCATATAGCATAGGCCCTCTCAGCGGGTGCGAGTTTTCGGGAGTGGTAAGCACAAGGACACAGAGTGCCGGTCCGAGGGTTGGCTTGCAGCAAAATGACTCCAATGGCCAATCCGTGTCCATCTCAATCACGAATGCTCACAATGGATCTGGGTGTCTGAGGATAGGTTCTGAAGTGAAGGCGACTTTGAGCTTCTCAAAGGCCCGCTGCTCGGTGTCCCCCATACGAACTTGGTTCTTTTTTGAAGAAGGTTGGATGGGGGGGTGAGATCCGCAAAGCACGGGATAAAGTTTCTGTAGTAATTAGTGAATCGGGGTAATCACTGCACATCCTTGGCTCGTCGTGGGGGTTGCCAGGACTGAAGTGCCTCTACCTTGCTGGTCTCCATGGCAATGCCAGTTGTGAAGATCTGGTGTCCCAGAAAGTCCACGGTGTCCTGAGCAAACTGCCACTTCTCTAAATTTGCGTACAGGCACTTCTCCCGCAACCGCTGCAACACCGTGCGAACATGTTGTTCATGCTCATTCGGCGAGGAGGAGTAGATCAAGATGTCATCTAAGTAGATAATCAGGTACCGGTCCAGGAGATCTCTAAACATGTCGTTCATGAAATGCATGAATACTCCCGGGGCGTTAAATAGTCCAAAAGGCATGACCATGTACTCAAAGTGTCCATAGTGGCTGCGGAATGTGGTCTTCCATTTGTCCCCCTTGCGGATCCTAATGAGATTGTAGGCCCCCTGCAGGTCCAGCTTTGTGAAAACTCGGGCATTGCGAAGTCTTTAGAGGAGCTCAGAAATCAACAGTAATGGGTAAGTTCTTGATGGTGATGTCGTTCAACCTCCAGTAATCACAGCACAACCGTAGCTCTCCCGACTTCTTTATGAATAGCACAGGGGCTGCCACCGGAGGGGTAGGGGGTCTGATGAATCCCCTCTTCAGTTTGGAGTCTAGAAAGTCCCAGAGGGCCGCTCGTTCCGGCTCCAACAAGGAATAGATACGCCTCACCGGAAGCCTGGTGCCAGGAACCAAATTGATGGGGCAGTCATAGGAGCAATGGGGCGGTAGTTGGTCGGCCTCCTTCTCGTCAAACACATCAGTGTGGTCTCTAAGCTGAGGAGGCAGCAACTGGTTCAATGTCACAAGTTGTCCAACAGCCAAGGTATTGACTACATGCTGGGTGCATTGTGGGCTGGGAAATTCGACCCTACCGGATGACCACCTAATTTGTGGGTCGTGCGTCTGGAGCCACTCCAACCCCTGCACTAGAGGAAAATTTGGCATGGTGACCACATAAAACTCCAGCCACTCATGATGCTCTCCTATGCTCATGAGCAGCAGTTGCATGGCAGATGACACAGGACCAGAGTGGAGGGTTCGGCCATCTGTGGTCTCCATGATGAGAGGAGGGTCCACTACCTGCTGAGGCACACCCCACTTCTTAGCAAACCCTTTGTCCATGAAGTTGGCGGTGGTCCCCGAATTGATCATGGCCTGAACCCCAGTGACGAATTCCTTGGAACTTGCAAGGTAATAGCTATTGATAGGTGCTTGAGGGGCGTGAAATGGGGTGTTGGTGTTCGGCTAGCAGCCAACCTGGCCCACCATAATTGCCCTTTTAGGCTGGGCAGAGTCCGTTTCCTGACAAAGGGGCAGTCTTGGTCTTGGGACAATTAGCAGCCAGATGGCCTGTTCCGGCGCAGTATAGGCAGAGCCCCTCCTGTCAGTGTTGGTCCTCCTCTGCCTGGGTGAGGCGTGGCCATGCACCTCCAAGTTGCATGGGCTCATCCGTGGACTGGAGACGGCCTGTCAAGAGGTGCAGGGCAAAGGATGAAGACATGCCGGTGCATCGCCTCACCCTCCGCTGCTGAAGGCATCCATTGATGCGGAGGCACAGGTGTTGTAAGGCTTGGAGAGTCTGCGGGCAGTCTGTGTGGGCCAACTCATCCAAGATCTCAGAGGCCAAGCTTTCCTTAAACTGATCCAGGAGCGCCTCCTCATTCCACTGTAGGTCCTGCGCCAACAACCGGAAATCACTAATGTACTCAGCCACAGAGCGGCGTCCTTGCTTCAACTCCCTCAGGCGTCTACTGATGGACTGTGTCTTGACTGGGTCCTCATACATCATCTGTAACTGTTGGCAGAACCCATCAATCACACTTCCTTCTGCTCGGCCCGCCTTGTACATCTCCTTTCGCAGGCACTGATAGGCATGGCGAACATGCTTCCTGATTGCCACCAATGGGCACCCCGATTTCAAATTCAATTTTCACGCCTTCTGTGCTGTTTCCCACTCTTTCTAAAGTCGGTTCGTCCTCCTCCCCCTCGGACTCAGCCTCCACTCTGACACCTCCTAGCTAAGCAAGCTGTTGGATCCAGCAAAGGCTTCCTTCATCATATAATAAGCAAGGTCATTTTTGTTGATTTCTTCTGCTGCTCTCTGTATGATTTTCCACCCTGCTTTGAAGGTCCCCCAACACTCTGGAATCATTCAGAGCATGGAGAGATGCCAAAAATTGCCTTCCCCCATGTTCCTCTGAAAGAAGTTCTAATGGATCAAAGAGCCTTCCAACAGAGAGAGACTTGAATTGGATACAACCTCCACTACAACATGCTCCTTTATGTACCTGCCCAATCAACTAAGATCTAATGGAATGGCCTTTGGGAGAACTACATCCTCCGGGGATTTGCTCTATAGCAACCTTAGAGGAGGTATTTCCTTCCATCTTCAGATAAATTGATATTCAGGTTACTAAATATTTGGTATCAGTTTAACACTTATCTGTTTACTCAGACATTTGGTTAAACAGATGCTGCTGTGCCTCTTGATTTGGTTCAGAACTGTCCTTTATTATAGTAAAAGCTTATTATACAAGCTTTATAAGTTTTTAAGTATGCACTTTTTGATGTTTTATTAAACTATGATTTATTTTCCTAACAACTTGATTCCTGCATTGTGGTTTGAATTAAGCATTTAAACAGGTTTAAACTGTTACAAATAAATACTAATACATACATGGAAGCTTTGGGTGAAGACACTGATGAGATTTGGAAAGAGGATGCTGGATCCATTTTGTTTGTTTTCACACTTCCATGGACTACTGAACCAAAGGATATACAGTATCTTACAATTGGCAATGACATATCTGTTCTGAATATCTTCAGTGTGAAATATGCTAATGCAGCGTATTTCCTACATTTCCTCAGAAGATGCTGTATTAGCAGGTTTTCTTGCTCTTTTTTAATGTAATTCTCAACTGATTTCTGCTTCTATTACCTCCTATTACATAAAGTGTATTATATAGTTGTTTTCCTCCACAGGACATATAGGTGCAAACTCATATATCAGATGAGCTGTTTCAAATTGTTGTTTACTCTTTAAATGGTACAATTTATATAGGGCAGTTTTACTCAGTATGATGGTCTCTAAATGTTTGGAATGACCATTGCTGGAATTCTGAGATATCTGGAGGTTACCAGGGTGTGGAAATGTAACGTACTGGATACACCAGAATTCAGAAGTATTGTATCATTATTTGAGGAAGCATTGCATTTAAAATTTGCAAAAAATGACAAACATACCTACATACAATATATATGAGAAAGTTATATGTCAGCAAACAGAATCTTCTTACCCTCTAATATCAGCTACAAAATATTCCCAAATCAAATGTGGTCCCTTCTGCTGAGCCAAACTTAAATTCTGTGCATTTTGAAAAGATTCCACTGACCCTGGGGTCTGCAGACCTGAAATGTGGAAAGACTTTTTAAAGTTTTATTTTACAATAAAATACAAAGTATTAACAAAATACCTAAATACACTTTTAAAAAATACAATTAAATAAAACAATCCTTAAACTTAAAAAAATGGAAACAGAAAAGAAAAACCAAAGGAAAAGAATGACCTTATACATTAAAATGATCAGCAGTCACTGTTTTTTTAATAAATACTATAGAGTACTATATTGTAATTTAATACAAAATATTATTATAAAATATCCCAAAATCTCTGCAGTAGTACATATTGCTTCATCCTTTGATTTGTAGAAAACATTGACTTTTCCAAGAGGGATAAATCACACATTTCCAAAAGCCATTCCTTACATCTGGAATAATATCACTTTTCCAATTCCTCAGTATAATTCTTTTAGCCCCCCCACCTCCCCTCCTCCATGCTTGATACAATCATAATTCCTGATAAACAGATTCCAAAGCTTTGGTATACAATTCAACATCACATCAACAACTTTAAGATTTAAAGAATTCCCCATAAAATGACTTACAGTCTATGCATTAAAATATCATTCCAAAAGGATACCAGATAATCACCTGACCATATTATATGGGTCCATGAACCCTCCCATGTTTTACCCCTCCAACAAAGAAAATCTGATGTCCATCCTTGCAAGCACAAGGAAAGAATTGTGCTCAATGATGGTGACAGAGAGAGAAGAAAAATGTCAATTACCTGCTTCACAGCTGAAATTATATTACAGAAGTAGGCTGTAAGACCAGGGTCTAAAATAACTGAGCTGCATCACTGCACAACTATTAAAGGTGCAAGAAATCTGTCCTGTTTTGATTCTGGCCATTGTAGAATACCTATCATCACCTATCTTAATTGACTTGAGATTCCTAAGCCTGTCTTACTGATGCAAAGATAAAGCAAGAAACATTTAAATTGTTCCACAAACAATATTTGCTTAATTTAGACTGTAAAAGGCATAATGCTACAATCCTGTGTCTCTGGGAATTTAGGACAGAGCAGCTCTCCCTGTCTGTCTATAGCAGAGCTTTCCAAACTGTGTGTCGCGACACATTAGTGTGTCGGCTGTAGCGTCTGGGTGTGTCGCGGCTGCTGCTGCCTCCGAGCCCTGCCAGGATTCCGCGCAGGTCCTAGTGCCTGCCTTGTGCCTTGCTGCCTCCAAACCTGCTGTGATTCCACACAGGTCCTAGTACCTGCCTTGTGCCCTGCTGTAAGAGTGTGTCGCGAAATGATGCATGTCTAAAAAGTAAGTCACCAACATGAAAAGTTTGGAAAGCTCTGGTCTATAGATTCATAGCAAGAGAAGGCCCACTCTTTCAAAGCTCCTTATTGTGGGCTCTGTTTATGTGCTCTGTGAGAGATAATGACAAATTAGGGGCATTACACAAACAGATTGGGGGCAGATGGGAAGTTTTGGATCTTCTGGGTCTTGTTTAAAGATATTTTTGAGCCATTTCTTTCATAAAATGAATTTGTTCCAGATTCATTATTCTGTGTCCTAGAAGGACTTGTTTTTCTGTCGTACTGTGTCTGCAACAAGTTCATCCAAATTATTAAGGTTGCTTCCAGACAGCAGGATCATAGTGCTAACAATTAAAAAACATTGTGCAATATTTTCTTTTTTGTCCTCTTAGCATATTTTCTCTGGAAATTAAAATGATGCCAGGAGTGGAAAAAGATGGGAGAATTACAGATCAAGTAACGTTGTTGGATGAGCTCCACAGAAAATTCTGTGAATAAGGCAGGAAATGTCTGTAACAAAAGCCTCAATTGGAAGCACCTTAAGACCCACTTCTGTAAGTTGGTCTTTGTTTGGAAAGGACCTGCAAAATTCCCTTGCTTATCATTGCATTTATTATTTAATTAATAATGATTATTACAAGGTCTACTAAAGCAGGGGCCTATGTGGGGGATCCATGAAATTAAAATCATAGGTGTGTATAGATGTAAAAAAAGGCCAGGGCTTCAATCACCTGACTGCATCTGTCATTTTGACAATGTTGACACCAACCCCTCCCCTGTTGCTCCTGCACTAAAGGTCTCAGATATTTTTCAATGATATAAATCTTACACACGAATGCATTATTTTCTCTTGCTATAATCAGTCCCCTGAGTCTTAACTTGGAGCTTCAGATCTCACTAGATCATCTATTTACTAAGCAGTTGTTTCCTCCCATCTCATTACCATTCCAGCTTCTTGAATAATTGTCTTAAAGAAGGCATTAATTAACAGAGGAATTAACAAAAGGCCAAGAGGGAGTTATCTGGTTTTATATCTTTCAACTCTGGATTTAATCATACAGACCCATGGAGATCACCTTAGAGAAGGCATCCCGAAGTCGTTAGGACAGGGTTTCTCAACCAGGGTTCCATGGAACCCTAGGGTTCTGCGAGAGTTCACTAGGGGTTCCCTGGGAGATCATGATTTATTTAAAAAATTATTTCAATTTGGGCAATTTCACATTAAAGAGGTAAGTTTCATTCTTTATTTTTAGTTTAAGAACACTGTTAATGCATATATACAGGCCTACACATGAATCAAATATAATAATTTTGTAACTTCTGGCCTATATTTGAGCCTGAATGTGCAGGGGTTCCCCAAGGCCTGAAAAATATTTCAAGGGTTCCTCCGGGGTCAAAAGGTTGAGAAAGGCTGCTTTAGGACAGCAACATGTGCAGAAGAAGCATGCATTAAGCTGCAGTGCAGGAGCAGGGAGGAAAGTTATTAGAAAAAGACTCAGCCTGGCTCCCCACTGCCTTCAGGGGAAGTGGGGAGGGAGAGGGAAACACAAGCATACTTGGAAGATTCTATTACTATATCCTTTCTTAACAAAGTGTATTTCTAATCATCTTGTGGGATTATTATTATTATTATTATTATTATTATTATTATTATATTATCTTGCTTTGAAATGTGTTGTTAAGCTAGTCCTTAATACAGAGAGGGCCCTTGAGTCTTTGCCCTAAAGTTCTGCACTTAGGCTAGAAAGATGCCTTTTTGTTTTACATTCACTCCAATAGAGATCCTATCAGCACTTTTGTCAGCCACCATACCAATTTTCCTTATTTTCCCAGCACTAGCATTGGGGGTGAGGGGTGGGGTGATGTCCTTTTTTTCCTTTTTAAATCTCATTTTCTACTCCCTTGACTGGTTCTTTGGATGGGATCCTGCTGGTGTAATATTTTTATTCGTCCCTCCCTTCCTGCGACTTGGATATGTGAGCAACAGAAACTTTCTTGCAACAAGGAGTAACAATTCCACCCTGAGTGTTTTCCATCACTCATACTGGGTTTCACATTTCTTATCTTTCCTCTCTGTACAGCCAACTTACTTCTGGCAAGTTGTTTTTTAAAATACATATGCTTAAAGCTAAAAATTTAAATGAAGCTGTTAATGTAATTACAAAACATGGTCAGTCTGACTTCTGCTGATAACTATATCTACTTTTCAAAAATTAAGGTCTTTAACATATGTACGCCCAACAATATATTACTTTATAGATTTTTTTAAAAGTCTAATAGTTAGACTTTTACTTAGCCCTTATAAGTTAGTAATTCTTATAAAAGTGTGTGTGTAAGTTTTCAGAATGTTAGAAAATAATGGGAGAAATAAATATCATATTTGTGGGTGCAGGTAAGGCTAATTGTATATTCAGAAATAGATTATGTCTTGTACTCCTAAATCTTCAGAGGTACCAATACTTAAAAACAAAATAGGTTAACAGTTACACTGGGATTTGAATATGACCTAATACTGGTAGGTGCTAAAATTTGGCTCTTCACAGTGGCAATAAAATGGTGACGAATGTACTTCTCCACTCTTGCTGTATCCATAGACTCCCTTCAATGGTCCTGTTTAGGGTGCCCTAGACCTGTTAGAAGAAGGATGGGAGGAAGAAGATGCCTGCAGACTGCCCAGATGTTTTTGAGGGTTTCTTTGCACATAAAGTTGTTCACATTCATTCAGAACTAGATGCCAACTGGACAGAGCCATGTGAGGCAAGGAAGTCAGCTCCTTGCAATGTTACCAGGGCTTGTTTTTAGTTTGTGGAAGCTGTGGGAGTGGGTTGGACGCTCTGTAGTATGAGCTTTGCCATTGGAGGGTTGGATCAATGCCTCATCTGGCTCCTTTGGGTAGCTACTGACTCTGGGCGGTATATAATGAAAACAAACAAAATACAAAGAATTCAAAGAATAACAACAAAGGAAGAAGAAAAGAAATAAAGAAAAAGAACAGATGGTGAGTCTGGCTAACACACCCACCCACACCCAAACATATCGGACAGGGGCCCTAACCCAAGGCCTGGGAGAACGTCCAGATCTTCAGGGCTTTCCAGAATGCTATCAGGGTGGGGAGCCACATGGATATCAGGGGGCACCTCATTTTCTTGATTCAGCCATGCTAGACAACTTCCAGCCTTCACTTTCTGGGAAAGTATCAGACATCTCTGGGCCAGCTAGGCAAGAAACCGCAATAATAGACTTCCCAGGACACCAAATATCTGATAAGCAGATTTATCATAGCAAAGTTAATGAAGCAATTAAAAAAGAATTCCACTGACTTGAAATGCAAGTCCAATATAGTGAAATCAAGGTTCAGGTTCTTGTGCCTCTTTCTCTTGCCTGTGAGTGTGGAAGGTATTTTCTCTGGTGCAAAAGTGGGCCTTGTCCACTGTCTCTTGTTTGGTAATAGACTGCTCTGGTATCAAGCCATTACCTGTCATCTTGCGAGAACATGCTGACACAGTAATGGTGGTTGAGCAGGTGGTGGAGAATTGGGACTTCCAGGTGAGGCAATGGCAAACTAGGACATCTCCGGAGGAGCAGAGATGACACTGTCAGCAAAGACCAAAGGACTGGCAATGAGCCTGGTCTAATGGAACCTCTCCAGATAAGGAGAGGACAAGAGGCTGCCCACTTGTGCTCCAGACAGTTGCTCCTTGTGAAGAGACTGCAGGACAGGGGTCAACCTGTGGGTCTGAATGCTGGGAGACGAGGAAAGCCATCAGGCTCTCAACCATGGCAGAGACTTTAAGGACACATCAACCTCACTTTCTAAACATTTTTGGATTTACAATTATTTCAAAGTTAAAAGAGGTCTTCCAAGCAACAAGTTTGAAAAACTACCTGATGAGTAAAACTTCATCCCTAAATAGAGGAAAAATTAACTAAAAGTTTAAGGAACATAAAGAATATAAAATAAAGGGCAAAACACTAAGAATTTTAGCCAAGAAAATTTTAAATGGATCAAGGGACCAGAAGATTTTGGAATATTGGAACCTTTGCTAAGATTTTTGAAATAATAAGATAAAACATATCTTTGTGGGAACCAAAATTGTTTAGTCTACCAGGAAAGAGATGATTGGCTGAAATTTGAATATAAAAAAAAGAAATCTGGGACTCCATAGAAATTGGACACTAGAGGGGGCTAAAGTTCCAGGAAGGAAAAAGAAAAAAGAGAGAAATCTGTTTTTTATCTTGGATTTGAAAGAAAAGCAGTGAAACTTATAAAATGACAGATAAAGGTATGACACTTGAGACATTTCAAAGGATCTTTGAAGAACTGGGAGAAAAACTTATAGCTAAACTGACAGCAATAATTACTGCACCTGCTAATGCATTTCTTGAAGAAGATCCTAAAGAGGAAATGAAAGATGAAAAAGAGAATAACATGGAAGAATTTATGGACTGACAGAATGAAGAGGTGAAACAAATTTCAGCTGATATAGAAACATTAGAAAATAAAGAACTTGTGTATTATAAGGCAGAGATGACAGTTAAAGTGGAAATACAAAGGATAAGCCAAGAGATGAAAAATGACCTGGACAAAGACTTATTAATGGATTTACAAAAGAGAGTTTTTTAAGTTTTTAAAAAATCTTTGAGGAAAAACGTTTGAATGGAGATTCAATCCCACGACAGCAACTTGATGAATTACAGATCAAGATTGTTAGAAACAACAACGACAAAAAAGGAATATAAAGTTGACTTGTTTGATCAGGGGTAAAAATACTGCCATAAAATGCTGGAAATCCTTTATGGATACCTGAACAGAAATGACAATGATTTTTGGATTTGCAAAGGGGAGGATTATGAGAAGAAGTGGATTATGTGTCTAATTTTATAGGGGGTGCAATATACTGTATCAAATTTGCTTGTACTTGTTGCAAAGAAAACCGGGAGTCACTTCTTTAAATTGTCATTTTTCTATTTCTTTTCTTTTTTCATTCTTTCTCTATTTTCTTTCTTTTTTTTGCACTTTGTATTCCTTTTCTTTCTAGTTTCTTTTTTCTTTTTGATATTAGTTTGTATTATCTTTTAGTATTGTTAAGAACCTTAATAAAAACATTTTTTTAAAAAAAGAGAGAAGGTGGTGGAGAATCAGCTACAGTACATGAGTTCCTAGGAAAAACATATGATATAAATCTCCTTCAGTCAGGATTAAGATATGAGCATAGGACGGAGGCAGCATTGGCCACGCTGGTGGATGAGTCATCAGGACATAAATGGGGAAAGTGTACCCATCCTGGTTCTATTAGATGAGATGTTCAATACAGTATTATGAGCCATGATAACCTTCTGGGCTGCCTGAAAGGCTGCCTGTTTGGAGCCATCGCTTTGGGGTGGTTCTGGTCCTACCTGGGCAGACAGTTCCAATAATTAGTCATGGGAGAGGAGCAGTGCTCCAGTATGGAGTATCACAGAGCACAGTCCTTCCCCCCATATTACTTAACATCTATATGAATCTGCTGGAAAAGGTCATCTGTTGTTTTGAGCTGAGGCATTATCAGTAGGTTGAGCTGGAGATGCTGTGGAAATTACCCATGAAACCCTATGTGATGTGACATTTTATTTATTTTATTTTTCAAATTTATTCCCCGCCCATCTCCCATGCAAGGGACTCTGGGCGGGTTACAATAAATAAAAAATTTAAAAACTATACAAAATATCTAAAAACACAAGCATAACATAATAAAATAAAATCCAAGATGGATATGGACCCGCAGAATAGATCGTGGAGCTACGGGGCCAGCCAACCCCAGGAGGCACTACCACCTCCATCGTCCCAGGCCAGGTGGCAGAGCCAGGTCTTAAGGGCCTTCCGAAAGGCCAGGAGGGAGGTGGCCAGTCTCACCTCCGGGGGCAGGATATTCCACAAGGCGGGCGCTATCGCAGAGAAGGCACTACATTAGTTACCACCTTGTCCAATATGGCTCAGGACATCTAGACAAGGTCTGCTTAAGGTCACACGTCTGCAAGAAGTGAGAGGGTTATGAAGTAGAAGTCTCTTCTCTATGATTTCTTTACATTATGGATATATGCCCGTCAGAGATATACGCATTTGGGCCCTTGGCATTCAGGAAGGAATTGAAAATCTTTCTTTTTGAAACAGTGTTTGTCAGCCTTGTGAGGTAGTCAGGACAGGAAGCATGCCCAGAAGTACTAGCTCTACTTTATTGTATATTACATAAAGACTGAAGTCTGAAAGTACACTTCTCCCGTCGCCTTTACAGCCCAAGAAACTAGGGAGGGTCCCTTCTGAGACGTTTGCCACGTCCACATTCCTCATCCGGGCTAAGCTGCCTCTTATCCAACCATTGCCCTGGCTGCAGCTCTTCCCCCTATCTCCCAAGGTCATTCCCACATACCATTACAGTCTTTGTCCCCCAGCTGATGACTTAGTTCAGTTTTAATGATAATTTTATGCATGGACTATGTTCAATTTTCTAGCTTGCTGCTTTTATGTCCTGATTTTATTGTATGCCATCAAGAGCCTTTTCATTCAAAAGTATAAAAGTTTTTAATTCATTAAATAAATAATAAGCCTTGTCACCTTGTGTTTTGAAATATAATGAACATTTCATTGTTAAATTAGGAATATACCTTATTGTTGTTGCCTTTCTTTTCAAAATATTTTTTAAGAATTGGAAGCACATTTATAATAAATTGGTCTAGTGGTTAAGGTGCTGGGCTAGAAGCCAGGAGACTGTGAGTTCTAGTCCTTCCTTAGGCATGAAAGCTGGCTGGGTGACCTTGGGCCAGTCACTCTCTCTCAGCCCAACTTACCTCACAGGGTTGTTGTTGTGGGGAAAATAGGAGGAGGAAGGAGTATTACAGTAGGTATGTTCGCTGCCTTGAGTTATTCATAAAAAAATAATAAAGGCAGGATAGAAAATAAATAAAATAATAAATAATAAACTCCCATTTAAAAGGAATTACTATTATTATTACTATTTTGCTACTGCATTATGAAAAATGAATGAATTCAAGCGAATGCTGCCATCATGTGTTTAATACCTGTCATTGCTAAGAGAAAATACTACTAGCTTATAAAATCAGAATACTTCCTACAAAAGCAGAGAAGCTCAGGTTCTGTACAGATGTTCAGTCATCTTATTTTGAGATTTTCCTGGTTTATAAAGTTTCCGTCTTCCTCACTGCCCTTGGTGTCCATCACATATCTTGGCATTCTATCTATTTTTAACATTATCTGTTTTATGACATTGTTTCACATAAATTTTGAACGTTCTGTTTGTTTTTAACCTTATCTATTAAATAGCTGCTGGTGTTTATAAAAAAATATTCCTACTGCTTGTGTTTTCTTGACAACTCCAGGATTGGTGTCTTTTGTTGGGGAATTGCTTAAAACAATCAAAACCAAAGTATCTCATGTCTTGAGATAAGTAAAATATATCTTTATAAATTTACTTTATAAGTAAAATTTATTTCTTACATTTATTGAATAGTCTGCCTCTAGAATTACAAAATGAGAAGACAAGGGAGCTTTTGAGCAAATGAATGACAAATCAGTGGAAAATAATTTACAGACTAATAACTAAATCCTAAAGATCTATCTTAGCCCTCATGGCACAATTAACTTGCTATAGCATTGTGAAAAAGGGTCCTCTACCTTACATGGGAGACTAAATAAAGATGCTTTCTTCCTCCCCTGTTGGTAGGGCTACATTTGTTTTCCACTGTAAAGACGAAAGGATAATACTGTTCAAGTTAACTTGTTGACCTTGGCTGACCTCAAAAAAGTAAGCAAGATTGTAAATGGTTGTTGTGGGTTTTCCGGGCTGTGTGGCTGTGTTCTGGCAGTTTGCACTTTTCTGTGTGCACTTGGGCACAGAGGGAATCTTCTAGCTGTGGTCCTGTCCTCTGAAGATGCCAGCCACAGCTACTGGCAAAACGTTAGGGACAAAAACTGCCAGAACACAGCCACACAGCCCGGAAAACCCACAACCACCATCAGATTCCGGCCGTGAAAGCCTTCGACTATAAGATTGTAAATGGTTAGTACTTGGATAGGAGAGCACCAGAAATATCACAGGGTATAGGCCAGACTGTGAAGTACAAATAATAACAACAACAACTTGGAAGAAGGGAATAGCGAAAGAACCATATATCATTTTTTCAAAACCTACATGGACATGTCTCTGTAATCACACAGAGCTGATCTCAATTTAAGGTAATCTGCACATAAATTACCTACAAACTAGCTGTTGCCAAAACAATGTTGAGATCAGTAATAAGCATCTACTGTTTCCTGTTTCTAGAAAAGTAGAGAGAAGGCCTTTTCTGCTCTCTAATTTCTTGCTCTAATTTTATTGGGTAGGCATGACATGAAAATGTACACATATGTCCTGAGCAACTTGATGCCGTAGCCGGGTTGGCAGGCAGTGAAGTTTCCCAGACATATGGTCTTGGGGGACTTTAATTTCTGGGGACCTTCCATCTTTGGTCCTGGAGAGGGTTACACCGCCTCAGAATTGGTGCACAATCTGGGGGTCCTCCTGGACTCCTGGTTCCTGCTCAACAGGAACAGGTGGCAGCCGTGGCTAGGACTGATTTTGCACAGTTTCAGTTGCACCCATTCCTGGACTGGGAAGCACTACTCATGGTCACTCTTGCCCTAGTGACTTCAAGATTGGACTACTGCAATGAGTTCTACATGGGGCTATCCTTGGAGAGCATTCAGGAGCTTCAACTGGTGCAGAATGCAATGGTGCGGGCAGTTAGTGGTCCCTGTTTTTCAGCACATGTGATATCACGACTCCACAAGCTGCATTGGCTACCTGTGTGCTTCTGGGTGCAATTAAAGGTGCTGTTAGTCACCTTTAAAGGGCTTGGGGCCATGTCACTTATGGGACCGTCTCTCCCTGGTTGTTTCTACCCATCCCATCCAGTTCAGCAGGAGGAGCATCTCCAGGTCCCATCGGCTAAAGATTGTCAGCTGGCAGGGCTCAAGAGGACAGCCTTTTCTATCATGGCACCCACCCTCTGGAAACTCATCCCTCCAGGTATCAGTTTGACTCTGTCCTTCTTGGCCTTCTGTAGGCATTGAAGATGTGGCTCTGTGCTCGAGCCTGGGGCCCCAGGTGTGGGATGGAGCCCACTGCTTGGTTATATTGAGTGTTTGATCGTGGCTTTGTCATTTTTTTCCAAGCTGCTATGGGTTTTATATTTTTTTGTATATCTTTTTATCATTTTTAATATTGTTAGCCACCCAGAGTCATGTATGCGAAATTTGCAGCCACTAAATATGTATATAAATAAATAAGGGGAAAGCCTAAAGTGCATGGTTTTATGTGAAATGTAATTCATATCCAAAGTAGGGATCTCTGAGCTAATGGTAGCTCTTTGTTTATTTGCTTACTTACATTTATATATATATATATATATATATATATATATATATATATATATATACATACATACATACATACATACATACATACATACATACACATACACACACCACTGGCTTCAACAATACGTACTGTATGTCTATCTCTTTTTTTGTATGCACATTTGCGTGTGCACACACACATGCTTTGGGGCTCATTACAGCATAGATGTTGACAGTATGAGTGGTATCTTAACCAGACCAATGTTACAAAGCAAGCATCTTAACACTCTAAGACTGGGATCCAAAATGCAATCCCAGAGGGCACCAATGGATCTTTTCTTTAGCACCGGCTATACTCCCTGCCTCACCTGACTTTCAATATTATTTTAGAATTCTTTTAATTAAAGAAAATGGGAAGTTAGCATTCTGCAAAGCAACAGACCAGACTCCGGAATCATCTTTATTTCCAAGAATGTCTCCAAGAAGGGAGCATACTAGCTTTCTTCACAAGTAAAAAATGGTAGATAGGTACAACATAGAAATGTGCCCACATGCCCAGAAAACAATGACAATGTTAACTGTGGTAGAACAGAGCTTCCAAGGGTGGGGGGAGAGCCAGTTTGGTCTAGTGGTTAAGGATCCGGGCTAGAAACCAGGAGACTGAGAGTTCTAGTCCCACCTTAGGCACAAAAGCCGGCTGGGTGACCTTGCGCCAGTCACTCTCTCTCAGCCCAACTCACCTCACAGGGTTGCTGTTGTGGGGAAAATAGGAGGAGGAAGGAGTATTTGGTATGTTCACCACCTTGAGATTTATAAAAATAATAAAGGCGGGATAGAAAATAAATAAATAAATACCATTCTCAAAATAAATGAGACATTTATTATAAGACCCATTTCTCAAATCACTGTAGAGAATTCTATACAATATACAAAGAATTGAACTAAAGTCTTCAATAATAAGAATGTAGCATATTCAGTGGTATGGTATACTTTATACTCTGAATGTATATACTCAGTACTCAGATGAGCCTCTTTCCAAATGCTGTGACAACTTTCACCCCACCATCTTGAAATGATACCTCCAGTTAGGTTGGGAGAGAGAACAATAATTCCACATCATAATTCCACATCAGTCCTTAATTTGGCTGCAATATGTTTCCCATCTATTATAGTTTGATGCTGACAGTTCATCTTTCCTTTAACTGCTTTAGGCAGCTTTTAAAAGTAATTCACTTCCTGTTTCCATTTGGAATTATGACAGATATTTTAAGTACTTAAGGGTAAAGCTGTGTAAAATGAATACTCAATTGTATGTAATTAGAGCTGTCCCAAAACAAATTGCTATGTCAGAAACAAAACCGTTTTGAATATTTCTTCAGCCTTTCAGTGGACTTGTAATAGAAGAAGGGGAAACACCTTTCCTCACTTAGACCATTCCACTGGTACAAATATAACATAGGGATTTCTGGTGACATACAAGCAAAAACGTTTGAGTTAGGCACATTATGAATTGTTGCTTTTAATAACTCTTTTTTAATGGTTAGATTTTTAAAGAAGGAGAAAATAATAATAATAATAATAATAATAATAATAATAATAATAATAATAATAATGGCTGTTGTGGGTCTTCCGGGCTGTGTGGCCGTGTTCTGGAAGTTGTGGTTCCTAACGTTTCGCCAGCATCTGTGGCCAGCATCTTCAGAGGGCAGGAGCACAGATAGAAGCAAAATCTCTGTGCCCAGGTAGAGTGGGAATGTTCTATTTATAGAGCTAAATTATAGGAGATTAGGTGGGGTTTTTTTCGACAATACAATAATAATAATAATAATAATAATAATCACAAAATGAACCGCTCCTTATAGAAAAAAATACTTTCATATATTGAAGTTATATCCCATTCAGTGTTATGAAATGTGCATAAATGCAATTTGCTATTACCTTTTCAGGACAGAAATCAACTTCTGTTTGATTATTTGTTTTCCTTACACCAACCTGATAATCACAACCTTGAAGAATGGCATCACCCATCAGCCTTCTTCAACCTGACATCTGCTGGCCAGGAATTCTGGGAACTACAGGCCAAATACATTTGGACAGCACTGAGTCAGGGGAGTCCCTATTATATTTATATTATTATTATTATTATTATTATTATTATTATTATTATTATACATTTATATAGCTATGATAGTAAAACCATATGAAAATATTATGTACTGTATTCCACAATTTCTGTGTCTGCCTAACTTCCCAGAGAAATTCATCTTGCATTTTCTTCTTCATAAATTTGTTTGCATTATGACTAACCTGATCATTTTTTATATTGGCAGGGCACTCTTTTATAAGGAAAGTCACAATTCGTTGAGACAAATGCAATGGGACATTTGCTGGTTTTATTGCTAATCATGCTGATTGTAATGTAACTGTATTTATTTTTGTAAACATTAAAGCATATTCCAAATCATCTACTTCTCAAGAGACACTTAAGATCAGCATATAAATATAAGGTGGAGTTTAATATCTAGGCTTCTTTTCAATTGTAACCCTTTACTGTAACTAATCTATTAATTCTAGATTGTAGGATCCTCTGCCAATGAAGGTTTCTAGCAGCAGAAAGCAGCACTGACCCATGATTTGTTCCAAAGAGATGAAAAATACCGTACAACAAATTTAAGGGGCACTAAAGGAGCAAGCAATCAAGAAATGCACCACAGACTAGCACTTGGCAGAGCAGCCATGAAGGCCTTGGAAATGATATTCAGATGCCATGATGTGTCTGAAGATCATTCAGTGGCCTGTTAGAACCAGTGAATGGAGCAGAGCTTAACGTTGTGTAAACTCGTGGGCAGAAAAAGGAATATTGTTTAAAAACACAGCCTGTGAGCACATTAGAGAGATTCAGGTTCTTATTCTTACACTTTTAGCCCACCCAAGCATAAAGAAACACACGCTTAGACATTGCAGGTACAAAAAGTAAGTACGTAAGAGTTCTTACATTTATTCGGTCCAGGTACAGCCATTCCAGTAGAAAAATTATATTTCAGTTCTTTCTGTTCTTTAAACTGTATACCTCTGGCCCTGTTTGCTGGCAGCTGCTGCTGCCGCTGCCCCTTCGAAAGGGCAGGCTCCGGGGACCCCGAAAATGCCCTCGGTTCCAGCAGGGAGGCAGAAACCTCCCCTCTCCACATGCACACGCTGCCCTGGGGTGGAAATTCTCCCCGCAGAACAGCTGAGGCAGCTTGCGCGCAGCCTCCCTGCCTAAACTGAGGGCATTTTCGGGGTCCCCGGAGCCTGCCCTTTCGAAGGGGCAGCACTGCAGCTGCTGCTGCTGCTGCCCCTTCGAAAGGGCAGGCTCCGGGGACCCCGAAAATGCCCTCGGTTCCGGCAGGGAGGCAGAAACCTCCCCTCCCCACATGCACACGCTGCCCTGGGGTGGAAATTCTCCCCGCAGAACAGATGAGGCAGCTTGCGCGCAGCCTCCCTGCCTAAACTGAGGGCATTTTCGGGGTCCCCGGAGCCTGCCCTTTCGAAGGGGCAGCCGTTGCCGCCGCAGCGACAACCTGGAAGCACCACCGCCGAAGCAGTCGAGCCTCTCTTTCCCTTCTTCTTCCAAACCTCCCCCGCCCCCTTCCACGCGATTGGCTCCCGCCCGCAAAACCCGCCCCCTTCCACGCGATTGGCTCCTGCCTGCAAACCCCGCCCCCTTCCATGCGATTGGCCCCCACCCACAAACCCCGCCCCCTGGCTCTCGAGCACTTCAAAATGTGCACGAGCATGTCAAAATGGCTCCCGGCAAAAAAAGTTTGCCGACCCCTGACTTAGACCATTTATGCACAAATTTTTAAAAGCCAGTTCCAGATAGGTATTTGGGGGATCCACTATCTATGTCTCTCCATTGTAAGGACACATTATTTTAGATCTCTTTATTGCAAGAGCCAATTTGGGGGGACCCACTTCTTAGATATTCCCATTGGAGGCTCAGCCATTTATTTCTACTCTCAGCTACTATTTCTTTAATAAGTTACTAAATGACACATCCTCTTAACCATTTATTCCATGACTACTAAGTTTCCTTAGCCCAGTTTGGTGTAAATTTTGTTAAAAGACTATACAAACAATACCTCTCATTGGCATGCCAATTGGCCCAAAGAACTTAGTGAGTTCTTTGCAAAAGACATCTTTTGTATTGCTTATGATTTTGTATCTAATAATGTTTACCTCCCATTTACCTAACCTGTGATTTCCTGGAACCTCCTTTGTCTTTTTTTGAAATATTGTATTACATTGGCTATTTTCCAGTCCTTTAGTGTAGAGGCCAATTCAACAAATAAGGTACATATTTTTATTCAAAGATCAACAAGTTCACATTAGAGTTCCTTAAGATCTCTCAGATGTTTGACTAGGCTGCCTACTCATTGCCAGTGCTGTTAACAATCATGTCTCCTTTACATAAAAGATAACTAATGATTAATTACTCTTGACTAGTCACTTTCTGGGGGCGTGGTGGCTCAGTGGGTAAGACGCCAGGCTTGTTGATCGGAAGATTGCAAGTTCGGAGGTTCGAATCCCTAGCCCTGCGTGCGGAGTGAGCTCCCGCACTAGCTCCAGCTCTTGCCAACCTAGCAATTCGAAAGCATGCAAATGCAAGTAGATTAATAGGTACCACTTCGGTGGGTAGGTAACAGCGTTCCACGCGTGTCATGCGGCCACATGACCGTGGAAGCGTCTTCGGACAACGCTGGCTCTTTGGCTAACAAACGGAGATGAGCACCGGCCCCTAGAGTCGGACACGACTGCACAAATGTGCGGGGGGTACCTTTACCTTTACTTTACCTTAGTCACTTTCTAACAAGCCCTGTACAAGTTCAGGTAGAATGAGCTAGTATTATGAAGATTTATAGAAGGCCAATATGTCTTCTAAGTTACCCTTTCTGTTCTGCATCTTAAGTGATTGACTCTTGTTGCTTGATCACATGATCCCAACATGAGAGGAATATTTACATACTTAATTACAAAGTATTTTTCAGTCATGTTATTATGAAGCAGCAGGAAATGACATCAGGAACACAAACCACAAAAGGAGTGGGACTATTGTGTTTGTGAAACTAACTTCCTATAACATTATTGTGTTTACCAGATTGTATGTAGTTGCCTTAAGATCTGTGGAGGCCCCTCTGGGTGCTTTTATCCTCATCCTCTGCCATAAAAAATAAAAACAATACTCCTCAAAGTAAACAGTGGTCTTTCTCTTGCCAGTAGTCTTGAAGCTCAGAAACATGCTCTATTGGTAAGGTTTGCCAGTAGCCATCTCTGCTTTTTCCTTCAAAAAGCAAGTGTTTGAGTAAAACCACACATTAAATGATCGTGGTTTGTTTAAACATGCTTTAATGAATACATTACAATTGGCTAGGTTTGCCCAACATGCACTATAAATCATGGTTTATGAATTGCAATAGCTAAGTCAAATAGTACACTAAGTCAAATTCAGACAAACCACATTGTGACTTAGCATAAGTTATGAACCCAAACCAGAGATTCTGAGCAGGGATGCCTGAGGGGGCGTCAAAAAAGTCAAGGTGGCAGGTTCAACTGCACAATGGAGGCATAAAAAGGAAGATGGCTTTGAATGCATGGCCATGACTGCCACCTTGACTTTTTTTGACCCTCACCTCCCCTGATTCTGAGAGTTAATTTATTGTTCCTACTACTGGACATTCTGCTGATACCATAAAATCAAGTTTTACTGTATTATACTTAATGTTCTTCTATCTGTATTTCTACAGAAAATAATGTATTTAACAATTACAATTATCCAAACAAAATATGTTTATGCTTGTGTCTTATTTTGACATACAGTAATTTACTAAAACATTCATCTCAGTCTAACATGTTTTAGCCAAACAATTATATATGTCATTCTTTCCAATGTTGAATAAGGTTCCTTGAGGAAGTAAGGTCCATTGTAAAGTAAATGTAATACTGAACATATTCATACTCAATTGCTGTAATTATGTTCCAGTATCACTTATTTCCCACTTACATCACCAGGAACTGTTCTCAGGTCCTGAACATGCATAGACCTGAACATGCATAGAATTGTGCTGGCTGATATAAAAAGAAGTATAAATTTGCTCTAAATATTAGAACTGAACAGAGATCCCAATCCTTAGACTCAAAATACACTTAACTATTCAAGATAGCTGAGTTCTCACATCATGATAAATCATATTTTTTATTAAGCCACAATGATTTGTTGTATTCAACCATAAACTGTGGCTGTACCCACAGTGGCTGGGTACACACAACATGCTAAACCAAAATTGAACAAACTACATTGTGATTTAGTATGCTGTTGAACTCTGCTACCATTCTTGGTCATGAATCTTTCCCATCAACTGAACATTTTACAAAGATCTAGATCTACCTTCTGACCATTTCTGCCTCAGGTGAATCCCAAATATAAATCCAAATCCTCAGTTCCTTTGGAAAGTACTGTCAGCCTTACCAGGTAGACCAGACAGGAAACACGACCAGATAAGCTAATTCTACCTTATTGTAAAGCTACATTAATAGAATCTTGCAAGTCTGAAAGTACAAATCTCCCGCCATCTCCTTTACAATTCCGAGAAACTAGGGAGGGTCCCTTCGTACCTCTTGCCCCTCCCATTATGCAGCTGCGGGCTGTGCTGTCTCTTATCGGACCATTTCCTAGGCAGCATCTCTTCACCTTGTCTCCCAAGGTCTTTCCCATATACCATTACAGGTACATAGTAACTTCAACTTCTATGAATAGTGCCCTTCCCATTCACTTATAACAATATGTAGAAATGTGGCTGCCTCCCAAAATGTGGAATGGGCGGTTTCATTGTTCAACAAGCACTTGATGCTCACAGGCAAGTGTTAATCATCGTCTTTCAAATTTCACAAACTTGGAGTTTTACAGTTTTGTATGAGAGAATGACTGCTCAGAGAGGCACAGGAAAGTGGAGCAATGAACTCAGTGTAAGGACGGACAGTGCAGTTAAGAGTCAGATAAACGTCAAGAAACAGAGGACACACAGCTTAGTTGGATATTGCTGCCGGCTGGGCAGGACCACAGCTACGCCTCTGAGAGAAGCACAAGTGTTTGTTTCTTTAAATACCTTTTTCAGATTATGACTACAGCTATACCCAGAGCGGACAGCACTTTTTCCAATAGCTACAAGAACCCAGCTTTTGAGGTGAGTCTAAAAGGTTTTTTTCCCCTTTTGTTCTAGAGAATGTTCAAATACTTGGACACAGTTTCTAGGAAGTGCTCTCACCTGCTTCACACAAGCAACAATTCTGCCAAGAAGAGAATACACCTGCCAAGAAAGATCCTGTCGGTACAAATGCTCTTTTCTCAAAGACTGGATACAATTCTGCTATTGTGAATAGATGTGCCACTTACTGTTTTTCTTTATGGATTTATGACTAGAGAAAACTAGTCTTATTCCTGTTTATCCTGAGGAATTGAATCAGTTGCAAATACCAACTTTTAGATACATTCTGAGCTTATTTAACCTTTTTTTTTGTCAGACTCTCAGTCAAGGTTGTGTTGCACAGATTATAATGACTGTGGTAGCAATTTTGGTTGTGTGCTTGTTTTGCAACAAGTATTCTGTTGCAATCATTGAAATATTTATAATTGCGTTTTAAGTACCTTGTGCCATCATAGTAATACTATTAACACTAATTAGTATTTATGACAATAGTACTAATAGGGACAGAAAATATTTATATCTAAAATGCATCAGTATCACTTAGTGCAACCTTCCTCAACCTGGCACTTTCCTGGTATGCTAGGACTACAATGCCCAGCATTCCCCAAAGAGCACAGCCAAAAGAATTCTTGGAGTCGCAGCCCATCACATCTGGATAACACCTGCTTGGGAGAGGCTGATGGATGAAATAATTCCCACAGATAAAAGTCAGGCCACTGTCATAGCTGAGGATAATATTCTTATTTTTAGCATGTCTGGAGCATACCAAGTTGGGAAAGAAGAACTACATAGGAATTTCAGATAAATATTTGTATTTCTGTTTACTGCCACCTAATGATTGCCTGGGGTTTTTCAACCCAGATATACTAGCTCAACCTATTTTTTTACTTATAGACTCAAAGATAATATAGCATTTTATAGCCCACAACAGCTCAATTTTGTGGGTTAATTCACACATGGACCCTGCCATGGATCTCTTCTCCAATAGAAAAGCAGCCTTCTTTATGAGAACAAGGTTTTTCTCTGTGTTAATTCTTCTTCCTTAAAAAAAACTCTATGAGCACAGCCATAAATTTCAGTGTTTGATCTCAAGCTATACAGTATGTGATTCTGAATGAATATTCAAGTTGCATAAATGCTTCTGAAAGTAATAACAACTCTGGAGGGACAATCATAGTAAAATCTGTAGCATGCAGGTGTAAAGGTTTAACCATTGTTCAAACAAACTGATTCTTGATTTGGGAAGGAAGCTCTCAAAGGTTTCTTAAGGCCACCTATTGTCCTGATTGTAGAAGATGGCCACATGCATGTTCCCACCTGTATACCACGTGCAGAGAAATTTCTTTGGCCACAATGAACGTGTAGGCCTCCTCTTCATACCTGATTGGTTTGTAAATGGCTATCAATGCTTAGTAATTGTTATTTAATTATCTGTAAACTTGCAGTCAAATCTTGTGAAGTCCTCACACTATCTCCATACCTACATTTTCTTATATATGCTTTTTTCAACATAAAACTAGAGACTTTAATTCAGGACCCAGGTTATCATTGCCATTCCTTAGAATAACATCAAAGACTTTTTAATATTTTTTGTCAGTAGAAAAAAAGAAAAATTAGTGCACATTAGATAGTGTTGAAAATGTGAAATAATTGTGATTTTTTAAAAACAGAAAACAAAATATGGCTTGATGAATTAAGTGGAATAAGTATACTTCAAAATTACTTTTTAAACCACTTTTAGGCAACCAAGAGAGGCTCAGATTTTGATGGGAGCAACTGCATTTAGGAAGGAAGTTTCTGTTGGAGGTTCCAGCAAATCAGCATGCCTTATTAGCATATGGGTGATTGCTCTAGGAGGCAAACTCGCTGTATGCTTCCAGAGGAAGCCGTTTGTTGCTCCTCCCACTCTCTCTCTCTCTCTCTCTCTCTCTCTCTCTCTCTCTCTCTCTCTCTCTTGCTTTCTTCCACTGGAGAAGAAGGACCATGCGGCTGCTGGTCCTTCCATGGAAAGGCCATGTGCAAAGCCTCAACTCCAGAATTTTCCCCTTTTCTCCACGCAGCCCTGGCAGCAACATAGGGCCAGGGCTCCACAAAGTTTAGGGAACCAAAGA
Organism: Charina bottae; assembly: GCA_023362775.1. NCBI lineage: Eukaryota > Metazoa > Chordata > Lepidosauria > Squamata > Charinaidae > Charina > Charina bottae. The sequence continues at coordinate 212,250,457 of JALMGJ010000002.1, read as the reverse complement.
AGAATCATTTCTACTGAAATGGATGTAACTGGACCAAATAAACGTAGGAACTCTTTTGTACTTACTTTTGGTAACCTACATTGTCTAAGTGTGTAATTCTTTATGCTTGGGTGGGCTGTGTGCTTAAGATCAAAAAACCTATATCTCTCTAGCGTGCTCATTAATGCTATTAAGATAAAAACTCCTTTCTGTGTGTGCGTGTTTCTTTGCTGTTATATGCTCTGCTCAATTCAGTGGTACTAGCTGCCCACTAATGGTCTTCAGTTTCCTCCTGAAATTTTATTTATTTATTTATTTATTTATTTATTTATTTATTTATTTATTTTATAATTCCATTTATATAACTGCCCCATCTCCCCCGAAGGGGACTCTGGGCAGTTTACAGTCAATAATTAAAATAAGTAAAAATATAATACAATACATATAAATACAAATACAAATAAATTAAAGATAAGATCCAAGAGGGAATAAAATTGTTCTTAAAAGGGCTCTATGGGACCAGCCAAATCTCATTCTAATCTAAATCACATCCCCTCCTACATCTAGTAGTTTAGGGTTAGGGCAGTTTAGGGTAGTTTAGAGTTAGGGTTAGGGTTGGGAGTACAATTCCAGACAGCTAGAATTCTGGCTGTTGCATTTCACAATACCTGAAAGAGACTTGGCCAGATGGGAGAAGACTGAACTAGCTCCACCACAGGAAAAAAAGAACCAAAGGCAGGTATCTATATCATGCCTGAATCTAAAGGTGGTTAAAAAGAAGAAAAATAATAAAATATTGTACAGTATCAATAGCTCTTGGCAGATATTATCAAATTTTACATGAACAATTGTGGGAAGTAGCTACAGGATTGGCAAACTTTTCTCATTCTCACCTTCTTCCTCACATGCATTGGTTATGACTTCCTTCTTGACATCTTCATTCCAACTATTACTCATGTTGAATTGGGAGTGCCATTATTAAAGTAGCCAGATGGCACTACCACATGTAAGAGGAAGGTTATCAGAGGCTTGATGAAACCCCCCAAAGTTTGCACTAGCATATAAAAAATAATTTTGAAAAATTATTTGGTGACAATCCAAAGCATCCTAATAATTGAGCATGCTCAGTAGGCAGGGAATAGGGGAGGGGAGAGCGAGGTAGAATAGAATGGAGTGGAACCATGGAAGAAGTCATGGTTGGCTGACTGGTACTTTGAAGAGGACGTCTCCACACTTCAATAATTTTTTGCATGTAGTTCACATAGTTAACATAAAATGCTGTCTTTCTTTCTTTCTTTCTTTCTTTTATTTATTTTCTATCCCGCCTTTATTATTTTTATAAATAACTCAAGGTGGCGAACATACCAAATACTCCTTCCTCCTCCTATTTTCCCCACAACAACAACCCCGTGAGGTGAGTTGGGCTGAGAGAGAGTGACTGGCCCAAGGTCACCCAGCCGGCTTTCATGCTAATAAGTCTGCTTTTAAAAATTCATCCAAAATAACAACCATTTCCTATTTTTTACATTGTATAGGGCTGCTAGATTTTGCACTGATGCTTGTAATTTTTTCTTTAATATTAGTCTGAATTCAAAAAGTGTTTTTGTATTGGCCATACATGACTCACTGATTTCTGCATAGCAACACTCTCTTAAAGCTGTGTAGACTCGCAGGTTTTGTGGTGGTGGTGTGTGAACAAAGGCTACAAATTCCATGTTTCCAAAGAGCATGCAAGCAGGAGTTGAAGCCCAATACATTGTGCTGTTGTTTGGGGAGGCAGGTTGAGCTGGACTGAAGCCTGCCTATAATACTGGGGTTCTCCCACTCTGCAATGACTTAATGGCTAGTCTGTAGCTTGAATCATGTCAACTGGATTTCTATTTTCTCAGTGGAAACGTTTCGCTCCTTATCCAAGGAGCTTCTTCAGTCTGAGCAAAGTTGGTAAGGGAATCCTAAATATGTTTCTAGGTAGCTGTGTGACCTTACACCTGGGGGCATGGTTATATTGAGATGTTATTTTAAGTCCTTTTATTATCTAAAGGAGGATCGTTAAGATCACCATGCTGCTGTTGAGCTTGTGAAATGGTCTTAATCTTCCTAGGCACAGAAGACAAAGCCGGGAGATAGATGGGAGATAGATTGTGCCTGAGGCCCCCACCTCTATTCAAGGAAGGATTTTCCAAGTTGGCATAAATGGATTCCTTGACCCCTCTCTCAAACCACCTATCTTCTCTGTCTAAAATGTGAACATTAATGTCCTCAAATGAGTGTCCTTTTTCCTTTAAATGAAGATAAACTGCTGACTCTGGTCCTGTGGTGTTACTTCTCTAATAGTGCTCTGAACTATACATTGGAGAAACCAAACAACTTTTGTACAGGAGGATGGCCCAACACAGGAGAAGTAACACCACAGGACCAGAGTCTCCCAGTGACTTCATGTTGATGTTAAACAGCACAGGAGAAGTGGCACCCCATACTGAAGTGCTTTCAGACTCAACCTCTCCCCTCCTGCAGCCACCAACTTGACCTGCCCACTCAAAAAGGAGCACAGCCATTGCAGAAGAACGCCTCCTACTCCCTGTATTTGCAGGTGGCCCAGAAGGATGCTGTGCTCAACAGTATCAAAGGCAGCTGAGAGGTCGAGCAGGACAAGGATGGTTGCACTCCCACCATCCATGCCTTGCCACAAGTCAGCAATGAGAGGGGCCAATGCAGTTTCCATCCTATACCCTGACTTGAATCCTGATTGTCAAAGGTCCAGAGAATCCATTGCTTCCCAGACGCCTCTGCAGTTATCACCTAATCACTTTTTCTACTTGGTACTACACCATAATCCAATTTTATTCTTTTGGTATGTTGATATGACTTAGCATTATGTGTAAACTAGGTCACTATAACTTATTCAATAAACCATAGCTAAAAGAAATCCTGGCTCACAATAATATGTGAACCCAACCAACAAAAAGGCTTGTAGTCACTGGGCAGATAGGAAGAGTTAAAGACTGATAATGAAAATTAAGAATATGGGTCCTGGGAGTCATCCCATAGCAATGCTCAATGTATTAAGAGATGCAGCAATCCCAATTACTTTATATAACTGTGGGTGTTTTCTGGGATACGTATCAATATTTATTTAACAGTGTTTATAACCTGTGCCAGCATACAATAGCAAAAAAGCAAAATTTCCTGGGAGGAAAACCTTGTTGAAATAGCAGGTTGTACTTGTTTATGAAATATTAGCAGGGTAGAGGCCACACTCTGGGAGTGTGTTCCAAAGAAAAGGAGCTACCACAGAGAAGGTTTTTTGTTCAGTCCATCCCCATGTGTTTTTGGTGGGTCGGAATTTCCAACAAGCCCTCCCTAGATGACCAGGTAGGATAGGCAGATTTAATTCTGGCAAGATATTGCTTGATGTATCCCTTTGCTGTGCTGTAAATGGCTTGAAAGGTAGCCAAAGGCAGCCCCACACAGAACACACTACAGTCTGGCTGAGGGGTGATCAGAAGTGTGAGTGAGTGGCATCAAGGCATCCTGGTCCAGATATATCTTACCTTTCCTTTAAGGCAGCATCTGTGGGATTGCCTTCATTTTATCTTCACAAGAACCCTGCTGGGATATGCCTAAAGTTAAACGGTGAGCTCCACAGAGAAATAAGGACTTGAACCTGGTCCCATTCCATTTCTCTAACCATTACACCACAGTGCAATTCCTACACCACCTCTGGCTGGTGCCGATTTGGGTTACTGTATATCATCCTCTTCCTAGTTGGCCTGTTTTCAAATGTGTAACCTAACTAGAAGATGAAGCTACTGCAGGGAGCATTCACACATGCATTTGTTGTTCAAATCAAATAAACATCAACATGTGTGAATGATAGCAAACTAGATATGGGCCTTCAGCTCACCTGTCATAGGTTTTAATCAGTAGGAATTACTCCAAGAGTGAATGCTAAAAATGAATTTACTAATGGGGGGCAAGACTGGAATAAAACTCTTACGATTTTCTAAGAAGCACTTTTGGGGCAAACAAAATTTTGATGGGATAATGGGAACAAATCAGCTATGAATCAAACATATCGCCTCCCATTCTTCTTAGTAAGATCAGATGGGGAAAAGACTAGAAAGCGAGAAGGATCATGAAAGTGCAGCAGAGCTTTCCTCACTATGCAAGAGGAAAACACCCGTTGCAATCTGTTTTGCAAGATGTCCAATTGCAGCTCTTTCCTCTGCAAGATTTGTTGTAGGAATTTTTTTAAAAAAAACCACGGTTACAAGAAAACGGAGTGCTTGCATCTTTGTTGCAAAACTAGCTACTGAAAGGAGAAAAAAAAGGGTTTTGTCTTCCCTAGCTTCAGCAAAATACCTCAGAGGAGGAAATACCACAGGAAGAAGGTAAAGAATATAATTTATGCTCCTTGCAAAAATACAAACAGTTATTCCTGCAGTTTATAGTTGCATGCCTGCAGTTTGAGGGGTGCAATTGCATCTTAAAGTTTGTGGCATGTTAAACCCGTGAGCAAAGGTCCAGGGCTTGCACTATGACCTCTTACGTGTGAGTGCTGCTCATTCGTGGCAGAGTTAGGGCAGGCAGACAAAGGGTGTTGTTTAAACAAAAAAATTAAAACGTGAATGGAGTTTAGGAATTGATTTTTGTGCTTTGCCTGTCTCCTCTACTTCCCTCAAGAAGCAGTATATATGTGTATGTGTGTGCGCGCACACCCTCCATTTTATCTTCATAACAACTCTATGAAATGAGTTAAGAGATAATGTTCAAGGACACCCAAGAAGCTTCATGGCTTTGCAGAAATTTGAATCTGGATTTCCCTCAATTTCACAAGTTTAGTATGCATGTATGTATATCCAGAAGTCAAGTTTTTTTACCCCTGGGGACTACCTGGACTAGTCCCTGCAGTTTTCTTGCCAAGGTTTTTCAAAAATGGTTTGCCATTGCCTGCTTCCTAGGGCTGAGAAAGAGTGACTGGCCCAAGGCAACTCAGCCTGGTTTCTGCCTCAGGTGAGTCTAGAACTCATGGTCTCCCAGGTTCTAGCCTGCTGCCTAAACCAGTACACCAAACTGGCTCTCATTATTATTTTACTAGGATTTATATTTGTTCTTCTGTTGCTATGAGAAATAAGTTCAATCAACAAAGGGCTATAGTTATCAGATGGAAGGTAAATTTACAGTCCACAAGACTGGTTTCATTTTAGTACTGTTAAATAAATATATTTAATTCTATTTAATATAGATACACAAATATGTGCATTGTCGTATGGCTTCTGTTGGCTTTTAAGCTTAATGCATTATTTAGCTAAATTCAAAGAGGCACATTTTAAAGCTATCTTTTTTATTTTAAAATGTCAGTGTGACCATTTGTACTCAGTAGAGGTCAGCTGAACAGCAGCATGTGGCCTGCAGTTTTAGCAGAGGCTCCCAGCACCTCTTAAAGCGGGGGGGGGGGGGGCGCCCTACACTTCCTCCCAGCACCCCCAAGATCCCAGTGGCAAAATAGCCAAACTTCAACCCCTGAGATCATCATTTGGGCCCAATTTTGGCTCCTTTGGGGAAGGGGTTAAGGGTGGGAATGGAGCAGGAAGATTCTGGAAGGCAAAATATTCCCACTTCCACCTCTAAAATGTCAAAGACTCCCCCCCCCACAAAGGCCCCAAATAACCATTTGGGGGGCATGTCAGGAACAGTGTGTTTGTGGGATTTAAGGTTGTGATGGGAAGAGTTTGTTGAGCTAGCTGCGTCATCACATCTGGGGCTAGTTGAACGTATCCTCTGTTCCTCTCCAGTAGCATTTTGACCATCTTCCGACCTGGGAGTCCCATCTTCCGATGGTATACCGACATATCTCTGGTTGTACTGATCCATTTAGTTTTCACGGCAAGAATACTGGGGTGGGTTGCCATTACCTTCCCCAGGGATCGTATTTAGTCTGACGTCTCTGCCAGGACCTTCCCGTCTTGGGTGTCCCTTCATGGTTTAGCTCATGGTTTCATTGAAGTGCTCAAGCTCCAGCACCACGACAAGGTAACGATCTCCTTTGCTGGAGGCCTCCCACTGACTCCTATCTTAATACAGTATCTCAAAATAACCTAAACTAAGAGCTGGAAAAAAAATCCAGCGCTGCTTTTTTCTCTGATACCACATCACCAAATGGTCTCCTTTGGCCCTCTTGATCCCTGAAATATTGAACCTTTGCTCCTAAGACTATAATGGGTTTCAGGTTTTGACTTGTCTGTCCCTTTAACTGTACTCTGTTCCACTGTAATGAATTGACTGATCTTGTCTTTACAGTAAATCAGTATATTTAGCTTAGAAAATTCATTAACTGATTTTTGCACGTAAATCACGATTGTGAAAGTTGTACAGAGGCTGGGAAAGCTGGGGATGAATCAGTTGACAGGTTATTTTATTTATAAATGGCAATTTAGCCCAGGCAGGGAGATATCTGGAAAAAAGTGTTTCAAAGAGATTCTCCCTTAATTGACTCACTATAAAGGAGGCTAGGAAATTCCTCTTACAGTTTCCAAGATTCTGTATCTACCCCAGACTAGCATTAAAGATATTGTACTAAAACCCATGTTCTTGCTTCCTTGGAGAGCTGAAGGCCCATTATCAGTCTTTGCCCAGCTACTTGGGGCCTGGCAATGATAAATCAGCACAAATCAGCCAAGGTGGGTGTTGGTAATCATTAACATGTGCTTGCTCAAAACATAAGACTGCAAATTCTACCTATTTGCTTTCTATTCTGTTTCTCTCTACTCCACCCTTCTAGTCACAATCAGGCTTTGTTTTTCTGTGAGAAATGAGAGGTTGTGCCAAAGTTATACACATGAAAACAGAACCTAAAAAAGGTTGGGAAATCTTTTGGTGGCCAGGAACTGTACTTAATATCATTGGCTGGGCAGTGATACAATGTAGATCAGATCATACTGTACTTTTTTTTCCTTTGGAGTCCTTGGTGCTCTCTGAGCTTGGTTGTTTGCTTGCAGACGTTTAGTCGGGTAATGAAACGTCTGCAAGCAAACAACCAAGTTCAGAGAGCACCAAGGACTCCGAAGTTCAACCCTGAGCTAAATACATTGTCTTCTATTTTCTTTGTTTTTTTAACTGTTCAGCTAATATTAAGTTTTATGTAATCTCTATCTGTGATTCATACAAGACTGGACTAGAACTAAACTTGCAAAATTGCCTTTAATTAGAAACACAATAGGTAAACAATTCAGCAGATAATGAGTTAACTACAACATGATATAAATCACCCCAGTGATTGAAAACCAACAGTCCTCCTTTGTCCAAAGTGGGATAAGCAGTTTTTATTTGCAATTTTATGGTAAGCCAGTCTAAATGCTTCTCTGGTTTCTCAAGATACTAAAAGCTTCCATTATTCTTCAGCAGACAATTCCATTCCCAATGACAGCACAATAACAGTAATTGGTGACTTAGAATTTGTAGCTTGAATGGGAATCCCATGATAATGAGGAAGGGATAGTTCCTCATGGGGATGGCTAATCCCCTAATTTTAATGTCCTTCTTTTAATGAATACCTCGTCCATCTGGATTTTATAATTATTTATTGTATTGTACATATTGTGGCTTTATATATTTTTAGATTTTATTTTAACTTATTTATTGTGAACCGCCCAGAGTTCCCCATGGGGGGAGATGGGCGGTCATATAAATTAATCAAATAAAATAAATAAATAAATAAATAAATAAATAATAGTCCGTAACTATTATGCACTTCCCTAACACTTCCCTTCTCGGCAGTGGCACCCGCCCTTTGGAACATTCTCCCCCTGGAGGTGAGGCAGGCCCCCACACTCCTGACCTTCCGAAAGCAATTGAAGACCTGGCTCTGCCACCTCGCCTGGGATGGGGGGGGGGGGTAATAGCTCCTCTTGGAGGTGGCTGGCACCATAGAGTTCCTTTAAACAATAACATAACCTCTTGGATTTTATATATTTATATATTTATATTTAATTAAATTGGAATGATGTATTGTATTTTATATGCTTTTAATTAATCAATTTTGTTGTAAACCGCCCAGAGTCCCCTTGTGGGGGGAGATGGGCGGTGATAGAAATTAAACAATAAATAAATAAATAAATAAATAAATAAATAAATAACAGTTTTCCAACATTCATACTACATACTAGACTGGGGTATTCCAGTCTAACAGAGAAACCAAAACATGGGGGTTAAACTTAAGCTACAACTTTTGTATTAGTCATGCCTCAAAATAGCAGGAAACCATGCTGCTGACTTTCAGTGATCATCGTGCTGCAAAAATATGAAAATGTGTTGGTGTGGGGGGGGGAGGGGGGAGTCCAGGAATCACAAAAAGTGGGAGCATGTAGAGAACTAGAATGCAGTTTATAAACCCCTGCCCATTCCAACTTTTTTTTTATCACCTAGGTTGGAATGCGATCCCCCAACCATTATCTCATTCTGTACACACATACAGTTAAAATAGATTGAATGACCGGAAAGCCTTTTGCCTGCCTTCTTTCTTATGAAGGCACATGTAGAGAGTAAGGAAGATGACCTTGACAGAGGTATGCAGGAATCGCTACCTAGGCAAAAGGGGATGAGACATTTTTCAAGTCCAGAACAACGAGATAACATTCAGAAACAGCTCAGGCAGATGCCTGCCTAATTCACTGAACTGTAAGGAGGAGGAGGAGGATGTACAGCATAATCAGATTTGCAAGATTCTGTTATTATAGCCAATCTCAGTAAAAGTAATTTGAGCCTTCATGTTGAGATGATTTCCTGGACTGATCTACCTAGTGGGGCTGACAGCACAGCTGGATGAATGTCACCCCTGTTCACTGAAGTCTATTCATCTCGATTCATGTCATCTTTAAATGTCGTGCCTTGTAGGAAGATACTGATAATGGTTTTCCAAAGACAAATGGCATCGCATTAAGAAACAGAAACTTTGAAAGAAGTAACTCTCTTCATCCTGATGAGGTAAGAGAATGGGTTGGTTCATAGATCACATTCAGTCATAATATGTTTTGTTTGTGTTGGCTTTGTGTGCTGAATGGCTGAACATGCCTCTGACAACTCCCCAACTTAACACACAGCAATTTTCTGTGGAAGTTGTTTGTTTGTTTGTTTGTTTGTTTGTTAAATTTATATGACCGCCCAACTCCCCCAACAGAGTTAAGTGTTCAAGTTAGTGTTCATGCCGCAATTGTTGTTGTTTTTTAAAAAAAGAATAGATAGTTGGGAAATTGGAAAGGAGCCAGAATATGATTGTGGCATGGGAAGGAAAGTTATAAGCTTCCTGTAACCAAACCCCACCCTTTCAACTGCACATACCTAAAGATTATTAATGTAACTGAGGTAATGTTGGATGGTGACATAGAGGACAGACTGCTTGAGAGTCATGGGGAACTAGAAGGCCAGTTTTCCCTGTATCTGGCCCTTGAACAAGAATCAATAATTAAAATTATTTAAAAACATAGGATTGGTAAACCGTTTTGTTTTCTCTTCTCCTAGCATGAGACAAACATCAATATTGACAACGAACCAGATGGAAACCAACCTGAATCAAGAGAAAACAAGAAACTTGGGTGCAAGGGGTAATAATTTTATTAGGGGTCCCCCACCTATCACTGTCCCCTTCAAGTGAAGTTTTACTCCATTCAGACACGCTGAGTTCAGTATTCAGCTTCAGGGTCCTTTTTGATGTGTAAACAACAAAGACCTATTCCTCAGATCACTCTCTCATACTTCGCCCCTTTTCTAATAAAGGATTCTATAGAGGGTTGTTCTAACTTATTGGCACATGAAGATTCTTTAAGTTATATCCCATCTTTCCTCTAAGAGCTCAAGGTGTCTTACACAGCATTCTCTCCCCTATTTTTTCCATAACAACCACCTTTTGGGGTAGGTTGGGTTCAGAGATAGTGACTGGCCCAAAACTCACTTGCTTATATAGCCAAGGGTGGACTAGAACCTGGGCCTTCTTGATTTCTAACCACTACACAGAAGTCTAACCACACCACATTGGACCTTAAGCATTCAGAGATGATGGTCTGCTTCATACATCTCACTAAGCCATCATGTGGTTTGTTTGATTGTGGCTTAGCATGATATGTGAATACAGCCTTTATGGCTTAGCCTTATGTGTAAAATCAAATTATTATAGTTTGCTCATCTAAACATGGTTGTAAAAACCTTTAATCACTTACTAGGTGAGGAAGACATGGGGGAAAAATCTAAGATTCCTGTATAATCAATACAGTATGTACTGTACACTGTTAATTATAATAGTATGTTGGGTATAGCATCACTTATCTACATACAAAATAGTCTTTGTATTTAAGTTACCTTATGTATTTATGTATTTATGTATTTATTTATTTAACATTTTATCCTTCTAGGAAACTTGCAAGGAAATATGATGCGGCCCTTCAATTTTGCAGGAAACATAAAACTAGAATTCGATACATAATTTATGGAATACTAATTATAGGTATGTATTGGACATTACAGAAAATAGCAATTTTATGTACAGTTTTTAGTCTATATTATATTTTTTAAGTGTGAGACTAATTAGATAAAATAAAATCCATCTCTTGGTTATATACCAGTCTAATTATTGCAATGTCCTCTGGCAGTAAGGCTATCTTTGAAAAGGATCTGTAAGCTCTAATTTATGCAAAACATGTCAGCTAAGGTACAGACCAGTGCAAGAGATATTGGAATTACACAATGCCTATTTTGAAAAGTCTGTATTGTTTGATGATTGCTTTCTGGGGCAATTTAATATGTTAGCGTTAAAATTCTTAAATGCATTACAGCCTAACTACCCGAAGATACAGCCAAATGACCTTGTTAATGCCTATCCTCCAGTCCTTATGTTAACAGAAAAGTAGGCCCACATAAATTTTTCTGTCCTGACTGCTGAGCCTTATTCTGTCTCAGTAATGAAGCTGATAAGTACAGTAGTGCTCTCCTTGTAGTTTTAATGCAGGACACATTAAGAAAAGTGATTGGTGGATTCCCCTGACTTGGTTTCTCCTCCCACTGAGCATCACGTTCCAGCAGGAAAAATAACCATTGATTGTTCTCCTAAACATATGGTGGGACAGGGTTGGGGAAGTTGCAAAGAGTTATTAAGCAGTGGAAGAGCCTGTCTCCTGGAGTCATGGATACTCCATCATTAGAGGTTTTCAAACAAAGTTTGGACATCCATTTGTCCTGGATATTATGAGGATTCTTGCCCTGGACAAGGGGTTAGATTAGAAGATCTCCAAGGTCAGGAAATTCCTCCTTATTTTAAGTTTGAATCTCTCTCTGTAAAGCTTCAGCCCAGTGTCCAAGGAAAATATTGTACAGGGAAGAGGGGAAATGCTATCTTAAAACTGGAAAAATTAAAGACAACTGTCTCAGCTGTGGGTGGGAATCAGACAATGGCAATGTCATGAGGTCATCTCACCATGTTTAGCTGTGGTTAGGGGGACAGGTGGATGAGGCCTGAGGGACCATCTCTTCTGTTACTAACTAACCAGCTATTAAGATCTACAGAAAACTTCTGAAGATGTTCCACTGTTGGAGGCTCATCTATATTACTCCCAGGGTATGGAATGCACTCCTTGGGGAGCTGGATTTGTCCCCTCTTTACAACTAAAGTTGTAGAAATCTCCACATGCAGAATAAGTTCGTTCCTAGCTATATTCACCAATTAACCAAACTTAGGGACCCCCAAAAATCATTAACATTGCTTTTTATAGGATTACAGAGTTCTCATTATTATTCAATAGGTGCACTGTAATCGAACTTTCTATAAGCCAATCAAATACAACAAGCTTCAAGTTCCCTTTCAAAGGTTTCAATTTCCCCTCAGTTCTCCTTATCTTATTTCTAGACTTTAGCCAGGACTTATTTATTATTTCTATTTTAATTTAATTAATTTCCATACACACACACACACACACACACAATTTTCATTAATTGAATGAAATTAAATTAAATTAATTACATCTGATTTAAGATGTACTGTAAGGTGCTTTGAGTGTTCAGTTTGAGCACAAAAACAATATATAAATTCAGTATATAAATTCAGTAAATCTGTTTTCAGTAAATTTGTAAATCTGTTTTCAGTAAATTTGTTTTCATTAACAGTTGAAGCAGTAATTGTAGTCACTTGACTCTCTCCAAGCTAAGAGGTGATAAAGCCTAAAAGATTTCAAAAATCAGAAGGCTGCACTCAGACTACATCAGAATAAAACTGGTACAGCCAGGGCAATGTATGACTGCCTTACTCATTGGCAAGGGATGACAGGGGACACAGCAGAAAAAAATGTGTTGCCAGGTTTATTATGTGGTTAGGCACAAGTGGAAAAAGTCCCATAAACTGGTGCACAGTGGTTACTGATTCCTACCCAGAAGATACTCTTCAGTCTCGATGATTACAAGATAATAATTTTCATCATCACTCATGTATATTATTATCATCATCATTTAAAAATAGAAATCAAGAACAAACATTTTAAAAAGGCACGGTCTTTCATGTAGTAAAAAAGGAATGAGGGAGTGGGGAGAAAGACATATATTCAGCATGGTAGTCATATGAGCAGGCTACAATCATACAAAGGGCTAAGGATTAATATTTGCACAGATGAAGCCTGTACATGCACTCAGCTATTCTTGTGACATCCTCACAAGTTGCTGATTCATTACAGAGTGCACTCAGTGCATAGTCATTGGAGAACAGACTTGCTTCAACTGTTAATGAAAACAAAAAGAACACTCCAACATTATGTCCTCACTCGATGCATTATTCTCACTCGATTCCCCAGGTAGACACTTGCCTCACAGTGCAAATACAGGTAGTCCTCACTTAATGACCATTTATTCAGCAACCGTTCAAAGTTACGGTGGTGCTGAACGAAGGGACTTACAACCAGTCCCTGAAGTTATGGTCATTGCAGCACCCCTGCGGTCACGTGGTCAAATTTGGGCACTTGACAGCCCACCTGCACTTATGACCACAGGGGCGCTTCAACTCCCCCCACCCACCTATATCCCCCCCACCTATGCCCTTTTGGCCCCCTGCATTCATTACATCCATGGCCCCTGCCGTCCTAGCTGACCTTCGCCATCTTATTGCCCCCACTGCTGACCAAGCATGCCCGGCCTGGCCCTTTGCAAGCAGCTGCTGGCCGCACGAGGCTTTCTTTCCAAGGTCGCACACAGCAGTTTCCTCACAAGACCTGGGGATGATAGCCTCACATGGCCAGCAGCTGCCTCACAAAGGGCCAAGGCAGGCACGCCTCATCAGCAGTGGGAGCAAAAAGACAACAAAGGTCAGCTGGGGCAGCGAGCACAGGTGTGCAGGGTGACGAGAGCAACTGCAGCTGGGACTGGGCTGGGGCAGCTGGGGCTTCCCGGGTCGCTGCAGCTTCGCGACGTGCTGCTTGGGTGGCTGGGGCTTCCTGGGGTGCTGTGGCTTTACGCTGCACTGTGGCTCAGGCACTTCTTGCAGCCCCAGAGCTGCAGCATGTCAAGAAGCCCCTGAGGCGCAGCATGGCAAACAGCCCCAGAGCCACGTGGTTCTGGGGCTGCTTGCCGTTCTGCAAGGCAGGGTGGCCAAAAGGGCAGAGATGCGGAGGGGAGAGGGGCAGGTGGGGGGAGTTGAAGAGGAGGCAGTCCTTTACCTTGGAAGAACTGAGGCTCAGTGCTGGGAGGGACCAAGCCTGGATTGGCTTGGATTGGGGTGGATCTTCGGCTAACGCTCAGTGGAATTCGGTTAACAATGGCAACGGGGAGTGCCAGGATTGCCGTTGCTAAGTGTCACATGACATTGCGTTTTACAACCGCATCGCTTAGCGACAGAAATTCCGGTCCCCATTACCATTGTAACTTGAGGACTACCTGTAAATCCTCATCACAGAATACGTTCTGAATATTCTCCCCCAGATGATGTCCTGTGGCACTGAACCCGGCTTTGAGGCTTAGCTCAGGTCATAGGCAAATATTTCTGTAATGCCTCCCTCAGATCAATTGTCCCATTTTGTAATCTATTCTGTGGAGTGATGAATTTGGAGGCTCGTGTGCAATCCCAATTCCTACTGATCCCCACAATTTATTCTTATTAACAAAGGCGTGTCCTAGCTTTACATGCCATGGTATGGAGGAACCAAAAAGCAGTGTGTTCCATCATAACCAGCCTTGAGTGGATGTTTGTACTTTTATTATTTACTTCTTTGATGTTTTTTGTTGATTCAGATAAACAGATTGCATTGGAATAACTGACTCTGTCTTGGAATAGGTTGTGGTATCAAGGTAGCCTTGACCAAGTTTGTGCTTAGCTTCCTGCAGCAACTATAATTTTCCTGAGGAAAAAATCAGATTAGGCAGTAACCATATCAGTCTCATTATCTGCTGTTATGCCTGCTTGCATAAAACAGAGTATTTAGCATCCTGCCCCTCCCTCCTCCAGTAGGGAGAGTACATGTTCTCCTCTGTAGATGCCTTTTCCTCCAACTGGTCAGTACCAAGGCAGAAAGGATGTTAATATAGGTAGTCATCGCTTAACAACCATTCAGTGACGGTTCAGACTTACAGTGGTGCTGAAAAAATCCAACTTATGACCAGTCCTCACACTTATTACTGCCACAGCGTCCCTGCAGTCACGTGATCACAATTTTGGCGCTTGGTAGCTGATTCACATTTATGACCATTGCAGCATCCCATGGTCACGTGATCGCAGTTTTTGACCTTCCCAGACAGCTTCTGGCAAGCAAAATCAATGGGAACTGCATGATTTGCTTAATGACCACGTGGTTTGTTTAACACCCACAGTGATTCACTTAATGACTGCTGGAAAAAAGGTCATAAAATCAGGTCAGATTCACTTAATGACCACTTTGCTTAGCAACCAAAATTCCAGTCCAAATTGTGGTCATTAAGAGAGGACTACCAAATCCATGAGCGGAACAATCTTTCTCATTCTGTTCTTCCAAACCAGAAATTTCCCTTTTTGCCCAGTTAAAATATACAGTGAAAAGGAAAGGATGAATAAATGAACAAAAGTTAGTGTGGTTGCAATGTCAGAAGAAGTCAAAAGCCAGTTCTCTACATTGGTGGATGGGGTGTGTGGTTAGATGGTATAAAAATACTAGGTTTATATAGGTACCTGTTTTATAAAAACATCTAATAATTTCCAAAGGGAAAGTCAGTATGACACGGAATTCATTAGTTTCAAAGAATAAGCATTTCTGTTTAATACTGATGGTCTGAAAATTGCAGGTCACTTTTGCAATTTTGTTTCAGGATAAACAGGAGATGCAGGCATTCTGTATGCAGTGGGCATCTGACATGATCATGCTTATTTCCATTACAGCTTATCTGGCAATAGTGATTGCAGCCTGCATCTTGAATTTTCACAGAGCCTTGGCTCTCTTCATACTCACTCTCCTAGCCATTTTTTTCATCTGCTGGGACTTTTTGATAGCCAGATATGAGGGTAGAATCACAGAATCACTTTCTCCTTTTGGAAGATTTCTGAAAGCTCAATGGTTTTGGCTGAAATGGTAACTAACCAAGTTTCCTTTTTTTTAAAGAGCAAAGATGTGATTATGAAGTTGTTTGTGGTCTTCAGTATATATAATGCTATAAAAAGGTAAAGGTTCCCCCCTTGTACAGTCGTGTCCGACTCTAGGGGCTGGTGCTCATCTCCATTTGTTAGCCGAAGAGCCAGCGTTGTCCGAAGACGCTTCTGCGGTCATGTGGCCGCATGACACGCGCAGAATGCTGTTACCTACCCACCGAAGTGGTACCTATTAATCTACTTGCATCTGCATGCTTTCGAATTGCTAGGTTGGCAAGAGCTGGGGCAAGTGCGGGAGCTCACTCCATCATGCGGGGCTAGGGATTCGAACCTCCAAACTTGCAATCTTCCGATCGACAAGCCTGGCGTCTTACCCGCTGAGCCACCACGCCCTTAATATAATGCTATATAATGCTATAAATGATGTTACTAAAAAATAGAGGACTTTGGGATATTAACTCAGGATAAAATTTCAGTTTCCTTTGTCCTAATTAAGTACAATTCAGTATCTTTGTAAGGCATGTACTATAAAATACACAGCATTGCCAACTATTAAAGTGGCCCCTGTGGCTGTGTTTTCCACAAGACTTTGGCAACGATTAGCAGATGAAAACATTTAGCCTGGTGTCAGTTAATGCATCATTAAACTGACTGTATAGGAGTAGTAGCAAAGCAATCCAGTTTAATCATAGCTATTTAATCATAGCCTTTGTGTGGGGGAAAGATTGAGTATTCTTAAACATTTATTGGAACTAAATTAGCAGGACAACATCACTTTATAATCATACATTATTGAAAGCCTATGTTCAGACAAAATCCCAGTGGTTGTTTGATATAATCATACACAGCTTAAACTGCATCAGCTTCAACTAGTTATAAGAGCCCAAAGTATATACTGTTCTTTTAAATTGGTATTTTAAGTGCATTCAGTTGATTTCTTGACTTTCTGAAAAAATGCCTTGCACCTAAATCCTTAACAACAGCATTATCCAATTCAAATACCAGAATGGATATATATTTGGTAAAGTTCACACCTTTTCCTGCAGAATGTTTATACCTGGTGTTTATACCAACTTTCTTCTGTCAGACCCACATACCCAGAAGTGTTGGGATTCCATCGCATGCAGCAATGGGTGGAGCTAAAGTAAATGGTGCCAAAAAAGGATGGTACTGCTGTTCTATGTTTTTCTGGCGACCTTTTTTCCTCCTGGCATCCATTTTACTATTTTGAAATTAGGTTTAGTCAATCTCTTGGCTAAAGCAATCCCTTAGTCTGCATTTTAATGACAACTAGATAGCAGAAGTAAATTCAGAAGGTTGTGTTCTCCCCATTAATGGGAGTCAAACGATTTGACTCTTTCTTTCTTTCTTTCTTTCTTTCTTTCTTTCTTTCTTTCTTTCTTTCTTTCTTTCTTTCTTTCTTCAAGCAAAACTAAAAACACAGAATAAAAAAGAAACAAAGAGAAAAAACTTGTTATTACTTGTCAAATTTATACTGCCATGTTGTTGTTAAGAATACACACATGAGAAACAATCCAGAAACTTGAGGAAGTAGAGATTACTTAAATCTCTAATGGGTTTTTACAAGAAACCAGCTTTCATCATCAATTGCAGCCACTGACAACTTCTCAAATTGAAGTCAGTACTACCAATTTGACCTGCTAAGAGTTTGGCAACCAGCTGTTTTTACAGTCCAAGGCCAATACAAGCAAGTTATCAAGTGTCTGATGGGAAGATATATATGAATAGTGTGTGTTTAATTATAAATAATTGTGAGAGTGTGTGGTACTGGAATAGCCTAAATCAGAAAAAAAAATGAGATGAATAGTCTAAAACAAGGTTATGAACTTTCCCATAAGTCATTCATTGCACTGTTTGAATACCTTTTCCCTAGGGTAGTGTGGATCATCTTAATAGTTGCTGTTGTGTGCTGGTTAATCTTTGATACTGCCAAGCAAGGGACCAATCAGCTCATTTCCTTTGGTGGGCTTATCATGTATATTCTCTTGATGCTGATCTTCTCCAAATACCCAACTAAAGTGAGTGTTCACAATCTTTCATTTATATATTTACTTTCATTTAATGTCTAGTTGCAATGCACTGAGTGGACTCCTGATGACTTAGCTTATTCACTACCTTTTATTTGTGTCTTTGTTTTACTTAGTTCAGCTTTTCCCAACTGTATGTCCTCCAGATATGTCAGGATAACAACTCCCGAAATTCCCAAATAGCACTGCATTTGGGGTTTCTAGGAAGTATAATTCCAGTACACATAAAGGATTCAAGATTGGGAATGTTGGGTTGGACTAAACTATATAAAAAAATCAGCATTCAAAAAAGGGCAGAAAATATTTGTGAGAAATAGTTGCTCAATTCTTTCTGCCCTTTGCACCTCCTCCACAATACCTCTGTCCAAGCCAATGTTCTAAGACGGCCTAGGTTTCCACTTGATATATGCTTCCAAAGCTAGTGGCCAAGAGCATCTGTTCAAGTCTAATATGTATACAGTATCATGTCTTTTAAAGCTGTTTTTCCTACATGACTCATTCTCAATTTGCAAGGTAGACCTTGGCAGGAAGGAATATATAAAACAGAAACTTAAAAGTTATCATCATAATTTAATAAATAAATAAATAATTCTTATTCTACCCGTGACCAAACCTAAACCTTTGTTTTTTAAAAGGATATCACCCTGGTCCACCCAATGCTTTTGTGGCAAGTTGGCTGGCATCCATGGAGGATTGCTGGATTTTTTAACATCTGGGTGGCTGAGTGAATGGCTCCAGCTGATTCCAGCAGAAAATTATGTAGTTGACCCAGATTCTGGGATATGCAGCCTAACTCTGGAGATAAGTTGGTTACAAATCCCACTTCATGCTGGATAATTCTGTTTGAAGGCATTCCCTATTTCAGGAGTGAGGCAATGATCTTGTTGCATTGCAAAACAGTTGTTTTGTTTTTTCAGGGCTAAGCCTATCTGAAGGCCTGTATACTTCATTTCTTCTGTATCTTCTTAGAAATTGGCAGAAAAAATGCCACTAACGTTCATCAATTTGTTGAAGAATTTCAGCAGCACAGTCCCCTCTCTGTTTAAAGGGCTGCTAGTCCAAATCTAGTTCAAAGATAAACAGCCATAAGATCAGGAACAGTTTTAAATTGCCATCAACAGTACTGGAGAGACATAGAGAAAGCAGAGGTCCCTTGGTCACACTTCTCTCTGCTATACTGAGATTGGTTTATTTTTTGTAATGTTTATCATTTTTAATGTGGCACCTATGCATTTCCATTAGCATATCCAAATACAGTGCAAATCTGTATCTCTTTCTGGGTTATGCAGTTCCTTCTTGTGGAAAGGTGAGAAAATAGCAACCCTATTAAGAGACAAACAAAGAGAAAGACATGAGGCAGAATGAAGAATGTAGAGATTTGCCAGTGTATGCAGGAATGCTAGGCTGTATATTTAATAAAGTCCCATCTTGCTTGCTTTTTTATTGCTTTTCTTTTTTGAGCAAAATGAATGTCTGTTCTAAATCACCTAGGCTACATAATATGAGAAGAATGTGATTTTATTACCAGAAAATCCAGTTTACTTTTTCTGCCCTGGCTTTCATAACTAAGACAAGGCTTTCCTTTAAGTCATTTTCACATTCACTTCCTTGGTTCACCGTGTCTCAGCCAGCTGCTTCCAAAGCCTTTGAAGAAGCTGCCTTCTATCTCATGAAATACAGAGTGTAGCAAGGGATTTCAGAGAGACACTAATTCTGATAACCCGGCCCCAAGCAACACTTTAATTTCTGGGGAAAATGACTGGATTGATGTTTTCCCCAGAACCTGCTTACCGCATGGCTAACAACAGAAAGGAACATTTATGAGCCCTTCATCTACAGTATATTCTTCCATACGTCTTCCTTGCCCCTGCCTGGCCAATTTTATGACAGTTAAGATGAGCACAGATAGAGCTCCAGATAGAGCTCCACCTGATGCTATTCTTTTGAAAACTGAGTATGCTTTTATAGAGGAGGGAGGGGGAAAGCAATCAAGGGAAAGACTCTTCAGACTGGACACTTCATATAGTTAAATAAATAAACAACCCATGGACTTTACAGTGTCAAATTCTTCCAGGTGACCATACCTGAAAGGTGCAAGCTTACCCAAAACAAAAAAGAAAACCACAGATATTCTGCAACCTACTTTAAGGTGATTCATTTCTAATTGAGCCTTGAATTAAAAGCACCACTTCGAGGCTGCAGAAGGTTTTCCAGTTAAATATAATCCTGTGTAGGTGGTTAAATAGTGTGGAAATGAATTTATAGAAGAGGGGATATAGGACGATTCTTGTTGGACCCATCCTGACATTCATTTCAAGTTGGAAAGAACTTAGATCAGGATGTTTTCTACATACAAGTATATTCCAATCATTCTTTGTGGAGTTTTCCTTTTTGCAAGATACAGCCTGCACACTAAATTCCTGCTGTGCTGGCTGTATGTTTGTGTGTCAGTGATCCCAGCGCTTGGATTATCAGTCAAAAGCCTATCCCCTGATTCTCCTCAGTTTTAACAAAATTAAACCTCCCACATAGTCTTCTAAAAACCTTTAGGGAGTAGATGCCAAAAGGAATAGAGAGATGCCTTCTGACCTCCCTGTGATTTAAGCAGAGTTAAGCCTTTGTGCACAAATTCTGAATGGATACTGCATGTTGGAGTAACTGTAGTGTTGCCTTTTTCTCCTCCCTCTTTCTGGTGTCCATTTTTCCAGTTTGAACATCTCCACAAGGCTAATATTTTATGCTTATGATACCAAAAGCTTCATTAGTTAATTCTGCTGTTCAAGGCACAAAAGCTAGCAGGGGTATATTCCACCCCCCCACCCCGGATCAGACTACCTTAAGATAACAATTCTTAGTCTATCCTCTTTTATACTATCGTAAATATGTAAAGAAAAGCAAAGGTATCTGAATGTAAGAAGTTCCAATACTCAGGAATTGTTCAAGAATAATTAAACACAGCATTATGGAAGGGGGGTATTCCATATTTAACTCACAGTAATTTACCCATCTAATTGCATTCTTTTTGAAAATTACCTGCAGAGTTGAATTTGGGAACATAATTAAATTACAGATAGTCCTTGCTTACCAACCACTCGTTCAGCAACCGTTCAAAGTTACGACAGTGCTGAAAAAGGAAAGTTACGACCAGTCCTCGAAGTTGCACCCATCACATTCTCCCCACGGTCACGTGATTGAAATTCAAGCACTTTGCAACCAGCATGCATTTACGATGGTCACAACGTCCCATGGTCACGTGATCGCTATTTGCAACCTTCACGGCCGACTTCTGACAAGCAAAGTCAATGAGGAAGTCAGAAGTCATGGTCATGTGACGTTGTGCTTAATGACCTGCAGTGATTCACTTAGTGACCACAACCGGAACTGTCATGGTAAGTTGGCACGGTCATGTGATGTTTCATTTAATAACTGCTCCACTTAGCAGCAGAGTTGCTAGTCCCAATTGTGGTTGGTAAGTGAGACTAACTGTACACTCAATAAGTGAAACCTACAACAAAACATTGCAGTGTATTCCTATCTTTTATTGCGAATCTTTTTGCCCAAGGTTCTGTTCTGTTCAGAGTATGACCACCAGAACTTTATAGAAATAGTTTTATTATATAAAAACTATTTACAATTATAAGTCCATAATACAACTGAAGAATGCTGGATCAACTGGATGCGCTTGGAGGTAGGCAGCTATGCAGTAGCACAAGCCAAAGTTCAGCAACAAGTAGGACAACAGTCCTGGATCAAGGTGCTAGGTAGGTAAGTTCAAACTAGGAAACTCAGGATCAGTTCTTCTGAATTACTGGGAGCGAGGCTGACAAGGCTGAACTGAAGTCTCTGGACTAGGATAGCAGGATAGATGGGGTGAGGTTCTTCTGAATTCTCAGGATAACTGGACTGGATTCTCTGGGCAAGCTGGACACTCTAAAGGACTGGACTGGAACTGCAAGACAGACTGGACTGGTTCCTCTGGGACACTGGACTGGAACTGCAAGGCAGGCTGGACTGGTTTCTCTGGATACTGGACTGGAACTACAAGGCAGACTGGACTGGTTTCTCTGGGACACTGGACTGGAACTGCAAGGCAGACTGGACTGGTTCCTCTGTGACACTGGACTGGAACTGCAAGGCAGACTGGAATGGTTCCTCTGGGACACTGGACTGGAACTTCAAGGCAGACTGGACTGGTTCCTCTGCGACACTGGACTGGAACTGCAAGGCAGACTGGACTGGTTCCTCTGGGACACTGGACTGAAACCGCAAGGTACACTGGACTGGAACTGCAAGGAACAGAATGGGAGCTGCAAGGCAGACTAGGCTACTATCACTAGGCAACGCTGCCTGTAAACCAGGCAGAACGGGTACGATAAACTAGAAAGCCCCCAATGACAGAACGTGATGACCCGAATTTGACACAAGACGCACAGGGGTGAGCAAAGTACTTAGCTGAAGCTTCGAGGCATTGCCTTGCCAAGGCTGATGAATGCTGTGAAGCTGTAGACACCAGCTGACAAATACCCGAAATGACTGAAGCTCTCCTGGTAGGGCTTGCTGAAGAATTACAAGCTAAAGTTCCGTTCGCGCTTGATGCTGAAGCGATCTGGGCTTCTGATGCAGCTGGGGTGAATTCAGAAATGAGTTGAAGCTCCGACTCGGGTTCTGCAGTGGCTACAGGACAGGCTTCCAAGGTAGGTTCTGGCTGGACTTCTCCTAAAGAAGCTGGTAGCTCAGTAGAACGTTTGTCACTGGCAACCTAATGCTTGCGCTGGCACCCTTTTATCCTGTTTTCGGTGCGCCTTCTCTCCTCGGGAACCAATCAGGACTCCCTCTGTTTGGCGCACCTATCCACCCACCTCTCTCTGGCGCTGATTGGAGGAACTAGGAACTAGGAAGTAAGTCAGGAGCGCCAATCGGCTTAGGATTCTCCCGCGCTGCTGTGACATCCCCAGGTCCGGACTCCTGCACCTGTTCATCACGAGATGGATCACGAGTATCGCACTTTTGACCCTGCACCAGTTGCTGCTCAGTATCAGTTTCGTTTCGGAGGTAAATTTTGTTTCCCTCTAGCTCAGAGTCAGAGTCAGAGTGAACTCTGACAGGTTCCAGACCACTAAACTCTCCTTTCCTCCAGGATATTATAAACTATAATGCAGCCTTTTCCAGTACATTCCAGAAGTGTGGATCATCCAGAATTCCTTAGCCAGCATGGCCTTTAACAATAATTTTGGGATTAAAGCCCACACACTTGAAAGGCATTCAGCCTGGGGAAAGTTGCTGGAAGAAAATCAAACAGGATTTGATGCATAACGTTTTTGTCTTACTTTTACATTTACTGCAATTATTTTTTTTAAAAATCCCCCACCTCTTTTGCAAGCATATATGTGGTTGGAAGAAATATGCAAACATACTGTATTTCTTCCAAACACACATATATTTTCCATTCATTTCAGTGGTACTTATTTGGAATCACCATCTGCATTTACTACTGTATTAGGTGCAATATTGTCAAATTCATGCTGTTTTTAAATCTAATAGTTTTGTTTTGCTTTATGTATGCCTAGGTTGTATGGAGACCAGTAGTCTGGGGGGTTGCAATGCAGTTTGTTCTTGGACTTATTACCTTGAGGACCAAAGTAGGATTTGATGTATTCAGTTGGCTTGGTAAGCAAGTGCAGGTAAGTGCTGAATAAAGGCAAACATATTCTCCTTAATCTTTGTGACAAGAGATCAGCTGTATGCATATTGGAGTGGAAGGGTGCTTGGAGAGTGTGCCTTGGTGCCTGCATTTTTTACTCAGGCATTTGCGCCTCTGCTTAAAGGGTCTTTCGTAAGTAGCCCTACTTGAAATGCTGATGAATTTTGCCAGAAGTCAAAATAAATAAATTCAGGCTAGACAGATAATTGATCTGACTGAGCAAAATAGTAGCTATAATATTTTGCTAACGTCGCATTCCTGTGCATGTTCACTTACAATTAAATTCTGAATTCTGATTTCATACGGACAAGTTCCCAAGAAAAGTTAAGGCAATTGCCTGCTTCAAAAAATATCAGGGGAGTAATCTGATTTGTCCTCACTTATGATCAAATTTCACTAAATTAAAGGGATTTGCTTGTAATTAAACCTGAAATGGGCAATTTGATTTGACTGTGTGCATTTTAAATTATAAATCAGTTAATCCTGCATGTAGAAAAGCACTTATGAAGCAATAAATGTAATTTTCAAAATAATCCTTTTTAATCTTAAAAAAGGGTAAAGATGAGCAGACTTTATCTTCATAAAGAAATATCCTAAAAGTACAGTCCCCTTCTTTAATCAATTTAAAGCCATACAGTTTTTAAAAGAGCACTTTCAATCACCACTTAGATCTGAGCTTGCCTACTAGGCTAAGTGATGGTTTACTTAAGAAACCATATTTGGCTGGGTTCACAGATAGCATTAAGCTAAAACAACATGATGCATAGCTGGCAAACCAAAGAAGCAAGAATCACACAGATTTCACAAAGACATTAATAATGTGGGTTGAAAACTGTAAGGGTACATTCCTAGGCAGACTTATAGTGAGTTAAATAAGGTGGAATCTCCTTGTGGTGATTCTCCTTATAGTGAGTTAAATAAGGTGGAATCTCCTTGAAATACTTGCTTCCCGTGGCTCTTATATCTGGGCTGTGTTGTCCTTCCTATAGTTTCTCACCACCAAACACATTGATTGGGCCACATTCACTTGAAAAACCAACAATGTTATATTAAAACATTGTTCTATTTAATATCTAAAAGCCCAACCCAATGCTATTGGGTTACAATGCTATCCTCGGGTTCTTCAGCCAGCAGAAAAATGTTCCAGCATGAATTGTGCTGCCCACATTGTTTATCTGCCACAGGAACAAAGCCAGAAACCTATGCTCTCCTTACTGTTTTAATGTGGGACACGTTAAGGAAGTCAATTGGTGAATTCCCCAGCTTGATCTCCCCTCTCACTAAGCATTGCTTGCCATTGGGAAAACAGTCACCTATTACTCTCCCTATAGTGGCATAGGGAAGGGATGGACAAATATAGGTGCGTGCTTGGAAATGCATGTTTAGCTACTTCTCAAATTGCCCAACCAGCACGTCTTCAGGGCATAGTTCAGCTATTTCTGAGCACAGATTTAGTGTTCTTCAGGGGGGGGGGGGGAGATACTCAAAAGTAGCCTGGATGATGGATCACAGGCATGGAAGAGGGACCGGGGATAAAGCAGGAGGGAGCAACTGATAACAGATGAGTTCTATGACCTGATGGTTGATCACACACATATGGCCATAGAGAACAGCAGCTGTGATTGACCTGCACATTATAACAGCAGTCCTCATCATGGCAACTAATGGCATCACATTGGAATGGAATAGAGAAGATGGCAGTGTCTCCCTCCACCACCACCACCAAAGTAATAAAAACAATAACAATACGGCCAAGCAAAACTCCTTGCCATCAGAAGCAGCAGAAATCTCTAACAAGGTTCAGCAACATAATCAGTAGAACTGTTTTCAAACACATGTCTAGCACTCCTTCTATGTTAAAACCCCTTTGTAAGATCTGACAAGTACTTTGAAAAGTGCCAGTCAAGCATTACTTGGACAGATACCTCTACAGAAATTTGGTCTCTCTTACAGCACAGACCAAAATAGTCAAGACAATTCCCAGTGACCAGAAATAAGGTGTTCCTTGCACTAGCCTAAAATGGCTGAAATTGCTTGGCATGTCCTAATCCCTGACTCTGTCAATGGCTGCATCATCAGTGAAGCATGCCATATCTCATCCATGGCAAAAGTTGGGCTGGGGTAAGAGGAAAAACTAGAACAGCTACAGAAGACTTTTAGTTGCATCAGCTCTGGACTGGAAATGAGACAAAGTCACAGTCATATTCATGCCATGGGTGGAGGACATGAGGATGAATCCTAAAAGCAGAAAAATGTTCTCTTCCTTGCCAACTAAGGAAATATCATTGATTGTAGAAGCAGCAAAAAACATCTTAAGCATACCTGAGCTTGACAAGGAATTGTTCATACAAAAGTCTACAGAAGATCCAAAGACAAAAACATTGAGAACTTACAAAACAACATTCGCTTATTCTTTAACCTACTGTAAGTCATGCATCCTTTGAAATCATGATTCAGCAATGGACTTCTGCAGCCAAATAATATATATTAACTATTTAAATGGGCTGGTTAATGCAGTTTTTCACAATCTGTTGCCCTCCAAATGTTTCATCTCTCATAACCAATGAACATCTGTTAGAAATAGGGTAAGTAAGGTAAGGTTTCCCCTTCCAGTCGTATCCAGCTCTAGGGGGTGGCGCTCATCTCCGATTCTTGGCTGAGGGAGCTAACGTTGTCCATAGACACTTTCGTGGTCATGTGGCCAGCATGACTGAACGCCGAGGCGCATGGAACGCTGTTACCTTCCCACCGGAGTGGTACCTATTTATCTACTTGCATTTTTACGTGCTTTCAAACTGCTAGGTTGGCAGGAGCTGGATGAGAACGGAAGTTCACCCCGTTACACAGTGCTTCCGGGTCTAGAACTGCCGACCTGTCATCCTTTTGTTTGACAGTCGGTAGTCTTAACCATTACGCCACCACGCCGCCCAGAAATAGGGCACCTAGGAGAATAGAAAAACCTCCAGGTTATTAATCATTCTGCCATAAAATTGCCAAACTGTTGTACTGTAGCAAGTTACAACAGAATAATTTTCTTCCTCTTCCCCATGTCAATACAGCTAGCACTTGTTAGTGAAGCATTTTTAAATACACTAATTTATTTATTTATTTATTTATTTATTTATTTATTTATTTATTTTCTATCCCGCCTTTATTATTTTTTTATAAATAACTCAAGGCGGCGAACATACCTAATACTCCTTCCTCCTCCTATTTTCCCCACAACAACCCTGTGAGGTGAGTTGGGCTGAGAGAGAGTGACTGGCCTAAGGTTGCCCAGCCGGCTTTTATGCCTAAGGCGGGACTAGAACTCACGGTCTCCTGGTTTCTAGACCATTGCCTTAACCACTAGACCAAATGCCTTTTCCTTTTTATTTATTTATTTATTTTCTATCTCGCCTTTATTATTTTTATAAATAACTCAAGGCGGCGAACATACCTAATACTCCTTCCTCCTCCTATTTTCCCCACAACAACAACCCTGTGAGGTGAGTTGGGCTGAGAGAGAGTGAGTGGCCCAAGGTCACCCAGACGGCTTTTAAATATTCTTCTGTATTACCATTGCTTCCATTTCCCAAATCTCTCCCTATGGAAGTGCCCTTTGTTTCTAAACAATCCCAGAAAGTTTCACTTGCAGATTCGCATTGATCTGCATAATTTATAAAATGTTTTTGCCACTAAAATATCTCTAAATGATAGAATTAAAAGTCCCGAAATTTTACTTCACTGAGGTCATTATTAAATTGGCACATTTCCTGTTTTAGTTTTTGAAGTTCAGAATTAGTTTTGGGGTTCCGATTTTTATTATACAAGAATGCTGCAGCATTTACATGTCTCGCCCTAGCTTTTTTAAGTCCCAGAGATAATTATCCCTTTTTCATAGAACAATATAACACTTTTTTCCTCATGAAATTGCAGGATACCTGGACTGTGGCTACAGATCAGTCACAAACATAAATCTCTGAATTTCCTCAAGGCCTAGCAACATTTCATTTACCTCTTATCTTGGCTTTGGCAGGAGGAAGCAATCTAGAATTCCTTGTAGGTTAATAGCATGGGGTTCAGAGATACTGATCCTGTGTAATGATATAGATCAGCAACTTAAAACCAGGAAGAAGAAAGATACTGCCTCTCCCACAATGCTTATTGTTTTGCTTATCCTGAAGCTGTGAAATGTTTGTCTTTCAATCCTGGTTGTATGTGGATGGGATTTCTATTTATGCAGTGAATGGCCTGTGTGAAAATGAAAACAAGACAGCAATCTTACTTTCCATTGAAGAACATGAAAGCACCTTACACAAATTACCTGTGTGGTGAGGTGCATAGAATCCAGCTTTTACCAAGAAGTCCTAGATCAGAGAAGAAAAAAATCACACTCTGTGAGTCCCTCGAAACTGATACTCCCTTTACCAAGGGACTTTCCCTTGATCCGAGAGTTCATGATTCACTAGTTCTTATTTTCAGTTGACCCCACCTAGTGAGTCATGCAATTAATCACTTGACCACTGAATCCACAATGACTATCTGACAACTTGAGAAATAAGTGTCAGTATATTATTGTCTTAAAAATTTGGATTAGAATTATTGTGGTGTGTTTTTTTCCCTTTAAATCAACTTATTCTCCCTCTTTCTTTCTCTTCCTTTTAAGGTTTTCTTGGGATACACAGATGCTGGTGCTAAATTCGTGTTTGGTGAAAAGTATACTGATCACTTCTTTGCTTTCAAGGTAAATAGCCATTGTTTTTGTTGAACCTGGCTTAACACTGACTGAGCTATAGTGGGTAAGTTTACAAAATGGATGGGTAAAGCACAGAACAACAATTTGTGTGTATTTTCCTTTCCTAAAAGAAATATTCCTGGTTAAAGTTCCAGACAGCTTCGGCCAGTTCTCTGTTGGGGGAAATATTATTTAGCATTGCCTGACAGAGATGGAACTAGGGTCTGTGTCACCCAGGGCAAACATGGATTCCGTGCCCCCCCCATGGGTTATTTTGTCATTTTGGCGCCCCCGGGCATAATTTTGGTGCACCCCCCAGCGCGGCGCCCGGGGGACATGCCCCGCTTGGCCCCCCCCAGTTGCGGCCCTGTTGCCTGAAACAGTACAGTATGATATATTGAACAAAGTAATGAATCTGAAAAAGACCAAATTTAAACAGGATATAGTAGCATTTGCTTAGGTAAAGGTAAAGGTTCCCCCCACACATTTGTGCAGTCGTGTCCGACTCTAGGGGCCGGTGCTCATCTCTGTTTGTTAGCTGAAGAGCCAGCGTTGTCCGAAGACGCTTCCACGGTCATGTGGCCGGCATGACACGCGCGGAATGCTGTTCCGCATAATTTGGAATGCATTTGCTTACAGGAACAAATATTATTAAAAATCAGCAAATTCTTTTGCTCTCAGTTGAATAAATCAATTTTAAAGCAGGAGTTGGAAAACCAGATGGTCTGAGGGGCATGTAGCCTCCCTGATCCATTTTTCCTGACCCCCCGACCCCGTGCCTTCAGGATTGTACTGCCAAAATTCAGTGGCAAAATAGTGGTTTTCAGCAGTGTGGTTTTTATACTTTTGTTTTGCTTTTTTCTGAATGAAGCACTACTGTACGTACATTAAACTACTAGGAAGCTTCACATGCTTATGTCTTGTAAAGTTCCTCTAGCACAGGGGTCGGCAAACTTTTTTTGCCGGGAGCCATTTTGGTATGCTCGTGCACATTTTGAAGTGCTCGAGAGCCAGGGGGCGGGGTTTGCGGGCGGGGGCCAATCGCGTGGAAGGGGGCGGGGTTTGCGGGCGGGGGCCAATCACGTGGAAGGGGGCGGGGTTTGCGGGCGGGGGCCAATCACGTGGCTTATTGGGGTGCGTGGGAGGGCCCATGTAGCAGTTTCCCCCCCCACTGGCTTCCCGCCCCTCCCTCCTTGCCTGCAGAAGGTGGCCGGCCTTTCCCCCCGCTATTTCCGGAAGTGATCCAGCGCCGATCTGCGGGCTGCGGGGGCTCCAGCTTCGGAGGGCGCCGGCTGCGCCTCTGCCTCGGCAGCCAAGCTGTTCCGAACCAAGGAGCCAGGGCGGAGCCGGGGCAGGGGAGGAACGGGGAGCACCAGGGGACTCACCCACTGCTGCTCGGCTGCCACCTTCCTCCTCCGCTTCAGCCGCCCGCCCGCCGAGTCCCGGCCCTTCAGCCCCCGCTGGGGGGAGGGGGGAAGGGACTCAGCGCCTGCACGCCCGGAGCGCAGCAGAGCTGCGTCTCGCCCCGCCCCGCCCTCCCAGAGTGGCCAGCGGAGTGCCACCGGCGCCCACCTGCTCGGGCAGGTACCAGCCTCTCTGCACGCTCCTTCCGCTGCTGCTGCTGCAGGGAGACGGCGTCCACCCGGCCCAGCTGCCCGGGGTCCAGGGAGATCAGCTCCGGCGGGATCTTTGGCGAAGAGCGGCTGTGGGGGGGGAACGAGGCAGGCGGCGACAAGCGGCGCGAGGCGGGAGGCAAGCGGGCGGGGCGGAGGATGCGTTTCTCTTCCTTCCCCCTCTTTAAAGCGGCTCGCCTGGGCTTTGGGTTTCCACACCCAGCTCCCACAAACCCGCCACCGCAGCAGCGCAAACCCACTTTTTCCTTCCTGCTCCACTGGGTGCCAAGCCCGGGCGATTCTCCTGCCGATTTGATCAAAGCGGGGCGGGGGGGGGTAGGGGTTGGTGAGTAGAAGCACTGGGTAGACCCGCACGCGTGCGCGCACACCTTTGGAGAAAAGTAATCGGCAAGGGATTCACGCCGAAGTTTTTTAAATCTCCCCCCACCACCCGAACACACGCGCGCGCATACACACACCCTCCTCCCCCTCTCCCTCCCTCCCTTTCTCTCATAACCAACCCCCCATACACACACACACAGGAGGAGGAGGAGGCCCGGGCCGCCCCCCCCCCACTTGCCTGCCTGTTTGCCTCCCTCCGCGAGGGAGGGACATTGCAAACCAATGTCGGGATGGAGGAGACTTTTTTCAGTTGCCAATATTTGAGTTTCGTTTACTGTGCTTTAAACGAAGCTCAGGGGTGCGATCTTTCACTCGCTTACCTGGAAGCAAGTTCCACTGCACTGAAGGGGAGATTTATTTCGTCTGGAACGGCTAGTCTAGATTGGTGTTGCAAAGCATGCTTTGCAACTGTGAAAGGCAGCCCTCCGAAGTTCCTTCCCAGAATGGCATGAAACTGGAGGAGGACAAGCAGGAACACAAAGAAAATTCTCCAAACTTAAAGTATCCTTCCTTCTCTCTTTCTCTCTCCCCCACCCGCGCCCGGAAGTGTGAGGCATAATCCGAAGATTATTTTGCACCTGTAGAAGGAAGCGGGCTCAGTGATTTTAGAAATGTAAATACGTGGATAAATCACACGCAGGGTGAGACCTCCGCAGTGGCCAAACTCGGAAAAGTTCTTAGCTGATGCTGGAAGTTTAGCCAGGCAGCAGCGACACAAGCTTTTTAAAAAGCCCTTGAGAGCTAATGATGGAGAAGGCGGTTAAGATGATAAAGCTGGCGAGGAGAGGTATTCTCTGCCCAGTGAATTCGCTGCCAAACATGGGTTGCCCTGCTCTCCTGCCTCCGCATCCACAAAATGCCCCCCGCGCAAAGCGATCCTAAGTGGGTTTCTTCTTTCAAGCGGAAGCCCCCGGGAGTTCAGTGGGAAGCCCTATTTGAGTTTAGGGCTGGAGCTTTGCGGGCATCGGGTGGACTGAAGAAGAACCCTGGAGTGGGAGGGGTAGAGTGACAGACAGAGAGAGACAGAGGCACGTCGGCAGGGAAAGGTGTGAATTGTATCTTGCCCTGCGCTGTTTGATCTTCTATGAAGTGGCAGAAAAACATCAGGAATAAAACCATGCCCGGAAAGATTCTCTGATTTAACATCCTTAAGTTATTTCCCTCCAGCGAAAGAGACGAGCGCAACCCGAGTGGCAGGAACCAGAACAGGGGAAGAAAGGGCGAGCACGCCCGTCGCACAGCCTGCTTATGATCGCTCTATCTATTGAATGAATGTCAGCCTCTGAATGCAGTCTCTCTTTAAATCGAGTGGGGTCTTAGTTGTGCGGTGGGCGGTCTCCTAACGTGTGTGTGTGTGTGTGTGTGTATGGGGGGTTGGTTATGAGAGGGAGGGAGGGAGGGAGAGGGGGAGGAGGGTGTGTGTATGCGCGCGCGTGTGTTCGGGTGGTGGGGGGAGATTTAAAAAACTTCGGCGTGAATCCCTTGCCGATTATTTTTCTCCAAAGGTGTGCGCGCATGCGCGCGGGTCTACCCAGTGCTTCTACTCACCAACCCCTACCCCCCCGCCCCGCTTTGATCAAATCGGCAGGAGAATCGCCCGGGCTTGGCACCCAGTGGAGCAGGAAGGAAGAAGTGGGTTTGCGCTGCTGCGGTGGCGGGTTTGTGGGAGCTGGGTGTGGGAACCCAAAGCCCAGGCGAGCCGCTTTAAAGAGGGGGAAGGAAGAGAAATGCGTCCTCCGCCCCACCCGCTTGCCTCCCGCCTCGCGCCGCTTGTCGCCGCCTGCCTCGTTCCCCCCCCACGGACGCTCTTCGCCAAAGATCCCGCCGGAGCTGATCTCCCTGGACCCCGGGCAGCTGGGCCGGGTGGACGCCGTCTCCCTGCAGCAGCAGCGGCGGAAGGAGCGTGCAGAGAGGCTGGTACCTGCCCGAGCAGGTGGGCGCCGGTGGCGCTCCGCTGGCCACTCTGGGAGGGCGGGGCGGGGCGAGACGCAGCTCTGCCGGGCTCCGGGCGTGCGGGCGCTGAGTCCCTGACCCCCTCCCCCCAGCGGGGGCTGAAGGGCCGGGACTCGGCGGGCGGGCGGCTGAAGCGGAGGAGGAAGGTGGCAGCCAAGCAGCAGTGGGTGAGTCCCCTGGCGCTCCCCGTTCCTCCCCTGCCCTGGGCGCCCACGCGCGCCTCAAGGAGGCGCGGAAAGACCTCCGCAGACCCGGGGATTTCCCCCTCCCTACTGAGAATCCTCCTCGCCACCCCCCCCTACACCACCAGGGCCTCGCCTTCCAAGGATCGGAGGGGGGTATTCGGAAAAGGGCAGGGGTGGGCGCGGATGTGATTTGGCAGTGCGCTCCGCTCCCGTGCAGAGCGGGCGGTGGAAGAAAGCCAGCCAGCCAGCGGGTGCACCATCCTGACCCATCAATCCCCCCACCCCGCCGTTCGGCGTCCTCTCCCCCCCCGCTAACCCGAACCCTGCAGCGGCCGGGGGAGCTGAGCCAGGCTCGGACCGGAGGCGGCCAAGGGGAGAGCAGGCTGCTCTTCGCCCTGCGCCGCCCTGCCGCTCGCGTCCCGGGCCCGCGCCCTCGCCCAGCACCTGGATGCCGCAGAGCAGCGCCATCTCCAGCCGCAGCAGCCCCTGCAGCCGCTCCTGCGCCGCCTCCGACAGCGCCGCGTCCCGGGCCAGCAGCGCCTCCCTGCCGCGCCGGGCCTCGCTCAGTGCGAGAGCCAGGGGGTGGGGTTTGCGGGCGGGGGCCAATCACGTGGAAGGGGCGGGGGTGAGTTCAGCTGCGGAAGAGCCACACTCAAGGGGTCAAAGAGCCGCATCTGGCTCGCGAGCCGCCATTTCCGACCCTTGCTCTAGCAGATGGAAAGAAAAAGGTTGAAATTAGGCCTTGTGCATTTCAGTCATGCCACAAACCTTAAAGGAAGAAACATGCCCATCTCTACATTAAAGCCCTAAATGCTACTTGGTTTTGAATAAGGTATCATTCAAATTATATGTAGTACATGACCAAAAAGTAGGGGCCTACTGCAAGCTCTATGCTCTTCTACTTGCTTCCTTGGCCACATCTGCATCTTTTCACAAATGAGAGGACTAGATTTGAAATGATTTTCAAAATCATACAAGGAGCTCCCCTAGTAATGCCTGTTCCCTAGTTCAGGAGTCTGCCTGACTCATAGGTGCAGCTGAGAGGAATGTGCTGAATTGCTTATTGGGTCCTATTATGCCTCCATGCTCTGTCAAGCAATGAGGAAAATATCTTTATTTATTTATTTATTTATAATTCAAATTTTGCCACCGCCCATCTCCCCCAGAAAGGGAGACTCTTGACTGAGGTCACCGTTAGCCATTTTTGCACATTTAAAGGAAAGAAACTTATATTAGTCACAAATCTATTAACTTCAGTGCCATAGGTGACTTGTTCCTCAGCACTGACAACCTGAACTATCCATCTGAAACGTGCCTTTCGGTTAAGTATCTGGATGATACTTACTGGTATACAGCAGTACACCTGGTCCTTTTCTTGGGGGAAGATAAAAAGGTTCACATAGCTTGTCTCCTATGCCACCTGTGAGATAACAGGCACATTCTCTGACTGTCTTTTCACAGTATGCTGTCCTTTCTGTAAAATGTTACATAGAGTCTAATTGATGTTCTAGATCCCTCATTCATGGTTTTTAAAACAAATACCAGTTTTCTGTCCACTGAACTAAGAGTAATTTTCTAATGTTGTCAAAAGTAATTCGTGAACAATATTTTAAGATATCAAACCAAAAATATTTTTATTAAACTGCTTGGATGTTCATATCCAATATGTGAGGACACAATATTCACACTCTTAGTGGATGGCATTAACTCCAGAATGAATGTATGTATGTGTGTATTCATTCCCATTTAATTTGCCCTTATTTTTATGAAGAATCACACAATAAAATAACTCTTTCCTAACATAATCTTCTGTTAAACAATTCAGCTGACTCCAACTATCTGTCAGTTGGGTTCTCTCACCTCCATTCTCTCCATATGTGCAGATATTAAAAATTCATCCCACTTCATGGCCTTTTCTGTTTTTGTCCCTCTCTTCTCATGTCCTACTTTGGCTAGCTTGATGGCAACAACTAGTTGACTTTGGCTGATTGAGAAAACTAAAGAAGATTGGCTCTGATTAATATTTAATTTGGTTGTGGTCTTAAGCTTTACCTTTCAGTATAGTAGCAACTGATTTTGTTAATTCTTCCTAGTGATTTCTTTAGAAATATATTAATTTGCCTTTCTCCTATTCAAATTGGTTAATAACAGTTTTATTTTATCTTTTGTATAGGTAGTCCTCGCTTAACAACAGTAACTGGGACCAGAATTTCTGTCGCTAAGTGATGCAGTCATAAAGTGTGACATTACATGACCACACCACTTAGCAATGGCAGTTCTGGCAGTCTCCAGTTACCAGTCATTAAGTGAGGAACTCACGTGATCATGACTTCTGACTTCCTGCCGGCTTCCCCATTAACTTTGCTTGTGGGAAGCCAGCAGGGAAGGTCGCAAATCACAATCACATGACCACGGGGCACTGCAATGCCCGGAACTTCGAGGACTGGTCATAAGTACCGCTCATTCAGTGCTGCCACAAGTTCGAACAATCACTGAACGAGTGGTCATTAACCAAGGACCACATGTATTATTTTATTCTATTAAGGTGTAGGACTGCAACAAATTGAAGACTGAGCTTCAAGTCCTCACCCAGCAAAGGAACTAATTGTTCTTGACAGTCATTCTCTCTAAGTCCAACCTACCTCATTGGGTTTTTGCTATCTAGAAAAAATGAGTGGAGATCTTTTCTCTCTGTATTGGAATTTTCAGAGGAAAGGCAGGATGTGAATTAAATAAATATTAGGTTTTCCTGCACGTAGCAGAAGGTTGGACCATACAGTCCCTGTGGTCTCTTCCGTCTCTACAGTTCTGTGAGATAAGTGGTCTCCCAGTCCCGTTGTGTCTTATGCTGGGGGCATGGGGGATGTATTCCCTGGTGCCATGTATACTGTCACACCTTTTTTCAGTTTCCCCAGTCTCCATGCATTGGGTTGCAAGGCCTGAGAGAGAATTTGCTCTTTATGCAAAAGCTTTCTGTAAAATGTATATATCTTCATGGATGGATGTCACAGTCAGCAGGTAATGTAATGGCAAGGGTGAGGCCTGCTGATCCACTTTCTTATCCCCCCCCTTTTTTTTTCTTTTTTTTTTTTTTTTGCCTTCAAGTCAGTTTTGACTCCTGGCAACTGCCTGGGCAAGTCCCTGCAGTTTTCTTGGCAAGATTTCAGAAGTGGTTTCCCCTTGCTTCCTTCCTAGGGCTAAGAGAGATGACTGTCCCAAGGTCACCCAGCTGGATTAGTGCCTAAGGCGGGACTAGAACTCATAGTCTCCCGGTTTCTAGCCTGGTGCCTGAACCACTACCCCAAACTGGCTCTTATTTTTATCCCTAAAAAGGCATAATGCCTGAAAATGCAGCAAAAGCTCTGACAGAGGAATATCCTGAACAGGAAGCAGTTCCACTTGTATTGAAAATCTCTCTTGTATTCCTGCTGCTTTCTTTAAAAAAATGTCTGCACAGAGAAAACAACACATCAGGAAGGAGACAAAGGAAGACTTTGGGGTATTCAAGTCATGTTTTGCATAGAAACACATTTAGGAATGTGGATTTCTACCTGTGATGGTTAGCATAGTGAGAATCCAGAAGGTGACTTGTCTATCAGGACCAACTCTTCCCATAAAATTAAGTGAGGGAAAATATAGTAGGAATAAGATCTCCATCCCTTTTTCTGTTCATTTTCATTTATAAACGCTGCCTTTTTTTTCCATCAATCACATTTGTCATATATTCCTGATCCTAAATTTTTAAATGTCTCATGCTCTGCAGAGGTACTCATTTAAAATATTTACTTCAGTTTCTCAGTGTTTCTACTATATAGGAAAAAATGCAATATGCAATTTTGCCCAATAGTCCATAGCAGATTTAAGGGTTAGAGGAGTTATTCATATGCTCACAGATACATTGCTTCACCTTTTTTAAAACTAAGCTTTTGAACTTGTTACCCTAACTAGCCTTTTATTTGAAAAGTACTTGTGATGGTTCTGATACTTTAGTCATTAACATAGATACTCTTATTACAAGCCATTAACGGATATAAAAGAATTCTTTATTAATGCAAGTTATCATTTCCAAGGCAAAGCTCCATCTGAAGAAAAGCGCACACAAAAGTTAGATTAAAATCCCCCTTACTCTACTCTCCCTTCACTCATTCCCATAACATCAAGCAGCTTTCTTAAACAGTAACATTCCATTCCCCCTCCTAGCAACTCTCCCCCTCATCTCACATTCCAGACTAACGAGCACTGATAGCTCACACGGTGGACCTTGCAGATGCCCAGCTGTCTGTACCCTCCTTTCCTTCCCAAGCCCAATCGCTTACTAACACAACTACTACAAATCCCATTTCTAAATCTCTACCACTATAACCCTTATAATGGCAGGAGGTCACATCCTGACAGTACTTTATATTCCTACTTGTTCATGCATAGCCCTCAGATACTACCTGACTTTGATGCAATGACTTTGTTTTTCTTGTGGGCAGCTGGCTTAGAATGAGAAAATTAGGTACAGACATGGACCTTGGATGTTATGATTATCAACAAGACAGTATGAACCAAGCCCAAAATTCAGGCCAATGTAACAGTGTTGTGCAGTTGTAGAATAAGATACTTCTACGTATGGATTTTTAAATTTTATTTTATTCTTCCTTTTCTTGGGAGCTCAAGATGGTATATGCAGGAGTCTCCCCTAGTTTTATTTTCAGAGCAACAATCCTAGTCGATAGGATGGGCAGGCAGAGTGACTGGCCCAAAGTTATCTAATATGTTTCACAAATAAATGGGAACATACCTAGCCTCCATGGTCTAAGTCCAGCATTTTAACCCTTACACTATGCTACTGTCAGTATATAAACTAGTAATTCCAATGCAGTATACTTATGAAATGGCTAAGAATGCCTTGAAAATTAAAACAGACTTCATCAACCAACTATCCAAATGAGTTGGGGTACAATTGCCTAATCCTGTCATCATGGCTTATGTTGCCTAAGGAGTTGGAGTCAAATGCATCTGAAGGTACCAAAGTGCAGGCATCCTTCAGATGTTTGGCAATCAAGGGTAGCTGCTTTTTCTTTGGTGGCACCCAGGCTGTGGAGTTCCTTCTCCAGGCATCTTTGTGAGACAAGCATGCTTCTGGAATGTTTGTATCATTTTAATTTTTATTGGCTTATGAACACTGACAAACTGTGAATCTTTGATAACGAGATTGATGATACAGTATTTCAGGGTTGATCTGTTTGAAGTCTGTAATGTAGGAAAGCCTTCAGATAACTTGCAAGAACTTGGAAAAAGCTTTTAACAATAGAAATTTTGTCTCCAAATTAGGTGCTGCCCATTGTCATTTTCTTCAGTACAGTGATGTCTGTGCTATACCATGTTGGATTCATGGAGTGGCTTATTAAAAAGGTAACAATGCCCTGGGTACTTTGGAAAACATCACAGAAGTTAATTATAAAAGCATATTATGGAACAGACTATTATTTTAATTTTTTTATTATTTTTAAAAAAAGTATATATCATTTTCCTCTCTTAAATCTAATGCATCTCGTAAAATACCACAAACTAGCTTGGCTAGAATGCTCTAACCTGGAGCATTCTAAATGTGTTGAGCTTATACGTAACTCCCAGTATACTGAGTTTAAGTGAATATAAAGGATAAAGCTGGCAAGGCTAGGAACAGAAACAGAACCATTGTGTAAACACTAAGTAGGTGCCTCCCAATTGGCTGAGAAAAGAATAGCCAAAAGTCCATTGATTCAGAAAGGTGAGAGGAAAGGCTTAGGATTTAAATACTGAGGCTCACAGGTGTGTGTGTGTGTGTGTGTGTGTGTGTGTGTGTGAGAGAGAGAGAGAGAGAGAGAGAGAGAGAGAGAGAGAGAGAGAGAGAATGAATTTTAAATAAAATAAATGGGTTTAATTTGTATTCTGCAGTAAACAGATCTGCAGTGTATGTATGATCTCCTTGTCTGTAGTAAAGCAACTGATTTCACAGTGTCGAGTATATGAAGCTTCTTTCATTCACTGAATGTGGGATTTAGTTTGGGGAGAGTAGATTTATTGCCATGCCTGTGAAGTCTGACAATAAGTAAAATTGCATTTACCTTTTTTTGGTTAGATCTCCTATCTCAGCAACTCTAAAGAGTAAACTATCATCTTTCCAAACTTTGCCGGGGACATATAGCTGATCTAAGCATATTTCAAGAACATATGACAACTATTTTTAAAAAAATATTGTAAAAATATGTTAGCCATATTGAAAGACATTTGTCTGAAGACTGTTTTAGGGAAGTTCTGAATATATGAGCAAAGTATATCACTGCATATCTCTTTTAGAGTATATTTTCTTCCTTCCCTCCGACGGAATAAAAGTTGATCAGAACTTCAAACTGCAGTAAAACAAGAATAAGATGTGTAAGATAAGAGGGTGTGGACCAGATACATTATGAATAAATATAAATCTTAGGATATCACCATCTCTTTATCAGTTTCTAGGACTAATGCTAGGATCACCTCTTGTTATGACCTTAGCCCTGCATTATGAACTTCCATCCAATGGGCTGGATGTGACCTACAAGGCCGCCGCCTCCTCCGAAGAAAAGATCAATTATTCTCATGGAAGGAAAGGGAACTGGGAATGATTATATCCTTCCCATGTACTCTGTCCCTCTTATTACTGGAAGAAAGTTTGCTGGAGGGCTGTAGAAGGAGGAATTTGGGGAGAAGAACGGGTTTCCCATCTCCCAAATCTTACCTTGATAACGTCAAGCCGTTGGTGGCCATTGAAGAACAACTTTGAGCTGATTCTGTTTTCAAGCGCTGCCGTAGGGCTATATTTTATGATGATCCAAATAAAAAAATTAATTACTAGATAGCCAAATGTTTTGATTTTACTTCCACACTGAAAGTTTTCTTTATCTACTATTTCTTTGCCTTCTCTTCTCTGAAATTCTTTCAATCTAAATCGTTTAACATTCAGTCTGTAATGACAAACAGCTATCTAGACTGTTCAGCAGATATAGGAAGATTATTATTAAAAGTTGCATCCCTTCGTTTTGTACGTTAAATTTTTGTACAAGTTGGAGAAAAAAATCAGGTACGATAGAACTAGGTTAACTTAATGCTGTGATGGAGCTGTGGTCAAATTCCTGGTCTGTTAATGTTTCTGGGGAGATTGGAAGATGCAGATTCCTGTACCTCTGCCAGAGTATTGTACAATTATATATTCATGAGCTGTACAACTCACACTAGCCAAGCCCTGTTTGTCTTATGTG
This sequence comes from Charina bottae, assembly GCA_023362775.1. Classification (NCBI taxonomy): domain Eukaryota; kingdom Metazoa; phylum Chordata; class Lepidosauria; order Squamata; family Charinaidae; genus Charina; species Charina bottae. The sequence goes on along the minus strand of JALMGJ010000002.1, from coordinate 212,211,017 downwards.
AATCCTGTAATACAGAGCTTTCCAAACTGTGTGTCGGGACACGTTAGTGTGTCGGCTGCAGTGTCTGGGTGTGTCGCAGCTGCTGCTGCCTCCTGGCTTCCACCCAGGTCCTAGTGCCTGCCTTGTGCCTTGCTGCCTCCAAACCTGCTGTGATTCCACGCAGGTCCTAGTGCCTGCCTTGTGCCCTGCTGTAAGAGTGTGTCGCGAAATGATGCCCTGCTCTAAGAGTGTGTCACGAAATGATGCATGTCTAAAAAGTGTGTCACCAACATGAAAAGTTTGGAAAGCTCTGCTGTAATACATACTTTTTGCAGCCTGTGCCAATATATCAGATTAAACCGATTTATTCAATGATTTGTTATAAAAGCTCAAAATAGCATGGTATGTTCCAGTTTATATCATTTTGTCTAAATCAAGATACACATGGATGTCCCTGGCAATACTTCTATTCTTCCCCAGGCAGATCTGACTCAGCAAGGGATTCCTGTATTGTAATAAATTTGGCATATATTTGGTATGTCCCAAAGAGCCTCCTTAAGAAAATTGCTGACATGGGAGAATTCTTTAAGGATTTTACACATCTACTTTAACTTGGTTGAGTTGTTTGTTGTATTCCATGTACTACATGCAGCAGCTTGAAAGTGGCCAAAAAACTAATTTTTTGCATTGTAACTTTTGTAGGTTGGATGGATCATGCAAATTACCTTACAGACAAGTCCAGTAGAATCTTTAGTTGCAGCTGGCAATATATTTGTGGGAATGGTAAGTCTGTAAAACAGAAAAATAAACTAATAGCCTAAAGGACAAATCTTTTCAACAGAAGATAGCCCATCTAACAAGACAAGAAAATGTACTTTTTAAAGACTTTTAATATGGTGTCATAATATTGTTAGATTTTGCTGCTAGGTATTAACAGCCATGGAAATCATGTTTAAAATGCCATTGCACATAGCAGTGTCCATCTCCCAAGAAACAAAGCAGTACAAATATTTAGAGTCCAGGCATGAAGGAAGGATCAAGCATTTCTAATAATAGGTCAACAATTTTGCTACCTTAGCAGACTAGACATTCTTACATGGGGAGTAAGTTTTAACAACCACCCCATTCTTTTTTTCTTGTTTGGTCTTATATGGTGCCAGTCCTCACATTCCTAGAAAACCTGAAAGCAAGATAATATGGTTACTGATTCCTCATAGGGCAGAGATGCTGCCTGATACACAAGAACATTGCAGGCTCATGTTTTTGCCCTAGCCTAACTTTCGGTTCTGGATTTGCATTAAATTATATGAGAAGGGGCCCCATAAATCCATGCAACAGTGTCCAAAATAGGCACATGTTCTCCGACAAGATTTCCTCCTAAAACAGAAACCTATACAATTCTACCTTTTGACCATTTTTTACCTGTAGGGTAGCCCTAGTACAAGCTGCAAAAAGCCAAGGAAGAAGAGATTCAAAATGTTCAAAGAGTCTCTCCCTTAATGAACTCACTAATAAATGAGGGCTGGAGGTTTGTATTAAGTTTCCAAGATTCTGATCTTCCCCCCTAATTCTTTACATTAAAACTCCTAGATATAGTCCATGTGGTTCTTGCTTCCTGGATCATACTCTGTGGTATGGGGCTTGACAGATCATCTAAAAAATAAGAGGAAGATATAACTAGAATCCCCTTACTTGATTTCTTTTCCTTGCAGTCGGAGTCTCCTCTCATGGTAAGGCCTTATCTGCCCTATGTTTCCAAGTCTGAACTCCATGCTATCATGACAGCAGGATTTGCCACCGTTGCTGGAAGTGTTTTAGGGGCATATATTTCCTTTGGGGTAAGAATGGAAGCACAGTAATTCTTAATTATGATTTTATGTCGCATGTACTCAGGAGTTTGTGCCATGAAACATGATTTGTTTTCATGGCGCTGTTTTGCCTCATTAGGGATTCTTCATTACTTTTTTGGTATTTCCGCAAACCATGAAGCTTCCTTGAGCCTAATGATACCTCCCTCTTATGTCTGGTTGATGTCTTTTTGCTGCTGAGAGTTGACACTGTGGCCATTAAATTTGCTGTTGGTGTCTATGGTTTCCAGAACTTTTCTAGACTTCTTTCTCTATTTAAGATTCCCCTTTCTCTTACAAAACTCTGCCTGCTCCTTAAAATACTGTTGGCCTCCATTTTTCACATGGAGCCATAGACAAGAAGAGATGCATTCATATTTTTCAATATATTTTATTACAGCTTCTAAGGCAACATTACAAGCATGCTGACTGGGGAATTCTGGGAGTTGAAATCCACACATTTTAAAGTTGCTGAGGTTGAGATACACTGTCCTAATGTTAAAAAAAAGAGTTTGTTTTCATCTGTCAGGTTTCAGCTTCCCATTTATTAACTGCTTCTGTGATGTCAGCACCAGCAGCTTTAGCTGTCGCCAAACTCTTTTGGCCTGAGACTGAGAATCTCCAGATAAGTGCACAACAGAATACAAAAATGGAAAAGGGGTAAGCAATTTACATTTTCATGGCATCCAGGCTTACTAACATTTGGAAAAAACCATAGAGAAAGATGCTCAGTTATGGCCAATTCAGTTAACTGAAACTAGAGGAAATATACCTGGGGAACTTTACAAATTCACTTCTAGTTGATTCGAGCAAAGTCATCTGTAATGAAGAGAACATTTTCATGTACTCTTCCCCAACTGACTACTCATCTATTTCTCCCTACTATCACCAGTATCCAGCCATTCTTGGGCAATTTTAAGCAGGATTGGGCAACCTTTTGATGTCCAGGGGCTGCAATTAAATGCTATTGGATGTCCAGGAGGCATAATTGAGTGGGCTTAGGATTTTCAGATGGGTTTTGGTGGGGGGCTGTTGGGGGTATTGAGGGCTTTTTAAAAACTATGTTAAATTTATTTTAGAGCTTAAAATACAAGTTTTGAGTATTTCCTACAGCATGGCAAGACACTCGGCCACAAATTGATAGAAATTTTGGTCAGAGGTAGCCCTGGGAGCCACAAAAAAAAAGGAGTTCAGTGGCCATATGTGACTCTGGGGCTTCAGATTGCCAGCCTTAATTTAAAGGCAGAGAATACACCGAAGGGAAACTGAATCAAGTCCAGGAGCTGGTTGTAGACTATTACCTGCCCCACTTATGTCCATTGCTCCCCATATTCTCCTGTATAAGGAAAAGTATTTTGTGCGTGTGAAATATTCTGTGGATGAGATGGCAGGAGCTACCCTGCCTCTTGTCCACTCATGGAAGACGTGAGGTGTCTTCCAATAATCCTGCCAGCTTTGTCCATTCCTTGTTTTTTTCCCCACTGTGGAGACAGAAGGGGCATTGGCAAAGGGGAAATGAACTTGTAGATGCCAGCAGGAACACCATCAAGGGAAAAGGCAGAGGCATGAGCAAATATAATGGGGCAGCCAGTAAACGTGGAGGGGCTCTGAGGGAGAGTTTTGAGAAATAAACAGATTGTTGCTCAAAGACCCATGAGTGAGATCTGGCCTTTAAACTGGAAGTTTACCATCCTGAAATAATTTATGAGAGATCGGTCACTCCGTTGGTTTGTTTATAAGAGTTTTTCCATATAATGTAGTTACTATCAAACTGTCCTAGTTGCCTAGGTAATTGCCATTATTCATCCCATGCCAGTGAGATCCTGCCACCTCTGACAGAAGCTCAAATATCAACTGAAATTTCTGCCCATTAGTGCCCAACTGTAAGAAGAAAAAGGGACACCTGCTAAATTGCTGCTTGTCACATAGCTTTGTGAAAACACAAAGCATCAGTCAGAAGAAATTAAAGCTTATAACTCTTGTGACCTGAGAATTGAAATGAGGGAAACTAGAACTGGCCATTTCAGATCTCACATAGCCGTAAGCTCACTTAGCACAAAGATGATTCAGCTCCTAACTCACAGTCAGTGTAATACTCAAGCTGCCCAGCATTACTTCTCCTTTTGGGCAATAAAAGTGTGATCAAATAATTCATCAACATCTAATAATTAATAATAATCAATTATTAATTAACCTTAAATTAATTACCAGCTGCTTGAGGTGGCTGTCTTATTCTGTTCCCCTAACTGTAGGACCAAGTGATGCTAAAGATGTGTATTCATGCTTAAAACCCTCATAAGTGCTTTTCACATTCATAAAAGGTTATATAAATGTTGAATATTATTAACAATACTAATATTACTTCTAATATTATTCTGGTTGCTGGCCCTCCTGATATTTTAAAAAGGATGAATTCTGTCATTGTAGGGGAAAGGTTATTTTTGTTTTGATTGTTTGGTTGTATAGATTTGTAATTTGAGACATACCAATTTCACATTAACATGCACCTTTTCTTTTTCTTTTGTTGGTGAAGAGAAGCCAGGAACCTGTTGGAAGCTGCCAGCCAAGGTGCTAGTGCCGCCATCCCCCTGGTAGCAAACATTGCTGTGAATCTGATAGCCTTTCTTGCCTTGTTGGCCTTCTTTAATGCTGCCCTGTCTTGGCTGGGGAACATGTTTGACTACCCACAACTAAGCTTTGAGGTATTGTCCTGTCAGCTATTAGCTCAGACCAGATCCCAAGCAAAGTATGTGGGAGATGCAGCCTAGACTTCACTTCAGTCTACTATGAAGACAATATCTGAAATTGTAGGCTATGCCTTAAGATATTTGTGTTTCCATGTATTAGTGTACCTATTGTCTTCTAAGAATTATTGGAAGCAACGTAAGAGAAAAGGCACTCTTCTGAATACTGAAGTGTAGACCAGGCACTTTTCTGTAAGAGAGAGTTTGCAAAAAATTCTAGATTGCTATTGATATTAAAATAGAGTCTTCTGTATGAGAGGTAGAAAGATTTGTGTTCTCCTGTGTGACTAATTCTGGATTTCCTTATGTGGAAGCAGGAAGGAGGGGCAGCTGGAGGGATAGGTAAAGTACCATAAAAATCAGGCACAATGATTAATTAACATGTTCAGTGATAATACAAGCTACTGATAAGGACCATGTGCCCAAAATACAGGGGAGTAAATGACTACTTCATGCACTAATTGCATGTCAGAAAGCTTTAATGGGATAGAATCATGAGATGTGCTTATAAGGTGGCTTGTGCTTTAATTTTGTACTGCTGAGATCCAAATAATGTATGCGACCTGGATAATTTGTTTGTGTGCGTGTTTGTACGCATATATACATACACACACAGAGACACATATGTATATATATGTATATATATGTGTGTGTGTGTATCTATATACTGTATATATACACACACATATACACACATACATCTTAAAGTAAACAAATTCTGCTTCCATATTCATGTACCCAGGTGGTCATGACAAATAAGTCACACAAATTCTATATCTTGCAGTTTACTGATAAAGGGCCTACTTCTATAGTATTGTCTCTCTGGTTTACAGTATATCCCCAGATCACTGTATGAAAACTGGGTGCACAACCTGAGGCTTCAAAGCCATATCCCCAGAAACCTCCAGAAGTTTATAGAATAATTTGATATAATTAAGTTTATAGAATAATCTGATAATCATAATCAGAGTTTATGGAATCATATGATTAAAGTTGCTACCAAACTTAACTTTCTTAAGTGACAGAAAGATACAAATATTAAATACATGACTAGAATGGAATTATATTAATTAAACATAATTAAGGAGTCCTTGGTGCTCTCTGAGCCTTGTTGTTTTCTTGCAGACGTTTCATTGCCAGGCTAGGCAACATCTTCAGTGCAAAAAGGGAGTGGGACTTGCTCTCTGTTTATATACCCTGGCTTAGCACCAGAGGAATAATCAAACAGCACAATATACCGTAGGGGCATGGTGGCTCAGCGGGTAAGATGCCAGGCTTGTTGATTGGAAGATCGCAAGTTTGGAGGTTCAAATCCCTAGCCCTGCGTGTGGAGTGAGCTCCCGCACTCGCCCCAGCTCTTGCCAACCTAGCAATTCGAAAGCATGCAAATGCAAGTAGATTAATAGGTACCACTTCGATGGGTAGGTAACAGCGTTCCACGCGCGTCATGCGGCCACATGACCACGGAAGCGTCTTCGGACAATGCTGGCTCTTCGGCTAACAAACGGAGATGAGCACCGGCCCCTAGAGTCGGACACAACTGCACAAATGTGCGGGGGGAACCTTTACCTTTACTTATACAATATACCCTAATCAAGGAACTATTAACTCAGTCAATCAACCAAGCAGCAAACAACAGCCCAATCAAGGAACTACCAAGGAGAGAACAACACCCCCACCAACACAGGCAGGACAAGCCAGGGTATATAAACAGAGAGCAAGTCCCACTCCCTTTTCGCACTGAAGATGTTGCCTAGCCTGGCAATGAAATGTCTGCAAGAAAACAACAAGGTTCAGAGAGCACCAAGGACTCCTCAGTTCAACCCTGAGCTACAAATATTCTCTTCAATTGGTAAAACATAATTAAATTTACACATACATGAAATAAAATCCTGACCTATGATCCCCATGTAGCCACTCGAAAACCATGAAAAATCATGTGTACTCCTGTTGAACAAGCCTGGAAAAAAGGTTCCCACTTTGGTAAAAGCTGCTGATTAATCTAGACAATCAATTAACATATTCACAATAAGCAAGGAATCATCCCATGGAAAGCAGGGGAAAAGAACTGGATGACTGTACTGGATTTAACTGTGTACCATGAGCAGATGGGTCTAAAATGCAACTATAAATACGTAAATAGGGAGATTAACAAATGGAGAAGGACAGAATTAATTCATTACAGGTTCAGCCAATTATTTACATATTATTAGGGCATGCATGAATGCCAAACCTTCTGCATTAAAGTGCTTCCATTTAATGTAACATACAGTACTGTGGAAATAATAAATGGATGGGAAAACAACATTTAAAATGGCAAAAAGAAAAGAAGTAGTTGTATTCCCACTGAGAGCAAAAAGAATATCACTTTAAACATAGAAGAAATATATGACAAGCTGTGTGCAAATACTTACCTTGGAAGCAGCAGTCCTGATGCAGTTAAGAGTAATGGATTGCTTAACAATCTAATGATGCTTCATCTATCCAGCTACAAGGGACCATTTATAAAAGCACTCAGTGAGGTGGTTATTAATGCAATAAACAATAGGGATACAGCTGGTCTGGATAATTTCCCAAGATAATTTTTTTCTACTTTCTAATCTTTCTAATAGAACATAAAGGCTCCTTTCTGAGGAGTATTAGTAAATAGTAAATTAGTAAAAACATGGATCCTTCCTGCCTTTCTTCCTCACTTTGCTTATTTATTTGCAAAATTAGGTTCCACCCCAATCCACAGACTCTAGGTAGGGTAGAAAGAGAATTGAACCCTAATCTCCTCTCCCAACCCACATTAAAGCCCTTATTCTTCTGCATAAGTTTTTAATGGTTATTCAACATCCAGATTAAATGTTTCCAGTGGCTCAGAAATATAAAATCATTTCATATTTGAGTAAAAGATCGTGGGTGAATTCAGTGGGTATTTCCTGTCAGCCAAACTGAAAGAAAATAATTCCTTTAATCTTCTGAAGCAAATTTTGAGGTATCAAGAGAGAAGGCAGAGGGAAGAGAAAGTCTATTACGTATATGAACAAAATGCTGCTCATGTGATGATGGTGGTAGATACGGAACTAAATAAATTTTGGAAGTAAATTTATTTTCCAGTAACCTAGAAGTGAACTTTATATATTTTCCAAATTAAAAGAAAATTGGAACAAAATATTGTAAGATGGGAGAAGAATAATTTAAAAATAAAACTTGGGGATAGTGGGTCAACCCACGCTTGTTGGCTGTATGTGGTCCCAAAGCCCCTTTTACCAGATCCAACAGTCGTCTTATAATTATACTACCAAAATTTAGTGGCAGACCCTCAAATAGCAGCAGCATATATTTTAATTAATGGAACAGGTGTAATAAAGGCTTAATTGTCCTGTTGCATTTTTAAATGAGAAAACAAGGCAAAAATTCCAGTCCTCCTCCTTTTAGTGATATATCACTATGCCCCTTGTAGATTTCAGACACCCTCCTCCCAAAATTAAAAACAAGTGTAGCCCCCCAACTGCTTTCATTTAAAGGGTATATATGTTCCCTTTTCAAGGCAAAAGCATTGAAGACTTGGGGGACATTTGACTTGTCTAGCCAAAGTGAAATGTGCATCTAGAAATGTAGCGTTTGGTAGAACAGTTAAGAAGTGATGGGAGAAGCTACAATTTGGAACAGAGACAGCATTGGAAGTTAGAGATTTTATCCATTCCCCCACCTGCCACTAAGAGTCTTCCAGTCAGGAGAACACAGAGCAGAAGCAAAAATAGGAATAAAGAAGGAGTCCTTTCTTGCTATCTTAGTCTAAGGCATAGCTTTCCAAACTCTGTGTTGCGACACAATACTGTGTTGCCTGCAGGGCCCAGGTGTGTAGCATCAAAACCCGGAAGCGCTGATGGTGCGCCGCCGCTACACGGCTGCACGCACAGCGGCAGCGGGCCATCAGCACTTCCGGGTTTTCGCATGGCACACCAGGACACCGCTGCCACCACCGCTGCAGCGCGCAAAAATCCAAAAGTGCCGTGGCGGCAGCAGCACGCAAAAACCCGGAAGCACCGCCGCCACCGCTGCAGCACACAAAAACCTGAAAGTGCCACGGCGGCGCTTCCGGGTTTTCTCGCGTGCCGCCATTAGTGTGTCGCCAACAGGAAAAGTTTGGAAAGCCCTGGTCTAAGGTCATCCTATCGATAGGATAAAAGTTTAAGAGTGGATGCTTTAAGAGCTGCATCTACCATTAACACTTGTCCTATCTGGTATCTTTTCCTCAATTGTCTTGGTTGAAAAAGAAGACACTATACAACAGGAAAGACTAGATTAAATTATTGGTAGGAAAGGGTTACAGTAAGTAATTTTTTCCCATATGCTTCTTTTTTCCTCTAAATTAGGACCTCTTTCACTATTTTTGGTGAAACAGCTCAGATTCAAGATGTCGATTTCCACAGAATATCTAGTTTGGCTCTCTTGCAATCAATTTCATTTGATCAACCTGCATGTAATATCCTCATGATATAATAATTTCTTGCTACAGTATTCATCCTCTCCACTCGATGTTCAATCATCTGTCCCCTGAAAGTAGTATTCAGATTCCTTGCTACTTCTGCTTTATGTTATTCTTGGGTCTAAACCAGTTCCTAGAGCCATTTAAAGGGTGGGAATGCTTTTTATTTCGCTTATATATTTTTCTCTTTCTTGACTGAAAATGTAGTGACCATAATGAATGGACTATTTAACCTTTAGACTACATTGCTAGATAAAGGTTTTCCTTTGTTTTTCTGAAAAGCTTTAGCTGATAGCAAGACATTTTAGACATACTGTATTTATCTCCTCTACACTGCCCCAAGAACCTGCTGTGTAATAAGACAATATGTGCTCAACAAGGTTTATAGCTCATATTTCTCTTTATTCTTTTTTTATCTCCTATAGATAATCTGTTCATATCTGTTTATGCCATTTTCTTTTATGATGGGGGTAGACTGGGAAGACAGCTTTATTGTTGGTGGGCTCCTTGGTTATAAGACTTTCTTCAATGAATTTGTGGCTTATGAACATCTTGCAACCTTGATTCAACTAAGAAAGAAGGGAGGGAAAATGTACATCAATGGTGTGAAACAGTACTTGAGTGTGAGTATTCTACAACTTTGTTTCTTTAGACCCAATACTTCATAGATTTCATCCAGTGTGCTTTCCTAGAACATATCTCTGAATTAAAGTTACTGTTATTTATTTGTTTGTTTGTTTGTTTGTTTTCTATCCTGCCTTTATTATTTTTATAAATAACTCAAGGCAGCAAACATACCTAATACTCCTTCCTCCTCCTATTTTCCCCACAACCACCCTGTGAGGTGAGTTGGGCTGAGAGAGAGTGACTGGCCTAAGGTCACCCAGCCGGCTTTCATGCCTAAGGTGGGACTAGAACTCACCGTCTCCTGTGTTACTAGAGATGGGAAGCCACAATTAATGTAAATATTTTTGTAATACCATTTTCTTATGGTTCATAATCCGAGTTATGCCTTGGTTGTATTTAGTAATACCTGTCTGTCAACCAAATGAACATCTGGGGGAATAGTTCCCTGTATGTGACTTTAGCATTGAAGCAAGATGGAGTGCAAAGAGAAAGAGAAGTCTGACTTATCAGACATTTACTACAGATGGTTGTTGTGGGTTTTCCGGGCTGTGTGGCCGTGTTCTGGCAGATTTGGTTCCTAACGTTAGGAACCAAATCTGCCAGAACACGGCCACACAGCCCGGAAAACCCACAACAACCATCGGATTCCGGCCGTGAAAGCCTTCGACTATACATTTACTACAGAAACAGCATTGGATGTAGCCTAATGTTCTTTTTGAGAACCATTTTAAACAAGGAATGGGATAAAACAGCATTGCCTTAGACCTAATTTTTAAAATCAGTTTAAAAGGACCTTTGACAAGGAAGAGGATACTTTCATATTTGGTTTGATAGCATCAGAATAGTCTCTTCTGGGGATTTACATGAGACATCTTCAACAGGTATAGTATAAAATTGTGACTTCCAGTTCTTGGACCTGTTTTGTGCAAAAGCAGGAGACCAAGGACATATTCTCAGTAACCTTTCCTAATTCAAAGATAGAAAAAAAGGTCTTTGGAATTATAACTAAAATAGGAAAAGTATTTTTTTTAATGATAGGGAAGTTTTACTGAGATTTGTGAGTCTAGATATTTTTAGTAAAATTCAGCTGCATGCAACCTGAAGCACATGTTGCAAATGTGTTTTCCTGATAATATATAATGTGTTGTAAATCAGTGGTCAGAACGGGCAGGGGGGTTGTTGAATGGATTTTTTTTCCAGAAACTGCTGCAAAGCTGCAAATATAGTCAGGAGTTTGTGCTACTCCTGCATCAGCATTATGCCCATTGAACCTTACATCACCAGTTCATCAGCTAAGCTAATTTATTTCCATTGTAGCTAAAGTTCAAGAAAAGACACATTGAAACCAGTTTTCTAATAGAAGCACTGGAGCTCTGCAGACTTAGGAGTAGGCAATTTTCCCATTGGTAGGATCTTTAGTTTTACCTTTCCTGTCAGATCCTGGGCCCTCCTATCCCCCACAGAGTTTTAAGTCCCTGTAGTTTTATGTTGTAACTTCTCTGTTGCTTTAATACATAGAGCAGAGGTGGCTTTTCAGCTACCCCAACTCATTGTGAAATACACCCAAAACAAGCACTAGTTGAATATCCTATTTTTTCATCCTGTTATACTGTAGTCAGTTGGGAGGGTGCACTAACTGCCGTGAATGACATCTCTGCATTTTAAGATCAATGGAAGTGAAGAGCATGGGTCAGCTTGAAACTTTCTGAGATATTAGTAGAGGTATGGAAGGAACCAAATTATATTTAAGACTGCAATTCTACTACCTTGTAATCAGCTGAGCATTGAGAAAAGCAGGAAAGAGAAGTGAAAATTCTCACTTTGCTGATAGATTTGCTATCCTTGAATTAAGATGACACTATTAGATGAATTCATTGGGGGAAAGGCAGATTTGCTACTAGCATTGTAAAATCCAGATCATAAAAGCTGCATGAAGTTTTGAAAATGAAAAATAATGCAACTCTAATATTTTCTATGTTTATACAACATAACCTGGCTACTGTATTAACCCATTTTCTGGATTCACACAACATGTTGAATCAGATACTTAGTAAATAGTCTGGGATCAAACAACATACTAAGTCACAAAAAAAACTAACCAAGGCTAATACTGATCAAAGTAAGTACATTGTGGAAATACAACTGCTGAGCCTTTAATCAGTCTGGGTAAGAGTCCTGCCCTGATTAATCTAGGTTTTAGCCCATTAGGCATTTGTTCACTAGTGAATAATTTAGTCATAAGCATAATAGTTGTGTAGTCTAATTGGAGGAAGCATTCAGGAAAACATTTTGCACCTTATTGTTTGAAAAACTTGCAAAACCTGTTTACCTAGAAATGACCACAGGATAATGCAAATGTGTTTAGTAGGGGAAGCAGTGTTTCTCTCAGATCATTTAATTTCTTAAAGATTTTTTCTTTAAGATATCAGATACAGTATATCAGCTAGGCCTACCCATTCTTTTGAAAACCATATGCAGAGTGTCGTCTATATGCACAAAATTCAAATGTCTGTGCATGATCAGAACTGACAAACTACGCGCATGTTCCATTTTCTACCCAGAAATGTTTTTGATGCAAAATAGCTGGCACATCTGAAATAGCCCTTGGCAATTAAGCCTTACATGTGTCTGCTAATGGATTCAGACATATCAGTGTTGAAATTAGCTACATTTTGAGAAATTCTAGCCAACATCAAGAAACCATCAACAAGACTACACAAAAAGTAAGGTGAAATTTGATTTTTTTGACTGGAAGTTCAGGTTTTCTATTTCAGTGCCATATGCATATAAAAATGGAATCTGGTCATGTGAACCAGAAGTTTTATCTGGTAAATTTACAAAGGGTATGAAGATATTCTATTTCCAGTTTCTTTTAATATGTAATTCTTTGCAGGGGGGGAACACGGAGAAAGTCTGAATTAATTCTCATTCCAAAACCATGTACAAATATCATTGTATGTTCAAACGCCATTAGCCAGAAACTAAAAACTACTTTTCTTTTTCAAAGAGAAAGTAATTTATGTGACTGTGTTTTATTTGCTTTATTTCAGATCCGATCGGAAACGATTGCCACTTATGCCCTTTGTGGATTTGCAAATTTTGGTTCGGTGGGCATGATAATTGGAGCATTATGTAAGACTCATGTATACTTCTTATATGGAGCAATGTGAAAGACTGATATCTATTTTTAAAACAAAGACTTTTGCTGTGATGAGCAATTGCTCATCCTCCATCTTTGAAGATGGTAGAGTAGTGGAAATTAGTCCCTGACTTTTCTGGCACTGCAGAAACGTTGCAAGAATTCTGCAACTCATGTATTGTTGGAAATTTTCCTTCCTTCCCCTAAATGAGGAGAGCTGTTGATATACTGCCAATTTTGCCTAGATAAGAGAGTCATCCAAAATTTCACTGCACACCAACTTATCAACCTGCCCCTAGTGCTTCATGTAGCCTTGGGCGAATCTCTCCTATCACTGGATTGGTCTACAGCTGGAAGATTTGCTCCAGAATAAAGCAAGTTTCCCCTGTTCACATATAATTGTGTCCATCTCAGTTGAAAATTGAAATAAACATTGAGACAGTTTCAGTCTGGATAATATTCAAAATATTCTGTCCTATGTGTTATCTAGCAGAAGTAAAAGATTCCAGAATTAACATTTAATATAATTATGTTTCAAGAGGATTGGTTGATCTAATATCAGAGTCAACTATCTGGGGATCACTTACTAAAATGTACCTCAACCTTAAAAATAAATTAGCCTTAGGCTTGTGTTTTCAGCCTCTGTTGGTGTCAACTGGTATCTTGTAAATTCAGCATCTAAAGCACTTCAGATCTACAAAACAACAGCCCTATGCCTTACTTTCCCAGTGTCCATGCTTATCTAGATTTGGTACTCTTTGGAAGACTGTACTTTATAATATTTGATTTTTTTTACAAGTAAGGATGGGATGTTTCACATTTCAACAGCAAATCTGCTGCCCCACATCAGATCCTCCAAGAAAAAAAGCTTTTTGAGTATTCTCTCAAAACTGTAGCTTCTGTTGTTTGCTTAGCCCAAGGGTCGGAAATAGCGGCTCGCGAGCCAGATGCGGCTCTTTGGCCCCTTGAGTGTGGCTCTTCCGCAGCTGAACTCACCCCCGCCCCTTCCACGTGATTGGCCCCCGCCCGCAAACCCCGCCCCCTGGCTCTCGCACTGAGCGAGGCCCGGCGCGGCAGGGAGGCAGCGCCATCTCCAGCCGCAGCAGCCCCTGCAGCCGCCGCTCCTGCGCCGCCTCCGACAGTGCCACGTCCCGGGCCAGCAGCGCCTCCCTGCTGTGGCTTATTGGGGCGGGTGGGAGGGCACGGGGGAGCCGCACAGGCACCGAGGGGGGTGGGCCGGGCGCCCGCCCGCCTGCTTGCCTCCCTCCGCGAGGCCCCCCGCTGCCTTCCCGGGATCCGGGCGCGCTGGAGAGGTCCACGGGGCAGCGTCGGGGCTTTCTCGCCCTCTCGAGGCTCGGCTGCTGCTCGGCTGGGGTGCAGCGGGACGGGAGCTCCACCCGCGCGCCTTCCCTGGCCGGTCCTCACGGACCGATCGCGTGGAAGGCGCGTGGGCGGAGCTGCCTGTCTGGCACTCGGGCGCTCCGGTAGCGCGGCCCTGCTGCCGCCCTTTCTCTCCGGCTTGGATCCCGAGAAGGCAGCAGGGGGCCTCGCGGAGGGAGGCAAGCAGGCAGGTAAGTGAGCGAGAGGGCGGGGCGGGCGAGCGGGTGGGGCAGGCGGGCCTCGTTTCCAGCCCCCCATCATTTTCTTGGCTCGACGCGGGCGGGCGGAAGCGGCCGAGGGGGCGGGCCCGGCGGCGGAGGCCCGGGCTGCCCGCCCACCCACCTGCTTGCCTCCCTCCGCGAGGCCCCCGATCCGGCTTGGATCCCGGGAAGGCAGCGGGGGGCCTCGCGGAGGGAGGCAAGCAGGCAGGTAAGCGGGCGGAGCGGGCGGCCCAGGCCTCCGCCGCCGGGCCCGCCCCCCTCGGCGCCTGTGCGGCTCCCCTTCGCCCACTCCGCCCGGCCAGACATGCCCCGCTCTGGAGGCCGGGCTCGCCGAGGAGGACCCCCGACCCTCCCAAACAGATTCGCCCTGCCACCCGCCCCAATAAGCCACGTGATTGGCTCCCGCCCGCAAACCCCGCCCCCTTCCACGTGATTGGCCCCCGCCTGCAAACCCCGCCCCCTTCCACACGATTGGCCCCCGCCCGCAAACCCCACCCCCTGGCTCTTGAGCATTTCAAAATGTGCACGAGCATGTCAAAATGGCTCCCGGCATAAAAAGTTTGCCGACCCCTGGCTTAGCCTATGCAGATCTTCATTACCTCATTATTATCTATACTGAGGGGCAGGGGTCTGTATTGCATCTTCACTTTCTGATAGTTCAGGATGTTCAAAAGACTCTTTATTCCATTGCCTTTTTCAGTGTTCCTTCCGTGTGAGGTTTCACTTTTTATTCTCCCAAAATATGGATGGTAGAAATTTATGGAGGATGAGTGACACAGTGGTAGAGATGGCCCTATTCTTCCTTTCCATATGTTTACAATCCTGTGAAAGAGAACATTCAAAAGCAGTTCCAATTAGCATCAGCTGCAAAATATTACACAAATCAGGAATGTATAATTGTTAAGTCCAGGTGTCTGGCAAGATACTGTCTTACAGCTAAGTGGCAATGGTAGGCCTATTGATCATAGCAAACACTGAAAAATAAATATACTTCAGTTCTTCCAAACTGGGTAGGGGAACAGATCCATCAAGATGATGCTTACACCAGTAGAGCCCCACAATCTGGTCACCTTATCACTGTCATCACAATTGAGTGCTGAATAAATGCTAGTTTTTCTGCAAATGGGGAAATGTTGTTTTGCAACAGTGAACTTTACTGCATAGGGGACATGGAGAAATATTAGAGAGGGAATTGGCTCACCCTGCCTCTTGTTTGCTAATAAAGGATATCAGCCTGCAGGTTTGAAAAAGAGTCTGATAAACATGCTTCATCCTCATAATGTCGTGATTGCCAAAATAATTTGAAATATTCAAAAGCGCTCAGAATAATGCCAAGCTGACTATAGATTGAAATTGGAAGGATTTCTGGATAGGAAGCCTGGTTACCTGGAAGTGCCTTGAGACATTCAGAATGATGCCCTCAAACAAAATAGTAGAGATTCATACTAGTTTATGCATATCAGAAAACTAACAAGGGAAAGTGTTAAGAACACCCAGAAAACAGAAATTCCATAAGATTAATCAAAAACTTAATATCAACAGTAGCTTGTTAGGAATCAAAGAACACCATATCATCTTTAAAGGAGATGAATGGAAGGCAATTATATAGACCTTGAACAGGCTATAGCCAAGCTTTCCAAACTGTGTGTCGGGACACGTTAGTGTGTCGGCTGCAGTGTCTGAGTGTGTCGTGGCGGCTGCTGCTGCCTCTGAGCCCTGCCAGGCTTCCACGCAGGTCCTAGTGCCTGCCTTGTGCCTTGCTGCCTCCAAACCTGCTCTGTCAGGATTCTGCGCAGGTCCTAGTGCCTGCCTTGTGCCCTGGTGTAAGAGTGTGTCGCGAAATGATGCCTTGCTGTACAAGTGTGTCGTGAAATGATGTCCTGCTGTAAGAGTGTGTCACGAAATGATGCATGTCTAAAAAGTGTGTCACTAACATGAAAAGTTTGGAAAGCTCTGGGCTATAGGAATATGGAAATAAATGTACTTTCTATTATGCTGATATATAATATTTATGTGAATTTGTTAAGTGGACTAATTATACTATTAATTTGAAGGTGGGAGTTAAGGGCAAGGAAAACCTTGGGGTAATGAACATTCAGGGACAGAGAAGTGGTCTAAGCTCTGCATGATATTATCAAATGAACTTTCACTTTAAAAGATATTGTCATTATCATTTATGGTTACCTAACCATATCTATCCTAGATAGCAAGAATCTTTACTGAAAGTGCTCCAGAAATTATAAAACTATTAGAAAAGCACTGAATAGATGTTTCAACATTGCATGTTGCTCACTTGTTTCTTTCCTTCCGTTTATGTCTCCAGCATCCTTGGCTCCCTCCAGGAAGAAAGACATTGCAGAGGGAGCCTTCAGGGCCATGATTGCTGGCACTGTGGCCTGCTTCATGACAGCTTGTGTTGCAGGTACTATAACTTTACATACCACAAATCATAGCATTTTAGTTTGACATGTTGTGTTTGTCTCTTAAAAGAACACTGTTATGACAATCCTGGAATATGCTAAATATAACTGAAAAGATTTACACTTCTAATTTCTTTTTAAAAGGGGGAGACATTTTCCCCCTTATTGCTTTTAATAAAACACCAGGTTAGTTCATCTGCAAGGTGATAAAAAGGCATCTGTTTGAAAGGAGTAAACTGAAAGATAAACTGTGTTTCCATTTCTTTTTCACTGCACAGTATTTATGCAGAAAGAAAAAGAGAGGTTGTTTCAAATTAATACAAGCATGATCCATATCATTTATACTACATGGAGGAAGTTGAACTCTCCCACTAAAATCAGTGGGATTTCTAGAAAGACTTAAATTTGACATGATCATGTTTTCATGACACTATGAATGGAAAGAAAAAAAGGAATCCCTGCTTAACTCAGTGATGGCAGATATAATGGCTTAGATTTAGAAAAGTATTGAAGGAAGGGACTTCCTCTTCCATCATCCCCTGGAAGCCTTTTGAGGACCTTTCTACATAGACATCAGCATCTCCCCTTATAGTCTCTGCAGCAATTTTGCATCCCCATACAAGTGCTCTGTTCCATCCTTCCATTGAACCATCTAATGCTCTATCCAGCTGGCTGCTGGGAGGGTGCAAAAATGTCAGCCAGTGTTCCACCTTACTGTCTTCAAAAAGCTGCATTGTGGAGGAAGAAACTACTCAGAAACTGGAGAGAATGGTGGCCAGATGCTACAAAGCCTTAGCTGCAAGAGGCAGGGAAAAGATTCTGGAAGAAAGAGCTAGGTAAAAGTTCTCACTAGTGGGAAAACTACTCTTCCAGAAGGAATGCTACAAAATTGAGATAGTTATTTGGCACTGCTTCCCAAGCCCTACATATGTCCCACATCATTATGGCAACACAGTGCAGATCAGCGCAGCCCCTATACAGTATGTAAAAGGGGTCCGAGTCCTCTAAGGAGCCTCTTCCAGGAATCAGAAGATCTTCCTTGAATGGAAAGGAGTCTTGCGGGAAATGGAAGGCAAGGTAAATACCAAAAATTGGGTAAAGAAACTTATAAACTGAAGCTCTTTCTCACAAAAGGTAATTCTATACAATCTGGCATTTTTCCTCCCCCACCCCCACCCCCACCCCCACCCCTCTTTGAGCATGTCATACAGGAGATTTTCCTAATACTTGGAAGAGATTTCTTCAGGGGCCTCTTAAAAGGAAAAAAAACACCCCTCTATTTCCACTGGTGCTTCTTTAGATTCAAAATAATTTCTGAAACAATGAGAATGGCTTGGAAGTAATATTTTTAAGTATAAATGTATTTTTAATTTTTCAGGAAAAAGTGGCTGTTTCTCATTCTCTAATATCAGGCTTTTAAAAGGGCAGCTCTTCACATGCAGATTTGAACAAAACACTCAAGGCACATTTGTTTACCGAAGCTCAGGTTTTAGTATCCAAGGCCTATTCAAAGAACCCTGTAGTAGGCTTTATTGTTCCATCACCTGTACTCAGGCCACCTGAGGAGAGTTCATGGACCATATTGGTGCTCTTGCCTAGTGCCCAATACCATTCTAAAGACTTATCCTTCCAATCTTTTGAACAATCTGACAGATACTTTGTTTAATGAGTTGAAGGAAAAACATTTAAATGAACAACCTGCACTTTTTAAAAGCTTAAAGGAACAGGTAAAACTTAAACAGTTGTCCTGAATGGTGGATCTGATAACTGAGTCCATAAGTATCCATTATGACATTACCTGATATGTCATGGGCCTTGCCTTTGAGATATTTTTCAATTCTGTAAGAGAAACATATACTTCTGGTGAGTAGCGCTCATGATTGCACACAAAGATTAAATTCTGGATTCTGTCTGAATAGTTTCAAAAATGTAGCTGAGGTTATGGGGAAATAGCTATGCTATTAGTCCCCGTGATGGATTCTGAAAAGCACTTTCTGTGCACAACCCAGCTCCAGTGCAAACCGATTCATTCATTGTCAGTTTAACTAGATTGAATGACCTGGTGGAAAACAGAGACTAAATGAAGTACAAGTCAGTTTGTCAGTGAGTTTGTCACCATAACCCAGAGATACTATTGCTTAATACACATATCTTTTCTGACCCTTTTTCAGGTATATTATCTGAAAATCCATGTACATCTTTATTGGAAAGCAACTTCCATGTGGCTGACAATAGCACAGAAAAAGTTACATGCTGTTTAAACCTCTTTAACAGGTAATTAGATCAGAATTTCATGTCATAGAGATCATATGTGAAGTCAAACTGCTTATTGCCCATAAGCACTATATGTGAAATGCACTATAACGTACGAAAATACGGCATAATGGTTAATATTTCATAAGTTCATGAAGATAATCAGGGTTTTTTTTATAAAAAAAACTATGGGTTATAAAAGGCTGAATTTTTAAAGATTTGCATCTATACTTTTGCTGCTCCTCAGACAGCACAGTAATTTATAATTTGAACACCTTTGTCTTAATTTGGCTGCATGGTTTTTGAATATGGTACTTAAGGTAAATTTTTATCTTTAGTGATGCCTTCACAATACATTAAGAGTTCTCTTACTTAGTATGTATATTTGGAAGTCTTATGGGTACATGATCAGGAGCAGAGGTGTTAGTGAGAAATTATGCTATGCTATCCAACATTGCCTTGTCGTGGCGAAGGGGCTTGCGTAACTCAATGAAGTCAGGTCAAGAAGAACAGGTGATGACGGAGAGTTCTGACAAAACGTGGTCCAAAACTGGAGGAGGGAATGGCAAACCACTCCAGTATCCTTGCCAAGAAAACCCATGGACAGTATCATAAGGCTAAAAGATATGACGCCGGAAGATGAGCCCCTCAGGTCAGAAGGTGTCCAAAATGCTACTGGGGAAGAGCGGAGGGCAATTCCGAGTAGCTCCAGAAAGAGTGAAGCGGCTGGGCCAAAGCCGAAAGGACGCTCAGTTGTGGATGTGTCTGGAAATGGAAGGAAAGTCCGATGCTGTAAAGAACAATATTGCATAGGAACCTGGAATGTAAGATCTATGAATCAAGGTAAGCTGGATGTGGTCAAACATGAGATGACAAGATTGAACATCGACATCTTGGGAATCAGCGAACTAAAATGGACAGGAATGGGCAAATTTAATTCAGGAGACCATTATATATACTACTGTGGGCAAGAATCCCTTAGAAGAAATGGAGTAGCTCTCATAGTCAATAAAAGAGTGGGAAAGGCAGTACTGGGGTACAACCTCAAAAACAACAGAATGCTTTCAGTTCGAATCCAAGGCAAACCATTCAACATCACAGTGATCCAAGTCTATGCCCCAACCACTGATGCCGAAGAAGCTGAAGTTGACTGGTTCTATGAAGACCTACAACACCTTCTAGAACTAACACCAAAAAAAGATGTCCTTTTCATCATAGGGGACTGGAATGCTAAAGTAGGAAGTCAAAAAATAACCGGAATAACAGGCAAGTTCGGCCTCGGAGTACAAAATGAAGCAGGGCAAAGGCTAATAGAGTTTTGTCAAGAGAACACGCTGGTCATAGGAAACACTCTTTTCCAACAACACAAGAGACGACTCTACACATGGACATCACCAGATGGTCAATACTAAAATCAGATTGTTTATATACTTTGCAGCCAAAGATGGAGAAGCTCTATACAATCAGCAAAAACAAGACCTGGAGCTGACTGTGGCTCAGATGATGAGCTTCTTATCGCAAAATTTAGGCTTAAATTGAAGAACATAGAGAAAACCACTAGACCAATCAGGTATGACCTAAATCATATCCCTTATGAATATACAGTGGAGGTGAGGAATAGATTTAAAGGATTAGATCTGGTAGACAGAGTGCCTGAAGAACTATGGATGGAGGTTCGTAACATTGTACAGGAGGCAGCAACTAAAACCATCCGAAAGAAAAAGAAATGCAAGAAAGCAAAGTGGCTGACTGATGAGGCTTTACAAATAGCTGAGGAAAGAAGGGAAGCAAAAGTCAAGGGAGAAAGGGAAAGATATAAACAACTGAATGCAGAATTCCAGAGAATAGCAAGGAGAGATAAGAAGGCCTTCTTAAATGAACAATGCAAAGAAATCGAGGAAAACAATAGAATGGGGAAGACTAGAGATCTCTTCAAGAAAATCGGATATATCAAGGGAACGTTTTGTGCAAAGATGGGCATGATAAAGGACAAAAAAGGCAGGGACCTAACAGAAGCAGAAGAGATTAAGAAGAGGTGGCAAGAATACACAGAAGAACTATACAAGAAAGATCTTAATATCCCTGATAAATACGATGGTGTGGTCACTGAGCTTGAGCCGGACATCCTAGAGAGTGAAGTCAAGTGGGCCTTAGGAAGCATTACTAACAACAAAGCTAGCGGAGAAGACAGTATCCCAGCTGAACTATTTAAAATCCTAAAAGATGATACTGTTAAAGTGCTGCACTCAATATGCCAACAAATTTGGAAAACTCAACAGTGGCCACAGGATTGGAAAAGGTCCGTTTACGTTCCAATTCCAAAGAAAGGCAATGCCAAAGAATGTTCAAACTACTGTACAATTGCGCTCATTTCACATGCTAGCAAGGTTATGCTCAAAATCCTACAAGCTAGGCTTCAGCAGTATGTGAACCGAGAACTACCAGAAGTGCAAGCTGGGTTTCGAAGAGGCAGAGGAACTAGAGATCAGATTGCCAACATTCGCTGGATCATGGAAAAAGCAAGCGAGTTCCAGAAAAACATCTACTTCTGCTTCATTGACTACGCTAAAGCCTTTGATTGTGTGGATCACAACAAACTGTGGCAAAGTCTTAAAGAGATGGGAGTACCAGACCACCTTACCTGTCTCCTGAGAAACCTGTATGCAACAGTTAGAACCGGACATGGAACAACCGACTGGTTCAAAATTGGGAAAGGGGTACAACAAGGCTGTATATTATCACCCTGCTTATTTAACTTATATGCAGAGTACATCATGAGAAATGCCGGGCTGGATGAATCACAAGCCGGAGTTAAGATTGCTGGGAGAAATATCAACAACCTCAGATATGCAGACGATACCATCCTAATGGCAGAAAGTGAAGAGGAACTAAAGAACCTCTTGATGAGGGTGAAAGAGGAGAGTGCAAAAGCTGGCTTGAAACTCAACATTAAAAAAACCCAGATCATGGCATCTGGTCCCATCACTTCTTGGCAAATAGAAGGGGAAGAAATGGAAGCAGTGACAGATTTTATTTTCTTGGGCTCCAAGATCACCATAGACGGTGACTGCAGCCATGAAATTAAAGGACGCTTGCTCCTTGGGAGGAAAGCTATGGCAAACCTAGACAGCATATTAAAAAGCAGAGACATCACCTTGCCGACAAAGGTCCGTATAGTTAAAGCTATGGTTTTTCCAGTAGTAATGTATGGCTGTGAGAGTTGGACCATAAGGAAGGCTGAGTGCCGAAGAATGGATGCTTTCGAACTGTGGTGCTGGAGAAGACTCTTGAGAGTCCCTTGGACTGCAAGGAGGTCAAACCAGTCAATCCTAGAGGAAATCAACCCTGACTGCTCATTGGAAGGACAGATGCTGAAGCTGAAGCTCAAATACTTTGGCCACGTAATGCGAAGAGAGGACTCACTGGAAAAGACCCTGATGCTGGGAAAGACTGAAGACAAAAGGAGAAGGGGACGGCAGAGGATGAGATGGTTAGATACCATCACTGATGTAATGAACATGAATTTGAGTAAACTCCGGGAGACAGTGGAGGACAGGAAGGCCTGGCGTGCTATGGTCCATGAGGTCACGAAGAGTCGGACACGACTAAACGACTGAACAACAACAACAACAACAACAAATCCAACATTACAAGAGGCGTGGTGGCTCAGCAGGTAAGGTCAGGCTTGTTGATCGGAAGATCGCAAGTTTGAAGGTTGGAATCCCTAGCCCCGCGTGACAGAGTGAGCTCCCACACTCGCCCCAGCTCTTGCCAACCCAGCAATTCGAAAGCATGCAAATGCAAGTAGATTAATAGGTACCACTTCGGTGGGTAGGTAACAGCGTTCCGCATGCATCATGCTAGCCACATGACTGCGGAAGCGTCTTTGGACAACGCTGGCTCTTCGGCTAACCAACGGAGATGAGAACTGGCCCCTAGAGTCGGACACGACTGAACAAATGTGCGGGGGGAACCTTTACCTTTATCCAACATTTCTCTTCCATGTACTGTACCTCTGCAATGCAGTTTTATACCTTTTCTTTTTTCCATCCTTATTCTAAGCAAACTTATTCTAATTAAGCAGGAGGCTAATACACAAACTAAGATCCTGCATGCACAATTTTTTTCCCATTGGCCAAATGCTAATTTAGAGGGAATGGGAACCTCTCAAAGAAATCTGGCCAGTTTTGTTACATTTGCTGTATTTATCATTCTGTTCTAGCTAGTCTGAAATAATCATACAGATTCTTTGCCAATGACACAAGCTGCTGGTTGTGCGAGAACATTTTTAAAATATTATTTAAAATATACATTATTTTAAAATAATATTTAAAATATACATTATTTTAAAATAATATTTAAAATATACAATAAAATGGACATTTTATTCATTGCATTTTCTGTTTTAGTGCTTAAAGTAATTTTGTATTCCACTGATAAAATGTTAAGTATGATAAGTAGCTTTATTTATATTATTATTTTAAAAAAACATTAATCTCTTCTTTACCAAACAGTGCCAACAGTTCTACAGAGGTCTTCCCAAAGTCTTACAGCAATTTAAGATCCTTGCACCAATGTTGTCAACTTCTGGGCCCATCCATGGTTAATTGCAGCTGGGTCCCTCCATTATCTTAAGCTTAATCATAGGATTTTACTTCATGATGGAAAAATAGACAAGATGAAAATGAGGTGATCTTGTTGCTAATTTAGATAGGGAAAAAAGTCTTCTCTATTTTCATAATGTTGCTGATGAAGGACATGTTGATTTGTTTGTAAGGGGAAAAAAACTTGCATGCACATATAGCCCGATCTTCCCCCAAAATGCACTGATTTTTAATCAACATTTAAGGTTTAGCATGACATCTGAATCTGAAATGGCCTCCATCTTGGATTAATGGAAGTAATTTGACAACTAGTTGTAGGTTAAAAGGTCTGGTTTGCACAAATCCCCAATGGTGTCTATTTGGATCAGGGTGACACAATAAGCCTCAAACCTTGGTTAAAATATAGCCTGTGATGAGGTAAGATGGAGACACATTCAGTCACATTAACTCAATTTGAACAAACCACAGAAATATTTAAAATTTATTTTAAATTATTTAAAATTTGCTTAATTATTTTATTTTTATTATTTTATTAATTAAATTTATATGACTGCCCAACTCCCCCAACGGGAGAGTTATACCTTCCAATTTCTGTTAGATATCTATCAAAACTGTTTTGCTCTACTGAGATAAAATTATTTTTTTAAGATGATCCTAAGTATGTCTACTCAGAACTAAGGTTTTTTCCCCCCTATGGAGCTTACTTCCAAATACCCTTGGTAAAAGTCAGTCCTTTAAGGTAGGCCAAGTCAGAAAATAGGCAACGCACAGGCTACTGGAACTCTACTTTCCTGTTATAGGGTATAATAACAGAATCTGGAAATCCTGCCGGAGTATCCCTCTACCCCCTCTTATACCAAACAAAATCAAAGCAGGGCTGTCTTGATTTTCTTTCCCACCCCTTCTTCTTTAAGGTCAAGGAAGGGGGGGCGCGATGGAATGTAAAGCATTGGCAGCAAGCAATGGAAAATGACCAGTCAGTGAGAGGAAACTGGGGCAGCAAAGGGAACAGAAGGACCCAGCACACTCACTTCTTTCCTACTGCCACAAGTTGCATTATGCGGTTTGGAGGGGAAATTAACATTGTTTAAAACACAATGCAGCAGCAGAGAGTTACATGAGAGGGAGCATCCTGCATCTCCTCCTCACCCAAAACCACCCCTGAAATTCAGAAGAAGCCTGGTAGCATTTTTTCAGACTAACCAATATTCAGTTGTGTCTATGAAGGTTCTCAGTCATCCAGGTGGAATTGTCTGTAGCTTGAATCATGTCAACTGGATTTCTATTTTCTTAGTGGAAACGTTTCGCTCCTTGGATAAGGAGCGAAATGTTTCCACTAAGAAAATAGAAATCCAGTTGACATGATTCAAGCTACAGAATATTCGGTTGTATTTTAATGGTTTTTATGCATTTACATTGTTTTATTATGTACGCTGCCCAGAGTCACTATGTGAGAGGCTATATGGGCGGCTATATAAATGTGATAAATTAATAAATAAATTAAAAGGCATATCCTTTTGTGAGCTACAGTTCACTTCGTCAGATGAGAGAACTCACAAAAGCTTCTCTCTTTTAATGTCATTTGAAAACCTTGCTTTGCCGTCACGCTTGAGGCCCTGATAGTATGGGCGAGCTTGGTCTTGGTTGTGTTAGCTGAGTGTTCTCGGCTGCTATGTGCTTTTAAATGTGGGGGGGGGGTTTACTATGTTTTTATTCTGTTTTCACGGTTAGCCATCCAGAGTCATGCATATGAGATGGGCGGCCACATAAATCAATCAGATAAATAAATTAATTTGTTTGTCTCAAAAGATGCTATCAGGCTCTGGATGTTTGGCTACCCTTGACTAACAGGGCTTTCCTCCTACATGGAAATTCAAGGACTGTATATGAGACAGCTCAAAGGGAAAATCACAAGCTGCAGCTTATGCCCCTGTAATATCCAGGTGGGAAGAAGAAAAGGATCAGGTGCAAGAACAGGAGAAATATATATATATATTACTAGCCACAACCCCCAACTTGACCAACAGGAATTTTTATTTATTTATTTTATTTATAGTGGTATTTATACCCCACCTATCCCCTCCCTAACGGAGGACTCTAGGCGGCTTGCATACATATCTATATACATTTTATCATTATACAATATCACCAAGTGTAATTAACCCACGCACCAGGAGAGGGGTTAAGGGAACCGGCTCTTCTAAGGCTCTGGACTACAATTCCCAGGATGCCTTGAGCTGGCTGCTGACGTCCTGTTGATGTCACTTCCGGGTCTGTCTGTCCTCACCGGCAGCATTCAGTCTTCCTCCGATCTTTTCTCCGGTGGAACTGGCTCCCCGACAGGACGCCAGCACATTCTCCCACGTAAGGTGGTACCCATTTATGCTACTTGCATTTATATGCTTTCGAACTGTTGGGTTGACAGGAGCTGGGGCAAGTGACGAGAGCTCACCTCGCCACGCGGAGATTCGAACTGCCGACCTACTGATCGGCAGTCCTACAGCATCAGCGGTTTAACCCGCTGAGCTACCGCGCCCCTTTGCTGTTTGTGAGGGAGATACAACCTATTCTGTGAACCATTTATTTATTTATTAATACTACAACTTCTACTACTTACCTGCATCCACAGGGTGGTGGTGGGTAGGGGAAAAGACAAGGGCAGCATCATGCTGTCATGACAAAGTTTCTGCCTGTTTTGTACAGGTAGTCCTCTGTTAACAATGGTAATTGGGACTGGAATTTCCATTGCTAAGCAATGCAGTCATAAAGTGTGATGTCATGTGATTGCATTGCTTAGCGACAGCAATCCCAGCACTCCACATTGCCATTGTTAACCGAATGTCACCAGTCGTTAGGCAAGGACCCACGCTGATCCAATCCATTCCTGGCTTGGTCCCTCTCAGCCCTGAGCTTCAGTAATGTAAGTGACTGCCTCCTCTTGAACTCCCCCCACCCACCTATGCCCCCCCCATCTCTGCCATTTTGGTCACCCTGCACAGTGGCATTCCTCAGTAGTAGTGGTAGTGCCACTGGTGCTCGGCTGAAATAGAGGCCCAGGGCCTTCAGTCTCAGCTGGCCGGCACTGCCCCCCAGGCCTCTACTTCAGCCCCGGCACCGCTACCAGCACCAAGGAGTGCCGCCTCCAGCCCCATGCTGCAGCCAGCCACCACAGCGCAAAGCCCCAGCCACCCCTGCCACCCTGTACTCCGCCAGCCCTGCCACCCCAACCTGACCTTCATCATCTTCCTGCTGCTGATGTGGTGCGCCTGGCCTGGCCCTGTGCAAGGCAGCTGCTGGCCATGCCAGACCCTTCTCCAACTTCTGTGCACACTTCTCCAAGTTGCGCACAGCCTTCTCACAGCCTCAGAAGCCTTCCAATGCATCGCGAGGCGGCCGCATGCAATATGGAGAAGGGCACACGCGGCCTCAGGAAGAAGACCTGGTGCGGCCACCTCATCAGTAGCGGGAGGAAGAAGACGGCGAAGGTCAGCTGGGGGCGGCAGAGGTGGTGGAGTGCAGGGCAGCCAAAAGGGCAGAGATGGGGGGAAGTTAGGCAGGTGGGAGAAGTTGAAGCACCCCTGCGGTTGTAAGTGTGGGCAGGCTGCCAAGCACTCAAATTTTGATCACGTGACCGTGTGACTTTTATAGTGAGATGGGTGGTGTATTAATTTAATAATAAATAAATAAATAAATAAAATAAACTTCAGGCACCCAGCGTAAGTACCATTTGCTCAGCGCTGCCATAACTTCAAACGGTCACTGAACAAATGGTTGTTAACTGAGGACTACCTGTACCGGCATTGAAATGCTGTCAGGGTCACAATGGCACAATGCTACTTTCATCATTTTGACGAAAGCTCGAACCCCTGTCTGTGCTGCTGGAGAAAAGTTGACATTAAAAGCTGCAATGAAAAGCAGAGAAAGGATAGGATAGGAAGATACTATTTAACCAATTTTGTTCAGGGCAGCTCATTCTCACAAAAACCACAGATTCACAGCTGAAATATATATCTCAAGGATTCTTTTTAATGGGCAAACCGGCTCCCCCTTCAGGGGGTTTCTAAACCTGATTATATTTTTCAGTAGCTGGTTTCCATTCAACAGTAAATAATCAGAAACTTATACAGTATGAAACTCCATATAATCATAGCTTGGCCTTGGTACATATGAGTATGTATGTACCTATGAATATGAGCTCTGAAAGTAAAAACAATGATTTTGAAATATTTTTTAAACTAATTGACAGAAAAAAGTATACACACATGCAACAAACAGTATTAACAATATAAAGTAATATCAAAATTAGTAATTATTATAATAAAAATGAGGGAAACCTGGAAAATTATGTTATAAAAAAAAACTTCCCCAAAAATGAACATATTGTTCCGAAATCCTATTCCTTACCCCATTGTTTCAACAATGGGGCAAATTTTGAGAAACTACACATATCAACAATCCATTGCATCAAATCAGGTTTAATTTCTCCTACCAGTTTAATGTGTGGGGGTGAGAGGGGAAGACACCCTTTCAACAGCAGCACAGCCTCAAAGAAAGCTCCATAAATGCCAAACAGAAACTAAAGGAGCAATGATCTATGTTGGCTGTCAGGAAAGGCTTGGAATAACTGAGTAGACCTGTGCATTATTGTACCATTAGGAAAGTGGAATATTTTTTGTTCTGTTCTGAAGTCAGGCAGAAGATTTCACATTCAGTCACTTTATCTCTGGCAGAAAAAAAAAAGTTTGTCTGAAACTCTGGAGAGTTGCTACAGCCAGTCTTGATACAGTAGGTCCGAGATGGTTGGACCAGTAGTCTGGGTTGGTTCCTCCCCTGGTACTTCATGAATGAAAAGCATAAATAAATTGAAATTGTCATGCTCAACAGATAACTTTGATCCTTTATTTTCCTTTTTTTTTATGAAGAGGAGCAAAGAGAAAAAGAAAAAGCTAATAATAGAAAAGAAAAAAGGAAAGGAGAAAAAACATTTTTTTAAAAAAAAGTTTGTTTTTTAAATTATTTTGTGTTGTAGTAGAGCTTTGTCTAATTTCTGTGTTTTAAGAAATGATAAATGATTTATCTCAATATTTAAGTGGTCTTTTTTTACTTGAAAATATTTTCCAAGGGCATTTTGTACATCATTTCTGCAACAAAACATGTTAATAAAATATATCGTTCTGATATATGTAATTATTCTGATGGTAACATTTAATTTTTAATAAACTGAATAAACTCTTTTCTAGTGCACAGTTCTTTCTGGTACATACAAACTTTTGCTGGTCTCATTCTTTGTAAAGACATGCTAGTAGAAGTATTGTGTACTTTTAAAGTGCAAGTTCAGGTTCACATGGTTCAATTGTGCCACAAAAAGCATGCTATAAATTTATATAAATATGAAAAGTCCTACAAGATCAGGCCATATCTGTTTCCTACAGTTACAATCACAAGAACATGAGAGCAATAGGACTTCCATGCTGCTGTTCTTCAGCAGGTGATGTGTTGTTTCTGGTCCTGGAGGTACATAACAAACCATTATTGATACTGTTGTCATTCTGGTATTTGTCTAATCTACCCATCGTCAATGCAGTAGTCTCCAGATGTGATAGACTTCAATTCTAGTAATTTTGAAATCTGTGCTGCATTTTGGAAGTAGAAATCAATACATCTGGAAAACATGTAGAGGGAAGGCTGGTCTAATCTCGTTAAAGATGAGTTTTAGCCACATGTCAGCCCTTCAAGGTAGGCCAGGTCAAGAAACAAACTTTACCAGGACTACTGTTATAGGGTATAATAAAAGCATCATGAAAGCCTGACAGATTTTCTCTCTTCCCCACTTTTGTACCAAAGAGAATCAAGGTGGGACAACCTTGAGTTTCTTCCTTACCCCATCCTCTCATCAGGGCTTTTTCGTTGCTGTTTTTTTTTAATGTCATGACCAGGATTGTACACAGTATCTCAGATATGGAGGCACCTTAGATTTGCTTAAAGATGTTACAAATTCATTTGTTTAATTTTCCTAATGTTTCCTAACATGGAATTTGTCTTTTTCCAGAACAGTGAACTAACTTCATAGAAATCATAATATTTTCATGAGGGGTGAAGGGAAATTTCCCAACCAACAAATCTTTTATTAGCCAGATTTTTTGAAGTACCGTTTTTCTATCCAGAGCTGCTATATGATAGCACAGATGAAATGCCATCTTAGTAATGTATACTAAGAAAATAACATAGTTTATATGAGGAAGAGAGATAAACTAGTTTTAATTAAAATTAATTGTTCTTCCAACCAAGTAGAGCTACATCATGCCTTTTCATTTCTCACTGTTTTTGGAAAGATCTGAGAAGTAAATATTTTTAGAAACCTGGACCTCAAAGCATTTTCTGATATATATTACAGTTCCTCGCAGCAAAATAATTCATTATACAGTATGTACCAACAAAGACAATTCAGTCATTGTATGCATTTTGCCACAGCAAATGTAAAACCAAAAATCTTATCAATTCTTTTACAGCAATTGACTAGGTGTGAAACTACACATGACATGGATGATCTCAGTTTGCTCTACCAATTTTCCCTCTTTAAAGAGCCCCTTTAGGGGGCTGCTAATTTGATAAAAGAAGTAAAGGCAATGCTATAGGTTTTAATTGTGAAGCTAATGGCTTCAATGTGGAAAACAAAATTACTTAGATTGGGACAATACTCCACGTACCAGGGATTCCTCCATCTAGCTAACATCAGTAATCACCACCAGATAGGTGTTCAAAAAGAGGTTGGCAGATCCAAAGTGATTCCAGAAGGGGAAATCATTCAAAAGATACTATTTTGCAATAACATTCTTTCCATTTTAATTATTTTTCCAAGTAAGAAAAAAGAAGTGGGAAAACATAGAGTGGTTCTAATGCTGCCCAGACTCTGCATAAAATTCCACATATGTGGTATGATGATGGCACAATACAACCCTTATTTGAAAACACCCATCATCTCCCACATTGCATATACTTAGTTTTTTAGGTGTGCACTAGGTGTACACTTTGAGAATGTACTTAAAATGTTAACTATTACAGTACATCGTTCTGAACATATAAATGATTTGACTTTTTAATAGGAAAATCTAAAGTATATTGGCTCTGTCAGAGAGTATGGGATGCCAGGCTCAAATATTGCTATCAAATGTCTAGAAGAAACAATTTCTCTTTCCATCAGTGCCTGTAGGAGCTTGCTGGTTTTGACAAAAGCAACATTGTGGTATTGTACCCCAAGCCAACCCTTCCATAAATGCGTGCAATGTCACAATGCGTTTACAAAAGGGGCGGGATTTATACCATGACCCAGCAACACTGCTTTTGTCAATCTGCACACCCCCTTGCCCCTGCTGGAGGATGTCACTACTTCTTTCACAAAAGGTAGCAATTAGTAAGACTTCCGCTTTCTTAAAAGGACTAAGCCTTAGGACTTCTGGGACAAGAAAGCAACTTCTCTATACAGCAAGGAAATCCAAAATGAAGCTTTCCTCTGTTTGCATACAACTTCCAACTGAATCACAGCAGATGTCTCTTCTTTTTGCCCATCTGTTGTTCAAATTAAAATTGTTGAACTCCCCTTTTTTTCAATTTGTATTTTGCCAAGATATAGAGCTGTAAATAGGAACATGAAAGAAAATAAATAAGAACTTTTATAGGAAAAGCTGATCTAACAGCTTTTCTTTTTTTAAGGAGCTAAATCAATGAAAAGCTTTCCTGTTTTGTTAATGTTGACACAAGTAAGATTAATATTTTTGCACAATGGAATTTAAAGTAATTTTATTAACTAGCTTAGGGAAAAGAAAAGTACAAGACTAGTATGAATCAAGAATCAAGTAGACATGGTGTATACCAGGGCTTTCCAAAGTGCTGCCGCTGGCGACACACCAGCGGCAGCGGTGGCGGCAGCGGCGCGCACATGCATGGCGACAGCGCGGGGGGGCGTGCAGCGGCGCACATGCACGGTGGCGGCGCGGGGGGGCATGAGGTGGCACGCGCGTGCATGGCAGCCGCCGTGCACGCGCGCGCCACCGCTTCCGGGTGGTGTGGCGACAGACCACGCTGTGTGGCGACACACTTTTGTGTCGCGACACACAGTTTGGAAAGCTCTGGTGTATACATTCCTTGATTAGATGTAGTGTATAAAAGTAGATATGGCAAATAAATTACTTGACGCCTGGATGTAACAATCTGGATAGTTTTGCTATTGCTCAGTTACCCATTCTACCAGAAATCACATACTTGTTTTTTGATGCTATCAAATCTACAATAAGATAAACAGTGAGAATGAGTATCTACATCTACATCTACATGAGTACCTTTTTGATGCTATCAAATCTACAATGAGATAAAAAATGAGAATAATTTTTATAATGAGAAAAAAAAGACAGATCTAAAAGTTCCTTTGTGAAGTTCATATTTTAAGTGAGGCAAACATTGTATTATATTAGTTGTTTTTAAAAAAAATTACTGCTAATCATGGGAGACAATTTGATTTGGCTAGCTACTGGCTTTTTTACAGTCCTAAACCCTGCTAAAAAATACCCATTTATCCTTGCCAAATACCTATACCCAAAGAATCCATAGCTACTTTCTTTAATGGTTCTGAGATGGGAATTGGTTTCCTGACAAATATAAAGTTGTCATTATTATAGTCAGGGTAGTAATAATATCAGAAAATATCCAGCATTAATAAAATTCTTATAAAAAGAAAAAAGAAAGCTGGCGTCCTGTCGGGAAGTTGGTTCCACCAGAGGAGAAAA
Organism: Charina bottae; assembly: GCA_023362775.1. Lineage (NCBI taxonomy): Eukaryota > Metazoa > Chordata > Lepidosauria > Squamata > Charinaidae > Charina > Charina bottae. The sequence continues at coordinate 212,178,546 of JALMGJ010000002.1, read as the reverse complement.
AGATCGGAGGAAGATCGAATGGCGGCGGTGACGATGGACCCGGAAGTAACATCTACAGGAAGTCAGCAGCCGGCTCAAGGCATCTTGGGAATTGTAGTCCGGAGCCTTAGAAGAGTCAGTTCCCTTACCCCCTCCCCTCATGCGCGGTGAATTGTATAATTGTATAAAGGATTGTGGATGTAAGCCGCCTAGAGTCCTCCATTAGGGAGGGGATAGGCGGGGTATAAATATCACAATAAATAAATAAATAAAATATCCTGCATGACATTTTTAATGTAGAGACCTAATTTGGAACTGCATATCTGTTCCCTTCCCTCCTACTCTCCATCTGCTGCGCTGCCTTGTTCCTTTCGAGGTAGATAAAAGAAACTCTACAGCATCCTTGTTGCAGATCTGGTGTTCCTAAATATTAGGTTGATGAAACCCAATGATAAGCTTTAAGAAGCTCAGTGTCCATTTGGGTAAAATAAAGCACACTACTTTGTTTCTTCTTTTCTAATTTTTAAAAAAGAAACACTAGATGGCAGAATTTCATCAGGGAAGTTCTTTCAAAATCACATTCTTGCTCCCTGAGCTGGGCCCAGAAAATTTGGTTCATGTATTGTTGAATCCATGATAAAACATAATTTTTTTAAAGAAACACTCTATCCGAGACAAATCACCATCTGTTCATTTATTAACACCCCTAAGAACAAGCTAGCTTTGATATATCTGCTACAATATTTGAGGATGATAGTGGAACTTGGAAAAATTGATCATATCATTCAAAAGCCTTCCTTGTCTCTTTGTGGGGAAAAAATAGCAAAAGTTGAAAAACAACACAAATTAGGGATAGATTTCTCCTTCCTTTGTAATATGATAATGTTTTATTATAAGACCTTCAATTCTTGATTCCAAATTCTATAGAATATAGAAAAGTAAAACAAGACTGTTGATTTCAATCCAGAAATGTGACAATAATATATGTCCAAAATGAGCTAATATCCCAACTTCTAAATTCCATACCCATCAGCATGGCAACTGCAACCATCTCTTATTAAACATTCCCTAAGGTGTCCAATATATATGAAACAAAATTTTGAGTTTTACCTATTAACCTAATTTTAATACCACAGAATTTCATACTATTTAAAGTAATCTTCCCCTAGTTATCCAGGTTAGAACATTCAAACATATTATTCCAGAAGTTATGTGAATAACTAGTACTGGTTTTATCAGCTTCCTTTCACTTTGGGTAAAAGAGAGTTATTAGCTTAGGAGTTAACATTTTAAGGAATTAGGAAATAATTCCTCAAATACCTCCAATGATGCAGAACTTCAGAAACAGCAATAATATCTAGATACTGAGTAACAAATGCTTAACCTGAATAACCTGCCAATAGGCACTCTGAGGAAGTTCCAATTCATTTCTTAATTCTTCAAAGTTTCAGAAGCATGTTCTTAAGAACTTAATTGATCCAAAGTAATAATACAAGCCTCCAGCAAAGGAGATCGTTACCTTGTCATGGTGCTGGAGCTTGAGCACCTCAATGAAACCATGAGCTAAACCGTGAAGGGACACCCAAGACGGGAAGGTCGTGGCAGAGAGGTCAGACTAAATACGATCCCTGGGGAAGGTAATGGCAACCCACCCCAGTATTCTTGCTGTGAAAACTAAATGGATCAGTACAACCAGAGATATGTCGGTATACCATCGGAAGATGGGACTCCCAGGTCGGAAGATGGTCAAAATGCTACTGGGGAGGAACAGAGGATAAGTTCAACTAGCCCCAGATGTGATGACACAGCTAGCTCAAAGCCGAAAGGACGGCTAGCTGCCGACGGTGCTGGTGGTGAACGACGAATCCGATGTTCTAAAGATCAACACACCATAGGAACCTGGAATGTAAGATCTATCAGCCAGGGCAAATTGGATGTGGTTATTGGTGAGATGTCAAGATTAAATATAGACATTTTAGGTGTCAGTGAACTGAAATGGACTGGAATGGGCCACTTCACATCAGATGACCACCAGATCTACTACTGTGGACAAGAGGACCACAGAAGAAATGGAGTAGCCTTCATAATTAACAATAAAGTGGCTAAAGCAGTGCTAGGATACAATCCAAAAAACGATAGAATGATCTCAATTTGAATTCAGGATAAGCCATTTAACATCACAGTGATCCAAATATATGCCCCAACCACAGATGCTGAAGAAGCAGAAGTAGATCAGTTCTATGAGGATCTGCAGCACCTACTAGATAATACACCAAAAAGAGATGTTATTTTCATTACAGGAGACTGGAGTGCTAAGGTGGGTAGTCGAATGACACCTGGAATTACAGGCAAGCATGGTCTGGGAGAACAAAATGAAGCAGGACATAGGCTGATAGAATTTTGCCAAGACAACTCACTGTGCATAACAAACACTCTCTTCCAACAACCTAAAAGACCACTTTATACATGGACTTCACCAGATGGTCGACACCGAAATCAGATTGACTACATCCTTTGCAGCCAAAGGTGGTGGACATCTCTACAGTCAGTAAAAACAAGACCTGGAGCTGACTGTAGTTCAGATCACGAACTTCTTATTGCAAAATTTAGAATCAGACTAAAGAGAATAGGGAAGACCCACAGATCAGTTTGATATGAGCTCACTAATATTCCTAAGGGATATGCAGTGGAGGTGAAGTATAGATTTAAGGGACTAGATTTAGTAGATAGGGTCCCAGAAGAACTATGGACAGAAGTTAGCAACGTTGTTCAGGAGGTGGCAACAAAAAACGTCCCAAAGAAAAAGAAAACCAAGAAGGCAAGATGGCTGTCTGCTGACACACTGGAAGTAGCCCAAGAAAGAAGGAAAGCAAAAGGCAACAGTGATAGGGGGAGATATGTCCAATTAAATGCAAAATTCCAGAGGTTAGCCAGAAGAGAGAAAGAATTATTTTTAAACAAGCAATGTGCGGAAGTGGAAGAAGACAATAGAATAGGAAGGACAAGAGACCTCTTCCAGAAAATTAGAAACATCGGAGGTAAATTCCAGGCAAAAATGGGTATGATCAAAAACAAAGATGGTAAGGACCTAACAGAAGCAGAAGAGATCAAGAAAAAGTGGCAAGAATATACGGAAGATCTGTATAGGAAGGATAATCGTATTGGAGATAACTTTGACGGTGTGGTCAGTGAGTTAGAGCCAGACATCCTGAAGAGTGAGGTTGAATGGGCCTTAAGAAGCATTGCTAATAACAAGGCAGCAGGAGACGACGGTATCCCAGCTGAACTGTTTAAAATCTTGCAAGATGATGCTGTCAAGGTGATGCATGCCATATGCCAGCAAATTTGGAAAACACAAGAATGGCCATCAGATTGGAAAAAATCAACTTATATCCCCATACCAAAAAAGGGAAGCACTAAAGAATGTTTGAACTATCGAACAGTGGCACTTATTTCACATGCCAGTAAGGTAATGCTCAAGATCTTGCAAGGTAGACTCCAGCAATTCATGGAGCGAGAATTGCCAGATGTACAAGCTGGGTTTAGAAAAGGCAGAGGAACTAGAGACCAAATTGCCAATATCCGCTGGATAATGGAGAAAGCCAGGGAGTTTCAGAAAAACATCTATTTCTGTTTTATTGACTATTCTAAAGCCTTTGACTGTGTGGATCATAACAAATTGTGGCAAGTTCTTGGTGGTATGGGGATACCAAGTCGTCTTGTCTGCCTCCTGAGGAATCTGTATAACGACCAAGTAGCAATGGTAAGAACAGACCACAGAACAACGGACTGGTTTAAGATTGGGAAAGGAGTACGGCAGGGTTGTATACTCTCACCCTACCTATTCAACCAGTACGCAGAACACTTCATGTGACATGCTGGGCTTGAGGAATCCAAGGCTGGAGTTAAAATCGCTGGAAGAAACATTAACAATCTCAGAAATGCAGATGATACCACTCTGATGGCTGAAAGCGAGGAGGAGTTGAGGAGCCTTATGACGAAGGTGAAAGAAGAAAGTGCAAAAGCTGGGTTGCAGTTAAACCTCAAAAAAACCAAGATTATGGCAACCAGCTTGATTGATAACTGGCAAATAGAGGGAGAAAAAGTGGAGGCAGACTTTGTATTTCTTGGCACAAAGATTACTGCAGACGCTGAGTGCAGCCAGGAAATCAGAAGACAACTACTTCTTGGGAGGAGAGCAATGGCAAATCTTGATAAAATAGTTAAGAGCAGAGACATCACACTGACAACAAAGGTCCGCATAGTTAAAGCAATGGTATTCCCTGTAGTAACCTATGGCTGCGAGAGCTGGACCATAAGGAAGGCTGAGCAAAGGAAGATAGATGCTTTTGAACTGTGGTGTTGGAGGAAAATGCTGAGAGTCCCTTGGATTGCAAGAAGATCAAACCAGTCCATACTCCAGGAAATAAAGCCAGACTGCTCACTTGAGGGAATGATATTAAAGGCAAAACTGAAGTACTTTGGCCACATAATGAGAAGACAGGATACCCTGGAGAAGATGCTGATGCTGGGGAAGGTGGAAGGCAAAAGGAAGAGGGGCCGACCAAGGGCAAGATGGATGGATGGATGGATGATATTCTGGAGGTGACGGACTCAACCGTGGGGGAGCTGGGGATGGTGACAGCGGACAAGAAGCTCTGGCGTGGGCTGGTCCATGAAGTCACGAAGAGTTGGAAGCGACTGAACGAATAAACAACAAAAAATAATACAAGCAAACTTATAGGGCCCTTCCTGAACAAAGTTGTTAAAAGGATGCCAAGTAGGAACTGTAAACATGATAACAGGAATGTGATATCTAGGAAAGAATAATTGAATCATTAAAGTTCACTCAAAAATATTCATCCCAACTTTGTCAAGCTACAACATTGAGAAATGCTAAGAGAATGAAAAACTGTACAATTTGCCAAAGGGCCCGACTCTTTTTAGCAAATGAAGTATTGAAAGGTTCCATTAATCTCTTACAGCAGCAATCTTCCTATGAGAAATGACAGCCTCAAGCTGCTTACCATGGAAGTAAACAATGGCCATTCCTTAGGATGTCTATTTACAAATATCCCAGTACTGAAAATTAGAGAAGATAGAGGACATCATTGATGAGTTCTTTATTACATTTTAATTACTAGTGAAATAATCCCATTTGTGATTACACAAGCAGAAGAATTAAGGTAAATAATTATAATCCATGAAATGAAATCTATAGGGAATCCAAACTTTTGCAACACTTGAACAAAAAACTTAATTTGAACCATATCAAAGGCTTTTTCTGCATCTAACAAAGGTAACACCACTGATTGGTATTTATTAGCTTAAAATATCAGAGAGAAGTCTTATATTATCTGAAGCATGATGCCCCATCATGGAACAAGATCGTGCTGGATTATTATTGCAAGTAATACCTTGATAATCATCTTGACAATGTAACTGTTAAAATCTTACTGTCAATACAGTAAGATTATTGTTATAGATATAGTAAGATTGTTCTCTTTATTATTATTCTCTTCGATTAGTAAGATTGTTATCTGTAAAAGAGATAATGGGTGATAATTTGTATACTGGCTAGGATCCCTCCAAGCCTTCAAAATTAAAGTGATATAAGCTTCATGGTATGAAGCTGGCAGGGCTTGTTTTCATAAGGTACCTGAAAAATCTCCAATCGTATAGGAGCTACTTTCTCCTTAAAAAAATTATTCCATTCTATAGTTATTCCATCAGGTTCAAGGGTCTTTCCACAGTTCATCATATCAATAGTATCATAGATTTCTTGTAAAATTAGGGTGCACTCAAATCACCCGTTTAAAAAGCATTTCTCTGTGCACTAGATATATCCACATGGGTAGAATACAATTTTTAATATTAAAAAATAAAGTTAATTAAATTGTAATTATTGTAATTGTTCCTGAGGAATCTTTTATTTATTTGTTTGTTCATTAATTATTGGGCTTATATGGTGCTCCAATTGCAAAAAACTGAGCAGCAAGTATTATTTTATGGCAAACAAGAACCCAATAATTTCCCAGGTTATTCTCCCTATTCCCATTTTTATAGTAATTTTATTAAAGATTACAATTACAACAGTAAAAACTACACACGGATTAAAAAAATATATAGAGGCAGACACTATTAAAATTAACTTCTAGGTCCATTGTTCAAAAATATCCTTCAATATGTCCAATGTTAGAATATTTTATTTATTTATTTATTATTTCTAACTTATATCACCGCCCATCTCCCCCCACAAGGGGACTCTGGGCGGTTTACAATAAAGTCAGCGATTAAAAACATATAAAATACTTTATACAATCAATTAAAAATATAAAAATATAAAAATATAAAATCCAAGAGGCTATATCTGATGTTTACGAACCGGACTGAACTTTATGGTGCGAGCCATCTCCAGGAAGAGCTATTACTCATCCCGTCCCAGGCGAGGTGGCAGAGCCAGGTTTTCAGTTGTTTCCTGAAGGTCAGGAGTGTGGGGGCTAGCCTCACCTCAAGGGGCAAGATGTTCCAAAGGGCGGGTGCTACGGCAGAGAAGGCACGCCTCCTGGATCCCGCTAGATGAAATTCTTTTACTGATGGGATCCGTAGCATGCCCTCTCTGCATGACCGGGTGGGGTGGGTCGATACTCTGGGGATGAGGCGGTCTCTAAGGTAACCTGGTCCCATGCCATGTAGGGCTTTAAAGGTAACAACCAACACCTTGAATTGGACCCGGAAGCAAACTGGTAACCAGTGCAGTTCACGCAGCAGAGGTGTCACGTGTGCCGATCTTGGGGCACACATAACTGCGCGCGCAGCCGCATTCTGGACCAGCTGAAGCTTCCGGATATTCTTCAAGGGTAGCCCCATGTAGAGTGCATTGCAATAGTCTATATGGGAGATGACCAGGGCATGAGTGACTGTACGGAGGGCATCTCGGTCCAGGAAAGGGCGAAGCTGGTGTACAACTCGAAGTTGCACAAAAGCCCTTCTGGCCACGACTGCCACCTGCTCTTCAAGCAGGAGTCGTGAGTCCAGAAGGACCCCCAGATTCCGCACTGAGTCTGAACGGGGTAGTGCCACCCCGTCCAGATCTAAAGATGACAACTCCTTGGATCCCGAGGCGCCATCAATCCACAGCCACTCCGTCTTGCCAGGGTTCAGCTGAAGCCTGTTGTTCCCCATCCAGACCCCCACAGCCTCCAGGCACTGAGAAAGGGCAGAAACTGCATCACTTAACTCACCCGGGATGGAGATATATAGTTGAGTATCATCAGCATACTGATGATACCTCATCCCGTGTTGGCGGATGATCTCACCCAGCGGTTTCATGTAGATATTAAATAGGAGAGGGGAGAGAACCGAGCCCTGCGGCACCCCACAAAGTAGGGGCCGAGGGTCGGACCTCTCATCTCCTATCACCACCGATTGGGACCGGTCTCGGAGGAAGGAGGCGAACCAGCGCAAGACTACGCCGCCCAACCCCAACTCTCCGAGCCACCCCAAAAGGATACCATGGTCGATGGTATCGAAAGCCGCTGAGAGGTCAAGAAGAGCCAGGATGGATGCACTGCCTCCATCCCGCTCTCGCCAGAGATCATCTGTAAGCGCGACCAATGCAGTCTCTACCCCATATCCCGGCCTGAATCCTGACTGGAAGGGGTCCAGATAATCCGTATCATCCAGAATCCTCTGGAGCTGTAATGCCACGACTTTCTCAACCACCTTCCCTAAAAAGGGAAGGTGGGAGACGGGACGAAAATTGTCCAACACTGTAGGGTCCAGTGATGGCTTCTTGAGGAGGGGGTGCACCAGGGCCTCTTTAAAAGCAGCCGGAAACACTCCCTCTCCCAAGGATGTAGCAACCATCGCATGGACCCAGCCACATGTCACTTCACTGGCTGCTTTCACTAGCCAGGAAGGGCATGGGTCAAGATGACACGTAGTGGCCCTTACAGTCTGGAGGATCCTGTCCACTTCCTTGGGCTCAACAGGATCAAACTGTTCCCAGATAACCGGGCTTAGACGTTCCCTTGGCATCTCCCCAGACCATGCACCACGCTTGGAGTCCAGCTTAGAACGAATCCGAGCGATTTTATCCGCCAGATGCTCCGAAAATTCCTCCGCACGGCCCTGAAGGTGGGTCATTGGGCCCACCTTACCCAGGAGAGATCGAGTAATCCTAAACAGGGCCGACGGGCGGCATTCTGCAGATCCAATAAGAGTGGAGAAATATTGCCGTTTCGCCACTCTTACCGCCACCAGGTAGGCCTTAACCGCGGCTCTAGCTAGTGTTCGGTCAGATTCGGTCTTTGTCTTCCTCCAGCGGCGCTCTAGACGTCTCTTAACCCTTTTCAAAACCCTCAATCCCTCCGTGAACCACGGGGAATATCGGGTCGAATGGGGCAAGAGAGGCCGCACAGGCGCGATCCTGTCCAAAGCCCCGGCCGCTTCCTTATTCCAGGCTGCGGCCAGGACCTCCGCTGGACCGTGCAAAAGATCCTCGGGTATAACCCCCAGCTCCCTCTGAAACCCTATCGGGTCCATTAGTCGCCGGGGGCGGACCAATCGAATAGGTCCAGCCTCCCTGCGGAGTGGGGCAGCATATGAGAATCTCAGGGCCACCAGGGCATGATCTGACCATGACAATGGGGAAAGATGTAACTCACCCCCCAGATCACCTTGCCATTGCTCCGACAAGAACACCAAGTCCGGAGTGAGGCCACTGTCTCGAGTCGGGTCCCGAATAATCTGAGTCAGGCCCATGGCTGCCATGGTGGCCATGAACTCCCGAGCCGCCTCCGAGGCCCGTCCCAGAGATGGCAGATTGAAGTCCCCCAGAACCATAAGCCTGGGGAACTCCACCGCCAACCCCGAGACGGCCTCCAGCAGCTCAGGCAGGGAGGTTGCTACGCAGCAGGGAGGCTGGTACAGCAGCAACACTCCCAACTGCTCTCGGGAACCCAACTTGAAAAACAGGGTCTCACATCCGGTTACTTGTGGAGCAGCGCCCCTGAAGGCTACCATCGACTCTCTGATAACAACTGCCACCCCTCCTCCCCTACCCCGAAGTCTCGGCTGGTGCCATACTTGAAACCCGGCCGGGCAGATCTCCGAGAGGGCAACCCCTCCTCCTACGCCCAGCCAGGTTTCGGTAATACATGCCAGGTCGGCCCCCTCCTCCGTGATCAAATCACATATGAGGGGGCCCTTGTTATTAACCGACCTGGCGTTAAGCAACAACAGCCGGAATCCAGGGCCCTCGAGGATCTGTTGACCAGGGCCTAGGTTTGAGCCTGGAGGGCCGGAACACGCCACCGGTAATAAACACCGGGGGCGTCTTCCCCAACGATGGCCTGCCCTCCGGCTCCCGCCATAACATCCCCGACCCGTCACCACCTCAATAGAACCACCCGCCCCATAGCCCCCAGAGTTTTCAGGCCCGGTTGCCTCCACCACCGGACCTCCGAAAACCCCAGATTGAAACAAGGGTCCCCTCTCCCATGCACACATCCTCCCATACCCAGTCACTCTCAGGAGGCAGTAGGCCCACCAGCACACCAGCGGTTAGCTTTCGGCGCTGTGAGAACCCAACCACCCCCGAACCACTCACTCCACACTCTTTATGCTCCCTCCTCAACCTCTCTCACAGGTCAGAGGGGCCACATCCACTCCTGCCCACCACTTGTCTCTCACTCAGGGGTGGGCACTCTTGTATACTATCATTCAGTTCTGGCCTCCCCCTGGCTCTCCCACACCCAGGGGAATACCACTCTCACAACAAGGGGACCCAAACCTCTGCCACCTCTAATAGACGGGGGGAAATCTAGATGATAATCAAAGTCTGCAGCATAGTCAGAAAACGAGGGACCATTGATGTTATTCTTTGAGTGGTCCAAAACAAAGCCACTCGCTCTGACTCGAAGCTGCAGTCCTGGGTTTGTCCGATAGCTCACACCAGCCACGTGACCAGAGTCTAAATGTCCCCAAAGTTCACTGGACTGCCAGAACCGGCCCGTCGCAACAGAGTCCGCCACGCTGCTGGAATCCACCACACCACCAGATCAGTCCTTGCAGTCAAAGCCAGCAGGGAGATTAGTAAAGCCAGCTCCAACTCCACTCCCCAAGGCTGCTGGGCGTCAGGCTGATCTATTACTGAGCCAACGCGCTGCTCAGCTGTTTCTTCAGACCACTCCGCCACACCTCGTCTGCACGCACCGCCCCGATTCGGTGGCATCCACCGCCACCGCCGGATACATCCACCGCCAGTTAAAAGAATAGCAGGGTAAGGGGCGTTCGGACGACCACCGTCCAGCACTGAGGGCCGTGTCACCAGGGCCCCCGCGTCGTCGACGGGAACGTCCGGGGTCTGCCGGGGTCTGTCGCGCCATTCGTCGCTCGTCCTCCAGAGTCCCAGGTTCCATGCAGTCCGCCGTGATCTCGCCGCACTCCACCACTCCATTCGGGGGTTCTATCCGACTCCGACCCAGCTTAATACAATGGTCGGGGTCCCTAGAATCCCCTCCAACTCGGCTAACCGGTGGGGGCTGAGATGAGGGTCAGAAACGCCAACAGTTTCTCCCTCTTCAGAGCAGCAGCGGTCAGCGTCTGTTCGCGGACGCCATCTTGGATCTGCTGCTGCCCCCTGCAAAATATATTTCAGTAAATATATTTTGCTTCATTCTGTAATTGTAGGTTGAGTTTGAGTGTTCTTCTCCTTTAATTATAATCTTTAGTTCCATCTAGTTCCCTCTAGTGTCCAATTTTGGATTTGTTTTTGCAAAGGAATTGGGAATTCTGGGAATTACAGGACTAGCCATCCTGAGGACACATGATTGGGAAAGGCTGTAATATACACTTACCATAGAATAAGTTCTATTGAATTCAATGGGAGCTACCCCTGGGTGGGGAAATATATCTTGTGGGTGAGGCTTAGTGAATGTAATGGGAATTCACCTTTCAGTAAATATATACTGTATAGGATTGCGCTGCATGGATTACCTTAAAAAAAATCAAAGAAGTGTGTTTCTTATACAATTTTCATTTATTTTAATGCAGCTAGGAAACCAAAATGTACTGAAATAATTTAATCTGAACCTATCCCTGAGCTGTTTTTATTTACTCTCATCAAATTGAACAACTTTATGAACTAAAATTAAAATTAGCATTTAAAAGTAGACACCACAGAAAAAGTATGAAAATGAGACCTTTTCTCATGTCAGTTGAATAACATCTCAATTGCACATTCATCTAGAGCAGGACTTTCCAAAGTTTTCCCACGGCGACACACCAACCGCCGTTGGTGTGTCGCCGTGGGAAAACCCGGAAGTGCTGCCATTGCGGCAGTGCACAAAAACCCGGAAGCGCTGCTGCCGCTTTCGGGTTTTTGTGCGCCACCGTTGGTGTGTCGCCACGGGAAAACCCAGAAGCGCTGATGATGATCAGCGCTTCCGGGTTGTGTGGCGACACACCAGACTGTGTGTGGCGACACACTTTTGTGTCGCCACACACAGTTTGGAAAGCTCTGATCTAGAGTGACATTACAATGTATGATTTCTCAAAGGTGGTTAAAAAGGGGAGGTAGGAGTAGCTTATTCTCATGAGTTTATTCCTAAGATTAATAAAACAAAGCAACTTATAAAAAATAAAAATAAGATAACTACTAATAAACTCTAATAAATAGTGTTTATATACTGTTAATATACTGTTTATATACTGTTATAAATAGTGTTTATATACTGTTAACAACGTTCCACGTGCATCATGCTGGCCACATGACCGTGGAAGCATCTTCGGACAGCGCTGGCTCTTCGGCTAACAAACGGAGATGAGCACCGGCCCCTAGAGTCGGAAACGACTGCACAAATGTGCAGGGGGAACCTTTACCTTTTACTGTTAATAAATATCCCTCATTCTAAATTATAATAACATTATATTATTCCCATTCCCATTTGTGTTTTTTCTATTATCCTCAGTAATTAAATACCATTTCCATTTGCAATATTTCAAGGACCTATATCCTGGTTTTATATATATAGAAACTACAAGAAAATCTACTTTCTAAAGATTAAAGGAATTATAATATCCCCCCAGTTCCACTACATGCAGGGACTCAGTAAAGCTCATCAACTAGTTTCATTGGACCATTTCAAAAATAAGAAGCAAATAACAGTTTTTCAGAGCAAGAAATTGATTTAATTAAGAAATTAAATTGACCACACAGTGTACTTTATTTCTTATTCTAAACATTTTTATTGTGCTCTTCAGTTGATAAATCCCACAAGAAGCTTCCACAAGAAAACACTGGACAGCTGCAACAGGCAATTCAAAGAATTAGTAATAATACACATTCATTTATTCATCTTCTACTCACAGAACAGTTAGTTTTGATTATCTTGAAGAGCAGAAACAGTCCAGTGCAAGACCCAATAACAGCTAAGAATTTGTCTCTTTTCTGTCAGACACATTTGCCTGACAGACATATTTTTAAATAGTTCCAAATTTAAAAAGCTTGTCTTTTCTCTAAAACTCTTCGAGGCAATAAATTTATTAGACTAATTCAAGATCAGAAAATAATGTGCAAATCTTTTATGACAAAGTGAAAGTAAATGTAGATTTTAAGAATCATTACCTGAGGAATATGTTATTAAGAATATGGAATAAATATAAACCCAGACGGTGTCCAAAGATATCTTTATTGACATCCACGCAAGAAGCATTTTATAGAAGAGAAACAGCAGATAAAGAACAATGGTAAACATATGAGGACTTATTAATACAAGATAACGAAGAAATGAAGATGAAGACAAGAGAGCAATTAGTGACATAAGGAGATTCTTTTCAGTGGTTTTCTTATAATCAGATGAAAGAGAGGTTTAATATGGACAAAAGGACAATTGGAATTGAGAAGGAGAAAACAGAATTTGAAATAGACTTATGTACAAAGGATGATCATATAATAGCTAAAATGTACAAATTGTTACTAAGGTTTGAAACAGAGGATGAACAGGTTAAAGACTGTATGGTAAAATGAGCTGCAAACTTTGGTTACAATATTAATATGGATATATGGGAGAAAATGTGGGGAACTGGTGTTAAATTTACATTGGGTCATAATTTAAGAGAGAACTTTTATAAAATGATGTACCGATGGTATAGGACACCAGCTAAATTGTCTAAAATGTATAAAGGAATATCAAATAAGTGTTGGAAGTGTGAAAAGGAAGAGGGGACTTTTTACCATGCATAGTGGACTTGTGAAAAAGCAAAGGAATTTTGGGTGCTAATTTATACAATGATGCAAAAGATACTGCGGATTAATATTATGATGAAACCAGATTTTATTGGGCTTTATGGATGTTGAACTAGAAAATAAATATGGGAAACTAATATTGTGTGTGGTAACTGCGGAAAGATTATTGTAAGCATAAAGATGGAAGAATAATGAAATACCCACACTAAAGGATTGGATTATAAAATTGACGGAGCTTGCAGAAATGGAAAGCTGACTAGTTTGGTCAGGGAAAAAACAATTAAGATTTTTTTTAAGACCGGAAGCCTTATATGGACTTTTTGCTGAAAGAAGACAAGACAGAACTGATGATTTGGGGATTTGGGGATTAAAAAGGATTAAAGAGGGAGGGGAAAGAGTAAGATGGCAATTACTTGATAGAAAGAAGGGTGGAAGTCAAAATTCTATGTTTTCTTTCTTTTCTTTCTTTTCTTTACTTCTTTTCCTTTTTCTAATTCTTCCTTCTTTTTCTTATTTCTCTTTTTATTTTTTATACTTTTATTACATTGTAAAATTCTAATAAAATATTTTTTAAAAAGAAAGAAAACAATGTGTGAATCTTTGAACTCTTCACTAGGCAAGTTAACCTACAAAGTGAACCAAAGGGGAAAGTGCTAATGTTCAAGCACTTAGTGCCTAAAATGGGATGGGATGGGATGGGATGGGATGGGATGGGATGGGGATGGGATGGGATGGGATGGGATGGGATGGGATGGGATGGGGTGGGGTGGGGTGGGGTGGGGATGGGATGGGATGGGGTGGGGTGGGGATGGGATGGGATGGGATGGGATGGGATGGGATGGGATGGGGTGGGGTGGGGATGGGATGGGATGGGATGGGATGGGGTGGGGTGGGGTGGGGTGGGGTAGGGATGGGGTGGGGTGGGGATGGGGTGGGGTAGAGTGGGGTTGGGATGGGATGGGATGGGATGGGATGGGATAGGATAGGATAGGATAGGATAGGATAGGATAGGATAGGATAGGATAGGATAGGATAGGATAGGATACAAATGTTTAAGGTACTGAAGTGGTTTCAGGTTGCAACTAGAACTGAACTGCTAGATTTGCAGGCAGTAGTTGATGCTTTACATTTTTAACAAATATAAATCCAGCTGTAACTTAAAACTACCTGCATCATTAGAGAAATAAAGTCACTTGAGGCATCAAAACAAAGCAGACTCAGTCATTACAGTGCATATCGGTGCATTACACTGCATATCAGACATTTTTTAAATTTGGTTTCTGCCCAAGATGAGAGAAGAATATTGTGCTTGCATTCCTACATATTTTGGAACAAAATCAAATGGAAAGCATTTGACACTCAATCAATTCTTAAGAAGATTCTATCTCAGCAGGAATGGTCCAAACACAGAGGAGCTGGGCTTCTGCATCCTGGAATACCACATGGATTCCAAAGAGCACACATACATCAAACTAAAAAGGGAAAAACATAAAATTGAATATATTTCACATTGAAGAATTGCTTGTTTTTAGAACCATTTGGAGAATGCCCACATGAGAATTATTTTCTAAAACTCAATGGCCCTTTATCATTGTGGCTTGACTGAGGCTAAAATTTCATTAATATTATAAATCTGACTTTTATCAATGTCCTAGAAAATTAAACATGGTGTAATACGGTTACCAAATGTCTGAATAATACATTTTTTCCTAGGGAATTAAAGCAACTGATCCATTCCAGTTGCTTAGATTGATCCTTGTTTGTGAGATATAAAATGCACACTGTTTAATATTTAAAGTGAACTTGTACTACACTGAGAGCAGATATGTTACAAAGAATAAGATACTCAGGCTTTGAATATGAATTCCATTTTAGCTCTAAACTAATACTGCAGGTTTTATTTATTTATTTATTTATTCAATATGTATGTCTGCCCATCTCACTGTAGGGTAGCTACAACATATAAAAACACAATATAAATAAGCATTCAAACCACAGTACAGTACATTGTCTTGTAAAAACATTGTCTGTCACAGTCTACCTTTAATTTTGGAGGGGAAAAAAGCATCACCCAAAATTGGTCTTTTTGTCACCAAATCTCAGCAGTGCAATTTTAGGATGCAGGAGAGCTGCAAGCAACCCATAGCTGCCAATCCCAACTTTAGGCAATGTTGCCTAATGAGAAAAATTGTCTATAAGGGCTGAAGTCGGTAATGTAGGAATCACCAATTCCTAGGCTAGGCAGAACAACAATGTAAACGCTGAGATATCCCCCAGTCTCAAGGATGGGAAGAGAACAGCCAAATTTCCATTGACTTAAAATGTTGGAGGAAAATGCCTAGAACTTAAATCCTGCAAGAGGTGTGATTTCTGTGTTCTGTGCATATATGGATTCTTCCAGTCTGCAATAAAACTGCTTATCCAGTTATGGTTTGCATTTAACCTTCTGCTGTAAGCAAATTCTGGAATAAGGGATGAAATTACTACAGAATCAAGATTTACTGCCAGGGAGGAAGGGAGTCAGAAAAAACAAGATGGCACCTATGCCTGTATGATCACAGCCCTTTTTTTTTTTTACATGCATTGCACAGCTACCATCCTCTTTTTTAAAATAATAATAATAATAATAATAATAATAATAATAATAATCTTAACATATACAATTAACAAAAAAAATCTTTAAAGAAAAAAAGTAGTAGAAACCAAAAGAAAAAAAGAAAATAGAAAAGAAACAACCCGAAAGAAAGAAAGAAAGAAAGAAAGAAAGAAAGAAAGAAAGAAAGAAAGAAAGCTTATATTTTATACTTATCAATAGTCACTTGCTTACTAATAAATACACTACTATAATATAATCAGTATAAAATATGGCTGTAAATTATCACAAGATCTCTGCCATAGTAACACATATTGCTACATCCTTTGATTAATAAAAAAATATCGTCTTTTCCATAAAACTTACACCATGTTGCACATCTGAAGGGGGAGGGAAAGAAATGGGGGAATGTGTTGGTAAAAGGTACCCCCGCATACACGTTGTGGCCCATGGTTTCTCAGATCCCTTCAAAGGTTCCCCCCGCACATTTCTGCAGTCGTATCCGACTCTAGGGGCCGGTGCTCATCTCCATTTGTTAGCCGAAGAGCCAGCGTTGTCCGAAGACGCTTCCATGGTCATGTGGCCGGCATGACACACGCGGAACGCTGTTACCTACCCACCGAAGTGGTACCTATTCATCTACTTGCATTTGCATGCTTTTGAATTGCTAGGTTGGCAAGAGCTGGAGCTAATGCGGGAGCTCACTCCGCACGCAGGGCTAGGGATTCGAACCTCCTAACTTGCGATCTTCCGATCGACAAGCCTGGCGTCTTACCCGCTGAGCCACCACGCCCCTACATTCAATACCAAATCTCTGAGATGCCCCTCCCCCATACATATAAACTGCTGAAAATGTCCTTGTAAGAAAACATTCACAGCAAGTTGATTTGACCCCTAGTGGCGACAGGGAGAAGACTCAGTCAGGGACCTGCGGCCCAATAAACCAAATGCTTCTATTCACCAATCATATCTCAAAGACGATATGGCTAGCATGCTGACCTAGTAGGAAGGGATAAATAATAATACGGTCACACTGATGGGTTTATCTAAAAATTCTGAGGTCACACTGCAATTTCCACTATGTCTGCCTTTTTCTGTGTCTTGTCTTTGCATTGTACTGGGCCAAAGGAATATAAGCTCTGGTTCTACTTTTGTTCAGGGCTGCTCAGCTTTGCTAGGAGCCCAGTATATACTGTATGCATGTCAATACAATTATGTTGTATCTTCAAAGTGATTTGGTTGCTTTAGGTGAGCCAGGATTTGGCCACAACTTAACCTTTAGTTAGGAAGTAACATTTTCATGGGAAAGTCTAAGTCACCTAGTCTGTCTACAGCAGTGTTTCTCAACCTTGGCAACTTCAAGACGTGTGGACTTCAACTCCCAGCATTCCCCAGCCAGCCATGCAGGTTGAGAAACACTGGTCTACAGCATAAAGCCTACATGATGCACCTTCCAGTATAGGAGGGAGAGAGAAGTTCAGTTCATGAAGAAGGAGGAACTGCAAATGATGGACAGCCCTGAGAGTTTCAGTTTAACCAATAGGAGGCATATTTTATAGAGACATGTAAAATAACCATTCCTAGAAAGGAAGGGAGAGAAACCTGCAGAATCTCTCCACTAACTAACTTGACATTAGTTACCCCTAGTGGTCAACACATTTAGAGGTGTAGAAAGCTGGTGCATGCAGTCTTGCAGGATTCGCATACCACGTGCTGAACTCAAACTAAAAAAAGCCAAAACCCACCAAGGCTTTGCACAGTGTATCACTCAGCAGGGCCAGCTCTAGGCTAAGGCTAAGTAGGCACTAGCCGAGGGGCGCCAATTTTTTTTTAATCCCTTTATTTTTATAAATAACTCAAGGAGGTGAACATACCTAATACTCCTTCCTCCTCCTATTTTCCCCACAACAACCCTGTGAGGTGAGTTGGGCTGAGAGAGTGACTGGCCCAAGGTCACCCAGCCGGCTTTCATGCCTAAGGCGGGACTAGAACTCTCAGTCTCCTGGTTTCTAGCCCAGCACCTTAACCACTAGAACAAACTGGTCTATTTTAGGGGGCGCCAAAATGGAAAAGACTTCAGAAAAACACAAAAATGCAAAAAGCAGTGACAGCACACTCTGTGAGCCAGCGCACCTGCTCAAGGGTTAAATATAATTTTGCAGAATTGTTGCCATATGACAACAATGGGTGCTGATGTAATTAAAATTACTTACTGTGTAAATAGGGTGAAAATGTCCGAGAAAAGAAAAAAAATTGTCTGGGCCTGAAAATTGTAAGTGTAAAGCTCAAAAAGTCGAAGAAAAAAAGAAACAAGAGGGCACCTTTTTGAAATTCCTAACAAAATCAGAAGATGAGGCAAACCTTAGGGTCACCAGAAGATGACTCCACTCCGTAAGATCAGTCCATTTTCATTCAGATCTATTATATTCTTTCTCTTTCTTTTGGTTTCACAGATCCACAATGTACCTATTTTCTTTCTTTCGTTTCATTTATTAGTTCATGTTCTTCATATACTCCTTTTACATCCCAAGTTGCAATATTCTGTATACCGTGGTTGTCACTGGATGGGTCCATAAATATTTACCTCAGATGCCTATCACAACTTTCATCAGTTAAGACTGCCATATAATGCTTTTTAGTGAGGTTTTCCAAGCACGTTCACACATTTCTATGCAAGCTAAGATCACCAATCTAGAGACTATCTTGCAAACCCACATATTGTTGCCTGCATTCCACCAGCTACAAGACAGAGTGATGTAATGACGCTCAAAATACTAATGTAATAATTTCTTCATACAATTCATATGAAGGTAGATTGTGTGGCTTCTAGATCCTTAACGCCAGATTTCATAATAGCTGTATTCACTCATCACACTATGGCATCATATGGTTTGGTCTGACTTAATGTGATGCATAAAACCCACCCTTGTGGTCTGTAAACCATGAATAGAATTATCTGTGAACTAGGTTACTATGGTTTGTTCAATAAATCATCATTAAAACAAATAATGACTAAGCAAAATGTATGAATTTATCATACAAGCATGTCTGTAATAAGTCCCATCAATTGTTTTTCCTTCCTAAGAAAGAGTTTTAGGAAAGTAATTTGTAGCAGAGAAGAGATGGGAGGAAAAGTGCTGCTTAATGTTTTCAGTATCTGCTGCACCCCCATGTTTATTTTACCTTCACAGCTGCTCCATCTATTGGATTCCAAAAATATACATGGATTTGCCCAGTGCTGTATCAGACCTATCCTAATGCATCCTATGATAGGGTCTTCCTCTCCTGGGTGTTTCAGGTATTCGGGAGATGAGAGTCTGAAGTGCCAAAAAGCTGCAGAGATGAATGTTTCATAAGGAACTGGGACTTACCTGAAATATTTATCAGAAACATTCCTGGACAAATATTCTTTCCTTCTGCATTCATGATCTCACTGGGGCATACCAAAGCCATCTTCTCACCCTTGAAATTAACTGGCTGCTGAGCCATTTTTAAATGTCTGGTTTAATACTGGACACTTTGCATGAGGGACAGAGGTGCCAAGGCAGGGCTTTCCAAAGTTTTCCTGCGGCGACACACCAACCGCCATTGGTGTGTCGCTGCAGGAAAACCCGGAAGTGCCGCCGTTGCGGCAGCGTGCAAAAACCCGGAAGCGCTGCTGCCGCTTTCGGTTTTTGCGCGCTGCCATGGCTGCGGCGCTTTCGGATTTTTGTGCGCCGCCGTTGGTGTGTCGCTGCGGGAAAATCCGGAAGCGCTGATGACGTGCCATCAGCGCTTCCGGATTTTGACGCGACACATCTGGGCCCCGCAGGCGACACACTTTTGTGTCGCGACACACACTTTGGAAAGCTCTGAGCCAAGGTATCCAGTAGTGAAAGAGCTGCTGCAGCTATGAGAGAAACAAGCCAGGCAAGTGAATCCTGGTGGTTAGCGAGGTAGAAACCTGTACCTTTCTTTCCTTGGCTGCTCTTGCCTTTATCATGTTTCTTTTGTAAATAGGAATAGCCACCTGGTTCACACATTGTGCTAATCCATAGTTTGTTTAACCATCATAAGCCACAGTGACCAGGCTCACACATCATGCTAAACCAAAACCATATAGACCATTTGATTGATTTGCACAATGTATAAACCCAGCTGCAGTGTGATTTTTGGTTTTGTTTATACATATCGTGGTAAGGCAGATATCTGAGTCTGTCATTGCTAATTAGTGCTTGAGTGGAATATAACTGCAGGCGTTTCTCATCAATGGCAGGTGAGAAAAGCCTGCAGTTGTGAAACAAAGCACCGTCTTGCTCTTTGCTCCTGTTGAAGTCTTGTTTGTGTGCTGGGGCTGGATGATTTTCCTTATGTTTTTCTAAACAGGCCCCAGAGCCAACAATGACAGAGATAATAAATACTGTGGATTTGGCAGAATCTAGAATACAGTACAAGATTAAGAATGTATTAATTACAGACTATATGATGAGCCAGTCAGAGTGCTGGAGGTTTCAAATGCAATTTTAGCACAGATGGCAATGTTACTGAAGAATGGGGTAAAGCTTGGATGAAGGAAAAGCTCTCCTCAGGTAAACTTTGTTTCTTCAGAATTTCACATTGTGCATGGTGTCTCTTTGAGTGAGATGGGCAGTGACGAAATTCAATCAATCATTCAATACATAAATAAATAAATGGTGTGATCTATTTAAAAGCTTGGACAATGTAGTCTTTTGGACATTCCCTAAGAACTAGAACAATTGTGGGATAGAAAGCAGGCAACATGGGGGGTGGGGAGAAGAAGTCTCATCAAATGGGATTGATACTATCAATTCATTATCCTGTATCAATGCAAATCTGATTTTATGAAAGGCTCACAAGGAGAATGTGAGTAGATAAAATAACAGTTGTCAAAGAGACATTACACTGTATTGTAGTTTAAATGATGCTAGCAGCCATTATGGCTCATTTTTGTTACATCTTTTTTTTAACCTAAACATCATCCCAAGTGCTACGTAAGTGAAGCTTTTTCTATAATTTTATCAAATGTGCACATAAGAGCATTTTAAAGTTCAATTGATTCCAAGAAATTTTGGCTTTCACAGTGCAAAATAGACTGTTCTATTTTTTTCAAAACAGGTACTGGTACTACCCTTCAAGCCAAAATAGATTTACTCTGAAATAAGTCTTCTTTTGTTCACTAGAGTTTGTTGTTGTTGTTCAGTCGTTTAGTCGTGTCCGACTCTTCGTGACCTCATGGACCATAGCACGCCAGGCCTTCCTGTCCTCCACTCTCTCTCGGAGTTTACTCAAATTCATGTTCATTACATCGGTGATGCTATCTAACCATCTCATCCTCTGCCGTCCCCTTCTCCTTTTGCCTTCAGTCTTTCCCAGCATCAGGGTCTTTTCCAGTGAGTCCTCTCTTCGCATTAGGTGGCCAAAGTATTTGAGCTTCAGCTTCACTATCTGTCCTTCCAATGAGCAGTCAGGGTTGATTTCCTTTAGGATTGACTGGTTTGACCTCCTTGCAGTCCAAGGGACTCTCAAGAGTCTTCTCCAGCACCACAGTTCGAAAGCATAAATTCTTCGGCGCTCAGCCTTCCTTATGGTCCAACTCTCACAGCCATACATTACTACTGGAAAAACCATAGCTTTAACTATACGGACAAGGTGATGTCTCTGCTTTTTAATATGCTGTCTAGGTTTGCCATAGCTTTCCTCCCAAGGAGCAAGCGTCTTTTAATTTCATGGCTGCAGTCACCGTCTGCGGTGATCTTGGAGCCCAAGAAAATAAAATATGTCACTGCTTCCATTTCTTCCCCTTTTATTTGCCAGGAAGTGATGGGAGCAGATGCCATGATCTGAGTTTTTTTAATGTTGAGTTTCAAGCCAGCTTTTGCACTCTCCTCTTTCACCCTCATCAAGAGGCTCTTTAGTTCCTCTTCACTTTCTGCCATTAGGGTGGTATCGTCTACTTATCTGAGATTGTTGATATTTCTCCCGGCAATCTTAACTCCGGCTTATGATTCATCCAGCCCGGCATTTCTCATGATGTACTCTGCATATAAGTTAAATAAGCAGGGTGATAATATACAGCCTTGTCGTACTCCTTTCCCAATTTTTGAACCAGTCGGTTGTTCCATGTCCGGAAACTAAATTTTAGATGGAGAAACTAAATCACTAGAGTTTATTCCCAAGTAAATGTGTCACCTTGGTGTCTTTCTTCTTAAGACTTTTTTTGTGTTAGGATAATCAGTGAAATCACTTGGGGCAGACTTAAAGGGTTTCCTCATATGGACAGAATGGGAAAGACTAGGAGCCTTAACAATCCTGTAACATATTTTGATTGATTTGTTTAAACATCTGACTTAAGATCAGAGGTGAATGTGAACTGGGGAAAAAAACCTAGTTGTTAAATAAGGTAAGGTAAGGTTTCCCCTTCCAGTCATATCCAGCTCTATGGGGCGGCGCACATCTCCGATTCTCGGCTGAGGGAGCCAGCGTTGTCCATAGACGCTTCCGTGGTCATGTGGCCAGCATGACTGAACGCTGAGGCGCACAGAACGCTGTTACCTTCCCACAGGAGTGGTACCTATTTATCTACTTGCATTTTTACGTGCTTTCGAACTGCTAGGTTGGCAGGAGCTGGGCGAGAATGGGAGCTCACTCCGTTACGCAGTGCTTCTGGGTCTCGAACTGCCAACCTGCCATCCTTTCGTTTGACAGTCAGTAGTCTTAACCGTTACGCCACTGCGCTGCCCTAGTTGTTAAATAGCAAGAACAAAGACTCGTGATGCTCCTTTCTTTCATCCTGGAGTGATCACCTTATTAATATCGGAGTAAGTATTTGCATTATGTGGAAGTCACAATTTCATATAGAAAGACAATAATCTACCCAAAGAAGTTCACAAACAACTAGGGCTGGAAAACACTGGATTGCTGTATTTTTGTAAATGGTGGTTCTTCCCTGAATTTTGATTGTATATACTAGCTGGGCATTCACACACACACACACACACACAAACACACACACACACCTATGTCCATTTTTCTGATTCTCAGAGCCTCAAAACCATAATTTGGTGACCATTTTTCAGCAGAAACACATGATTTTTATGGGAAAACCCATTTTTAAAAAGCATTTAAGCCTTTTTAAGATTAGCAAACCCAAAAATATCACCCTAAACCCACTACAAAGAAACTCTCACTCCTTCTACTTGTTAGGATTATCGGAAGTCAACTCAGCTTTGTCTCACAAACATATGGGATGACTTTTCTACTGAAGCGTATCTCTACTGTGTTTGTGAGAGGTGCCTGGGTCAACTGACTTCCTGTTTCCTGCTCCTTCTTGGGTCTTTTAGGGCCATCCTCCATATTCCCTTCTTACTAAGCACACGTGCCACTCAGGGGGGCCACATGGCTATGTGGGTCTCATCCGAAATATCTCGCTTGCACACAGACTGGAGATGATTAAGCCTTTCTACCATGAAACTGCTTGTACCCAAGATCTACTGAATAAACATGTAAGCTATCTTTATTTTTCTTCAACTAACTAATGTGTGAAGACTGTTTTATTTCTGAACATTAATTAAGCTGTATGTGCAAGTCTTTTCTGGGCGCTTCTACTCTGCAAGATTGTTGTTAGCTGCTTGGAGTGTTTTTCTAACCTTCCAGACTCCAACACTACTCACTACTCCATCACAATAGCCCTCAGCCATCCTCCCACCAAAAATTAAGAAGTATGTCTCCCCAAATACAGAAAGTTTGTCAATTCCTGGTGCTCATCACAGTGATGTAGCATATTTATTTCATTTGAACAGAGATAAAATATTTTTCCCTTTTGTGTCATTGACCAGAATTTGAGAATGCCAAAGGAGAGGCCTTTAATTTAATTCCAAGCTTGGCTTTTATATTATTCTGTCTCCTGATGGCTTGAGTCCTAATCTGGGGGAGAAACTAGTAATTTTTTAAAAAAGTGTTTTTCACCCAAGTGGATAGGACACTTTCAGCAGAGAAAGAAAATCAAGAGAATTTCTTTAAATGTTGTTCTATTAAACTTGAAAAACATTACAATTAACATTAGTTTAAAAAATCTTAATAGTTTTTGGTATCATATATAAACTAAATATACCATTACATACCATTCATAAGAGACAATAGAAAAGCCAGAACACCAGAACACCTCTTGGCCAGCAATCAACAACGAGATATGCAAAGATTAACAGCAAGATTAGCAGCAGAGGAGCAATCAAACAACACAATAGACCCTAATCAAGGAACTATTAACTCAGTCATTCAGCCAAGCAGCAAACAACAACTCAATCAAGTTACTACCAAGGAGAGTACAACACCCCCACCAACACAGGCAGGACAAGCCAGGGTATATAAACAGAGAGCAAGTTCCACTCCCTTTTCGCACTGAAGATGTTGCCTAGCCTGGCAATGAAACGTCTGCAAGAAAACAACAAGGCTCAGAGAGCACCATGGACTCCATAAACTAAATAGCAATATTACAATATAAATATATTACTATTACATAAAAATTGGTATTTAAAAAAAGAAACCTAACCTATTAATATTAAAAAAAAATGAGAAATCAGGGAAAAATTAAAAACATATACTAAACTACCTAAAGAACAAAAACAAGAGACAAGGAAAAAGACAAAGGAAAAAAAGGAAATAGGAAGGGAAATTTAAAAACCACTATAAACAAGAAAGTAAAAAAAAAAAGCAAAACATCTAAATACCTAAATTATATCTATTTCTATATGCATGTTTGTGTGCATAATGTGCCAATTTAAAAATTGTTAATTAGAAAGATATCAGATTACAGAGTCCTCGCTTACTGACTGTCTTGTTTAACGACCATTCGAAGTTACAACGATTGGGAAAAAACAGCTCTGCCACCAGTCCTTGCATTTATGGTTGTTGCAGCATCCCACAGTCACGTGATCACCATTTGTGAGCTTCACAACTGGCTTCCAACAAACAAAATTAATGGAGAACACAAAAGTGAAATCACAAGTCATGGTCATGTGATATCTCACTTAACCACGGTGTTTCACTTAACGATGGAAGTGGAAGTGACGTCATAAGACCGGTGCGGTCACATGATTTTTTGCTTAGTAGCCACGGAGTTTAGCAATGGAATTGCAGTTCCCAATTGTGGTTGGTAAGCGAGGCCTGTATTAAAATGATCTAACTTCATTTTTTTTCAATGCCGTGTTCCAGTTTTTACAGAAGGAATTGAACCTAGACCATACAGGTTACTGATAGAAAACGCTGGACATTTTAAAAAGAAAAGTTATTTGATTTTACTTTTGTGCTGTATTTTTTCAAATTTTGCTGGTCACTGACCGAATAAACAGTAATTTTTTCTTTCTTTAAAAGAAAAGTGTATTTCCTTGTTCAACTGCCACCCCCTACCACTACTACCAGAAAAAAAAAAGCTTTGTGTTTCTGTCTTCAGGGAAACCATTTGGGAGCTAGAACTCCATTTCCCACTTTGGAGGGGCCAAAAATCACAGTTGGGCATGAGTGGCGAATGAAAGGGCGCAGCACATGCCCTGCACACACAGTTCTGCCAATTGTTAGCAATGGTGGTTGGAGTGGGCTCCGGGGCCATAAAGAAGTGGGCTAGGCCCTGCAAACCACTTGGAATTTAAAGTATACCTAGGTCCTTTAGACGTTGCTTTCCTCTGATAAAAATGGGGCATCCCTCTAGTTGCAGTTGTTTTTTATATCCTGTCCAATATTTTGCTTGCCCACTTTAATGCCTCTCTCTCTCCCTCATTAAGATGCTTAACATCCACAAGGAAAGCTATTAGAGTCTGACCTTCTACTCAACTGCCTTGTAAGTCCCTTGTTGCCTTTTCTAATAAGCAGAACACTAACACGTTTTTTTAAAAAAACTTGTTTTCCTAGGGATCACAGTCACTTTCTAAACAAGATCCTCTTTGCCTGAGAACACACGTACATGCTTAATTATGAAATAGGGATATTGGTGTTTGGAGAAAGGGGGAAGAAGAAATTCTTCAGCCAAACAACTGACACAGAAGTGGTTGACAAATTGTTTAGGCCAAATTATTGATGTGAACAACAATACGGCTCTGTGTTGATTTTTCCAATGCATATATTAACAGCCATACATGGGAAACAAATGCTGCTTTGTGGCAAATGAATTATGTAAATGCAATTTATAGCATTAATTTGGACGTGTAAATTTAATCCACGCAAACATAAAAAGGGTTTTCGTGCAATGAATATTTCAAAGGCAGTTTAATACATTTAAAATAAATATTGAGCAGCTGATGGGAGGGGCAAGCATGCTCTCCACATCACAAAAGCTGCTTTAAAACAATCATTTAAGGGCCTAATGAACATTTACTACCTTGGGATCTTAACTCCTAAGTAAATGGGGCTTTTAAGAGATTCGTTGTGCAGCCTATACAGGTGCCAGATATTGGAGGCTGCACATCACAAAAGTACATTGTAAAATGTATTAGGGAAGCAAGTCTGACTATATTTAAAAGGTACTTTTAATAGAGCATGAACTAAACATTACAAATCTTTCAGTGGTGAAGCACATTTAATAGATGATCATTCAGCATCAACATTTTAATTCAGTGGGTATTTCTTTTCATGTTGCCAGATTTTTATTCAATTTACCAATCAGGAGTCTGTTTCCTCAAATTTTTAGTGGTCATGCTCTTATTCGATATACCCAGCTTTAATCAAAATGTAAGAATTGGATTGTAAATTGACTGAGAAGCACATAGGATATAGTAGAATGAGTCTCCAAATATCTCGGCCTAGACTATATCTAGGTTACCATAAGGATATTCTATATAAGAATGTTAGGAAGAACTTTTCAACAACGTTCAGTGACTAACCACACATTCTTTTTATCATCACATTTAATTTTAACAGTAAAAAAGTATTTGTTTTTACATGTTGATTGAAGCAACGTAACATTTTCTTTTACTGCCTAACAGGAGATACTGTAAATGTTCATATGAACCTTTTCCATTTAGGGATGGGAAGATCAGTTTATTTACAGGCTTTGTCCATTTCATAAGTTTATGAATGTTCACATCTGCCCTGAAGTTCATTAGTAAAGAGTTTGCTTCTCAAGGTCCCTACCCACATATGGCTAGTAGGGATCTTTCTGTGCTTAACTTTATCAACCATGCAGTCTTCAGGAACATCATTCTGCTGATAAAGAACTGAAAATCATTGACCAGAAATGAAGATCATGTCCTTTTTGAATAGGCCCCCAAAAGGACAGATTGGCTGTTGAACCACCAGTCTTTGATGCTTTTGGTTCCTGGACAGCACACTACCAAAATGTGGCAGGAAATGCCTAGAGGAGTTCTAATGTTATTTTAAGTTTTTCACTCAAAATCAAGGTGTTCTAAGTGAAAGCTGTGGTTCACGTACAGTGCACACATTTGTGATCTTTCAAGACTTTATCCCCTAGAAAGAGTGCAAAAATTTTAGCACATTTCTTTTACTATCCTGAGGAGTGCTGAATTGGACTGGGATTAATCAAGGCACAAGATTGGATGCTGATTTTCAATGACTGGTAAAAAAAATAATTTTCTCTCCATTAGGGTTAGCTCCTTTAGACTTCATTATTGTAATTGGCAGTAAACTATGGAGTAGAAAATTCTTTTTTAAAAAATTTTTATGAAATATTTTTTTCATAAGTAAAAAACAAATCTAAAAAGAAAGAAAGAAAGAAAGAAAGAAAGAAAGAAAGAAAGAAAGAAAGAAAGAAAGAAAGAAGAGAGAGAGAGAGAGAGAGAGAGGAAGGAAGGAAGGAAGGAAGGAAGGAAGGAAGGAAGGAAGGAAGGAAGGAAGGAAGGAAGGAAGGAAGGAAGGAAGGAAGGAAGGAAGGAAGGAAGGAAAAAAGATAAAGTGCAAATAAAAAGAAAAACAAAAAGAGAGAGATACAATAGATAACTTCCCACCTTCTTTTCAACAGATATTAACAAACCCATCATCTCCTCTCCCTTTTAACTATTCCAGAAATCCCTTCATCCCGTTATTTAATCACCCTCTTTTTCAATCATTAAATTCATAAATTATCATTTCACTTTTTTCTTCTTTTAGCAAAAAGTCCATAAAAGGTTTCCAGTCTTTTAAAAAAGTACTTATTGTTTCCTCCCTGACCAAATAGGTCAGTTTTGCCATTTCCAACAAACGATCCATTCCTCCATTGTGGGAATTTCAATACTCTTCCATTTTTTTTAAAGTTTTTATTTTAAAAAAAACAAAGATAAAAAACTACAAAAAACAGAAAAAACACTACAAACAAAAAAAAACACTAAAAGTGTAAAAACATAAAAGAAAAAACTTTTAGAAAGTTACATACATACTGGTGACTTCCAGCTTTCAACAGCAAGAATATACAGCAATTCCCATATACAAACCCTTCCTCTATATCAAACCATCATCACATTATTTCTATAAATCCCTCAATTTACACATATACAAACCTCTAATACAATTGCTCCTTCCCCTTACATAATATATATATATATATATATATATATATACATATATTTAAATTTCTACTTCAAACTTCCCTCCCTCTTAAAAAATAATCCATTTAATTTTTTTTCTTTCTACTACTATTCTATATACTTCTGTCTACACAATAGGCATCAAATTATAGAAATAGATAAATTGTCTGCCTTTATAATAAACAATCTTAACCCAATTAGATCTGAAAAACAGTGTAAAACATTATTATATCTTATCTATATCCTTTAAGTTTTACATATGCTCTTCCACTTTTGTGCATATAATAATCTTGCTGCCATTACCATATACAAAATCAATCTTCCATGAGTCTTCTCTAATTCACTATCCATAAGTTCTCATTTAAAAAATTCTGGTTTCAACTATGGAGTGGAAATTTCCTGAACTGGGGCTCACTCTTGAATTTGTGATTAGCATGGGGCTCTTTATAGCTGACACAACAACAATACAAAGGATCATATATATTGTTTATTAAAAAGATTGAAGTGGGATGCCTTCTGAAGTAATTACTCCATCAACCTGTGCAAAAACTATCCTCCTGCGAAATACTGCTCCAGTTTAACAGTCCCTTGTCAGAAAAGGACTCGATGCTGACTCATTTTAATGCTCTCTTTAACCTTATCCTTGGAGATATTTGCAGATTTTACTCTTGAAGGGCATTTGTCCATATGGATTGGGGGAAGACAAACTATTGTCCAATGTACTTTTACACTGGTTATTTTATAGAGATCTCCATACAGAATTTAGTATTCCAGGCAGATTAATTCTACCGACTGTTTCTTGCTGGAGCAAGAACAACAAATGAAGTGATGTTCTGTGTAATAGCCTGCGCTATTCAACCTACCTAGTCAATGTCATTTATTCTTGTTTTGCCTTGAGTTGCAATTCTAAAGCCTTTTTTCTCTCAAACGTACGGATATTCTTATTTTATATGCTGCCTGATCATAATCAATATCGACAACATATTTCAATGTTCCCAATGCAGACTTTCATATTACAAAAAATAGTTTATTTCAGATGTTAATATTTAGGGTGCAGATGGGCAATATACATATACGGATACACATACGCTGCTCAGTACCCCTTTTGAGCAATCCAAAGCACCCTTAGAAGTTTGTCCTTAGCCATGATGTCATTAGTCAAGTCCCCTACAGACCCTGATCAAAATAATTAAGGAAGATTTGATATAAGATGTTTTTCCATCAGTCTTGATTGCTAAAATGAATACATTCTTTTCATATATATATATATATATATATATATATATATATTCATTCATTCATTCATTCATTCATTCATTCATTCATTCATTCATTCATTCATTCAATTTGTATGGCTGCCCATCTCACCTAAGTGACTCTGGGCAGCTTACAACAGTTAAAAAGAGCAATCCAATAAAAAGTTAAAAACCAATATAGAAACTTATAAAACATCAGAAAACACTTAGAAAACAAAAATAATCATGGCCAGCAGTATCAGTAATTACAGTAATCCATTCAAGAAGTGACTAGAGCATGAGTGACTGTGAGTAGAGCCTCACAGTCCAGGAACGGGCGCAACTGGCGCACAACATGAAGTTGTGCAAAGGCCCTCCTGGTCACAGCTGCTACCCGCTCTTTGAGCAGGAGCTGTGAGTCCAAGAGAACCCCCAGATTGCACACCAGGTCTGTTTGGGGCAGTGCCACCCCATCCAGAACCAAGGATGATAAGTCCTTGGAGCCTGCAGGCCCCGAGACCCAAAGCCACTCAGTCTTGCTAGGGTTGAGCTGAACCCTGTTGTTCCCCATCCAAACCCCCACAGCCTCCAGACACAGGGCAGGACCTCAACAGCATTGCTTAATTCACCAGGGGCAGAGAAATAAAGCTGGGTATCATCAGTGTACTGATGATACCTCACCCCATGGCGATGGATAACCTCACCCAGCAGCTTCATGTAGGTGTTAAATAGGAGCGGAGAGAGTACTGAACCCTGCAGGACCTCTCAAAGCAGGGGCCAAGGGTGGGACCTCTCACTCCCAATCAACACCAACTGGAGCTGACCCTGGAGGAAGGATGAGAGCCAGCACAATACAATGTTGCCCACTCCTGGAGCAGGTCCAGAAGGATACCATGGTCGATAGTACTGGAGGCTGCTGAGAAGTCAATAAGAACAAGAATGGATGCACTACCCCCATCCTGCTCACACCAGAGGTCATCCAAAAGCACAACCAAGGCTGTTTCAGTCCCTTACCCAGGCCTGAAACCCAACTGAAAGAGGTCTAGATAATCCATCTCATCCAGGATCCTCTGAAACTGTTGCACGACCACCTTCTCAACAACCTTCCCTAAAAAGGGAAGGTTGGAACCTGGATGAAAATTGTCCAGTATGGTTGGGTCTAGCAATGGTTCCTTAGAAGGGGTGACTGACAACTCCCCCAATTCCAGATCACATTGCCATTGCTCTGACAGAAAAGCTAGATCAGGCGTTCAACCACCGCATCAGGCCCTGGATTACATTGGATAGGCCCACAGCTGTCATGGTGGCCATGAACTTCCAAGCTACCTCAGACCCCACTCCCAGAGAAGGCAAATTGAAGTCCCCCAGCTTCATGATGATACCCAGCTTTATTTCTCTGCCCCTGGTGAATCAAGCAATGCTGTTGAGGTCCTGCCCTGTGTCTGGAAGCTGTGGGGGTTTGGATGGGGAACAACAGGGTTCAGCTCAACCCTAGCAAGACTGAGTGGCTTTGGGTCTCGGGGCCTGAAAAACTCCAATGCCAGTCTAGTTATGGAGTCAAGGAACACAGGCAGGGAGGTTGCCACACAGCAGAGAGGCTGGTACAGCAGCAACAGTCCCAACTGATCCCTAGAGCCCAACATAATGTTGGAAATATAATGAGCACATTGAATCTTTTTATCCTATCTGGTGGCAATATTGTTAAGTTCAGCAATAATGTAAAACTGTAGAATGGAACAAATTTTGAAAGTTGTAACCCCATTGCAACCTCAGATACTCTTACTTAATTTCACTAAACCATATATCCCTTCAAAATGCACTGAATTAGCATTGTATAGGTAAATGGCTGCAAGAATTCTATATGCTTTTTACTGGAAAAGATCTCTGACCCCCCTCTTCAGAAAAATGGCTAATTAAATTGTGGGAGTATGCCTCCATGTCAAGAATAACTTCATATTCTGGTGTAGAATTAATTCTAATTGGAAACTATTCTTGGATTACAAGTTTATACATGGAATCATGCCACATCCAAAATTTGAGTTTTAGAGTTCACATCTTAATTTGATGTATAATTTAAAGTACTGATTTAATGAATTGTTTACTATCTACAGTCATTTTTAACATTTTGAACTGTGTTAACCAAGGTCTTTTAGCTTAAAGTTCAACAGGAATATGTGGCTTTTTATTAGAAAATGGATATGAAATATTTTATGATATCCTAAGTCTCTAATGATCATAGGAATATATTAGTTCTATGATATTTCTGATTTATTGTTTATTGCATGTATTTCACTACCTGTATCTGATTCTTCTATTTGTAGCATCTTGTTCTTATATTCTTTCAAAAAGATATAAACGATAACATGGGTAAAAATAATTAAAATGTGGCTCCCAGCTACAAGAAAATTACCTAGGCCTTTAGAAAGGATAAAAGGGGTTATGTTTGTTCACCCTTTAAAAATAGTGACTATTCCAAAAAGGCAAAATACAGGTGCTTCTCCACAAACACATTCCATATTTAAATAGAAAAGCACAGCCCAAATTAGAGGACTTCATATTTGCTAGATATAATATAGATACAAGGTTTGGTTTGGTTTGGTTTTGCTTTGTTTTGAAAGATGTTTTCCTTTAAATAAAAGACTTTACATTGCATCTGGCTCTGGGCGATGCTTAGAACCAAATTTTGCTGCACTACTTGAGTGAGTGAAAGCTTGCTGGGGGAGATAATAACATCGTGTCTTTTTTGCTGGTTGGGTTGACAATCGGGGGAACCCAGGTTTAAGTCCAACCTGAGCCACAGAAGCTCTTGAGGTGATTTTGGGCCATCGCTTTCTCGGTCCAACTTATTTCACAGGGTTGTTGTGATTATAATGAGCGTAGGGAGTCCCATGTATGCTGTTTTGAACTCCTGAACCAAAGGCAGCATATAAAACTAACCACAAATAAATAATACATTAGAATATACCACTTTAAAAAAAAGTTTGGATATGGATAATACGTAAAATAGTATTAAGTACGAGTGGGAAAACTGTTAGTTATAACTTACAGCATCCCTCACCACTGGCCAGGGGTGTCCACAGCGATGGGGTCAAAAAGGTCAAGACGGTGGCCACAACCATGCAATCAAAGCCCTGCCCCTTTTCCAGTGCATTATGATGCAAGGCAGGGCTTCAATCGCATGGTTGTGGCCACCAACTTGACTTTTTTGACCTTCTGCACAGGCACCTCTGCCACTCCTGGAGAGTAATCTAATACATCTAGAAGGCACCAGGTTGAGGAAGTGCAATCTAAGCAACAGCTATATAATTACTATATTGTATGTAGATAAAATGTCTGGAATGGTGCACAGCACTCTCCATTAGGAAAAAACAATACAAGTTTGCAGCCTACAAAATAAAAAATTCAAAGTTACAGCAATCAACACAAATGCAGTGTGTTGTGGCTACTTCATCTTCTATAATTAAACCAGATGTTGCTTCTTTCAGCAGACCTACGGCATAATTTGTGATAGCAACATAATAAGCATTCTACTTGGCTTGGAGAAACACTCTAAGAGCAAGAAAAGCCCATCTCTCTTAAATTACCAAAATATGTATTATCGTTAAGAGATGTAGAAACATAAATGCAGCACAATACTGTTCTAAGACAAGCTGTAATTAGAAATGAATTAGGGTGAAACACTTGATGTACAGCTGACAGTGGCACAGACGATTCATTCATCTTCAAAGTGGTGAACGGGAGGCTGTCTATCAGCTTCACCCTCGGGAAACCGAGGACAAAGGTATCAGCTTCCCACCTGACCTACATACTTTTTACAGGCAAAGTTAGAATGCTTGTAGATTTTATAATGTTTTAGAAGCTACCTTGTTTCAGGGTAACATTTGTTGATTTGACTGCACTTAGGCATCCGGAAATAATAACTGTATTTACATATTTCCCTTTTCTGGATGGTCTTTTGTAATGTTCCCATGTGATTTAAAAAAAAATTGACATGGGAGAACAGATAGGGGTGAGAGGCTATATAAGCTTGGGGTTTTTATTAGCAAACAAGATACAGGATTTCAGTTCCTTGCAGTTCTCTTCCACTCCTATTGGCTACGGTATCCCAGTGATCTGGCAGGGCTGCCTCCTGTATTAATTTGACCTGTCAGCAAATGGGCACCTATATCTCAGCACTAATGTTGTGTGCTTTATATCTCTATCTATTTCGGATTTTCCTGCTGCAACCAATGAAGAAAGCATCATCGTTTATTGATGTCATATTTATTCTCTTCCAATTGCAGAAATAAGGGCATTATACTAGCTATACAATTGTCCTTTGTTCTAGTGGTCCTGACCTGCTGCTGTTTTAACAGTGTTTAACACTTAGGTTGACATCATACTATGCAAAAGAAGGAAATAAAATGACATAATGATAAATGCAGTGAGTGGGTAGTAACCTTTTTGCAGCTGAACCTGCTTTTTCCTTTAAAAAAGAAACTTGAGCCTCTTCGAGCCAGAGGAGATATGACCAATGCTACAATGAGATGGATGAAGTAGCCAGTTGTGACATTTTCAGATACTTTTTGCTGGGGGAGGGGTGGGGGTTAAGAAGCCAAAAAAAAAAAAAAAAGCCAAACCAAATATCACTTAAAACATGTAACGAGGAGCTCAGAAACAGAGCTGGTGGTTACAGCTGGCCCTGAAGTTCCTGGATTAAAACAGTAAAACAAAAAATGTCTTTAAGAAAATAGATAAAGCAACTAGCGTTGATTTCAATCTATCTGTGTCTTAACTGGTTCCTTCTACTGGAAAGACTGCCCAGCTGCCCCAATGTTATCTAGGTGTTTTCTTAAATAACAGGTATTCTGAAATCACCTTTCTAATTGCTAATAGCCGTAAGACTACATCTTATCCAGATTTCTTAATAGAAATATACCATGTATTAAACTGTTGTACTGTTGTTATATTTTTGGGTTGTTTCACTGATGTCGTACTGGTCTTGGACCACAATAAAAATACTAATACATGGCTAACTGGTTCCCAAGAAGCTAAAGACTAAAGCAAGTCACTCCAATAGGAATCATCTTTTGCTCCAGAACTACCACAAAACAGGCATTGTTCATTGTAAAGAGTTCATGTGTGTAGGGGGGCATAGGGTACGGACTCAAAGGACGGAATGGAGAGCTGCTACCAAGGCAATGGTCAGATAAGTGGGGCTTGAGCCTGGGCGAAGAAACTAACTTGAGAAAACATCTCAGACAAGCCCCTCCCTAGTTCACATGAAGATGGAGGGAGGGAGGGAGGAAGCACATTCAGACTTGCAAGATTCTGTTACTATACAGTAGCTGTTACAATAAAAATAGTCCTGACCTATATGGCATTGGTTTCTTAGTCTGGTCTACCTTGTAGGGCTGACAATCTGGTGTAGTTCCATGAGGACAGAATCTATGTCTCTCTGGATGTTGCTGAACTGCAGCTGCAGTCCTGCCAGCATAGTGAATGGAGAGGGGTGCTGGGAGTTGTCCTTCAACAGCTTTTGGAAGAACAAAGTTCCCCATCCTTAGTGTAGTGGCTAGAATGTTGAACTAATTTTGAACCCAAATTTGTGCTTAGTCCTGAAGCTCCTTGGGTGGCCTTGCTTAGAGACTTTGTCCCAACCTATCTGAAAGGTACAGTACAAAATGGGAGGGAAGGAAGCCTGTACTCTATCTTTAGCATAGAAGAGACATGCACACTATCTTTAGTGTAGAAGAGATAGCCTTGACAAGAGTATATGGCAGCCATTATGAAACCATCAGCTAAGCTTGGAAAGACAGGATGGGGTGAGGAAGAAAGTCAAGATTGCCCCATCTTGATTCTGTTTGGTATAAGAAGGAGAGAGGGAGAAGCTCTGTCAGGCTTTCAAGATTCTGTTATTATACCATATAACAATAAAGTAGATGTCTGTTTCCTGACCTGGCCTACCTTAAAGAGCTGACACTTAATTCTTTGACAGAAAAGCTGTAAATAGAATTAATTACTTAATCTTGCAATCCAAGATGTTAGAAGTTAGAGTGTAGTTTCAGTGCAGATTTTAGTACTTTCTTGCTAAGGAATTAAATTTGAAAAGGAATTTCCTAACATAATCAGCTGTATTTTCAAATTAAAATGTCAAGCTGATTATCATTGGGAATGGTTTTTGAAGTGGTATATTAAATTCTCACCTCCTCTGTAGATTTTTGGAATATCTGAAATTTCCACTCATCTTCAATGGCAAATTCACATAGACCAAGCTGAAAATCACCAAGATATGGATGATAACTTCTGGGTCCTTATCTTATAATTGTAACAAAAATTATTCTAGACCATAGATATTCATAATAATAATAATAATAATAATAATAATAATAATAATAATGTGTTTCTCATTAAGAAACAAACCTTCAACCATTCACTGTCCAAGTCTCCTTCTATTATAAATAATAGTATAAATTGTGTAATAAATTCAGACATATGAATTTCTAAGAAACTTTACCCAATATCACAGGAATTATAATTTAAATAAACTGTCTATGGGAGTTGAGGTTGACTCCAGCGTTAGGCAAAGTAGATAATGAAGGGTAGAGGCAGCAACCCTCTTGGCCATTATTACCACAGTGACAAAAGTTTCCTCCTATTAGATTAACAATATAATAGGAAATTATGGATGGACTCCTTATTGTGCAGTTGAGCAGAAATACATGAAAATCATAGCTATTTTGACCTGGCACAGAAACGTAGCATGACCAAAACCCTAAAAGGACATTTCAATCTTAATTTGCCTAAAATACAGACAAACAGTGTTGATGATTTTTCATTATGGGCAGTTGTATTACCCAGTACAATTGTATCCTGGAAAGTTCTAGATCAGTGTTTTTCAATCTTGGCAACTTTAAGATGTGTGGACTTCAACTCCCAGAATTCTGGCTGAAGAATTCTGGGAGTTGAAGTCCACACATCTTAAAGTTGCCAAGTTTGAAAAACACTGTATTAGATGATAGATCTATGTATGCCCCATTTTTTCCTGAGTCCCCCAGATGAGCTTGATCCCTTGGATATGGTTTAATTCACTGTATTCTGTCAACAGTGGTAAATAAGATTCACCTGCCAATCTGAGTGTACTTGAAATAGAGTGGGGCACTTTCTTTCTCATCAGCAGGCAACCAAATGTCTTGTGCCAGGCCTGATAATGGCAGAACATCCAAACATCTTTGGCTTAAGTCAAAAGAACAGTGTGACTGGTTTAGGAGCATTTGGATAGGAATCAGTCCTCACAGTGACTCAGGGCAAGTTGCATTTAAAACAGAGGTTTTCAAAAGTAGGTTTAATATGGCAGGGGATCTACTTTCCAAAGGAGTATAATAGTAATAAATCCAAGATGGCATGCCTAAACTGCTGTCTTTAGTTTCCTTATTGCTTAAAAAAAATTAAACTAGATCAGCAATCATTACAACTCAGGAAGGATTGTCAGGAAGGATTATAATCCCCCATATGACAGTTGCAGGATTGCAATTGGGAGATTGTAGCTTGCCTATGGCCATCCATGGCTAGGCCACAGTGTGAACTGAGGACCACTATAACTCATAACTAACCCTCTAAAACAATAAGTGGGCCATTTCAGCTGTCAATCAATTGTTCCCTTCTTATTCCACACATATCTTCATTCTCTCCAGGTAATGAATTATACTGGGAAGCTGCAGGGGAAAAAAAGACATGTGGCTAGGTTGTCTCTCAAGTTGTATTAAGCAGGTGTATTCACACACCTGGCATTATATATATCACCTGCACCCTAAATTTTCACTGCAGCTTCCAGAATACATTGCACTGTTTGTTAAGTGTGAAATTTACCCAAAGGCAAAAAAAAAATAGTGTTTCTAATATTCAGCTTTGGATATTAGCTTCTTAGAAACCCTAAAGGATAATACCAATGTCTGAAAGTTCAGATGATAATCAGCCCATTATTATTCCCATAGAGCTCATTAAAATGGCAGAACATTGTTTCTTGAAAGAGACAGGATGCCGACTAGAGTGCTAATAATACAATATCATCTCTCTCTATCCCTCTCTTTGTCTCCCCTTTCAAAAGGTTGTGGATTCATGGGAAATAGGCTAGCTTTGGTCACCATTAAATCAAGCTCACCTCACATCCTTTCATAAGTGTGAAATGAATTTTGAGTGATACTGATTATAGCAACTGTCGTCTGGCCCTGGTTAAACCTAATTACAATCTCATGCAGGATTGCACTCCATTATTGTTTTCAGGTAATGTGGCCCCTCTCGTTCTCTTTCTTTTCAGGCTACAGCCTTTACAGACAGCTCCTTTTTAATGAATAAAATAGTTGGCAGCAGGGCAAGGGGGGAGGAGAAGGATACAATCTCAAATGATCTCTTTTGCATTGTAAAAAGATATGTGGATTGATAAATATCCTAGGATGTG
This sequence comes from Charina bottae, assembly GCA_023362775.1. Taxonomy (NCBI): domain Eukaryota; kingdom Metazoa; phylum Chordata; class Lepidosauria; order Squamata; family Charinaidae; genus Charina; species Charina bottae. The sequence goes on along the minus strand of JALMGJ010000002.1, from coordinate 212,140,544 downwards.
CTATTATCCATTATTCAGTTGCACAATTAGTGAACACCTGGCATCAGGAAAGTGAGATGGTTGTTTGCTTCCCTTCTGAATTAATGTTGATTGCCCAACAGACCCCACAGAGCATACCAATTTCCTTTTTAGAAGGGGTGGGGGTGGGGAAGAGGTCTGGAGAGACAAAAAGCCAAATAACAACAAAAATAAGCATTTGATATTTCAAGACAGTGAACTGGAATATTCACGTTGTACGCATACAGTGTACAGGCGCCAGATGGATTAGATTTTACTAGGGTTCTTTCTCAGCCCTATTTCTTAATCCAGAAATAAAAGCTGAGCCCAATATAAGGAATGCTAACATCCCTCAAACTGATGGTAATCACATATTGGGAATTCCAAAGATCCAAAGAGAGTATTTTCCCCTCCCCTCTCTAATACTCACTAGAAGCATGTATTTAGCAAACTGGAACTGAGTCAGACAAGTCAACCGATCGTGGTCTCCAGGGATTGGTAGTGACTTTCCAAGATCTCAGACTGGAGACCTACAACCCCACCACCTGCAGGTAACTTGGACCTTTGGCTTCAATGCTATATAGTTCTATACATTTCATTTTGTTATTGACAAGATACAGTAAATATTGTTGGCCAGAATTCAGGATTGCAGTCAAATGGGGAACAAGAATAGCTAAAGAACTGTAATTGTAGAAATACACACATTAAGGTTACATTTCATTAGATTCTGAATGTAGAAGTGCTATGCTCCAATCATGAGGTAAGCGACATAGCTGTCTTTCTACGTTTTTTTTCCCCTCCTCCATTTGTACTGTTGTATGACAGCTTGGGAGACAATGAGACAATGAGCAGGACAAAGCAGAAGGAGTGGATATTTTCTTCTTAGAAGGGAAAGCTTTAGTGCAGGGGTCCCCAACCTGTGGGCCGTGGCCTGTAAGGAAGTGGACCGCGGGGCTCCCTCCTGCAAACCCCACCCCCTGGTGCGCACGATTACCCCACCCCCGGTGCACGCAATTGGCTCCCGCCTGCAAACCCCACCCCCTGGTGCACGTGATTGGCTCCTGCCTGCAAACCCACCCACCCCGGTCTGTGGAAAAATTTTCTTCCACGACCGGTCCCTGCCAGAAAGGTTGGGGACCGCTGCTTTAGTGGGCCATTCAGTCTTATGTTGTCTGCTCCATTTTTTAAAATACGTTTTTCAGTCCAGGTTCTTGCAAATCCTTTACTTATAAATCAAAAACTCCAAGCTATTTAAGATTTGTACTGGACATTTATATTCATTTATATTTCAGCTTTTCTTTCCATCATGGAACTCAAGGCATAAATGGGGCTCCATGTTGGTGTACTCGCTAGCCCAGTGTTTCTCAACCTTTGCAACTTTAAGATGTGTGGACTTCAACTCCCAGAATTCCCCAGCCAGCTAATGTTGCAAAGGTTGAGAAACACCGCTCTAGCCATTGATTAGATCTTAACTTAGCCTAAACAATTGTCCATATCCATCTGTCCCGTCTAATACTCTCCTGTGGCCATGCTGGCTGTGAGTTCTGGGAATAAGAGTCACAGTGCATCTTGAGGGGACTAGGTTGGGAAAGGCTGCACCATATCATGTACTTTCAATCCATGCTATATCAACCTGAAACATATGTAATCTTTTAAGAATTACTTTTCCATTCATTAAAAACAGCCTTATATGGCTAGTATTAATATAGATGTCATTGCATAAATTATGTGATTATGTACTTGTATTATGACATCTGCCACACGTACATGAGCTGTTTGCATGATGATATTATGATGCATGGGTCAACATTTGCTCCCTTTGGTCCCCCCACGTTCATGACCAGGATACCCTAACCCTTTGTTGTAGCCAGGGATTTCCTGTGTCCTGAAAGACAAGAACAATGTCTAGGATTCTGATTAATGTGTTCCCTAAATCTTCTATGACATAGTAAGAAGTTAGGATTTAAGTCTGCAAATGTGTAGCAAAGAAAACCACATCATTTCTTGTGGCATAACATTTCAGATTTAATAATCTTGCAGTTTGGATTGAATGGAAATAAAGGACTGTTTCCTTTTACCTGTTTGCAGAACGTGATGTAGAGGAAAGCAACAATATTAATAAATTATTTACCTTTGCTGAAGAAAACCATTAAGCCGGAGGTCCAAGCAGCTGGGTTTTAAATTAGGACTACTACATCTGGACTGCAAAAACCTGGATGACCGCTAGATGGCAGCAAGGAATGTTCTATAACTCTTTGCCACTACACTACACTACACTACACTACAGTACTGCCTAATGTGTGGGTAGCATTTTGCATCCCAGATTTAGTAGCCTAGCCTTAGACCAGCCATGCTAAAGTTAAGGGAAGGTGAGAAATATGCAGTGATCAGTGTTTATTTAGCAAGGTCTATGGTGCTGGAGAAGACTCTTGAGAGTCCCTTGGACTGCAAGGAGGTCAAATCAGTCAATCCTAAAGGAAATCAACCCTGACTGCTCATTGGAAGGACAGATACTGAAGCTGAAGCTCAAATACTTTGGCCACCTAATGCGAAGAGAGGACTCACTGGAAAAGACCCTGATGCTGGGAAAGACTGAAGGCAAAAGGAGAAGGGGACGGCAGAGGATGAGATGGTTAGATAGCATCACCGATGTAATGAACATGAATTTGAGTAAACTCCGGGAGACGGTGGAGGACAGGAAGGCCTGGCGTGCTATGGTCCATGAGGTCACCAAGAGTCGGACATGACTAAACGACTGAACAACAACAACAACAACAAAATGTTAGAGGCTAGAAGTCAGAAACAAATTTAACTATATGTGCACCAAATAGTAATTTCAAAATAATTTAGAAGGAATGAACCCCAAGATTATAGAACATCAGAGACCTTTTAAGTCCTTGGTGACTTTGGATCATGTACCATTATTATTCCAATGTCTTCTAGTAAGAATGATGAGATTTAACCATGTAGCTGAGTATGGAAAAAAGTTGGCATGTTGCAGACATTAGGACTACTAGATTTGGGATGCAAAAATTCAGAGGACCCCTAGATGACAGCAAAAAACTAGAGTTATATGTATCTCTTTGCTACCATCTAATGGTGTCCAGATACGGTAATCCTATAGACATCTTCTCAAGCAAACATTTACAAGTTAGAAGCCAATGTTAAGCCTTAGTCTCATGTTGTAAACATTCCTCTGCCAGCATCTGAAACTAGATTTCAGCAAACTCCAACTACTGCAAAAGAAGAAAATGAAATACCATTCATGTTATTGGAAAAATGTATTTCTTTTATTATTATTTATGCATTACAGACTATGGCACAAAGATTTCTGCTAAAACTTTACACTTAAGCTTTGTAGGGTTGATAGAAATGCAGAGTTAAAAGCTCTGTCCCAATAAATAATATGAACAGGGCTTTTGCATGGAAGAAATCCCCATATTCCTTTTGTACAGCAAACCTGTGCTTTTGTTGATCACAGAGTAGAAACAATGAAGGAACCCATCATTATAATATTCCCATCATTCTAAAGCCAGTATCGTGACATAGGGAGACATGAACTTAAAAACGTAAGAACACATTTGATTGTTTGTCTTTCAGGTGATGTCGTGCTTCATCCATATGCAATTTGTTCTTGTTTGTTACACAGTTTCCAAGGAGACCATTTTCTTTCAAGTAGCAAGTAAATTGCTAAGAAGTACATCTCATTTTGGCTACAGTATAGAAATAGCATGCTCTTATATACGTAGATCCTCTGTTCTCATAGGCATAAACATTTCATTTCAGGAACTCAGTTCTTCAGTAAAAACTAGTCTTCGTGTTTTATATTTGTTTTTTCTGTTTTTCATAAATCCATCTGTCTCTTTGTATATGTTCACCACTTAACCCATCTCATGATGCTAGTCACCTAGAGTTTGAGAATAGGCAGCATACAAGTAATTGTACATAAACAAACAAACAAACAAACAAATATACATACATACATACATACATACATACATACATAGATGCACATACCCCCTATAGCTTTTTCTCTGTCTCATAAGCAGAATCGTCTGTAGCTTGAATCATGTCAACTGGATTTCTATTTTCTTAATGGAAACGTTTCGCTCCTTATCCAAGGGGCTTCTTCAGTCTGAGCAAAGTTGGATGCCCCTTGGATAAGGAGCGAAACGTTTCCATTAAGAAAATAGAAATCCAGTTGACATGATTCAAGCTACAGACAATTCCACCTGGATGACTGAGAACCTTCATAGTCATAAGCAGAATGATTCTTTCTCTTGTTTTTTTTTAAGCTGAAGTATGGCATGAGAAATACCGGGCTGGATGAATCACAAGCCGGAGTTAAGATTGCCGGGAGAAATATCAACAACCTCAGATATGCAGACGATACCACCCTAATGGCAGAAAGTGAAGAGGAACTAAAGAGCCTCTTGATGAGGGTGAAAGAGGAGAGTGCAAAAGCTGGCTTGAAACTCAACATTAAAAAAGCTCAGATCATGGCATCTGGTCCCATCACCTCCTGGCAAATAGAAGGGGAAGAAATGGAAGCAGTGACAGATTTTATTTTCTTGGGCTCCAAGATCACCGCAGACGGTGACTGCAGCCATGAAATTAAAAGACGCTTGCTCCTTGGGAGGAAAGCTACAGTATGGCAAACCTAGGCAGCATATTAAAAAGCAGAGACATCACCTTGCCGACAAAGGTCCGTATAGTTAAAGCTATGGTTTTTTCAGTAGTAATGTATGGCTGTGAGAGTTGGACCATAAGGAAGGCTGAGTGCCGAAGAATTGATGCTTTCGAACTGTGGTGCTGGAGAAGACTCTTGAGAGTCCCTTGGACTGCAAGGAGGTCAAACCAGTCAATCCTAAAGGAAATCAACCCTGACTGCTCATTGGAAGGACAGATGCTGAAGCTGAAGCTCAAATACTTTGGCCACCTAATGCGAAGAGAGGACTCACTGGAAAAGACCCTGATGCTGGGAAAGACTGAAGGCAAAAGGAGAAGGGGACGGCAGAGGATGAGATGGTTAGATAGCATCACCGATGTAATGAACATGAATTTGAGTAAACTCCGAGAGACAGTGGAGGACAGGAAGGCCTGGCGTGCTATGGTCCATGAGGTCACGAAGAGTCGGACACGACTAAACGACTGAACAACAACAAAAATGGCAGGGGAAGAATAATATTTTCAAAAGAGTTGGGAATGGTTGGGTTCCTCATCCTCTCTCTCTTAAATTCTCAGCAAAAGAGATGGAAGATGCTACACTCCTATTTCTGAAGGAAAGTTTCTTAGAGGATGCAACATGTGTACCATTTATAGATACAGGAGCTCACTAATGGGTGATGCTCACCTGTACAAGTCCTGCCAGTGAGATTCAGCAACAGCAAAGCTTCATTAGGACTGCTAGGAAGATCCTGCAAATTGGGGTTGGGCTACATAGGCTTCCACCGCAAACCACAATGAGGAAAAGACTAAGAAATGTGTGTTGCGATGTCATGACACTGAAGATAATTCAGTGGCCTGTTAGAACCAGTGAATGGAGCAGAGCTTAATGTAGTATAAGCTCGTGCACAGAAAAAGGATATTGTTTAAAAACAGAGCCTGTGAGCACGTTAGAGAGATCCAGGTTCTTATTCTTACACTTTTAGCCCACCCAAGCATAAAGAATCACACAATTAGACATAGTAGGTTCAAAAAGTAAGTACAAAAGAGTTCTTACGTTTATTGGTCCAGTTACATTCATTGTGTTGAGAAATTATTCTTCTTTGGTTCCCTAAACTTAATTTACCCTCAGCCCTCATAGCTGCTGAAGGCTGCATGGAGAAAAGGGGCTTGAGGCCTAGGCATGGCCTCTCGATGGAAGGACCAGCAGCCGCATGGTCCTTCTTCTCCGGTGGAAGAATAAAGAGAGAGCTGACTACGAAGGGAGGAGGAGGAAGTGGGAGTGGCAACAAAACAACTTCCTCAAAGAAACGGAGAATTGCATCCTGGGATGAACTCATCTACATGCAAATGAGGCATGTTGATTTGCTGAATTTCCAACAGACACAAACCCTGGTCTTTTATATCTGCATCCTAATGTCAGACATAAGTAAGGAGATCACATGGTTTTGTCTCTCTCTCTCTCCTCCTCCTTCACCTACCCCATCCCCCCCGTCCCCTGCAGAAAAAGACTTCAGTGTTATGCTAGGGTCATGGAGAAAGGAAAACACATTGTCTCTGAGTTATTGCTGGAGTCCTTTCTATCCTGGCTTACATTGAGACTTCATTGGATATGGCTAACAATTTTTTTGCTGCTGGGTCAACTACTAAATGGTCTCATTCATGCTGCAGGAAATGGAGTTGATCTGGTGATGTTGGTTCACAGGAAAGAAAAGAGAGATTGGAGGTCAAAGGAGTAAAGCCATCATGTTGGCATGGACAAATCACAGCTTGGTTTTTTGATTAGGTTTAGATATTTGACCACCTCTAAGCCAGAGCTTTCCAAACTTTTAATGTTGGTTACACACCTTTTAGACATGCATCATTTCGCAACACAGTAATAACAGGGCTACCCACCCACCCGGCCCACGTGATTGGCTCCCGCCTGGAAACCGGAGGGCCCACACGATTGGCTCCCACCTGGAAACCCTGCCCCCCAGCCCACGCAATTGGCTCCCACCTGGAAACCCCACCCCCCCAGCCCACACGATTGGCTCCCATCTGGAAACCCTGCCCCCGGCCCATGCGATTGGCTCCCGTCTGGAAACCCACCCCCCTGCCCCCCACTGGCAGGGCAGGGCAGGGCAGGGTGGATGTTTATGACCCACAAGGTGGGAGAAAGGGAACAGAAGAGCCTGTTCACAGGTGGTCTTTGCCGAATGCTAACCTCTCAAGAACAAAAAAAGGGGGGGAATAATTGTGCATGGGAAGCAGCCTCTCCCCCGCCCCACCCAAGAGCCTCAAAGGGTCTACTCCTGGCCTCTCAATCTCTCCTACGGTTCTGAGTGGTTCTTTCTAGTGCACAAAAGTGGCGACGCACAGCTACTATATAAAATTTTTTAAAGGGAGCAGCTCTGAGGGGGGGAAATCTGAGCGCCTGATGGCACCCGAGAAGCTTTTTAAACTGGCAAGGTAGCAGGAGCCCTCAGTGGCAAGGAGAAAATGGATCTTAACCCTGGAAATCTGGGCAAAAGATCTCTGGCTGGGAGGCCGGGGAAAGCGATCACTTTTCAGATGTTCCCCAAAGTGTGCTCAGAAACTCCCACGTTTGGCACGGCGCCCGCTTGCAAGCAACTTAAGCCTTTGCCAGGACCTCTCTCCTTTGTCTTGACCACTCCGGCCACTGCATATATTGGGGCACATGTAAGAGGCGCCCCAACCTCCAGCCCGCCATGCCCAACACCGATGTCGGAGTCATGCCACCGACAAAGCACGGGCGGGGCGGGGCAGGCAGTGCTTCTGGGTTGTCTGGCGACACACCGAGACACTGCCGGCGACACAGTAGTGTGTTGCGACACACAGTTTGGAAAGCTATGCTCTAAGCTCTGCAGAAATGGAGGGACTGATGCAGCCAAATGAATTGCTGATGGTTTGAGGGGATTTTAAGCCAACATGATTGATGATTCTTCCCATGCTCTGATGTTCTGCAGAACACAGAAATAGCCCAGATGCTCTTATGTGTCTTATTCTCCCTGACAAAATCCTAAGTTTCCCTAGTTTATTTGAGAGCAGTAGTGGCTATGATACAAGCAAGAATATAGCTAGAGTGGTGGTAGGGTAGAACTTGAATACAAAATGTTTTGCCTCTCCTGAGAGACTTGGATGCTGGTTGTTTCTTTGTTAAATCATGGTGCTGCTATTATTCTTTAAAGGCTTAATTGACTTGAAACTGGCTATCTTAAGGATCACCTCCTTGCAGAGAACAGTAGTGTGGAAACCAGTGTACTATAGTGATTAGGCTATCAGACTACTGTACAACCCAGAAGATGTAGGTTCAAATCCATACTTAGCTTGGGAAGCTCATCTGCGACTATCTCTCAGCCCAAGATACCTCACAGGGTTAAGCTGGGGGATAAGAGATTTGAGCTCCTCAAGAAAAAAAAGTGGGATATAAATCAAAGTAAATTACTCTGGGTATGCTTTATTTTCATTTCACCGGGCTCAAATGCTGAAGAATCAAAGTATTGCTCAGTTTAAACATCCCACATACAGCTTGTCTTTCAAAATAATAGGACTATTCCTGCAAAGAATGTCAAAAACAAACATCATCTTGGTTGCTATGGTGTATCTATGGTTTGGGGTCCCAGCATGCTCAAAGAAAATTAACTTCCTTTGCTACTACATGCAATGTTGAAAGAAAACAAAACATTCAGGTGAGCATAATTCAGCTAGACATGTTCGTGCTTCCAGGACACTTATGTTGAAAATGCTACATAGGGTAACGTGGTGAAAATAATAGGGAATGTTTTTGCTTCTGCTTTTTACTGTTATGCAGAAAATCCTAAAGCCTTTTCCAAATGAGAAAGTTTGGTGATAGAGCATATGCTTTGCAGACATAAGGTCTCATGATTAAATCCTCAAGATTTTTGCTGTGCCATCCCAAACTATTATCAAATCTTCAAATCACGGATCTGAGTTAAAAGGGACTTACAGTTTATATAGACCAAGCCTCTCTGCTCACTGCAAGAATCCACTAAATAATCAGATTGCCATCCAGTCCTTGTTGGAAAAATTCCAGTGTCCAAGGTCCCCCACTATTCTAGGCAGACTTAACAGTGCTTAACAGCTCTTGCCATGAGGATATTCTTCCTAATATTCAGCCTGAATCTCATTTCTTTTAACCTCAACACATTGGAATCAGTGAGTGGTATCCAGAGGGATGGAGGTGCAAACAATGGAAGCCCCGACCCCTTTCTGGGTGTGTTGTGATGTTGCATGCACACCTAAAAGGGGCTGAGCTTGCAGATACCATTGGCTGGAATCCTTGCACATGATTATCCTGCAGATATTTGCAGATTGTTATCATATTTTCCATTAAATCTTTATTTTTGCAAACAAACTGAAGATGCCCACATTGCTTTCCAAAGCCCTCATGATCCTGGCAACTCATTTCTGAACCCATTCCAGCTTCTCCATGTCACTTTTAAAGTGTTGCCCATAACTGGACATTGTACTCCAAGTACTGTATGGTCTAACCAGCACAGGGTGCACTGGAACTTTTACCCCCAGATATTCTAAATTTAGTACTTCTGTTAATGTAGGCCAAGATTGCATTGGGGGTTTTAGCTGCTGTACCACATTGCTTGCTCATGGTCAGCCAATGAGTCACTAATACTTAGATCCTTCTCACACACACTACTGCCAAGCAAATCCTCCTCAAACCTGCTCTGGTGCATTTTATTTTTTGCTACCAGGATGCAGGACCTCACACTTCTTACAGCTGAACACCATTCTGGTCAAGCCACACTGAATTATTATTTTGTTGTCTAAAGTTATTAGCCAACTCTCCCCCACCCCCACCCCACAGCTTAGAATTGTTCTTCCATTCCATCCTCTAAGTCACTTATAAAGATATTGAATAGCACACGGCTGATGACAGAGTTCTGGGGGAGTATCAAGAAACTATAGTTAATCATTAAAGGGTACAGACATAAATATAATCAGCAATCTCTAAAATGACTCATTCAGGAGCAGAGCAGCACAGACTTGTCTTCGCAGGATCTTTTTAAGGTAATTGATTTCTGATTTGCCGTCTTTCTTATACAAGTCCTTGAAATGCAAGTAAATTTTAATGGCCACCTGAGTCCTCTGACTATAGATAAGATATATAATCTCAGACAGTATGCTATAATCATAGGAGTTATTTCTTCCAGGACAGGGAATATAAGTTAGAGATTCTATGATGAAAGGCATAGAAAGCAAAACAACAACAACAATCCTAAAACCTTGCATTTGTTCATGAGAAAAAAAACATCTAAAATCATCAATTGGGCAATAACTTTATGTGAACCAATCAAAGTAGACCAGATGTTACAGCCACAAAGTCTGTATTTTAGATCCCATCTCAAGATGGACATTTTAGACTGAGGATAAGCAGTGGACTCCCAACTTGCTTGCCATATAGCCTGTCTCATGCACCCCACTTGCACATACGAGATAGTTTGAAGAACCTCACCTTGCTCATCTATTTCTTAAAGAAATGCTAAAATTGAATTTCGTGACTCGGTTTGCATGGCTCATGAAGTCCCTAAATATTGACAGACATATCCTCAGGGCAGATATTTGAAATTGGTTTGTTATTTCCTCATCCCATATACCTCAAAGGTCGATGAGGTCATTCAGAGAAATAATTAATGTGTTATTTTGTGGTTTAGACCAGGACACCAATACTTGCCAGTAACTGAACAAACAAGTCTTTAGGATAGTTAATTTAAGCCTTCTTTATCTGTCTTTTAAGATGTATTTTACCTCCACATTAGACTCTCATCCATTTGTAATCCCTTTAGGAGGTGTTTGTTTTATGTGCTTCACTTGTAATAAATGGATTCAGAGCAGATATAGCCCAATTCCATTTAAATATGTACAGGTGCCTTCATTCCTTCAACAGGTTCTTGTCCAATGTCTAAAAATCTACTCTAGAATAGGTGCTTGGATTCTTATGCTTGGAACCACTCCCTTTTGCACTGTTATTTGTATGAGTGATCCATCATTTAACTTGCATTTTATTCTTTATTCTGTATGTTAAACTGGACTGGTAATTTCCCCAACTAAAATAATAGAGTTTGTGGTATTTTAATATAATCCTGAAACAATTTGAATCCTTTTGATTCTATATGCATTGTGTTTGCCAATAAAAACTCTTTAAAAGGAAGAGAATGGGGCGCAATGGCTCAGCGGTTAAGACTCCAGGCTTGTTGATTGGAAGATCACAAGTTCGGAGGCTCGAATCCCTAGTCCTGCGTGACGGAGTGAGCTCCCGCACTCACCCCAGCTCTTGCCAACCTAGCAATTCGAAAGCATGCAAATGCAAGTAGATAAATAGGTACCACTTCCATGGGAAGGTAACAGCGTTCCGCGCACGTCATGCCGGCCACATGACCGCAGAAGTGTCTTCAGACAACGCTGGCTCTTCGGCTAAGAAACGGAGATGAGCACCGCCCCCTAGAGTCGGACATGACTGTGCGGGGGAACCTTTACCTTTAAAAGGAAGATATTGTATGTAGGGTCACTGGGTGTTAATTCAGTAAGATGCATATATGCTACTGTTGAAAGTTTTCTTAAGGGATATGTATTAGGATGTGGTCTTGAGTTTGAACCATGCTCTTGTACCACATTTGCAATGTGCACCATTAGTCGGATTTCCACATCAAATTAAGTAAGCTGAAAAACTATGCTATCTGATGTAGTCAATACCTGGAAAAGCTCAGGAGCCTATTTATATGAGCATAGTAGCATACCAAGGGACATGGTGGCTCAGTGAGTAAGACGCCAGGCTTGTCGATCAGAAGATCGCAAGTTTGGAGGTTCGAATCCCTAGCCCCGCATGATGGAGTGAGCTCTCGCACTAGCCCCAGCTCTTGCCTACCTAGCAATTCGAAAGCATGCAAATGCAAGTAGATTAATAGGTACCACTTTGGTGGGTAGGTAACAGCGTTCCACGTGCGTCATGCTGGCCACATGACCATGGAAGCGTCTTCAGACAATGCTGGCTCTTCGGCTAACAAACGGAGATGAGCACCGGCCCCTAGAGTCAGACACGACTGCACAAATGTGCGGGAGGAACCTTTACCTTTTAGTAGCATACCAGTGCTTTGAATTTTGATTTTTTTTCCAATCTACATTTGACTATATAAAGACTTTACAAGTTATATCTGTCTATCTTAGAAGCAGCAGATCTTCACCTCTCTTGCTTGAAAGTGGTCAAGTCTGAGCTCTTAACATACAGTAAGAGCTACAGTATACTTATGTCTATGAAGGTTCTCAGTCATCCAGGTGGAATTGTCTGTAGCTTGAATCATGTCAACTGGATTTCTATTTTCTCAGTGGAAACGTTTCGCTCCTTATCCAAGGAGCTGCTTCAGTCTGAGCAAAGTTAGTAAGGGAATCCTAAATATGTTTCTAGGTAGCTGTGTGACACACACAGTTACCTAGTCACACAGCTACCTAGAAACATATTTAGGATTCCCTTACTAACTTTGCTCAGACTGAAGAAACTCCTTGGATAAGGAGCGAAACGTTTCCACTGAGAAAATAGAAATCCAGTTGACATGATTCAAGCTACAGACTACAGTATACTATATTATATTCAAAATATAGGAATTAAACTCTGAGATAATACTAAATCAGTAAATCCAGTAAGATGGATGTACAAGCTAGTTATCAAGAAGGGCCTTTTTAGTGACAACAAATGAAAAAAACTACAAAAAGCTGTCTTTCCTACCAGAATGTCTATGAAGGTTCTCAGTCATCCAGGTGGAATTGTCTGTAGCTTGAATCATGTCAACTGGATTTCTATTTTCTCAGTGGAAACGTTTCGCTCCTTATCCAAGGAGCTTCTTCAGTCTGAGCAAAGTTGGTAAGGGAATCCTTAAATATGTTTCTAGGTGGCTGTGTGACCTTGCACCTGGGGCTAGGTCATGGTTATTTTGAGATGTTGTTTCTAAGTCCCTTTATCATCTAAAGGAGGATCGTTAAGATCACCATGCTGCTGTTGAGCTTGCGAAATGGTCTTAATCTTCCTAGGCACAGAAGACAAAGCAGGAAGGAAAATAGGGGAAAGATTGTGCCTGAGGCCCCCACCTCTATTCAAGGAAGGATTTTCCAAGTTGGCATAAATGGATTCCTTGACCCCTCTCTCAAACCACCTATCTTCTCTGTCTAAAATGTGAACATTAATGTCCTCAAATGAGTGTCCTTTTTCCTTTAGATGAAGATAAACTGCTGACTCTGGTCCTGTGGTGTTACTTCTCCTGTGTTGGGCCATCCTCCTGTACAAAGGTTGTTTGGTTTCTCCAATGTAGAGTTCAGAGCACTCCTCACTGCACTGGATTGCATAAACTACATTGCTTTTCTTGTGTTTTGGAGTTTGATCTTTGGGGTGTACAAGCCTCTGTCTCAGTGTGTTGGTGGGTTTGAAATATACAGGTATGTGGTGTTTGCCAAATATCCTTTTTATCTTTTCAGACACGCCAGCCATGTAAGGAATGAACAGGTTCTTCCGTTTACTCTGAGTCTCAGCCCTATCTGTCGCTGTTTTAGGTCTGGTAGATTTAGATTTAGTGAAGGCCCAATTTGGATATCCACAGGCCTTCAGAGCTGTTCTCAGGTGCTGATTTTCATTCTTTTTGGAATCCATGGAGGTGGGGATGGTTTCTGCTCTGTGTGACAATGTCCTGATGACTCCTAGTTTGTGCTGCAGTGGATGGTGGGAGTCAAACATCAGATATTGATCTGTGTGTGTGGGTTTCCTGTAGATCCCTATTTCTAGCTTGCCACCGGTCCCAATGAGGACTTCACAGTCTAGGAATGCCAGTCTGTTGTCCTTGGTGTCTTCTCTGGTGAACCTAATGTTGGCATCTATAGTGTTTATATGGTCCGTGAAGGCCTGTACTTCCTGGGCCTTGATTTTGACCCAGGTGTCATCCACATACCTAAACCAGTGGGTGGGCACCGTTCCCTGGAATGTGTTGAGTGCTTTCTTCTCCACTTCTTCCATGTATAAATTGGCCACAATGGGTGACACAGGAGAACCCATGGCACAGCCGTGTTTTTGTCTGTAAAAGTCACCTCTGTATGTGAAATAAGTGGTGTTAAGACACAGGTCCAGAAGATGGCAGATCTGGTTTGGGTTGAGATGGTTTCTCCTTTCAAGGGTGCTGTCCTCTTCTAGTCTCTTCCTGACAGCGGATAGAGCATGAGTGGTGGGGATGCTGGTGAAAAGGGAGGACACATCAAAGGAGACCATAGTTTCATCTGTATCCAGTTTCAGGATCTTTGCTTTGGAAACAAATTCTTCCGAATTATGGATGTGGTGTTCAGAGTGTCCAACTAGAGGTGCTAGTATGGTAGAGAGGTGTTTGGCAATGTTGTATGTTACCGAATTAATGCTGCTGACTATGGGTCGGAGGGGTGTTCCTTCCTTGTGGATCTTAGGAAGTCCGTAGATGCAAGGGATGGCTTCTCCAGGATACAGACGGTGGTAGGTAATCCTATCGATGGAGCCATCATGTTCCAATTGTTTCAAACTGTCTATTACCTTTTTCTTGTAATTGTTGGTGGGGTCTCTTTTCAGTTTTTCATATGTATGGTGATCCTCCAAAAGTGAGGTAATTTTATTGTGGTAGTCTGCAGTGTTTAGAACCACTGTACATCTTCCTTTGTCAGCAGGTAAAATGGTGATGGTTTCATCTTTGCTGAGGGCTGTCAGGGCTCTCCTCTCTTGGACGGTAAGGTTGGGGGGAGGAGATTGAGCACTGGACAGAGCTGCAGATATTTTAAGCTGGAGTTGTTCTGCTTCCTCAAAAGGTAGGTGGTTGTTGTGGATGGCAGATTCTGTGGCTGTAATGAGCTCCACAACCGGAACTTGCTTAGGAGTGATGGCAAAATTAAGACCTTTGGCTAGGACATCTCTCTCTGGTTGGGTGAGTTCTCTGTATGAGAGATTTTTCACCCACATGTTCTTTTTGTCCTCTGTGGTCCTGTTGTTGTTGTTCCTCCCAGCGGTTTCTCCAGTTCCTTGTTTCTGCTTGCTGCGAGAAAGAAGAATGTCAAATTTCTTAGTTTGCCTCTCTTTGTCTTGTGATGCTGGGCCAGCTGTACTTTATTGCCAAGCTGAATAACTCTATCCAGGATTGGGTCAGGAAGGGTGGCTGTGAGTTCCTGGTGAAGGTTTTCAAAATTGTATTGCAGGGCATCAATGGTGAAGTGGACTTGCCTTATTCTTTCATTTAGAAGATGTCTTTGTGCCTGCTGCAGGATCTGGTCTGCTCTGTGACCCTTAACTGTAGATTGCAGGCGTAGGCTTGTTGGGATGAGTCTCTGTTGTCTGCATCTGAGGTTGAAACGTAGGTGGTTTCTATAGTCTGCCACCTTTCTTGCTGTCTTCTCGAATTTCCTTACCAACTTCAGGGTTTCATCCCCAAAATGTATGGCAGTATGTCTATGAAGGTTCTCAGTCATCCAGGTGGAATTGTCTGTAGCTTGAATCATGTCAACTGGATTTCTATTTTCTCAGTGGAAATCTACCAGAAAAAATTCCCTGCCATCAAGAAGGAACTTCTTTCTTCCAACAAACTATGAACTCCTTAGCTGTGCTTGCCTCCTGCTTCTTATATGGGATTAAAATGTAGTGCCCATTTTTTGCAAAGAAAACAAATCTTATTTTTGGTCTTGGAGCCTGGACTAGGCAGGCCACAGACTATATAGTGGACACCAGGCCCATTCAAAGCAATTTTCATTATTGTAGACCAGAGAGCAAACTCCACTATGTAATAGGTACTATACCTCCCAAAGTGTCCCTTTTGACCTTGTAGATAGTGGGAAGAGCTTAAACTTCTTCTGCAGGCAATCGTTGATCCTGACATGCTGGATTCTATATAGGAATATACTGCTTGATCTGGGCTTCTATCTTTTTGATGGCATCTTTTTCACTAAACTTCCATCCAAAAAACTGAAAAAGTCAGGCAAATGCGGAAATATTGTGAAACAAGAGAAAATACTTTTGTTAGCTGTGTAAAGGTTTGCATGGCACATGATGTGAAGCAGTATATAGCTGGAGCAGATCACAACATTTGATTGCAGTTAAGCTAGACTGACCATATTTCCTTGAGACAAGAGGAACGGGTGGGGCGGAGCGGCTGGTTGGAGGGGGCAGGGGGGTCGCCTCGGCTGGTTGGAGGGGGCAGGGGGGTCGCCTCCACCTGTCTGTGTGTGGGGGGGTGGGCCAGGCAGCACGGTGGGCGGGGGCGGAGTGGCTGGTTGGGGGGGCGGGGGGGGTTCACCTCCACCTATCAGCATGCGGGAGGGGCGGGGCGGGCAGCACGATGGGCGGGGGTGGAGCAGCTGATTGGAGGGAACCCGGAAGGGGAATCGCCTCCACCTGTTGCGGTGCTGGGCCCGCCTCTCCCACCTCCTTTGCTGCGCGCTGGTGGGTGGGGGCGATTCCTCCTCCGGGTTCCCTCCAGTCGGCTGCTCCGCCTCTGCTTGTTCCTGAAAAATGGGACAAAACCGGCATTTATGTTAAAACGACGGGACGGTTGAGAAAAGGGGAAAAAATGGGACGTATGGTCAGCCTAAGTTAAGCAAAATTAAGCCATAGCCAGGATTTTAATCCCTGAAAATTCATTGGAAGGTAATAAGGTGCTGTAGTATGTTTGATTACTTTTATGATCAGTCTGCTGCTCCTAGGCAGCTGCACATCTTTGTTTTATTTCACCTTTAAAAAGGTGTACTGTACTCTGTGTTCCTAGAAAGCTATTAAACTTACCTTACAATATCAAACTTTACAAAAACAGAACTTTTACAAAAATAGATTATAGTATTTATTTATTTATTTTAGTAGGCTCATGCCATTTCAATCATGTCTGACTCTAAGCAGCTTACATACCTTCAGCGGTAATGAGATTAAAAACTAAAAGACACAACAATATAGCAATGTAAGCTACTTAAACTTGTTGTGATGAAGGTTGGAAGTCACTTCTTTATATATTTCTTTTCTTTTTATTATATTCACTCTTCTTTTTCTTCTTTCTTTTCTTGCACTTTTTCTTCTTTCTTTCCATTCTCTTCTCTTTCTCTAAGTTTAGTTTGTATTGGTTTTTACTATTGTAATTAAAATTCTTAATAAAAAAAAATTGCTTTACAAAAAACTAACAGTCTACACATGTTGGATATCTTGCTCTGCAGAAGAGGGGCAGTGACAGAGAAGGCCTTCCCAAAAGATTGGGACCCATAGAGAGCTTTCTGTTCCAGATTTCAAAAGACAGGCAAAAACTGCATGATGAAATTGCAGCACTCAGAGCATTTTTTACAAATTAAAAATAACAGGAGTGGAAACTGAAAAGCATTGCTCTCCACTAGAGAACATATTTCATCTTATTTCCTATGTTTATGCCTTTCCCAAGAAGCTATCTGTACTCTCATCTGCTTCAGCTGGATGTGCTGGGCGTATTCAAAGCAAATGGAATAAGAATTAAAATAGGAGTTCTGTAGAACTGACAAAGGGCAGGCTCCTTGCGAGAATGAATGTAGATTATTACGTCTATCGAATTTCATGTGATGGCCATAAAAGCAAGTCTTTTCTCAGTATTGCGGTGCGTAATGAGATATATATATGGAAGAAAAGCATCCTCGGTGCAAAAAAAAACAACACTTTAATTCTTTAAAGTTTTGATGTTATATTGCTCTTTTGCTCTCTTTTAATACTTGGATTTAAAACTGTTGCATTCAGACTGTTATTCATGAAAACAACATTGAAATCTCTAGGACAATTAATTTAAGCCCTGTTCATTTCAGCGGAGCAGTTACAGCCTGAGTACTACCTGTGCATTCTTGAAATAATTTATTTAGAAAGACACAATATAAAGATGTTAAACAAATAAATAAATAACATTACAATATAAGTTAATTATGTACTACATGTACTGACATGGGTAATTTGTCATTTTATTGAAGTCTTAGAGCAGTGTTTCTCAACCCTGGCAACTTGATCAACCTTGGCAACTCAACAAGATGTATGGAATTCTGGGAGTTGAAGTCCACGGATCTTAAAGATGCCAAGGTTGAGAAACACGGTCTTAGAGAGTGTTCCTTATTTTAGAACTCTTAGGTAGCAAGCCTCTCTAATGCAAATGACTCAGCAAGCCCCTTTATTGTGCCCATTGTTTCCTAGCACTCAGAGTGTTACTATATTTTGTTACTATACTTTGTTATGTGGAAAGTAATATGCTAATATTGTAAGTCCCTATTCATTGCTATTTGTGAGAACAATACCCCGCATTAACTCTCTCCCCATCTACACATATTGTTTTCTATGTTTTAATTCTGTCCCTCTGAAACACTCACTTTGCTTAATCACTGAACAAAATCCTAACAGATGAAAAATAAAAGACACTCTGATGGTTTATAATTCATTCCCACAGAATAAGCCTATGCATTTTCCCTGTATTCAGAAGACAGTTCTACTTTGTCAATGATGCTTATTTCCAATTAACTATGCATAGGCACTCAGCTACAACCAGCTGCTTTTCTGATGTTGCTGAACGACAAGTCCTAGCATCACTCACCACTGGCCATGTTAGTTTAAGCTGCTGGAAATGCTAAACTGGTGCAACAACATCTGGAGGACCTGGGGGTCCTCACTTCAGTGTTGTTATATTGTTGTTATATGGTAGTGTAACACAATACTGCACTGCAACACATATGAATTCTGAGCTGTAATTTTAGTGTTTGTTAACTCATGTTTAAGTAAGTATTATTGTCCAAAGAAGCCTCTTCAGCAACAACAATGATAATAAGTCTGACATTAACCTTTGGCTACCAGAAAAAATAAAAGTTCAACACATTTTGCTTCCTACTTTTCAAAATCACCATGAACTGTTTCTTTGCATTACATAATGTTCTCCTGCCTTAATTAATTACTATTATCCTTAAAATGTGGATTCATTATTCCAGAAGTATTAATCAGTTGCAGATCTCTTTACTCCCTGCCCTGTTAACTTTTGTGCTGCAGGACCATAATCTCCATATTGATACAAATACCTCCTCCCCTTTAGTTAATTTAAGGAAAACATTGTCAAAGTACTCCAGGTTGAAAGGGATGCTAAATAATTTTTAGACTCAAAGTTGAAGTGGATTGATTAGGAGCAATTTTGATGTTTTGCACAATAAAAAGATGACTTACTGGGGTTTGCGGAGCCAATTTGCAGAGCAACCTCTTTCCTCTAATTGCTGCTAGACTAATGTAGAAGCACACTCCTAGGAAGCAGAAAAATCCATTTACCCAACCATGTTATTTAAGTAGGGCACACAAGTAGTGGATTTTTCTATTTACCCTGCCTATTAGTCCAGCTACTCTCCACCTGTGACCCTCATTTTATAAGGGCAGCGCTCTTTTATATAATTTTGCAACTATAATAAAGGCCCACTTAAAATTTTTCAGAGCAGACCAAGAACATTTTTTTTAAAGGAGAAAGAAACATAATTAGGGTCCTAACCAATCTCACTAATTCCTGGTAATGCATTGTGGAACCAAATTGTTTGATAAAAGGTCTGATAAATCTGCATCTTTGGGAGCAGAAAATAGCATTTCCTCTGTTACAAGAGCATAGTGACAAGCCATGTCTGATGATGGTTTGACATTAGTATTGCATCTCCCCTTGAGCATTTAACAACAGTGATGACTGTATAAGGGAAAACAGCCGAGGGGGGTGAGATCAGAGATGGCACCAGCGGCAAGCTATAGCAAGTTGCGTAGAAAGGAAGCTCCATTCATCTCAGTGGTACTAACTTATAAATAAGTGTGTAAGAGAGCTTATGGCCTCATCTTTACATCCCCCTGTTACAAAAATACACCCTGGCAACCATTTTTATGAGATGTTCTCATGTCATCGCCTTTGTCTCATCTCCAGTCCCCAGCTGAGGCAGCTTAAAGTCATCTTTAGCTGTTTCAGCATTAAATAGTGTTTTCCCTCTTATCCCAACACAATTTTTGCTACAGTCATGAGCTACATGTTTCAGTGGTGACATGGATGATGATGTGGCTGTGATTGGGATCTTTTTTTTAGAAAAAATCTGCCTGTGAATTCACTTTTAATTAATCAAATATATATTTAGAAAATCTTTCCCTCACAAAATATGTTTGTCTAAAAGCATTCTCTTGCAACATTTAAAAATGCATTTTATATGCCAGTTTGTGTTACCTTCAATAACAAGGCAGAGACTGAAGTGTTTATCCAAATTTACTCTGGAAATGCACTATGCTCTGTTGCCTGGTAAGTAGAGTAAGTGTCTTAGAAATCAGTGAGACTTTCTTCTGAATAAATCTGCATGCACCAAAGTAGTCCTTCTAGCACTAAGATTATCCATTAGACTGGCCTTGGAATAGTAACAGAGGGAAGGAAAACTCTGCAAAGCAAGATGGATGGCCCGTAATCCAAAGACTCACGTGGCTCTCAAGTTCCAGTTTACAGGCCTCAGAGCACCCTGACACTGACCTGCTGAAATGGCCATTTTGCAGCAGCAGCAGCAGCAGCAGCAGCACAAATTTTAGTAAAGATTTGCTACAGTAGGACTGAAACCCTCCAAAATATTTTTCTAAAAAAAGCCTGTCCCCTGATTACATCACTGTATCAGCACTAGCCTCTGTGGCTTTTGAAGGACACACACACAGCCGGACGGACGGAAATGCGGGTCCCTGGTTGAAGAAGAATGCCTGCTGTTTTAATGCAGGCTCCTGACCAAATTAAGGTGATAACAATGCAACAAATGGAAGTACTGTACTTTTAATGTATGATGAATATTTTTAGCAAGTGCCTGTCTTATGTTTGGGTTTCTGCAGGACTGGGAGAAATGTTTTTCTCTGTTGTTTTTTGAAGTCAGTCAGGATGTGGAGAAACCTAAAATACTGAAATAACTCCTAGAATTTAATTTTAAATTGTTTTATTAACTTGAATGAAAAGGACTGATCTATTTGCTTATTTCAATTAGTAAATTAAATTAAGTCTTAAGTCTAATTTAAGTCTAACAATGAGTTGTGCTGAAAATAAAATACAAATTGTATGTCCCTGGTTCCATCCTCCCTTCCTTCTGTAATTTGCCCCAATCCACAGACTCTGGATGTTATACAATTGAGTAAAACCATAAAAAGCAACATTTAAGATTAATAAATCCACCCCCAAGCCCAGCATCCCTAAACAATCTTCAAGGATTAATGGTCTGGTGGAACAGGGTTGTTTTAATGGCCTTATGAAGAACATCTGAAAGAAAGGGGCAGTACAAACCTCCAGCGGCAGAGAGTTCCGTAACGGGGGGGCCACAAAGTCCTGCTGCCTGATTCAACTCCTCCAACCTCACCTGAAGGGGGGGACTCTCAGCAGGCCCTCACAAATTGTTACGATGGGTAGATTCCGTTCTGACAAAGTGGTGCCTGATATAACCTGGTGCCGTGCTATATAGGGTTTGTAGGTAATTACATCCCTTTGAATTGGGCCTGGAAACCTACTGGCAACCAGTACAATAGTTTAAGAAGTGGTGTTACTTTGCAAGGGTGAGGTTGACAAACCAATAATCTAGCTGCCACACACTGGACCAACTGCAGCTTCCAGGTCATCTCTAAAGGCTGCCCCACCTAGAGAACATGACAATAATCCAACCAAATGATGATCAGGGCATGAGTTATCATTGCCAAATCATCCTAATCTGGAAGAAGATTAACTTCTCCTTGATTTTCAGTTTTTTAGTATCCACTAAAATTGCCCTCTCCATCCTTTGGAAGGTTTCTGACTTTGTAATAGCTATGTCTATATATTCGACAAAGCCAATGTCTCTTTTTCTACAACAACAAAAAGCTGGATTTTACTTTATCACACAAGCGCTAAAGAACAAGAACATTGCCACTGACAAAAGCAAATACTGGCAGCATTAGTGCCAGCCCATTCCTTCAAAATTCATAAAGCAATACGTATATGTGACTAGTTTAGACATCTAGAAGCAGATCTAGGCACCTGTTAGAGAAGCTGCAGCTTTTTGAGGGAGGCTGAGAAAAGCTACTCCTGCTGCAAAGATCTTTTGAATAACATGATATAATTTCTTCCTGGACACATTTTGCATCTCTCTGGTCACTGAGAGCAGAGCTTGTAGGCACTGAGTCATGAAATTTGTCATTTAATGCAAGAGATGTGCAGTCTTTTCAGAGATTAGAGCAGTGTTTCTTAACCTTGGCACCTAGAAGATGTGTGGAGCTCAACTCCCAGAATTGCCCAGCCAGGATGCTGGCTGGGGAATTCTGGGGATTGAAGTCCACACATCTTCAAGTTGCCAAGGTTGAGAAACACTGGATTAGAGTTACATTTGGCACGCTGAGGGCTGCACTTCAAAAAGTAGATGTAGCTAAGACAAAGTGAAATGGACCGGGACAAAAAATAAATGTGGCTTAATTTAATATTACATTAAGTTTAATAAAACCACTCTTCCTTCCCATGTGGTTAGTAATTTTCCCTCTTAATTGCAAATCAGTGGCAACTTTTGGAGAGATCATACACAAGATTCCAATGGCCACCAATAGCTACACCTACAGAGAGATGCTACAGATCAGATTTTATAAGACAAAGATTGAAGCATTTGCTTTACTGTACTTTTGAGGAGGCTTTTTACAAGATGTACAATGTGGACTGCAGTGCAGACACAGAGTGCTCTTTCTATTCCCCTTAGATTTGCTGTGTGTTTAGCCTGTGTTTCCCCTTTGCTTTGAAGATCACAGAGTATTTTCTCTTTGGCATCCTTTTTTAAGAATTAGGGGGGGGGAGATTTATAAATTTAAATTTAATTTATAAAGATTTAATTTAAATTTTGTTTTTAATTCAATTTACATTTAAATTTAATTCAATTTAAAAAAATATTTTAATATATTTTATTAAGTTTTAAATATACATAGTTAAAAGTTGGAAACAAAAAGAAATAGAAATACAAATCAAAGAAAGAAGAAAAAAAGTGTAGTAAAGCAAAGAAAAAAGGAAAAAGATGAAACATAGAAATTAGTCAACTTCCGATTTATCTCTGGTCATAGTAATTTAAAGAGTTTATCTTACATGCTAGGTCTATATATAACACTGAAAAACATTTCTTGTCTAATATATCAGTTTATATATATTTTAATCTTCAAATCCCCATATAAGCTTTGCCCCTCCTGCATTTTGCAAATAGTCCGTTAATGGTTTCCACTCTTTAAGAAAGTAATTATTTGAATTTTCTTTTAATAAACATGTCAATTTATCATTTCCTGCCATGTCCATCAATTTTAACATCCAGTCCTGTATCGTAGGTGTAATCTGGTTTTTCCAATTTTGTGCATATACAAGTCTTGCTGCTGTAATAATATATTGCATAATTCTTGTAAATTGTTTTCCTATTTGTTCTTCTGATATTCCCAATAAAAATAATTCTGGTTTAAATGGAACTCGAATTTGTAAAATATTTTGCATCAATGAGTGTATCTGAGTCCAAAATTTCTTTGCAATCTCACATGTCCACCACATATGGTAAAAAGACCCCTCTTTTTTTTTTACATTTCCAACACAAGTTGGAAACATTCCCATACATTTTAGCGAGTTTTTGTGGGGTCATATACCATCTGAACATCATCTTATAGAAATTTTCCTTCAAGTTGTAACACAAAGTAAATTTTAGTCCTTTAATCCACATATCTTCCCATTGTTGCATTTGAATATTATGACCAATATTTTTTGCCCATTTAATCATGCAGTCTTTGACTTGTTCCTCTACCATTTCACCTTTTAACAATAATTTATACATTTTAGCAATTAAGTGATCATCTGTCTCACATAATTGTATCTCAAATTCCGATTTGGTTTGTTCAAATTCAAAATCTTTTTTATCTGATTTAAATTTTTCTACAAGTTGCATGTAAGAAAACCATTGAAAGGTATATCCTTCTAAGGCCAGTTCTTCTTTTGATTTGGTTATATATTGTCCTTGTTCTTTTTTTAAAAAGTCCTTGTAGGTCAGCCATTTGTCTTTAGTTCTTACTTCTGTTCTATGAAATGCTTCTTGCGTGGAAATTTTAAAAAGATTTAAAAATGAATATTCAAAGACACTTATTGCAACTGATTTTGTTGAAAATTATACCAACACCTTGGTAAGCAGTCTGCAGCAGTTCAGATGTTACTGAGCTCCAGTTCGCTGCTTCTCTCAACATGGGCTACATGGGTGAAGACTTGCAGGGTGTTACAGCTCAGCATCTGGAGTGCCACAGTCTGCCTATTCTGAACTAAGCACTTGGTAAGGGTTGTCATATAAAAGGGGAATATCTATTTTATTTATCAATTTATTTATTGTTCACATCTATATGGCCGCCCATCTCACATACGGTGACTCTGGGCGGCATACAACGAGATAAAAACAATGAATAAATAAGAACAATCATTATAAAAATAAAATGATTATTAAATAATTATCACCAGAATATGCATATACTTGGGGGAGAAATGTTGCATTGGGAGCCCAAAACCCTTTGGCCACACTTAAACAATTCTCTGAATAGCAACTATTTGGTATGGTATAGTGTGGTGTGGTGTGGTGTGGTGTGGTGTGGTGTGGTGTGGTGTGGTGTGTGTGTGTGTGGTGTGGTGTGGTGTGTGGCGTGTGTGGTGTGGTGTGGTATGGTATTATAGAAATACCTATAGTAAGGTTAGCAGAAAATACAGTGTGTGAAAAATGTCCATGAAACTGGTCAAAATTATAGCAAACCTAACTGTAATTGTATGTTACTAGTTCTATTTGAATTGCTAATTAGGAATATACAAACAGGTTTATATTTTGTTTACTTTTAAAATATATTTTGAATTATTTATTTTAGGGTTAATTTCATGCTGCATATCGCTTTCCTAGTGTGTATTATATATATTCACATCATTTCCCTTTCCCAGCAGTATAATATCATTCTAATTTTGGTGTATTTTGTTTATTTTGCCTATAAAACCTCTTCTCACAAACCCAGGAGGCAATATTCTATGTTGACCTTGGCATTTATACATATTAGTAATGTATTCTGAGAACTCATTATGACCCATGTTTAGCAAAATCTCATTTTAAGTGGTGTAGTTGTTAAGCAACTTTTCAATTTAATTAGAACCCTCTACTGCATTTCATTAGAAGGTTATTCAGTAATTACTTAGCAGGTCTTGAATGCTTACAAATGAAGTAGTGACAGGACATAATACTCCTAAATTATAACTGCACAGCAGGAGAAGATGCTGAAAAAAGAGGAATAAATTCATTGTTTTAAAAACAGAATGTGAAAATTCAATATAGTTTCCTTATCCTGTAAATGAAGTTTCTGCATTATTTATCAAGGCCTGTTTCTAACAGTGTGACTGCTATCTAGTTAGGCTCTTCTGAAGGTAATCTAGATCTGGAACCGTGTGGGAATAATTTACAATACGGGTTTTCCCTGTTATTATAGCATCTGGCTAACATAACAGATGATTAATTCCCGAATCATCATTTTCATGCAGTTTATGGCTTTATGTCTTAAGTTTACAAACCATTTTTAGAAACAATATGCCATTTTCATCCCCATGTCTTTTTCTTCCCCCATTGACCTAGGAACATACCTGATGGAGTAAAACTTTCACCTTTGACCTTCAATGAAGGAAGTTGGTTACAAAGAGGAAATTTGTATTTCCATTTCCTTTCCTTGGTGGAAAGGCAATATATGTTTGAAATGACCAGATGTGCATCAGATTCATTCCATTTGTTTTATGCTATAGTTAATATAGTTAATATATGCAATAGGATTTTTTTTTAAAAAAATGTACCTCACATTTATTAGATAAAATGTGGAAGGAAGGAGTAGTGATGGGCAAGAGGTAACTCACTGAGTTAAGAAAACATTCTAGATCTTTGGAAATTTGTGTAAAACAGAATATTTAGCAACAACTATATTTTTGGTTGTTGTGGGTTTTCCAGGCTGTGTGGCCGTGTTCTGGCAGTTTTTTGTATATTATATTTTGTATACTATATTTTTGTTATTGCAACATGGATTTGAGATTATAGCTGATAAAATGTCAAACTACATACCTAGAACTACATGAATGCAATTGGAATATTCTAGGATTGTTGGCGGCAATACCCAGTCTGGGAACAATGCTGTTACTTGCCCATATTATTGATTTATTTATCATTCAAATTTATATAGCTGCCCATCTCATATATATGACTCTGGATGGCTTAGAAACAATTAAAAAATACATAAAAACAATAAAAACAATAAAAACGAACAATACAATTTAAAAACAAGGAAAAACACAATATAAAAGTATATAAAAACATCATAAAATACATAAAGGTCACAACGGAGATAATCCCATTCATTAAAAATGAATGTGGCTCCCACCCACTCCTGGGTCCCCGTGCCTGTTGGCAAAACCATGCCTTCAGGGCCTTGCAAAAAACCAGCAGGGTTGGAGCCAATCTGATCTATGGGAGTGATGTTTCACAGGGCGGGTGCCATGGCAGAAAAGGCTGTCTTCCTGGGTCCTGCCAGACAAACCTCTCTGGCTGATGGGACCCGCAATATGGCCCTCCTGCCGGACCTAATGGGATGAATAAATGTCAGCCCTTCGAGGTAGTCCAGTCCAGGAAACCAAAGTTATGAATGCTACTGTCACTTTTATTATAAGGTTACAGTAACAGAATATTGCAAGTCTGAATGCACCTCTCCCCTCCTTGCCTTTACGTTCAAGAGAACTAGGGAGAGTCAAGTCTGAGACACTTTCTCAAATTACATTCCTGCTTTGGACTCAAATTTCTCTTATCTGACTTTTGTCTTGGTTGTGGCTCTTCCTCCTGTTCCTCAAGGTTATTTTCACAGCCTATTACAGTAGATGTAAATGGAGAGAGGCGGTCTCCATTATGCAGAAATTCATAGTATTCCATGTAGAAATGTGACTCTGCACCATTCATTCATTCATTCATTCATTCATTCATTCATTCATTCATTCATTCATTCATGTTTATTTGCTTATTAATGGCCTATAAATAGGCCAAATCCACATCAGATGGAAATGTTGCAGGTTCCCAGTCCATGTGAAGAGGGAGGAGGTGGGAGACTGGAGACTGTGTTTTTCTGTGGTGGCCGTCACCCTATCGAACAGCATCATTCTGGAGGTGAGATTGGTGACTATGCTGGCAGTCAAGGACAGTCAAAATGGAATTATTATTCTGCAGGACCTATAGATATTGATGTTATCCTGCTATCCACCCAAAGTTGCCTGATTAAATGAATAAATAAATAAAGACTGGTGCTTTTGGTGATTAAAATTATGGTCATCTTTGATTTTATTTTTATTGCTTTTAACTTGATTTGCCTTTTAAGCTCTTAATGTTGCAATTGCCATGAGTCTTCCAACTTCAGCAGTATGTAAATGAAATAAATAAATTAAAATAATAAAGACCAAGTCTTTAGTCACTCATCATATAATTACAGAAAGGCCTGATAACCTACAATGCCTTAATTACCTACAAATCGTTAGCATGGAGGAACATATTTAAACAGAAATAGTCATTGCTGATAAACCTGAATGCATTTTGAACTGAGATTACATTGCTACCCTTTTTGCTGATATAATCCTTCCATTTCTCCATTTTTTACATTTTAGGTTATACCTAGAAGGCCTGTAGATCTCATCCATATGGCTTTAACCTGAATCCTTTGCAGGAAGAACCACATACCTGTATATTTCAAACCCACCAACACACTGAGACAGAGGCTTGTACACCCCAAAGATCAAACTCCAAAACACAAGAAAAGCAATGTAGTTTATGCAATCCAGTGCAGTGAGGAGTGCTCTGAACTCTACATTGGAGAAACCAAACAACTTTTGTACAGGAGGATGGCCCAACACAGGAGAAGTAACACCACAGGACCAGAGTCAGCAGTTTATCTTCATCTAAAGGAAAAAGGACACTCATTTGAGGACATTAATGTTCACATTTTAGACAGAGAAGATAGGTGGTTTGAGAGAGGGGTCAAGGAATCCATTTATGCCAACTTGGAAAATCCTTCCTTGAATAGAGGTGGGGGCCTCAGGCACAATCTTTCCCCCATCTTCCTCCCTGCTTTGTCTTCTGTGCCTAGGAAGATTAAGGCCATTTCACAAGCTCAACAGCAGCATGGTGATCTTAATGATCCTCCTTTAGATGATAAAAGGACTTATCATCTAAATGAGGATGTCACCTCCCTAGCTGACTTAACCAGCCAGGAGGGACACGGGTCAAGCTGACGTGTGGTGGCATTTACAAACTGGAGGATCCTGTCTACTTCATCAGGCCCAACAGGATCAAACCATTCCCAGTTAACAGGGTAAGTACGTTCCTCTGGCATCTCCCTAGATCTTGTCTCATGCTTAGAGTCCAACTTGGAATGAATCTGAGCGATTTTATCCTGCAGATGCTCAGAAAACTCTTCCGACCGGCCCTGTAAGTGGGTCACCGACTCTACCTGACCCAAAAGAGATCTAGTAATCTTAAACAGGGCCATCGGACGGCATTCTGTGGACACAATAAGAGCAGAGAAATATTCATGTTTCGCCACTCTTACCGCCACAAGGTAGGCCTTAACTGCAGCTCTAGATTGTGTTCGGTCTGATTCAGTCTTCGTCTTTCTCCAGCGGCGCTCTAGACGTCTCTTAACCCACTTCAAAGCCCTCAACTCTTCCGTAAACCATGGAGAGTGATGGGCTGAGCGGGGCAGGAGAGGTCGCACAGGCGCGATCTTGTCCAGGGCTCTGGCTGCTTCCCTATTCCAGGCTGCAGCCAGGACCTCCACTGGACTGTGTAGCAGATCCTCGGGTATAACCCCCAGCTCCTTCTGAAACCTCACTGGGTCCATCAGTCGCCGGGGGCGGACCAATCGAATGGGTCCTGCCTCCCTGCAGAGTGGGGCAGAACAAGAGAGCCTCAGGGTCACCAGGGCGTGGCCTGACCATGACAATGGGGATAGGTGTAGCTCTCCCCTCAGATCCAATTGCCACTGCTCAGACAAGAAAACTAAGTCCAGGGTAAGACCACTGTCTTGAGTCAGGTCCTGAATAATCTGGGACAGGCCCATGGCTGCCATGGTAGCCATGAACTCCCAGGCTGCTTCCGAGGCCCGTCCCAGAGACGGCAGATTGATGTCCCCCAGAATCATAAGTCTGGGGAACTCCACTGCCAACTCCGAGACGGCCTCGAGCAGCTCAGGCAGGGAGGTTGCCACGCAGCAGGGGGGCTGGTACAGCAGCAACACCCCCAACTGTTCTCGGGAGCCCAACTTGAAAAACGGTCTCACAACCGGCCACTTGTGGAGCAGCGCCCCTGAAGGCCACAAGAGACTCTCGAATGACAACTGCCACCCCTCCTCCCCTGCCCCGGTGTTTCAGCTGATGCCAAACCTGAAACCTGAAGTTTAGTTGCTAAAGGATTTTCTCAAAGAAAACAATTAGACTTTCACAAAACTTTTTCACCTGTTACAAAGGGTGAATCAATCAGATTGTTGTTGAAGTTTGCTGCACTAAAAGGGATGTCAGTTTATCATTATGATATTCAAACTGCATTTTTGTATGGTGAGTTAGACCAGAAATTGTACATGCAACAACCACCTGGTTTTGAACAAGGTAAAAATCTGGTGTATGAACTACAAAAGTCAATTTATGGTTTGAAACAAGCAGCTCACTGCTGGAACCTAAAATTAGATGAAACACTGCAATGTTTTGGTTTTGAAAAAGGAAAACCAGATCCATGTGTTTATGTTCAGAAAGACAAAGTTTTATGTATTTGTTTGTAAGTTTTTTTTAATATATTTTATTGAGTTTTAAATATACATAGATAAAAGTTAGAAAAGGAAAAATAGAAATACAAATCAAAGAAAGAAGAAAAAGGGTGTAGTAAAGTAAAAAGAAAAAGAAAAAGATGAAACATAGAAATTAGTCAACTTCCGATTTATCCCTGGTCGTAGTATATTAAAAAATTAATCTTACATGCTAGGTCCATTTATAACATTGAAAAACATTTCTTGTCTAATATATCAATTTATATATATTTTAGTCTTCAAATCCCCATATAAGCTTTGCCCCTCCTGCATTTTGCAAATAGTCCATTAATGGTTTCCATTCTTTAAGAAAGTAATAATTTGAATTTTCTTTTAATAAACATGTCAATTTATCATTTTCTGCCATGTCCATCAATTTTAACATCCAGTCTTGTATTGTAGGTGTGGTCTGATTTTTCCAATTTTGTGCATATACAAGTCTAGCAGCTGTAATCATGTATTGCATAATTCTTATAAATTGTTTTCCTATTTGTTCTTCTAATATTCCCAATAAAAATAGTTCTGGTTTAAATGGAACTCGAATTTGTAAAATATCCCATTGCCATTGTTTAAAAGGTTCTTCTGATGCTAATATTGGTAGTGTTTGAAAAAGATATAAAATTTGTGCCAAAATGTTCATTTTAATTACTGAGATTCTACCTAACAATGATAATTGTAGTTCTTTCCATTGATCCAATATCTATCCAGAGTGGAATATAATTATTCTTAAACAACTTAGCATTTTTAGATGTCAAATATACTCCCAAATGTTTTAATTTTTCTTCCATTGAATATCCCGTTATTTCTTTCAATTTCTCTTGTTGATGGTGATCCATATTTTTAGTCAAGACTTTAGTTTTCTGTAAATTCACTTTAAACCCTGCTAACAACCCAAAGTCTTTTAATTTCTGTATCAATAATTCAATTCCATCTGGTGGATTCTCCAAAGTAATGACTAATCTTCAGCAAAGGCTCTTAGTTTATAAACTTCTTTTTTAACTCTAATACCATGAATACCATCATCTTGTCTAATGTCTCTAAGTAACACCTCTAGTACCAATATAAACAAAAGTGGAGATAATGGACAGCCTTGTCTTGTACCTTTTTGAATTTCACATGGTTTACTAAATTCTCCATTAACAATTATTTTTGCAAATTGGGTAGTATATATTGATTTAATCCACTTAGTAAAATTTCCTCCAAAATTCATATTTTCCAATACCTTAAACATAAATGGCCAGTTTAAATTGTCAAAGGCTTTTTCAGCATCTATAAATATCAGAGCCGCTTGTTTTTCATAATGTTGTTCCAAGTATTCCAATACATCTAATATATTTCGGACATTGTCTCGAATTTGTCTCTTAGGTAGAAATCCAGCTTGATCTTGATGAATAAAGTTCTTAAGAATATTTTTCATTCTTTCTTCCAATATGGTTGTAAATATCTTATAGTCATTATTCAATAGAGATATTGGTCTATAATTCTTAGTTAGGGTCAAATCTTGTTGTTCTTTAGGGATCAATGTTATGTGCGCTTCTTTCCAAGTCTCTGGCATGGTTCCTGTTTCCAAAATCGAATTCATAGTCTTCTGCAAAGGTAAACATAATTCATCCTCGAAGCATTTGTAATAAGCTGCTGAGAGGCCATCCGGTCCAGGTGCTTTTCCACTACTAATTTTCTTAAAGGCCTTTACCATTTCCCCTATTGTTATCGGGTTGTTTAATATTAGTCTTTGTTGATCATTAAGAACAGTTAGCTTTTGTTTACTCAGATATTCATCAATATCAGCTAGGTTGACATCTTGTTTTTTATATAATTTTGAATAATAGTCGTGAAAGGATTCCTGTAAATCTATATTATTCACCAAAACTTTTCCTTCATGTTGTATTTTGGAAATTAATTTTTTTTGTCTTTGTTTCCTCAGTTTGTAGGCTAACCACCTACCTGGTTTATTTGCATGTTCAAAGTATTTTTGTTTTGTAAATTTCTGTGGGATATTGTTGGCTTTATGGGGTTCCAGGCGCAGAGTAATCCAAACAACGTGTAGGGCTCACAATAGTTTATTGTAGCATAAGGCAATAATGGATATATAGTACATTATTGCAAAAGGAAAAAACAACAAAGCATACACAGAGTTTCATCAGCAGATGTGAAGGAAAATCATGGCCCATACAAAGGCCAGGCATAGTTACAGTTCAGGAACAGAGTACATGGCAACATGACAGATAGAAGTCAAGAAGGATACATAGACCCATAGTTCATAGCTGAGATACACACTTGTTTCAGCATTCTGATTGGCTATATGTGGGTCAGGACATTTCCAAACTGACAATGCATTAAAAGTTGTACTTACTATAAATCGCCATGAGATGGCAGTGTTGCACATTGTCTTCCCTTCGGGACATCGTTCCCATGGAATAGGGTATTTTAGACTGATATCGCTACCTCACGTGATACATTGTTTTGGCTATGGCAAGGTCACACACCTGGTGTTTACTGGGAAATGTTTTGATACACACGTAGAAGAGAGAGAATGGAAAAATACTGGTTTTACAAGCTAGTGAAGGAATCCATTCGCATGAATTCTACATAGAATAACTCTAACAACCCTTCCGAATGGATTTCGAAACGTGTTTTTTTTTTGGGGGGGGGGAGTGAAAACTGTCTTTTTGCAAGAACACAGAGACACAAATGATTTATTCCAAA
Organism: Charina bottae; assembly: GCA_023362775.1. Classification (NCBI taxonomy): domain Eukaryota; kingdom Metazoa; phylum Chordata; class Lepidosauria; order Squamata; family Charinaidae; genus Charina; species Charina bottae. Next base: position 212,108,275 of record JALMGJ010000002.1, on the reverse strand, counting down.
CACATTTGCTCCAGTCCCAATTTTGTAATCATTGGTTGCATGTTTTTCAAAAGGTAGAGCTTTTGTGAACACATCTGCCACATTCAGTTCAGAAGGACAATATTCCAATTGGATAAATACTTCCTGAATTGCATGTCTTACATTTTTAAACTTCACATCAACATACTTTGTGCGGCCTTTCACATTTTCAGATAGAGCGAGTGCAATGCATGATTGTGAGTCTTCATAAATTGTAAATGGTAATTTGATGTTTACAGTGAGATCTTGAAATAGTTTACACCAATGTAGTTCATTTACTGCCTCACTGAGGGCACTATACTCTGCCTCGCAAGTTGAAATTGCAATTGCATTTTGTTTTCTTGCTCGCCAAGCAACGGCTGTGTTGGCAAACAGGCAGACAAATCCACTTACAGATTTTCTATCTCCTTCTTCTGCAAAAGAGCTGTCAACATAAATCACAGGCATTTCAGATTTAGTAGTGGATACTTTAAGACAGAGATCTGCTGTGCCTTTGAGATAATGCAGAACTCTTTTTAACCCTTGCCAATCTCGCATAGACGGTTTGGCAACTTTACGACTTAGCACACCAACTGAGTAAGCTAAGTCAGGACGTGTCCACTGTGTTAAGTGTAGTAAGCTTCCTACAACAGAGTGATACAACTCAGGTTGAGGACAAGGTTCCTCACACGTGTCACCCTTTAGGAAATCAAGAGTCATAGGCGTTCTGGTAGGTTTTGCATTTGACATCTCAAGCTGACTTAACAATTGAACAATTTTTCTCTTCTGACTCAGATAAAACTCACCACTCTGAGATCTAGTAACTTCAACACCCAAATAATATTTCAGTTCACCTAAGTCTTTCAACTGAAAGTACTATCTTAGCTGTGTGGCAAACTCTTGTACAAGGTGCCAAGAACCAGTTGCTAGGCAAAAATCGTCCACATACGTTAGCAGCACTGTATAGCTACTTCCAGAACCTCTTATGTACACACAAGGATCAGCAACTGACTTTTTAAACCCTAGTTCCGTTAAAGCTGAATCTAAGCACTGATGCCAACAACGACCAGCCTGCTTTAACCCATAAAGCGCCTTGCGCAGTCTGTACACCTTCTTGGAATTGTCACAAGCATAGCCAGGAGCCTGTTTCATGTACACTGTCTCAGGGAGCTCTGCATTTAAATATGCTGTGTCAACATCGAAATGATGGACAACCATTTCATGCTGTGCAGCCAGAGAAAGTACCATACGTAAAGACTCTGGTCTAGCTGTGGGTGCATATGTGAGATCATAGTTCAAAAACCTCTCTTGTGAAAATCCCTGAGCAACAAGCCTGGCTTTGTACTGCACTGTATTATCAGGAAGAAGCTTCTTTCTGAATACCCATCTGGAACCTACAGCTTTCTGGGATGGGGGCAAGTCAGTGACTTCAAACACCTTTTGACTCACTAATGCCTCAAACTCCTTATCCATCGCTGTGTTCCATTTCTCCTGCTCTTCCACAGGCAGGAGCAACACCTCCTGGAATGACTGAGGTTCACAGGTAATCTGACACACTCTCACCTGCTGAATCACAAACCTGTCAGGCTTCACACCCTTTGTGGAACGTGCAGACCTACAAGGAATGACCACTGCCTCTTCCTCATCACTGTCCTCTGTCTTTTCACTACCAGATTCCCCCTTCAGGTCTTGAACCTGCTCAGGTGAAATTTCCTCTTCCTTCGCCTGAGGGGACCTTCTCACCACACTAGGAGACTGGGAAACAGAAGGTAGCTGAACTGGTTGTTGTCCAGCCACAGGAGCATGGACAGTTGGCTGTACACTAGATTGCAACAACACCTCTGAACTAGCATTCAACCTATCCCAACCAGTAGGGTGCTCAAAATTAGCACTTCTGGAGACTACCACTCTACCATAGCCTGCAGAAAAACGGTAACCCTTAGATCTTGATGAATAACCAACAAACCTTAAGCACTGTGCTTTTGGCTGGTTCTTCCTTCGCTGAGACTTAGAGATGTGAACATATGCAAATGTTCCAAAAACACGCAGGTGCTTCATCGAAGGGTGCTTGCCAAACAAAAGGAAATAAGGAACTTCATTTACAGCTGAATTCCACACCGTTGGTTAGATACACTGCAGTCATGGTAGCCTCACCCCAAAAACGGGCTGGCACCTGGGCATCTAACATCAGGCTATTTCTAATGGTATTAACAACACCAATCTTCCTTTCTGCTATTCCATTCTCAGCTGGAACACCAACATTGGCAAGTCTATGGGAGATTCCTTTCCTACAAAGCCAATTCTGGAACTCATGACTTAGGAACTCTCCACCACGATCAGATTGAAACTGACCTACTTGATAACCATAGTTTCTCTCCACCATTGCAACAAACTCCTTAAAGCGAGCAAAGGCCTCCGCTTTAGATTTGAGCAAATAACAAAACGTAAAGCGAGTATGAGATGACAGTGTTGCACATTGTCTTCCCTTCGGGACATCGTTCCCATGGAATAGGGTATTTTAGACTGATATCGCTACCTCACGTGATACATTGTTTTGGCTATGGCAAGGTCACACACCTGGTGTTTACTGGGAAATGTTTTGATACACACGTAGCAGAGAGAGAATGGAAAAATACTGGTTTTACAAGCTAGTGAAGGAATTCATTCGCATGAATTCTACATAGAATAACTCTAACAATTTCATTTGAGTTTCTATTTCTTGTGTCAATATCATTGATATCTGTTTTTGTAGAAATTTAATTTGAGTAAGTAAGGTATCGTCCATTGGCTTATCTCTTAAACATAACTCTTTGCTTTTAATTTCATCTAAAATCAATTTAATTCTCTCTTGCTTCTTTCTCCTCATTTGAGCATTGTATTGAATAAAGTAGCCCCTCATATATGCTTTGCTGGCATCCCATACAGTTTGAATATTTGTGCCTTTGTTTAAATTCAATTGAAAATATTCTCTTAACCTTTTTTTACATACATCAACTATATCATTTTTCTGAAGAATTGACTCATTCAGTCTCCATCTAAATACATTCCGTTTTCCTTTAAAAGTCAACATTACAGGATTGTGGTCTGAGAGAGTTTTAGGTAATATTTCAACTTTACCAATGTCCATCATTAAACTTTTAGAAATCAAAATCATATCTATTCTGGAGAAGGATTTAAATCTCTCTGAGTAGTATGTGTATTCTCTTGAAGTCCCGTTCATCAATCTCCAAATATCTTGTAAATCCAACATTTCTTTCAAATCAAAGAATGTTTGTGGTAATTTTCCCTGTGTACGTTTCACTTCTTTTTGTCAATGTCTATCCATCATTGGTTGAATAACCCCATTCCAGTCACCCATAAAACACCAGTTTTCATAGGGTAAATCCAAAATTTTATCCATTAAATTTTTATAGAATACTCCTTTGTCCATATTTGGTGCATAAAGTCCAACAATTAATGTTTTAGTTCCTTGTATATTAATTTCAACTGCAATATATCTTCCTTCATCATCAACTAGTATCTTTTTTGGATTTAACTTTGGTTGTATATAAAAAACTACTCCCTTAGTTTTTTTAAGTCCAGCCGAAATAAATTCTTCTCCAAGTTGTTTACAAATCAAATACTTAGTGTCTTTTTTACAAATGTGAGTTTCTTGTAGACAAGTTATATCCAATCTCTGTTTTTTCAAAGAATAAAAAACTTTTCGCCTCTTCTGTGGAGAGTTGGCACCATTGATGTTCCATGTCAAATATTTGTAATCCATAAGTGTTTTGATGTTTAAAAGTCTTTTTTTCCGGTCCAGTCCTGCAGCTCCCAACGCAGATAAGTCTTCACTCGTCTCTTTGTCTTTTGGTATCTCCACTTTTTCTTCCAAGTCTCCAGATGCATCTTTCATATCTGTCTTATATTTCTCTAAAAATGCTTTTGCTTTTAATATGGAAGTTATCCTAAACCTTTGCCCTTTGAACATAAAAGATACACCTTCTAATCTCTCCCATCTAAATGAAATATTATTTCGCTTCAACTTTTCTGTAAAGAAGGAAGTCTTTTCTTTTTCTTAATATCCTCAAAGATATTTCTTTTAGTACAATTATTTCTTTTCCTTCTATATTTAATCCAGTAGTATAATGCTTCTTCAGAATTTGCTCTTTTATAACTTTTCTCACAAAATATATCAATATGTCTCGAGGTACTTTCTTATCTCTAGCATAACGTGAATTAACTCTAAAAATTTTATCTATTTCCAAATCTAAATCTTGTTCTTTTATCTCCAAAAATTTAGCTAGTATAGAAACAATCCTTTCTCTTACATTTTCATTTGGTTGTTCTGGAACTGCTCTCAATCTCAAGATATATTCCTTCTCTCTCATTTCTGCTAATGCAGTAATATCTAAATTATATTCAAGTTCCTTAGTAACATCTTCTGATTTAGTCTCTAATTTTTGCATCTGCCCTTGCATATCTTTAAGTTCCCCTGACAAAGTGTTCACAACTTCCTTTACTGTCTGTACTTCCTTTTTAAATTCCTGTTTAATCTCTTGAGTTATTTCTTTCTGCATTTCTTCCATCTTCTTATCTATTTTTTTATCTAAAGATGCAATTTGTTCTTCCATCTGTTTGTTTTGTATCATTGAATCTTCCATTTTCTTATTTAGTGATGCCATTGCTTCTAGGAGTTTTTTCATTTCTGATGGGGGTGGCTCTATTGGTGCTCCAGGTGTTGAAGAATCTGTAGATGTCCTTCCAGTTTCTTTTTCTCTTTCTTTCTCTTTCCTCCTCGTTGCCAAAGATGCCATAGTGTAAATAATTTCCCTGTAAGAGAAAAAAAAAGAGAGAAGAAGGGGAAGACAAAAAACAAAAAAGGGGCTAATATTCTTTTTTTAAAAAAAATAGGGAGTAAAAACTGCAAAAAATAAAAATAGTCCTTTAAATATAGTTGTCAAAATAGTTAAAGTATAGTCCATTAAAATTATATATCCATATAAATGTAAGAGTAAAAGATAAAAGGGAACAAAGAGGCTTTTTTTCTATTGTAGACAAAATATTAATAAAAAAGATAAACAATCCCAAGGTTTCTCACGCCACCTTGTATCCACTCAGTCCAACCATAGAAAGTTAAAAAAAAAACAGATAAATAAAACCAGACATTCAGCAATCAACTTTCTGTACAAAGGAGATCTAGAAAAATCATAAAAATTCTATAAAGCAACTTATATAATCCAAAAAATATTCAAACACTTAAAGAAGGGGGAAAAAATTTTCATAAAAAAAATCACAAGTAGATAAAAGAAAGGATGTTAAATCATTAATTCATTAATCCATAAAAAATTAAAATCTAGGCAAGATAGTCCCAAAAGAGAAATACTTCCAATTGCAATAAGAGTAAAAACAAACCAAAATAGGAATAAAAAAGAAAGTCACTCAATCCATTTCAGGGAGAGTCAATTAGCTTTCCAGTCCCACCGTTTAAACAATCCTTTGGCAAGAAAGAAGGAAATACCATCATTTATAAATCAAGTCCAGAGATAAATCTTAGATGTTAATAGGCAAGTAATATTTAAAAATAAAAATATGTGTCTAAAAGGTTGGGTGATGTGCTAATTATCTTATTCAGATTCGCGGTTTCCGCAGAGCTTCAGTTGACAGTTCCAGCCACCTTTCACCGCTTCAATCTCCCTTCCCCTGTGGTGGAAATACGGGGGTCAGAAGAGAGCGGCGAATCCGGCGACCCTTCTGTGAGTAATCTTCTGTTCACCCTCTCTTCGAGGGTGATTTTTCAGCGATTTTTTCTTCTTTTAAATCGCCGCAAACGGAGAAACCGCGGAGCTTTTGGCTCAGCGCACCAATCACCTCAACACCCGGAAGTCGAATCGTATTTGTGTTTGTATGTTGATGATTTACTGTTACTTACTTCATCAGACAAACAGCAACATGATTTTGAAACGTACATGAAGAACAATTTTACGTTAAAGAATCTTGGCATAGTGACAAATTACTTAGGCTTGGAAATATACAGAGAAAAAGATGGTAGTTTCCTGGTAAACCAAAGTAATAAGATCAAGAGACTCCTAGAGGAATTTAACATGCAGGAATGTAAATCAGTCTTAACCCCTATGCTTCCCAAATTCCAGAAGGAGATGGGAGAACCTGAGTTATCTGAGGCAGATGGGTTTAGATCTGTGATTGGAAGTTTATCGTACATTGCCAATCATTCTTGTCCAGATATTTCTAATGCTGTTTCAATTTTAAGCAGACAAGTAGAAAAACCAACTTCTACTGGGAAAGCAGCATTGAAATGAATATTTAGGTATTTGCAAGGCACAAAGAATTACTGTCTGAGGCTTTCTGCTTCTGGGACAGGAGAATTACAGGCCTGTGCTGATTCAGACTGGGGAGCAGATCTAAATGATCGTAAGTCAACTTCTGGAGCTATAATACAGTATGCTGGCTCAACAATTGCCTGGCATTCTAAGAAACAGACACTTATTGCTCTTTCTCCAGCAGAAGCAAAATTTTATAGCCTAGTGCAAGGGTCGGAAATGGCGGCTTGCGAGCCAGATCTGGCTCTTTGGCCCCTCGGCTCTGGCTCTCTCTCTCTCTGTCTGCCGCCCGACATCCGGAAAGCCGGTCTCCGGAAGCAGAGCGAACCCTGGGGAAGAAACAGACGCTGATTGGTGGAGGCTCAGAAGGAAGGACGCCTCCACCAATCAGCGCGCGCCAAAGGGGAGCAGAGAGGCGGGCTGAACAAGGTGAAGCCCGATTGGCCCTGCTACCCAGAGGCGCGAAAAAAAGACCGGCGTGGGGCCTTGCTCAGCTGGACGAGCCGCTGGACCTGGAGCGCTTCCGCGCGCAGCTGAGCGAGGCCCCGCGCCGGTCTTTTTGGAGCGCATTTCCACAGCCCAGCGCTCAGCTGCGCGCGGAAGCGCTCCAAAAAGGCCAGCGCTGGCTGGCTTTCTTCCACTGCCCGCTCTGCATGGGAGCGGAGCGCGCTCCCAAATCACATCCGCGCCCACCCCTGCCCTTTTCCGAATACCCCCCTCCGATCCTTGGAAGGCGAGGCCCTGGTGGTGTAGGGGGGGGCGAGGAGGATTCTCAGTCGGGAGGGGGAAATCCCCGGGTCTGCGGAGGTCTTTCCGCGCTGCCTTGAGGCGCGCGTGGGCGCCCAGGGCAGGGGAGGAACGGGGAGCGCCAGGAGACTCACCCGCTGCTGCTCGGCTGCCACCTTCCTCCTCCGCTTCAGCCGCCCGCCAAGTCCCGGCCCTTCAGCCCCCGCTGGGGGGAGGGGGGCAGGGACTCAGCGCCCGGAGCCCGGCAGAGCTGCGTCTCGCCCCGCCCCGCCCTCCCAGAGTGGCCAGCGGAGCGCCACCGGCACCCACCTGCTCGGGCAGGTACCAGCCTCTCTGCACGCTCCTTCCGCTGCTGCTGCTGCAGGGAGACGGTGTCCACCCGGCCCAGCTGCCCGAGGTCCAGGGAGATCAGCTCCGGCGGGATCTGTGGCGAAGAGCGGCCGTGGGGGGGGAACGAGGCGGGCAGGGAGACGGCGTCCACCCGGCCCAGCTGCCCGAGGTCCAGGGAGATCAGCTCCGGCGGGATCTGTGGCGAAGAGCGGCCGTGGGGGGGGGGGAACGAGGCGGGCGGATCTGATCTCCCTGGACCCCGGGCAGCTGGGCCGGGTGGACGCCGTCTCCCTGCAGCAGCAGCAGCGGAAGGAGCGTGCAGAGAGGCTGGTACCTGCCCGAGCAGGAAAGAGCCAGTTTGGGCAAAGCAATCCTAATCGGAGGAGTAAAGCTGGAAGAAACTCGCTAAGTGGGCTCCTTGTCTGAAGCTCCAGCCGGACATTCCATCCCGGGGAAAAAGCAAGCTGGACTCGCCCACTCTCCCAGAAACAACGCCTGAGCCAGCGAACTCGGTTCGCGCCGCTCCTTCTACAAAGAGTAGAGAAAGAGCGACTTCTCCCTCGCTTGCGCGCTTGCTTGCTCCCCCTGCCCCCACGCACGTGCGCACACCTTCGCCCACCGTAGGGGGCATAGCCACCTCAGCCCGCGCCAGTCTCGAGGGGGGCGGGGAAATACGCCAAACGGTGGAGGGAAAGTCCTATGCCTTTCCCTCTGCCTGTCTCCTTCGAAGCAAGCGCGCGCGCAAGCGAGAGAGAAGCCGCTCTTTCTTTCTTCCTACGTCCTATGCCGGCGTAGGAAAAAAGAAAGAGCGGCTTTTGTCTCGCTTGCGCGCGCGCTTGCTTCGAAGGAGACAGGTAGACAGAAGACAGAAGAAGGAGACAGAGACGAAATCTCTGTGAGGGGGAGGGAGGAGAAGGGTGGGCGGAGGTGGGGCAGGGGTGGTGGGTGCCGGCGAGGGAGAGAAGAAGGAAGGCAGTAAGGAGCGGCGGCGGGAGCAGCGAGGATGGAGGAGGAGGTCTTCACGAAGGACGCCGGGGGAGGAGGCGGGGCAACGCTTCGCTCGCCGCCCACCCGTCGTGGCTTACTCGGACCCCGGGGGAGGTGCAGTGGCAGACATGGCGGGGCAGGCGTGGCAGCGGGCATGGTGGGCGTGGCGGCGGCGGGCAATGCAGTGGGCGTGGCGGGCATGGCGGCAGCAGGCCCTAAGTGTGTGCGATTGGTCCCCGCCCGCAAACCCCGCCCCCTTCCACGCGATTGGCCCCCGCTCGCAAACCCCGCCCCCTGGCTCTCGAGCATTTCAAAATGTGCACGAGCATGTCAAAATGGCTCCCGGCATAAAAAGTTTGCCGACCCCTGGCCTAGTGCAAATCTGTAATGAGATTGTATGGTTTAAACAATTGTTAAAAGATATAGGCATGGAATTGCACCAGTCTGTAACTGTTTTTGAAGATAATCAGGCTTGTGTTCATATAGCAACGCTGCAATCAAAGCTGGAATTTTGATCGCAGTGTCTGGCCACTGTCTTGACTTTTTTGACCACCCCGTGTGATCTGTCCTTTAAACCCTTTACCTGTTTGTATCGTGTCCTCTGGACCTGAGAGGCTCCCAACAGCAGGGTTGTTGTTTATCTGAAGGAACTGACTTGACTGGTCCCTGTCTCCAAAGGTTTTGGAAGATAAGATCAGCAACCTCACAGGGTTGTTGTGGGGAAAATAGGAGGAGGAAGGAGTATTTAGTATGTTCGCCGCCTTGAGTTATTTATAAAAATAATAAAGGCGAGAAATAAAATAAATTAAATAAAATAAATAAATAAATAAATAAATAAATAAATAGTTCAGTCTGAGGGTTATAGGAACAGAACTAAGCATATTAGCATACAATGCTATCATGTCAAGGAGTTCATAGCCAGAGGTGAAATCATGTTAAAGTATTGTGACAAAAGACATGATTGCTGATTTTCTAACAAAGCCCCTTGCTGCAGTAAAACACAAGGAGTTATCTGAAAAAATTGGGATGCGACTTACACCTCTAGTATAATAAGAGGAGTGTTGGTGTATTATTCTTTTGAGGAGTAAGTCTCAGCAATAAAGCCTTATTAGGTAAGCACCTGCAAACTTTAAAAGGTCAGGCAGCACGTGATCCAGGCTGAAGAGTATAAAAGAACCTGCCTGCCTGCCCGCCCCGCCCTGCCTCACTGCTTCTGTTTGTTTCTACTACTTGGTATGTGGATTTTGTAACACTTCCAGGGATCTGGAAGAGGACTGTAAATAGTATCTGTTTGTATGAGTAACTAATACAACTGCAACTAAGTTACTAAATGACTGGTGTCATTTATTGGTCTCTGATGCTAATCGCTTTCTGATACTTTGCATGTGCAAGAAAACACGCACTCCAACAGAATTTCCATTGCTAAGTGACACGGTCTTAAAACATGAAATCACATGCCCACATCACTAAGCAACAGGAATCCTGGCAGTCCTCGTTGCCATCATTATGGGTCGTGGGTCGTTAAGCAAGGACCTCCTCACAACTTCCTGCTGGCTTCCAACAAGTGAAATCAGTGGGGAAGCCAGCAGGAAGTTGCAAGTCCAAGGCGGCTTGCAAGCAGGCCGGCAGGCACATAAGTGGCTACTGAGGGCAGGGGGTGATGATGGCTGTCTTCAAGTATCTAAAGGGCTGCTATGTAGAAGTTGGAGCCGAAGTTCTCAGGTTTGTTCAAGTAGACAGAAGAAACAATGGGTTTAAATTACAAAGTAGATTTCAATTGGTTATAAGGCAAAAAAATCCTAACAGTATGAGTGTGGTCTGGCTAATACTGAATACTGAACTGTAGTTCAAAATTAACCTGAGATTAGGGAACAATTGTTACTGTTGCGGTAGCAAATATATTATTTTGAACTCCCTTGTGTGATAAACCTGGCAGGGAGCCTTAAGTAAGCCATTATTTTTCAATCTCATTATATAACTTTGGAAAACTAAGATACATTCTAATATTTTAACTTAGTTTAACAGATGTCCTTCAGAAGCAAATTATCTAGAATTCTAAGCATTTCTTCGAGTTACAATGACTCATTACAAGTATACTTTCCAAGTATACTGATCTATGGAGAATAGTGCTATTGATTTTAGAAAATCAATAGCACTATTCTCCAATTGCATTAGTTACTGAAGAGTTCTGTTTTGCTTTAATATAGAAATAACAGAAAGTTAAACCTGTATAGTGCAGCTACTTCTCATTTTTCCTTCCCCATCAGTTTACTAGATTTAAAACATTTTGTTACAACTGAAAAAATCGTAAAAGAGTATTGGGATTAATATTGAATGACTACAGGCAACAGAAATTAAATTAATTATACAACCTTTCCCAATTAGGCATGTTCCAGATGGGTTAGGACTGCATCTACCTGGGAGTTGTGGTGCCAATGCATTTGAAGGGCATCAGGTTGTAAAAACAGATACCACGTATAACTTAAAATGCTGATATCAATCGTTAAGTGGTGATCGTTAAGATCACCATCGACGATCCTCCTTTAGATGATAAAGGGACTTAGAAATAACATCTCAAAATAACCATGACCTAGCCCCAGGTGCAAGGTCACACAGCCACCTAGAAACATATTTAAGGATTCCCTTACTAACTTTGCTCAGACTGAAGAAGCTCCTTGGATAAGGAGCGAAACGTTTCCACTGAGAAAATAGAAATCCAGTTGACATGATTCAAGCTACAGACAATTCCACCTGGATGACTGAGAACCTTCATAGACATATCTATAAAATGATGTACAGATGGTATATGACCCCACAAAAGCTAGCTAAAATGTATGGAAATGTTTCCAACTTGTGTTGGAAATGTAAAAAAAAAGAGGGGTCATTTTACCATATGTGGTGGACATGTGAGATCGCAAAGAGGTTTCGGACTCAAATACACTCATTGATGCAAAATATTCGAGTTCCATTTAAACCTGAACTATTTCTATTGGGAATATTAGAAGAACAAATAGGAAAGAAATTTACAAGAATTATGCAATATATGGTTACAGCAGCAAGACTTGTATATGCACAAAATTGGAAAAATCAGATTATACCTACGATACAGGACTGGATGTTAAAAATAATGGACATGGCAGAAAATGATAAATTGACATGTTTATTAAAAGAAAATACAAATTATTACTTTCTTAAAGAATGGAAACCATTAACGGACTATTTGCAAAATGCAGGAGGGGCAAAGCTTATATGGGGTTTTGAAGATTAAAACATATATAAATTGATATATTAGACAGGAAATGTTTTACGTTATATATAGTACTAGCATGAAAGAGATTAATTTTTAAATTACTAAGACCAGAGATAAATTGGAAGTTGACTAATTTCTCTGTTTCATCTTTCTCTTTTTCTATTTACTTTACTACATTTTCTTTTCTTTCTTTGATTTGTATTTCTATTTCTTTTTCCTTTTCAATCTTTTATCTATGTATACTTAAAATTCAATAAAATATATATATAAAAAAAGAAAGCATGCAAATGCAAGTAGATTAATAGGTACCACTTTGGTGGGTAGGTAACAGCGTTCCGCGTGCGTCATGCCGGCCACATGACCATGGAAGCATCTTCAGACAATGCTGGCTCTTCGGCTAACAAACGGAGATGAGCACTGGCCCCTAGAGTCAGACACAACTGCACAAATGTGCGGGGGGGAACTTTACCTTTTTAATCTTGACTAAAGATAGATCCAACCCATAGAACAGTGCTTTCTAAAGTGCCGCCGTTGGCGACGCACCAACGGCGGCAGCGGTGGTGGCGTATGGGGGCGGGGGCATGCACGGCGGCGGTGCAGGGGGATATGCGGGGGCGTGCACAGCGGCAACAGCAGCCTCTGCTAAAACGCGGAAGCGCTGATGGCGCGCTGCTGCCGCCGTACACATCCCCGCTGCGACTTCCGGGTTGTGTGGCGACACACCAGACTGTGTGTTGCGACACACTAAAGTATCACGACACAGAGTTTGGAAAGCTGTGCCATAGAAAGTAAATACTATAGTATTCCTGGCAATGGCCATCTGGTCTCTATTTAAACACCTCCAATTTTGTATCCTAAAACTGCAATCCTATCCCATTTAAATGGAAGTACTGCTCTACTGCTACAGCTCAGTGAGAACTACCTTGAATAAAAATTTATTGACTTTTTTCTTGGAGAACCTAAATTGAAAATAAGAGGATTGGAAATGGAAGGTCATACTTGTCAAATGGTTTGCTTATGCTCAGTTGACAGAAAGATTTAAATTGGACAAGAATTTAGGTTTGATGGATAAACAGATTGAAAGGAAACATGGGACTGTTTTTATATATGATAACAGCAGCAAGACTTTTATATGCAGAGGTAGGACTTACAAATACCTACAATGGAAGAATGGTGAAGTTAATGGAATTGGCCGAGATGGTGAAATTGACTACTTTGATTAAAGAAAAGATAGCTGTTTCTACTTGGAAACCTTTTTGATTTCTTGCTTGAAACAAAGAAATTAAACTTTAATTTTGGGATTCAACATTTATGATTATAGAATATTGTGTACTATTGTTAATTTTAGAGTAAGAGGTTAATGTATTTTATATTTGTATCTGTACCAAAGAAAGTCGGAAGCTATTCTTTTTATATTTTTTCTTTTCTGTACTCTTAATTTTTCTTTTTCTGATTTTTTTTCTGTTTCTTTATATTTTATCACTTGTTGAAATTTAGTAGTTTTATGGGGGAAAAAACCTACCTTGAATAAAAATGGATAGGATTGCATGATATTGCTGAGGATAGCTTTTATTTTTACTCCCTGTTAATTTACACGGTGGCGTAATGGTTAAGACTGCCGACTGTTGAACGAAAGGACGGCAGGTCAGCAGTTGGAGATCCGGAAGCGCCGCGTAACGGGGTGAGCTCCCGTTCTTGCCCAGCTGCCAACCTAGCAGTTCAAAAGCACGTAAAAAATGCAGATAAATAGGTACCACTCTGGTGGGAAGGTAACAGCATTCTGTGTGCCTCGGTGTTCAGTCATGCTGGCCACATGACCACGGAAGTGGCTATGGACAACGCTGGCTCCCTCGGCCGAGAATTGGAGATGAGTGTCGCCCCCTAGAGCTGGATACGACTGGAAGGGGAAAACCTTACCTTACCTTAATTTTAAATTACCTAAAATGTTCTTAGTCAAGGTACAACTAGCAAATATACTAACATTAGGAGAAAATGAAAAATATCAATTTATCTGTTTAAAGTTTTTTTTTAAAAAAAAAAGCCTATTACAAACGAAAATCAAGTCCACACTTATTTTAAACTGCATAAGCAAATAATTTATTAGACAGCAAGTTGCTAGAGAAGGCAAGAACATTCTTTTCATAAAGCCTCCAAAAAGCATAGTAGTAGTTATACTGTAGTAGCAAACCAAATCTAAAGACATCTCATTATCTTTGTTTCCTTATCAATATTCAACCCAGTTCTCATGTCTAATTATTCTCACCCTCTCCACTGACCCTGCAGCTGGCCCATTTATCACATTCTTTTCTGGAGACATCCTATCAGATAACAGGTTAAAATGGTTTCATTCTGATTCATTCACAAATCACCTCCACATTATTTTGAATAAATTTTATTTTAAAAGATTTGTGTGAATGCCTAAATACAATGTAAATACTATACACAAATGACTGAGCTATCAGTCAAATTTCTAAGCTTGAAAAATTGGGGCAATATTTTAATTAACAATTTCATTTATTTCAGGTTTTTCAAAACGCATAGGTTACAAATGCCATGATATGTCAATATTGTAAAACTAAAAAAAAAATCAAACAGAAGACTGATTTGTTCATTCCAAATATGTACGCATCAATTTACTCACTGTAATGGTGCAAAGGATGAAAATCTTTAGGAATAAACTCTTTTCTTTTCCCCACATATTTAAAAAAAACATTGTTATTTTAGGGAAATATATGAAACACCAACTATTGCTAAAACAAATACGTATCTTGTGTGAACTAAAGAAAATATGTTCTAGCATTAAAATATTTCTCCACAGTCTCCAACTGAGTCTCTGAATTCAAATAGTAACACCATAATCAAGACCTAGTCCAATATACAGGTTTTTCTCAAGATTACAACCTGCCGGCTAAATGTTAAATATATAAGCGTCTTTTTAAATTATTCAAATCATTTATATTAACATCTTGCAAAACAGTTACTGTTGCTTTTGTCTGGCAAGCATTAAATTCAATAGTCATCAAGCAACAGAGGTCTATTAGTTCTCTTTGGCAATTCTGTAATCCCGCCTGGAGCTTTGGATATAGGACAGGATCTTTCCTCAGTTGCCTCATTTCAGATACAGAAAAGCCAATCAAGCTTGTTAGAATCTCATCAACAAATTCAACTTCTAGATAAGCTGTGCCATCAGATATTTTTGCTGTTACACTCCATAAGCCACTACTACTTGTGAGCTTTCCTGTAAGTGTTACTATAAATGCTTTAATTTTCACAGTAGTAGTATCTCTGGGCTTGCTACTTAACAGAACAGATAAATATGTAAAAGGAGGTGTATCTAAATCAACTTTGTGACACTTATTCTTTATTTTGATCATCTGTACCTGCTCAGAACATAATTTGAATTCTGCATTAATGCCTATTACTCCATCGTTAGACATTTTAGAGGATTTCTTATTGACTTTACTGCCATCTAAATTCTGGGTGTATTGTCTATTATGTTTTATAGTAAAGTCTTCCATGCTTTCTTCAAATGTATTATACATTCCTCTTTCACTAGATTTTTTTTCTTGAACAGCTTGATTATTTATACTAGTATTAGTGTTCAAAACATGTATCTGTTCTTGCTGGATCTCTTCTACTAAAAGTAAATCATCATCCATTGAAAATCCATCAAAATCACCTTCCATATTTTCTAGAACTGAAATAGTTGGTTGTTTTCCTAAAATTAACTCTGCAGGTCTTTGCTGTAAGCAGTTCCTTTGGCTGTGAGGAAGAGAAGGCACGGTAGAATTTAAACTGGTACTTCTGCTACAGTATCCACTTTCAGGGGGGACTTCATTTATCCTTAATTCATCATTTTCCTCAAGACTTGCCAGAAGCTCTTCATCGGAAGGCCCTAATTCATCATCAGGCCTTGAAATTTCACTTTCACCAATCCCAGACCTGACAATGTTAGGACTGCAGTCTTCTTCTCCAATTAGCCTAGCAAGTACTCTCTCCAAAGCATATGTCTCTAAGAGGCTATCAACTTCACCTCCCAATAATTTCACATTTTCTGGTTTAAGCAAAAGAACACCTAAACGATATGCAACTTTCCCTTGTATCATAACTTTGGTACCTGGAGGTAGACCACTATGGAGTTGAGGAATAGGCTGATATTCCATACCTTGGATAAGATGTATGCCATCAGTCATTTGCAGCAAAAGCATTCGAGTAGGATTTTCTTCCCATGACCTCAAGGTTCTCTGTGCATTAGCAGTTACTTCCTCATTTACAGTGTTTTTTCCTCTTATTTTTTGCAACTGGGAATAAGCAGGCTGACTCACATCAACAATTGAATCAATCTGCACGGAATGAAAGCCATTCAGTTCTCCTTTTGGATCACTTAAAATGCAATCAGGCAGAATAGGATATTCAAGATCTCTGAGATCTGTAAGAAGCCACTGTTCAAAAACTTGCTTGTTAATAGCAGCCTGAGCCAAACTGCTTCCATGATGTTCTTTTTCAATCCAATCAATACAAGCTTCTAGCCATCGTGTTGGCACTTTCACATGCCAGGTAGATAAGAGCCAGGTTTCCACTCTTAGTGCAACACCCGATGCAGTCATTTTCTTCTAAGATAAAAAGAAAAAAAATGAATGCCCTGACGTGAAACACAGTAACTCCCCTAAATATAAGTATATATTAGATATCTGATTAAACAATTGCCCAAGTTCACACAGAAAATGATCTTAACATAATTTAATCCAGAATGAAACTAACCAAAGGAATCTACCAGTTGTGGATTTACATAAAGAAAATCAAAGTGTTCAGTTGATAAGCAACAAACTACTTTTTCTCCAACATCTGCTAGTATCATACCATTCTATTGCAGTTTTCAGATAATGAAAACAATGCAGTAATAGAACAGATGAAGCACTCTTTCCCGTCAACACATAAAGGCAAAGAGTTTATCAACTGTTTTACAGTATTTATTCAGAATTGTAAACTGAGAAAAGATGCTTCTTTTAGTTTTTTGGCATTACATAAATCATTGGGGAGGAAAGTTGGCAGAATTTTTGTGCATGAGTTGCATAATGCCTTATTCTATCATGACGCTCATGCCGTTGATTCTTCTTTTACATTTAAGAGCACGACACAGATTATTCCTTATTAAGGAAAGTAATAGGCTGCTGTCCTACTAAGAAGCAAGCTCATTTATCACAAGGCTTACTTTTAGTCAAACGCGCAGTAAACGTTGCAATCCAAACCATATTCATTGAACATAATAGGTTGTAGTCTAAAAACCACACTTGGGACTAAACTGCATGATTATTCTCCAGTTAAAAATGTGTAAATCAATACAAATTTCAGCTATAGGGAAACAAGGTGCTGTTTTCGGACATCTTACAGATTCACCTTCCTTCCCTCAACGCTGTTTGATTTCAGGGTTTTGATGAGAAACCCGAAGACTTTCTCTTCTCTTACCAATTCTGCAAGAAGAATGTGCCCATTTAACCCTTGGGCCCCTACCCCACAAAGTGAGGAGCACCCGGCTCTCCTTCGGTCGTCACACTACCGACGTCCAACCTTTTCCCCTTCTCCCGCCTCCTTTTGTTTTAAGCGCCAAAGCAAACCGAGAACCAAAGTTCCTTAGCTCTCGCGAGAAATCCTCCCCCTCCGCATTATCGAGCGTGAGGACGAGGCGGAGTTTTCATCGACGCCATTTTGTTTTTCCCTCACACGCACCGATTCGGGTCAATTTCGCTCTCCCTGGAGCAGCTCTAACAACTATAAAGCGGTTGGGATCGATTTTTTTTTTATTATTATTTTCACAGTAAGTACTCACTTTCTAAGCAGGGGCGAAAGGAAACAGAAAAGATAGTTAGAAGGAGCGATAAATGCTGGCATGTTACAACGTCACTCGCTTTAACGGCCTGAGGCAGAATTAGCGGTAGTAGCGCACCGACAGTTGCCACGGAGGGCGGGAGTGATGCGCATGGTGTCCCCAGGTAAAGAACGACAGCTGTGACAGCCAATAAGGATGCAGCGGTGCAGCAAGCGAGCCAATAAGAGCGACAGTGGCGCGTGTGAGTGCGCGCGCTCTTGCTTTTCGAGCGCCTATCATACTCGAGGCAGCTTCGGCGGCGTTAGTCCGCTGCGTGGTGAGGAACCCAGCGGGCCTACCTAAAGGCTTTTTCTGACCGTTTACTCCCCTCCACCTTTTGTTGGTGGGAACTAGATATCTATATGTAGCGTCCTCATACTTGGGCCTACGAAATTATCGGTACGTGTATAAAATGGGCAAATGTCTTCGTTGTGGGGTGGGCTAATATTACAACATGACGGGAGAGTCGATTCGGTCTTTGTTATCCCACCCTCCATTGATTGCGAGTGCCGCATGGCTGGCCAGAAGGCGTCGGGGCTGAGCCCGGTAGTCCACAGTGCCTGCTGCAGGAATCATGGCGGCTGGTTGTAGCTGGGAGGGGGAGGAGGAGAGGGAGCGAGGCGTTTCCTTTTCTTGATGGCCCTGTCGATTGTGACCGACTTCAGTAGGCCCCAGCACCCGCTTCGCCTTCACTGAAAAGTCGGCAAAGTGGTCCCAGGCATCTTTTGTGTCTCTTGAGCCGGCGCATCCCGTGTTCTGGAGCCGCCGCGTGGCGGTGCTTCTTCCGCTCCGGACTCCTCCTAGTAGCTCGTGATCGCCATTATTGCTCAAGCTGGTGTTAAAGCCGCCATTTTTAGTTGCATTTCATCAAAGCTAGTCGAGATTACAGAACTACAGTCGCGGCAAGGCTTCAAGGAGGGGAGTCGTTTACGATAAGGTAGTTAAATCAGGCCCGCTCCGTTAGAACCAGAAACAAGCTGCTGGCTCCAGACCTACAATCCACCCTGCTCATAACTCGCGCGATCAAGACAGAACGGGAGATTTCTTTTTCGAAAACAGCATTATGCTATAGCCAAGGATTGGGTTTTCTGCCTCCTTTTCTTAGCATAAAACCAGTGTTTACAGTTAATCTTGTTTGACGCTTCCTCTCTAATACAGCTGTTGCTCCTGTCGATTACTAGAAGGACTGTAAATAGTCTTTTTCCCCCAGCAGATAACCAAGATCCTTTGTGTGCATTGGGTATATATTTTATCCGTTATATTGAGGTTGTACTAACATGAACAAATGCTGTATTTTGTAGCAATACCAGGCTCATTACAGTTTTTCAGTCCTGTTGATTTCTCCTATTTCAGTTTTAGAACACTTTTTGGTTCTAATTGTATATTAATTGCAAGTTCAGCAAAACAGGTTCAGGTCATATTATTTTACAATTCTGTATTGAGCTGCATTCATTCTTCTGTGAAGGGGTAAAGGGCAATTTAAACTTAATATAGAGATTATTTTTTTTTCAACATTTTAAAAACGTTATTAAAAAATTACATATGCTGGAATTTAGTTTGATGACCTGATCTGCTGCATTTGTTTGGTTAGTTAAAATAATTATACATATATAGAAATTAACTTTAGTTACCAAAGAAGGCAACCTGCACTTGGTAAGAAAAATCAAGTAGCAGAATGTTATTTTTTTCACTTTACAATAAGTGTTTGTGCTTTCAGATTGAAATTAAAATTTTAAAATTAACTATTAACTGATTAAATATAGCATTGCCCATTGATAAAGTTAGTCAAAGAAACAAATGCTGCAGGATAGCAATATATTTGTTAAGGTACATTTGCTGATCCAGTTTTTATTTTAATTCTTGCAGCCCAATGTGTAAATTGAGAGCCAGCTTGGTTTATTTATTTATTTATTTATTAAATTTCTATGACCGCCCATCTCCCCCTCAAGGAGGGACTCTGGGTGGTTAGTGGTTAAGGTGCTGGACTAGAAACAGGGAAACCTGAGTTTTAGTCCTACTTTAGGCATGGAGGTCAGCTGGATGAGTTTGGACCAGTCACTTTCTCTTAGCTCTAGGAAGAAGGCAGTGACAAATCACTTCTGAAAATATTGTCAAGAAAACTGTATGGACTTATCCATGTAGTTGCCAGGAGTCAAGACTGACTCGACACACACGCTCCCCTGTAAATTAAAAAGATCATCCCTTCATGTATGTTGCTTTTCATAGGCTACGTGATTGTTGATCCCGCCCAGAAGATTTACTTGGCAAAGATATATAATACTGGTAAGTGCTAGCAACCCCGTTGCTAACCTCTTGTGTTCTTTAGAAAGCTGAGGATTCTGTTTGAGCACTTCAGTATATTTATGTTTAATCGGTTTTGTCTTCAAGTTTGAAAACAATGGAGACTGAACAGCAAGAGGAGACCTTTACTAACACAGAGACAAATGGTAAGTTTATAAATGATAAAATATCTTAGTAAATTTGCAGTGCTAATTATATAATAGGATTTATTATGGGCCCCATAACAGGGACTGGAACTTGGAACATGATCCCAGTATTCCAGGTGAGGGTTTAGAGATTAGTATAAATTTGTTTTGCTGTGAATTATATTAGTAAAGAACTGTCTTTTTCTTTTTTAACACGTTCAACGAAATCATCCTTGAGATTTAAGATAGTCTATTATACCCTCATTTTTAATCATCTTCATTAAAATTGAATTTAAAAGATCAAAAATAGTTCATTTATTTATTTGAAATACTTACCCTCCCCAATCCTGGAGGGCTTTGTTAATGCTGTTTGGGTAATGGCTTATGGTACATGTTTATATGTTAGGTAACTAAATTATTGATGCATGAATAAAAATATATGTACTCGACTGCTTCAAGAAGCCATCAAAAAGTGATTTTTTATAAATAGTCAATTTTCTTAAATATTAGGCAAACGCCCAGCTGAGGATATAGAAGAGGAACAGGCCTTCAAAAGGTCTAGGAACACTGATGAGATGGTGGAATTGCGCATTCTGCTTCAGAGTAAAGTATGTTTATTGTTTATTTGCTAATTTACTGACCACATTGATCCCCATCACCCCCCCAAAAAAATTTGTTCTCCACTGCAGCTATTTGGAAACCTTAATCTAATTCATAACTTTTTTAGAATGCTGGAGCAGTAATTGGCAAAGGTGGCAAAAATATTAAAGCACTTCGTACAGACGTGAGTATTTACAAATTAAACCTTGATTATTTTGCAAAACATAGCATTAAGAGTACATTTCTAGTAATGTATATTTTAAGTAGTTGGCTAGTCCGAGCCATTTGTAATTATTTTTAAACTCAAGTCTCAGGATTCATTCTTAGAATTAAGACATAAAGTAATGTGAGATTTCTGTCCCAGTGTATTTTACAGTAACTTTACACAGAGTTGTTGTGTATTTAATTTTCTATACTTGAGAGTTTATGTTAAAAAAGTACTCACTTGTTTTTGGAAGACATTACAGATTACTATTCTTTATTTGGTATACAATGATTTTTGTGCAAACAGGCTTATGTCTCTGATAGAGAAAGATTCATATGAGTATTTTATGTATAGAAACAGCGTGGTAGCAACATTCTCATCTGGAAGGAATTTTAAGTGAACATGACTTTAAATATATTTACACATTTTTAGTGGGTTGACTCTTGTGAATAGACACGTCTAGCATTATCTAGGCTTTATAGTTTAGCACCAAACTTTGTAAAAAGCAATATCTTTATTGTGCATAATCTTTTTAGTATATTAATAGTAATCTTGGTATTTAATGAATTATTTGGCACTACATTGTTTCACATTGTGTTTGATATTTTCATTATATTGTAAAATAAACTCTTGTAGAATGTTACAACTGTCAACTTTTAGTTACTAGATCTGAGGTATGAGCAAGAACTGGGTAGTAATCACTTGTACATTAACTGACCTTTCTGAAGCTAGTGTACTTAAAATTTCACATACCTAAATCCAGATTTCATACATATAATTCCTGGATTAGTAGTGGCTTTCCCTATTTCCCAGGATTTCGGTAAACTGAATCTCTACAGATCTTGTGTCTACCCTCATGAGCCAGCCTGCTACTGCAGCTTTTAATGTTCAAAGTAGTTTAGGTCAAGTAACTCATTATTAAGGTCCATAACTGTTAAGCCACAGTCAATGTAGCTATCCGTTATTGTGTTAGTCTTCAGAACAACTTAAGCTTGTAATGAGTATAGTTTGTATTAAATTAAAATTTATTGCTTTTCCCCCTCTTCCCTCTCCTTGTTTTTTTGGCCATATATCTCTCCGTTGCCCATGTACTGGATCGACTTGCCCCTGCGTTGCCCACCATGACGTTGGCCCATCCGCCCCTGAACGCCCATGTGAAAACCCTGGTTGGCTATGCCCAAAAATGTGCTCGTTGCCAAACGGGTGCCTTACTTGACAACTTCTGATTGAATGCCCATGCCCAATGCCAACATCCACGAACGCCAATGACCAATGCAGTACAATGCCAGTGTTTCAGTCCCAGACAGCAGTGGCCCCGAGCGGTATGTCCCAACAGTTTATGCCTCACTGCCTGATTAGAAAGAGAGAAATGTATATTATTACCTGCCTTTTATATAATTAAATAGTATCCCCGTAGACGGTGTATTGTTTTTAAGTTTTCTGTCTTATTTTCCCCATTAAGTCTTTTTTGTCACTGAACTTTTACGTGAGTTGCCCACCCAACAAACCACTAATTTTATTTCAATGGAAGGAGCACAGCTTCAATTGTTATATATTTGCTGCATTGTAAATCAGATTGTTTCAAAATAGTCTCTCTGCTCTGCTCTGTCTTTGTGGCCCACCTTGCTCCCCCAGCATTGCCTGTTCATAATTTTTCTGATGAAATGCTAACTCCTGGTTCACTCTCCTTCACTTCTCATTTGTGTTGTCTTTTTTGTCTTGCGTTTGTATTTGTTTTCTTGCAGAGCCCATTAGTAACCTAATTTTTAACTGGTCTCATAACCCTATTCCAAATACAGTGTTCACCCCTTGCATATTCACATGTTTCCTATGAGAAGGTGTGCCAGTTTAACAATGTAATAGCGAGGGTGTCCTAAATTAATGGTGGCGGGGAACATGAATATTCACTCCTGCTTTCAATTCTTCATCAATATCTTGTCCACTTAATCTGACTCCTTCCAAGAAACCCATTCGCTATCTCCCAAACCTTATTTTAAACTTGTACCATTTATATTATTGGGCATAAACAAAGGTGCATGTTCTGTATCTTCAGTAAACAGGCTTAATTAAGTGGGGAATATTAACTGTAGGTTCTGTTCTATAAATTGATTTATAATCTGCATACATATGAATATACAACTTACTTCATTTCCCCCTCCCCTCTTTTTGTAACACCTTGATGTGATTTAACAGTATACTGAGTATAAGTGCAGATATTGAAACAATTGGAGAAATTTTGAAGAAAATTATCCCAACATTGGAGGAGGTGAGTATTCATCTATTTCAGATTATATAGCTGAATCTTTAGATCTGGATGCACTTGTTTTGATAGTTAACTTCATTTACCAATTAACATGAGAAAGCATGTCTAAAGGTGGTGGCACATATGGAAGAAGTGTATATTGGGATTATAGGAACCTAGGAAGTTCTCTTCTACCAAGTAAGATCATAATACTATCTAGTTCAGTATTCTTAAATTGATTGACAGCCATTTTCCAAGATCTCACAGTAGATGTTCTCTACCTCTCCTGATTAGTGAGGCATACAGTATTTTAATATTTCAGACACTATATAAAGGTCACTGTCTAATCATGTACTGATAGGTGGGGGTTTTTTGGTCTTCCAATATATACAACTATTTGATGTAAAAGAAATAAGAAAGCATCTGTGTGGGAAATCTGTAAAGCCCTCAGGATTATTTGCTTTAAGCATCAGCCTCACAAAGCATCACAATTGTTTGAAAAATAATTTTGTATCAATACCAGTTACCTGCAAAGAACTAGAATGGCTTTCTTCAAATCATAGCACATCTAATTAGAAAGCTAAATCTAGTTCTGGTAGGTGGTGAGTTCTGGAAATTAGAACAGAAAAAAACATCTAATAGCACTGTTTTAATTACACATGTATAAAACTATATTTTAAAAAGATACTAATTTAAACAATGTTCACATTGCCCTAGTCTTTCTCTCAAACTTCTCATATTCTGTGCCAGTACCAGCATTACAAAGGAAGTGACTTTGACTGTGAATTGAGGCTACTGATTCACCAGAGTTTGGCTGGAGGAATTATTGGTGTCAAGGGTGCTAAAATCAAAGAACTCCGAGAGGTAACAAAATTTGTCCTCTGAAGTCTTAAAAATACAACATTCTCAATGTATATGTTGCTCGCTCGCTTGCTGGCTTGTTTATTTATTTATTTCCAGTGTGTCTATACCAGCCCAGTTGCAAAACTCTAGGCAGTTTATAAATCAGATCATAAGAATTTAAAAAAAAACAGTATCTAAAATAGATTGTATAGGAAACAGAAGTTAAGTCTCAAAAGGCTTGTTGGAAAAACTGTTTTCTGATAGGCGATATTGGGTGGAGATTGTATTCCAGAGAGTCAGGGCAGTAATAGAGAATCATTGCTTCCAGGCCCCCCCTTTCCGAATTGAGGGAACTCAAAGCAGAATGAACAGGCCATTCAGAGTCAACTTGGAGGAGATGGTTCCATAGGTATTCTGGGTCTTTACCCTGTAAGGATATACAGGTTAACATTGTTAAATAAATTCTGCTCTTGACACCTATTGGAAGCAAGTGCAGCAACCAAAAAGTAGGTGTTCTGTTCCTGAACTGATTTGTACCATCAATGTGTAGGCTTCTGCATCTTGCACCATTGCACTTTTCGAGTAGATGTCAGAAGCGACCCTACTAGATGTCAGAAATAGTCTGCAGTGGGATGTGAAATTAAGAGAATAAAGTGCCTCAAAAGTAACATTGTAAATACGAATGAATGAGATTTAGTGTCAGGTATGCTTGTAGGATCTCAACCTCAGAGAACCTAAATATTTTATTATGTGGAAATTTGCTTTTTCCTTTCAGTGAAAGAAAGGGAGAAAATTCTGTCTTTATTTTAACTTTGATTACTGAAATCATCAGTGGTTTCTGAGAGAGTTGGGGGAGGGGTGTACTTAAAGCTAGTTCATTTCCATTACCAAAAATGGTGGCTGAGCAACATCCTAAAAACTGCATTATAACATATAGATCTACTTTAGATTTTAAAACTTGGAGCTGTGACTTTGCTTTCTTTACTTTCATGAAGGGAATATGATACCATACTATTTCTTGAACATTTAATGTTCTGATACTTATCACCAGTGTTATTTTTCTGGATTGGTTGATGTGTTTTATGAACTGCTCTGCCAATTAACATTCTTTCCCATGACAGCATATGAGATTCCGCATTGAATTATTTTCCATTCCATGCTTTTTATCAAATTTCAGTTTCTTTCAAAATAATCCCGTTTTGTTTTGTTTTTTTGAGTGGCATTAATGAGAGGGAGCACTTGCTGGAATATGCTAAAATTTTGCTATTTAGTTTTATGCAGGGAATAAGGATGTAGAGGTAGATTAACTGCAGTCTTAAAGCTGTGATAACTAAGCATTTGGAAAGAGTAGATCTGGTTTTAAATTAGTTTTCCTGGTTGAATTTATGGAAAGAAGGGCAAATGGTTTTACTTAAGTTTCATACAGTAGAAATAGGACAGTGAAAGGAGAAAAGTTAGGTGAAACAAATATTACATTTGCACAAACATTTTCGTACTATGTACAGTATTTTTTCTCTGAGGACTGCATTTACAGTTTTCTTGCTCCTATGCACATTGCAGTCATGGCACAGAGAGAGGTGCACTGAGAGAACTATGATTTTTCCTGGACAATCAGCTGCATAGGCCTTCATGCACAATTATATATAGGACGGACATTATACTATTTTCTCCATTGAATCAGATGTTTAATTACTCATCAAACAGGAATCTGGTGTGTTAATAGAAATAACTTTTGCTGAGGGAGGTATGGGGATGACTTGACTAGGACTATGTAAAAACCAGCTTAATTTTAGCAAGTGCCCATTTATATTTATGAGGTCAAACAGGAGGCTGCTAAGACTGGGCTGCTCATGTGTTAAAAAGCTTGAGAATTTCTGAGGTTCTTCTCTAAGGAGCTGCCTGTATGTCTGACAGTTTAACAGTCTCAGTTTATTCAAAACACAAATTTTAACAGCAGTGTTAAACATTAAGCTTATTTCCTGGCTTTAAAGCTTGTTCTGAAATATTTCTATATGTCACTTTCTTGACAGAACACTCAGACCACTATTAAGCTTTTCCAAGAATGTTGCCCTCATTCTTCTGACAGAGTGGTACTAATTGGTGGGAAACCTGATAGAGTTGTGGAATGCATCAAAATAATACTGGATCTTATATCAGAGGTAATTTAATCTAGAACACATTTGCATTGATATCCCCCTCCCTTATGATCATGTACAAAGTCTGTCTAGAATTGTATACATAGGCATATAGTAATGTATAGAAAGGCAGCTCTGTTTCAGTGATACAGGCTTGGATTCTTAAAGTGACATTTCTGAAATAGATATTAACTGGTCAGTACTCTTCATTTTATTGCTGTTTATTGTTCCGTTGTAATGTATTAATACTTTTGAGCACCGTATATTAATAAGCAAATGCAATACAAATTTTATAAGACTTAAAATGAGACAAGTGAATATATTAAAATTATTTGTGTTTCCCTTTTTTATATTAGTCACCAATAAAAGGACGTGCACAGCCTTATGACCCCAATTTTTATGATGAAACTTATGACTACGGTGGATTTACAATGATGTTTGATGACAGAAGAGGGCGTCCAGTGGGATTTCCAATGCGGGGCAGAGGGGGCTTTGATCGGATGCCTCCTGGCCGTGGTCGTCCCATGCCTCCACGAAGAGATTATGATGATATGAGCCCTCGCAGAGGACCACCTCCACCTCCTCCGGGTCGTGGTGGTAGAGGTGGCAGCAGAGCTCGCAATCTTCCTCTTCCTCCCCCTCCTCCTCCTAGAGGCGGGTAAGTTTACTTTGTAAAATACCTGTCTTGAGTAAGCTGTGCTGTTAAGCAGAGCTGTGCAGAAATTACAAGTCAAAATAGCATTTTGTGCAAGATCTTAGTAAGAATGGAATAGAAATAAATGCAACTTTGATGGCAGGATATTGTTTCACTAATTAAAAAAACAGTGATGTGCCTCATCCTTATTTCCTATTTATCTGGGAGACACTGTATTTTGAAATGTGAATGAGGTAATGGAGCAAAGTGAAATTGCAGCATGATGCAAGGAAATATTCCAAATTACGCATTTTCTTTTCCTAAGGGACCTTATGTCTTATGATCGAAGAGGTAGACCTGGGGATCGCTATGATGGAATGGTAAGTTTGGTTTAGTAGAAGAAATCTGACCATGTGAGCATATCGTTTTTCTAATAGAAGAGCAAAGATGGAGTGCTCTTTAAATGTCCCTTTTTGTTTATTACTTAACTTTGAATTGTCTTTAACAAAATTTCCAAAATGCAAATATTAAGTTGCATAAATATTTTAATCAGTATGACATTTGTGTAAGGAAAATTGTTGTGCCTTTTAAATTTGGAGAAATTTCAACTAGTTTTAAACTTAAAAGATTTAAATTTTTATTAAAATTTATAGATACGAAGATAAAAAACTAATACAAACTAAGAAAATTATAAACAGTAAAAAAACAAAAAGTGCAGAGAAAAAGAAAAAATAGAGGAAAAAAGGGAGATATATAAAGAAATGACTTCCTCCTCCATCAGGACAAGTACAAACAATTTCAGGAACTTAAAAACTTCTCTGATACTTCAACAAAAGATCTCTTCCCATATCTAAACAAATTTTAAAGCCCCATCATTCAGTCCTAATCAGCAAAAATCCATTTAGAGTTACCAGAAGTAACATAATATTTTAACTTTAATCAAATAGCCGGGTTTTATATTCCTTTACTTTACTTTTAAGACAGTAACTAATCACTTTCTCTAGAAATATAACAGGATCTCTTCTTCCCGTATCTTACCTATAAACAAATCTTTAAAGCCTCATTTGGTCCTAGTCACGATAAGTCTATTAAACTACCAGAAACAACAACAAATATATTTTAACCTTGGTCAAATAAACCAACTTTGTATTCTTTCTGTTTACTTTTAAGAATCTTAATCTTTAATCCCTTTAAATAGTGTCTCAAAAGAATTCTTTTCATTTTCCCTTTGTCTCTTCTCAGACATTCCTTCATAAGTTTAACACATCTCTTTTGTAAATCCAAGAAAAGAAAGTTATTCAAGTCACTATCTGATTTATTATTTGCATGTTCCTTTTAGTTAAGACATCAGCCAGTTCCATTTATAAGTCCGGTGTAAGATCCTTTGCCATATCGTTCTTTTAGCCGTACATTTTTAAATCCACTTTCAGATTCACATTTGAATCATCCTCAATCTCTGTTTTGTCCAGTAAAATCTGTTCCTCTTCTATAACCTCTTCTGAATTCATTTTTATAATAGTAGACCATCTTAAAAGTAATTTCTGAATGCATTGTTCCCAAATACCCTTGAATTCTTCCAAAGTCAGATTAACTTGCTCCATTGTGTATTAGTGGGTCTCTTTAATATAATCTTTAGTTCTTTCTGGTTCCCTCTAGTGCCCAACCTTCAAAGTCCTCTTACCATGTTTTTCCCCCTAATCAACATTTTCCCATGGGAAGGTTTCTTACACTTAGTTTCAAAATCTCCACATATTTTTTTTATAAAATTTTAAACTACCCACAGGAAGGATTCTTATAATTAATTTAAAATCTTACTCCAAGTCTCTCTGGCCCCTTTAGAATGTTGATTTTGGAAAGTTATAAATGGACTAATCACCATTTTGCTGTTCGTTCGGAAATAAGAATTTTTTTAAAGTCCTGAAACTTCTGTAAAACTTCTTTCATCAAGGATAAAAGGAAATGCACCCGGTGTAATGAAATTTTCTGTAGGTTCTTAATATCCAAAAAGCTGTTAACAAGCAATTTCCAAAAGTGCTTAAGGAAGGAAGTATGTGAACCCAGTGTCCTTTTAAAGGCTCTAAACCGCGGCTTGGGCAGAGATGATTTTCCCTCGGCTCCCAGAGCTCTAAAACCTGTTGGAGACCGCTGTCTTGGGGAGCCACGGTACGGAGCACTTGTGGGCAATCCCGGTCCTCTCCTTGCTCCAGAGAGGAATTCCAAGGAGGCAATCCATTCGCCAGCTCCCGTTCTGCCACAGTTGTTGGCTCCACTCTCACAGAGCCGTCTTCAGTCCGCCATTGCTTCCCCAAAAGTCTGAACTTAAAGATTTAAGAGAAGTTTGAGAAAACAGATTATATATTCTCACTACTTTTTTAAAGCATAAATATAAAATTACTTTTAGGTTAAAAAATGTGGGATATTGTTCAGCTCTGTATCTGGAGTTTGAATGTTACTCCAAATATAATTTGCTATTTACAGAATGGAGATGTGCTCCCAAAGTTTCCTAGTAAGAGGAATGAAATATCAGGGAATTTTGATTGTTAGCAGTTGCCCATTTTTAGAGCAACTAATTCTGAACTTTGGAATATATTATTGCAGGAAAAATGTGTGCTAGACAACAGTTTAAGTGGCTGTTGGTACAACTGTTTTATGCAAAGATAGGCTTAAATCCATGGCTTTTTTCTCCCTGTTGTAACATCACCTGACCAGAATTCTACTGAGACTTTTTGTGGAATGGTGAGGCAGAATTTATTTCTCCCTGCTCCTAGTGCCACAGAGTTCTCCACTGCTCCTGAATGTGGGGGTGGGGGTCCTCAGGAAGGGAGGAAATGAAATTGCCTTCTTTCCTCTTCTGTCAGTGAGATTCCTTTATTAAATCGGTAGCTTTCGGAAGCTCTTCTATTAATGAGAAGCAGTATTTGGGACCAACTTTTATTTCATGAAACTGAAAGGTAAATAAGAGAAATTGAATTTTAATGAAAAACTTCATTTAAGCCTTGCTCTGATTATACACACACACTCCCAGCACACTTTTGATTTATTTATAAGTTAATGCAATTTAAACCATTTTGTATCCATTATATGATCATATGCATGCATAATGAAATTGTCTTGCTGTTCAGGATTTTTTTTCCCCTTCAGTATGTAATAGTAATTCATCTGAGCCATCTGAATTAGGTGAGAATGTGAGGATTTTGCCTTGTTAGTGCTTTGTTTGTTTACAGCAATACAGGAATATATGGTGGCTGAACATATTTTTTTTTCATGTTAAGGAAGTTATTGTTTTCCCTTGCTGTTTTTTTTATCATGAGCCAGAGTGTTTTGCTGTTGCTTTTAAGTAAGACAAATTATGATTATGGATTCAGTTCTGTATCTGCTTATAAAGGAATAAGCCCCAGTAAATTCAGTAAAACTTGCTTCTAACTGTATGGTTGTACTTTTAAGTTTTAATGTTTAATCTGTACAGTGTACTAATTTGCATAAAGCAGAATATGCATGTTCCTCGAAGTATTCTATCTGCATAGGATGAGAGTAGAATTGTTCTACCAAGAAAAAATACAGAATATTGAGGTACCAAAATTGATAATTCGCTTTTTGAGCGAATGTGTTTTAAAATAATAAATTGGAAGTTAAACTAATTCAACCCCAAAGGATGGACTATGTTGTTCCGTTTATCTCTAGCTAGGAGATGTGTATTTCTATTAACTGTACAGCAAATTGTAAAAGCATTTTGGCCAAAAGTGCCTGATTCTGTATTATGGCGGTCAGATAATACACGTAAGAAGTAAAATTATATTGGATCTAGAAATTCACCCAGTAGACTTTCATTTGCATTAGAAGAAGGAATGAGGTGATTCCTCTGATTTCCCCTGCAGCTCTGAATTGCTATTGTCCTTGTGATCAACCTGTGGTGTAATACTTGGGCTGCAGGTGACCCACACTTGAGTGGGAAACACTATTGGATCCAAAATTCTTCTCTGAAGATTCTTTGTATTTATTGTATAACTGGAACAAGTCTGAATTAATTAACATTATCATAGTGTATTTCAGTCTGTTAACTCAGTAACAAATAACATTCTGTGTATATGAGTATGCTTAAATTGCCAGTATTTCAAGACAGGTGTCCTTGTTTTTCTTATTCTCTTATACTCATACATATAATTTAGAAGTTTGCTTGAAGATCCTCACTGGTTTGATTTCCCCCTCTCTCCCCTCTCTTTGCTGTGTCCTGCTTGGCAAGATGATGCAGTGTCATGTCAGTGCTTGTGATGACATAGAAACACCAGAAATGGTAGGTACATTCTTCTTCTGTTTTAGAGTTATGTGATTTGTTACAGTTTTTGAAAGGAAAAAAATTGCCTTTTCAACATACTCTTGATGCAAGGGCAGATTAATCAAGAGCTAATTTTACTAATAGTTTGCCCATAGGCCAAAACTGCTAAATTTTAGTAATGAGGTAAAATTCTAAATCCTCTTCCCTGAAAATAATTACCATTGAATTTAATGGGATGTATTTCTAAATAGGCAAATATATGCTTTATCTTTGATAATTGTCTGGAACATTTTTCCTTGCATTTTTGGCTTGAGATCTTATCTGATATGAGGTCTAAATACTTTGTTAATGCAAGAGGAAATCATGGATTATCATCAGATGCCTGCTTGGGTCTAAAAATTTTATTTTTATTTATTTATTTATTGGATTTATCACCGCCCAACTCCCCCAAGGGGGACTCTAAAGATACATGATAAATGAACTAAAAATTTTCCCACAATCATAGTTTTTATTTTGTGGGATACTTTCATAACCTTCAATTATATAGCTTAAAATTGCTTATATGGAAACTTAGACTTTGTTTTTATTCTCCCTTATTTTGTTAGTTCGAGGGTGGATCAGGATATGGTAAGCATTCATGCATATGTATTGAACACAATTTACAGTTTAATCATTTAAAGGGCAAGATGCATATGTTTTAAATTAGACTATTCTTATGCAGGGGGTCGTGGTTCTTACGGAGATCTTGGTGGACCCATCATTACAACACAAGTAACAATACCCAAAGATGTAAGTATATTTATTTACTTCCATTTTGATTTTTCTTAAAGAAAAGCAATTTTCTAGGACAGTTTGTTATATTTACCCAAGTTCCAGTACCAAATTTGTACTCAGTTGAGAGTATGGAGAGAGTAGGTGAAAATGTTTTTTATTTTTTTACATTCACACACCAGTCATTATCTATCAATTTGTCATGCTAATTATGGGTTAGAATATACTAGTTCAGTAAAATACTCTGTACTAATTAACTTTTATGTTTTCAGCTTGCTGGTTCTATTATTGGAAAAGGCGGTCAGAGGATTAAACAGATACGCCATGAGTCAGGAGCTTCAATCAAAATC
This sequence comes from Charina bottae, assembly GCA_023362775.1. Taxonomy (NCBI): domain Eukaryota; kingdom Metazoa; phylum Chordata; class Lepidosauria; order Squamata; family Charinaidae; genus Charina; species Charina bottae. The sequence continues at coordinate 212,076,299 of JALMGJ010000002.1, read as the reverse complement.
GATGAACCCTTAGAGGGCTCAGAAGATCGAATAATCACTATTACAGGCACACAAGACCAGATTCAAAATGCACAGTATTTACTGCAAAACAGGCAAGTTGCCCTTAAGCTGTATTCACGTAGATGTATTTTGCTTGTGTTTTTTTAAAGAGAGCATTTAGAGAGAAAAAATTGAGTCGTACTTTATACTAACTTCTCAATTTAGTAGTACGCCTTTCTCTTCTGCTTTCCATTCTTACTCAATGAAGAAGCACTCAAAACTAATCTTTCAGGAAGTGTCCTTAACCAAAGCAGCTCTCATATCTTTGGTGAAAACTGCTGCAAAAAACCTACTTTAATCTTATTATATAGAGCCTGTAGAAAATATAGAAGATTTCAGTTGGATGTTGGTCTAGTTCTGTGTGGAAGACTAGTGATTTTGTTGTTTTTAGATTACTAAAGTGACAACAAATCGCAGTCTACCATATGGCACAGTCCATGCCTCTACAGGACAAGTTGAAAGCTATTGTTGCTGTTAATGCAGCATTTCACACCGCTTCCTTTTCTGCCATGTATAACAGCTTTAGATTTTACATGCTTTATTTCCTTTAACACCAACTATTTAGTGAGCATCTTGTAATGTTTAACTTTAATTTTGCCTGTAGATTAGCTACTAATTATGTTGACAAATGTTGTTATGTATTATCTAATTTTATTACATTTGTAAATGTATTTGTAAATATTGATTCATGTTGTTTGTTCAACCATTCTAATACATGCCTTTTTTTTCTTTTTCCTTATAGTGTGAAGCAGTATGCAGATGTTGAAGGATTCTAATGCAAGATATTTTTTCTTTTTTATAGTGTGAAGCAGTATTCTGGAAAGTTTTTCTAAGACTAGTGAAGAACTGAAGGAGTCCTGCATCTTTTTTTTTTCTTAAATCTGCTTCTGTTTAAAAAGCCAACATTCCTCTGCTTCAATAGGTGTTCTGCATTTGAGGTGTAGTGAATATTTTTGCTGTCACCAGATGTAATGTTTTAGTTCTTTACATATAGGTGGGTGGGACTGGGATGGCTTGCGAAACTAACATTGGTATTTTGAAACAGCAGCAGAGAAGGTAGATTTTTTTTTATTTTTTTTTCTATGTTGGTTGTAAACTGTAATGTTTTCTGTCACTTGTGAACCCATCTGCTTTATACCTTTTTTTTTTTGAACTGGGGTAGGAATACTGATAGTCCGCTTACCCCAACATCCATTCAATGCAGTGTGCAAAATGTAAGCGCTCTTTTGTAAAATGTTCTATGATTTTAAAAATAAATTTAGTGAAACAATTCTTGCAGTCCTTTCTTTATGAGTATTTCAGTAGCTAAAATACACACTACAGTCTACATTTATTGAGTTTGGCTTTTTTTCTTCTCTATACCAGAGAAGCAGAATACCAATTCAAATATTTTGGTAAATTGGAAGTATTGATTGCACTGATTCTAACTTTGGTGTGTGTGAAGAAATTAACATACATTAAATGGTTTTCTTTTGGTTGCTCAAGTTGTATTTCCCTAATTATTGTATTGCATTATGTTGGTTTGAATAAAATCTTAAAAACTTGTTTTGTCAATTAATAGCAAGCAACTATAGAAAATACTGAAAGCTTGCCTTGGCAGTTTTGCCCATTTCTAACTGTAACTTGTTTAATATGTTTCCATTGTACAAAAATTTGAATGAAACAATTGTATCTCTTTGGATTGACTGGCAGAGGAAATGCGTGCTAAATTAATCTGGATGTTTTCATGTAAAATCCTGGCCATTTGTATTGATAGTTTCCAAGGTTATTTCTTTTATTGAATAAAATAAAAATTGTAATAACATTGAGCTGGATGTGGATGTGACAGATCCTGTTTTTAATAGTTTTGTTGCTGTTACATTCAACCCCAAGATAAATGGAAAACAATTCCTTTCCCGTTTGCAATTATGGAATATTACTTTCAAAACAAGACCATGCAAAAACACTTTCAAAGTTGTAGAAGCAAAACAGTCTGGTTTTACATTATTTTGCCAAGTAAGCCTTGTTGAATTCAGTGTGACTTTCTTAAAACAATTGATAACTAGTGAGGTTTTTAGTTTTTGAATGGAGTTTCCAAGTGAGTGTTCCCTATGCAGGGAGGAAGTCCAAATAAAAAGTCCCTGCAGTTTCAAGTTCGGGTGGATTTTAAAAATGTGTATAATAGGAAACACACAAAAGCAGCGGGGCCTGCATGTTGGTATAGAAAGGATCCAGTTATTTACTACAGCAGTTTGCTGAAAATGAAGATTTGTGAAGTCTATTTCAAAGCTGCATGGACTTTGCCGTGGAGTCGCTAGGAGTCGAGATTGACTCGAAAGGCAACCCCCCCAACTCCCCCCCCCAACTTTTAAGACAGCCGGTTTGATTCAATGGTTAAGGAACCAGAGTAGAAGTGGAGAGACTCAAGTTCTGGTCCTGCCTTGGGCCCAAAGCCAACGGGGTGACTCGGCCAGTCACCACCTCTACACCCCGGGAAGAAGGCCACCTTTGGAAAACGGCTAAAACTCCGCGTGGACTTGCTCGTGCAGTCGCCAGGAGTCCACCGATTCTTAAGGTGCAAAAAAAAAAAAGACCAAGGATTCACCATTCGACAAAATACAGCAAAACATGGACACTGCTGATAGTTATTAAATATAATTCTAAGTTTGTCCTAGCAAGAAAGCATGTTACGGCTGGCGCCGATATCCGGTTACCTTATTTGAGTTCTGCACTAATTTATGCAAATATGGTGCATTCTGATTGGAGAGTGAAGCAAGGACGATTGGAGAAAGGAACTTGAAAGAAGAAACTCCGTTTTTTATCGACGGATATCGTTGTGAGATCATTCGTGCGTTTACTGAGAAAGTGTATGAAAATCGTGTATTTGTAGAGGTAAGATGGATTTAGCCTCTTGGCGAGACGTGACATTTTGCTAGCAATCTGCATACTTCCGGGTATTTTCCGTAGGCCTGAGATCCGTAGGCAGGCCTTGTTAGAGAGCAAGGAAAATAATTTTTTGTTCGTTCCTGCGTCTCATGAAAACCGTTGCTGCTGTTGTTCAGTCGTTTAGTCGTGTCCGACTCTTCGTGACCTCATGGACCAAGAATCAAATATCAATCTGAATGAGACTTGGCGCCTGCGGATGAAGGGGAATCGGATAGGATTGGCAGACAAAAGCCACCGCTGCTGCTATTCCGCTTCTGGCCGCGCCGCTTTGTGTGTTAGATGACTGGTGCTAGATCAACATTTCAGAATTCTGATGTGGACAAAAAGTGCAGACCTAAAGTGGCCTCGCTGTTTAGCAGCAAGATTTCCTAAAGCGGTCCGTGAAAGTGCGAATCGTTGCCGGAGGTGGGGGATGGGGCTGGAACTTTTTTCACGTCTATTGTTCGAGTAAGCTGCTTGCTAGATTCGCTGAAAGTAGGAGCATCTTCTATCACTAATCATTTCATCTCTGCCATTCGTGCATTCACTAACACGTAAATCTCCCTCTGATAAAAAGACATTGCTTTGGCCATTTTATTAGACAATATTTGCTTTCAACTGAGGCAAGTCGGGGAAAAGGTTTTTTAAAAATCAGAATATTGGTCACCGACACAATCAGTGCAATCAGTGGGAGGAGCTAAAGCCTCCAGGATAAACACAACTAGTTTTATTTCTATAGGAAATCATGGCTTGGGTTTATTCTGGCTGTTTAAAATAGGACTACGCTGTCCATTAGATGGCTGCAGAGGAATATGAACTCTCAACTCTTTGCTGCCATCCAGGGGTCCTCCAATTTTTTGCAGCCCAGATCTGGTACTCCTTCTTAAAAAACATGGGGTGGGGGGGGGGTGAGACTGAGAAGTTCAACAAAATAAAAGTTGGAGGAAGGTAGTGGCATAGACTTCGTCCATGAAGTCTCAAAGAGTCAGGTTCAACTTGGAGAAGATTTTACATTTTATTCTCCCTTTGCAATTTTGCCCTCTGAGACAGAAATCAGATAATATTGAATGTTCAATCTACTATCTCTTGTACCTTTGGAGAAAGCTTAAATAGTGTTGTGGTTGACTTGGGGAAAGGGGCTCTGAAAGAATTGTCAGAAATATCATTGGAAGCACAAGCTTCACTTCTCACCCATTTCTTGGATATCTAAGTGCTAATTTTCACACATATCCCTCTGTTTATCACTTGAAATCTCAACATACAGTTTGATTTCTTTGGGAACTGGTATGTTTGTAATGCTACAAAAGTGCTGTTTTCAATGTTTGGTCTGTGAGGACAGTTTGATCATTAAAAGAAAAAAATACAAAATTGCTAGAGTCAAGCAATGTGTGTATCCGTCTGTATGACTTTTGTGTTATTCTCCCATCCTCTTCAATTTGGGCTAGGCTCAATAGGAAGAAGTTTTGATATTTTAATCTATATACTACTAAAACTCTCATTGTGTTTATCTGTTTGTACCCTCAAGTTAGCCCAAACAGTGCATTATACCGCAGCAATTTTTGAATCAAGGTACCTAAACTCTGCTGACTTAAAGAATGCGTAAAAAATCCAGGACCCATTACTCCTGTGGAATTGAAATTTCCACGATGTTCAGACCAGTTTTATTTGCAAAGTTGTTACAGTGTCCCCACGGTTACATGATCATGATTTCTGATGCTCCCTGCCAGCTTCCCACAAGCAAAGTCAATGGGGAAGCTGGAAGGAAGTCGTGCTCCCACTGCTTTTTTGCCCACCCATGGTCATTCTGTTTATCTGTTTAGGTAAGTAAATATTGACTTATTATTGAAGTTTGTTTGCCACTACAATTATTTTTCTATTTATGATACATACTCTTCTTAGATGATCATGGGACCATCTAGTAATGGAGTAAAAAAATATGGTTAGCCTAAAATTTAATGTTCAATCTGCACTACCTTTCTCTCAAAGGATGACCCAATGGGTCGCAGGGTTGTCTAGTATATCATACAATTAGCCAGGTAGAGGCTTTGCATCCACAGTGGCCTAAAGAATGATACACATTATTGCCAAGATTGAGTAAAATGCTGCTAGTTTTAGAACAGAAAAGTTTTATGGTTTCGAATTGTGAAGGGTACAGTTGTATGCACACTTGAGAGTAAGCATTGTTAAACTGATAGAATTTACTGCTGCATCATCATGTACAGGATTGCTTAAAATTTGGAAAGACCTGGGAAGATAGCCTGATTGTCAACAGAATGAACATTATATATCTTTCTTGTGTTCTGTCAACTCTGTACTTACAGGTCAAAGACTAAGAGCCAATTTCTCACATTTACTCAGAAACAAGGAAAAATATGGAAACAGTTTTAAATCCTAAAGAATCTGCCAAGATTATAGCAGAAAACAGCAAAGATGTATACATTGAAGATAATGGTGTACAAAAGGTTGCAGAGATGTTGTTTGACAAAGTCACAGAGAAAGAATTCAGTGTGGCTGGCTGGAAGTCTTCCCATGAGTTAAACCCTCAAGCAGCAAGTGAAGATGCAGTGAACTGGGTGTTCGTTACTGATGCACTCAATTTTTCCTTTTGGTCTGAACACGAAGACCATAAATGTTTGGTGAAATACAAAGGCAAGACTTATAGTGGCTATTGGTCTCTCTGTGCTGCCATCAACAGAGCACTTGATGAAGGTTAGTTTTCTGAATTAAATTGATTTAGATGTACAGGTCTGTTCCAGGACCTCTTTGCAAAATTATACTGCTTAACTTTGAATTTATGTTTGGACTTTACACTACATATATACAAATAGCAATAGAATAAACATGGCTCTTTCATGAAGTAGAATGTAGTCTACAGGAACTTGTGTGATTATGAATTTGTTATTCTTTGTGGTGCCATCAAACTCTCTTGTTGTAATGTAGCAATGAATCATTTCAGTGGCTAAGCAACCTACCTTTAATGAGTAGCATAAAAAAACCTTCTTCTCCGGTTCAGAAGTATCAAGACTCAATTTAGGCTTACTTTTTTTTCCTTCCCAGAATCTGTCCATCAGACCAGCAATTAGACAAAATAAAAATAAAATAAAGACCTTCCCATTGGAGGGATTTCCCCCTTTTTAATTTTCTCTACCAGGAGGAGGAATATGGAGAAAGATGGCTGCAATAGCAGAAGGGGAGGATTAATTCTCAGATGCCTTCTCACTACAAATCTGATGGGGTCTAATCTGGATTGGGACCTGGAACTTGCTTTCAATAATAATAAAAAAAGATTGGGAAATTTCACATGACATACCTTATCATAAAGCATTAGTTGGAAAAGGATCAGAATATGACTGTAAGGAGTATTTATATGCTCCTTGCCTTGCTCTGTTATGGAGACTTGGCCGCTAAACTGATGCCTTCATGGTATTAGGTAGAGAAGCCTTGGGGGCGTGTAATGGAAGGAGGTTGGCCCTGACTGGATAGCTGTCTCTCAAATTTCATTTTAACTTCTCTTTTAGTCTTCTCCCTTTAATAGAGAGGTATATCAACAGAATTGGGCTGCGCTGTATAAGATGCATGCCTCTGTGAAATTTACAAGTAGAGCATTAGCAGGAAAAGACAACATCTCCCTCTTGTTTAGCCTGAACATCAGGTATTCAGATGTATTATTTAACTTTCACAACTGATAGTTTTTAATGGAAAAAGTAAGTTGACATTTTATTGATTTATATCTGTCAACATACAGATATATGTCAGCTAGAATGTCAGCTAGAAGAAGCATTAGAATCTAAAGTTTGGAAGAGGGCACTAAGGAAAGAATTTCAAAATAGTTTAACAAGACTGGAGAGGTACAGTCACCCACTTTTGGGAGACATCAGTTGTTTCTGTAAACGACTCTAAATAAAATATAAATAATAATGTCTTGTTTGGCAATTATGAAATGCTCACAAGGACTTACTATGAGCTAGACATTTAGTTTACTCCTTTCTGCTTCTTTCCACCCATGTAACTGAGTTTCTATTCAACCAGAGATCTTTTAGTTGCTTAGAACTGCAAGAACCACTGTTTGTTTTGCAAGGTTGCGTACCCATTGGAATGCTCAGCATGTGGCAGAATCCAGCTCATCTTGCTGAGAAAAAAAAAAAACAGGACTAGGCTACTGGAGGTTGACCAACAGTGATAAATTGCTTCTATGCTGTTACCCAGAGAACTTGCATGGACATGTCTGTGAAGCCTCCAGGAGTCAAACTCAACTCAAAGGAAACATCTTCCTTCCTTCCTTCCTTCCTTCCTTCCTTCCTTCCTTCCTTCCTTCCTTCCTTCCTTCCTTCCTCCCTCCCTCCCTCCCTCCCTCCCTCCCTTCCTCTCTTCCTTCCTTCCTGTAATCTTCAACTGCTGAGTTATCTTCATTAATTTCGACAGGTGGAAAAAAGTATTTTTTAAAAAAATTGTATATAATTACAATTTTTAAATAATCTGAACACAAAAGTATATTAAATCATAATTCAAGTAGTGGGTCCAGTATTTTAACATTCAAAGGTAAATTAACTGAGAAATAAATTATTTAGTTCTTTCAGGAATCAGCACAAATAAACTGTTTTGTTGTTTCCTAATTAGAACATTTTCTAATTCCTTTGTCTTATGTTTTAATTATCTCAAATGCAATTAATAATTGTTGTTTTTATTCTCCTTTCTGAAGGAATGCCCATTACTAGTGCTTCTTATTATGCCACTATGACCCTGGATCAGGTGAAGCATGCATTTCGCTCCAACACAGAGGTGCCCATGCCTTTAATCGAGGAGAGACAGCGTGTGTTAAACGAAGCTGGAACAATTCTCCTGGAGAAATTTGGGGGCTCTTTCCTCACATGTGTTAAGAAAAGTGGAAAAAGTGCCCAGAAATTATTACAGATAATAGTGGAAAATTTCCCATCTTTTAGAGATGAGGCTACATTTCAGGTAAATCTCTTATAGTTTGCAATAATCTGTATTTTCAGCTAACAACTCTGTTACATATTTTTAGGGCAAGAAAGATGGACAAGGAGCTGCTGCAAACATCAATGCCTCATTTTTTCTTCCACATAGTCTTCCATGTCTACCCACCATCTACTCCTTAGGGTTTCAAGGATTCTCAGGGAAAAAATGGAAAATAATGCTGAGTGCTGCAGAGGGAGTAGAAATCAGTAATGATACAGTACTTCCTTTCTGCTGGTTGCAATGTCTAATCCAAAAGCATTTTCATTTCATTATATTAGTAAATAAAAATAAGCATTTTATATTTAGAATTAGCAGTATAGGAGCAACATTTACCCACTGTGTCTTCCTAAATCAGAGCTTTCCAAACTGTGTGTTGCGACACAAAAGTGTGTCGCCACACACAGCGTGGTGTGTCGCCACACCACCCAGAAGCAGTGGCGCGCGCTGCCACCGTGCACACGCGCGCCGCCGCACACACCCCCGCGCCGCCACCGTGCATGTGCACACCCCCCCGCGCCACCACCGTGTGCGCCGCCACTGCCGCTGGTGTGTCGCCAGCGGCGGCACTTTGGAAAGCCCTGTCCTAAATAGTGCCCATTATATAATTGACAAAGATGAGTTGGATGTAGCACTTTTCATGCCAATGAAGAGAAGGTAATTCATTGCCAGTCAAGCTTCCTTGCTTGGAGCGAAACAAAGCAAAAATACGTTGGAATTCCTTCCCTTTACAATACTAATGGACATTTTATCGTAAATTCCAAAAGAAAGAAAAATGCATATAATTGTAAAAGCAAAAATTAAGCAAGTCTGAGAATAATTTATTCATCATGATGCTTGAATTTAAGCAAGATATACTACAGTCTTGAAAGCAATAAAAGAACTAGAACATTGTGTCTGTGGAGTTTATAATTGTTACCCTGAACTTTCACATTAATTTTCCAGAAACTCTTTAAAACAGTGTTTCAAAGCCTTGGCAACTTTAACTGCTGGCTGGGGAATTCTGGGAGTTGAAGTCCACACATCTTAAAGTTGCCAAGGTTGAGAAACACTGCTGTAATGGAATACAATGAAGTGTCAATTGATGCTTACATAGGTAAACAATTCATTCTGACTTTCATTGTATGTTACATAAATGCAAACATTACTGTAAAGTTAACTACATTTATAACTGCTGCAGAAATCCAGATGTTGAGATGGTAGCAGAGAGAGCCAGTTAGGTCTAGTGGTTAAGGTGCTGGGCTAGAAACCAGGAGACTGTGAGTTCTAGTCCTGCTTTAGGCATGAAAGCCGGCTGGGTGACTTTGGGCCAGTCACACTCTCTCAGCCCAACTCACCTCACAGGGTTGTTGTGGGGAAAATAGGAGGAGGAAGGAGTATTAGGTATGTTCGCCACCTTGAGTTATTTATAAAAATAATAAAGGCAAGATAAAAATAATAATAAATAAAGTCATAATAGCAAACCTTCATACTAAAAGTTGTTAAAATAAGGGGTTGTTGGTGCTCTCTGAGCTTGGTGTTTGCAGACGTTTCATTACCCAACTAGGTAATATCATCAGTGCAGACTGACAATATTACCTAGTTGGGTAATGAAACATCTGCAAGCAAACAAGCTCAGAGAGCACTAACAACCCCACAGTTCAACCCTGAGCTATATACTCTTCAGTTGCTGAAATAATTTTTTAATCATTTTAATTAGTTTTTTTCCCCATTTTCCTACCAGGGTAAAAAGGTGGCTTTTTACAAACGGGCACAGATCCTTGTGGCTGACACCTGGAGTGTGCTGGAGGGGAAAGGAGATGGCTGCTTCAGTGATATTTCCAGAATGACTGTATTTGCTGATTATAGGATACCACAAGTTCTTGTTCATTTAGGAGCAATGAGATATTCAGAAGAACTAATGAACAAACTTAAAAAAGGTATTAAACTATTCATGATCATGAAGGATTTCTATTTTGCCTGCCGCTTTATACCAGTAGCCCTTTGATGTAGATTAAAAAAGCAGGAGAAATAAACATATTAGAGGTTAAATTCTATTACAAGGAAGTTATCCATTCCATGAAAGTAGTCTACAGTCCTATGCAGATACCTTGGAGTAAGCCCCAATGAGTTCAGTGGGGCTTACTTTGGAGTATAAATGCAAGACAGTGCTAATTGAATAGCTTACTTTTTCACTTTCATTCTGTAGAAGAAAAAAATAAAGGGGAAAAGGAAGATTTTAATGATCACTCTCTGCCAAATTTTCTGTTCTGGTATTTCATTTATAGAATGTCATTTCTTGTCTAGGAAACAAGACCTTTCATTTTTAAATTATTTCTAACAGTGATGAACATGAGGAATTTGATAAGACATGTATTCGGGTTTTTTTTTCTGATACCTCAATCCACGTGCACTTGTGGTTTACCCAATCTCAGCTTCCATCCATGTGCTTAACAGCAGTGTTCACAGGAGTCAAAAGTCAAGATAGCAATTGTGACATGAATTAAACCCCTTGTACAAGTGCCAGTGTTGCTTGCATGTACAAAGGGGCGGGGCTTCATTCATGAGGTTGCAACCGCCATCTTAACCAACTGGGCTAGACTAATATCTAGATTACAATCCATTTTTTACTGTACCTTGTTGACTGTTGACATTGTAAGCCACCTAAAGTCATTTTGGAGTCAGGTAGTGTTTAAATCTAATTAAATATTTTTTTAAAAAATCTAGAGGGGCTATTCCATTATGCCAGAACCCTAACAAAAAGCAGTGCCTGGCCTTGGCCCTCCTCATGTCACATAAGCAGGGAACAACTAACAACTTCTTCCAGAACTTGTGTATTAGATGGGAGGCCATTTTTATTTGGAGAAGGTGGTTTTGAAGAAACCTAGCTGAAAAGCCATGAAAAGTTTTTAAAGTGAAAATCAGACTTTGAATTTCACCCAGAAGCTTATTGGCAACACATACAGGTTCCATAGCACAGGTATAAGGTGTTCCTGGCAACCACCACCTGCTACTATGCAGGCCACCATATTTTCTACCAATTGGAGTTGCTGGGTGATCTTCAAAGGCAGCCCCATGTAGAGTACTGATGAGGGCATGAGTTACCATTGCAATTGTACTCCAGGTATGGCTTCAATTAGTACACTAGCCAAAGGTGAGCAATGGCATTCCGGCTGTGGCCTTCACCTGCCCATCCAGCAGAGCTGTGAATCCAGGAGGATCCCAACTTGCAGACTTGCTCCTGTAGGGGTAGTGTCTTCCCCTCGAGAGGTAACACCAGAGCTTACTGAGAACTTTGATAAGCAAACAGAAATTCTGCCTTCTTGGGGTTCAGCTTTATCCTGTTTTGTCTTCTCCATACACTCAGATAAAACTTTTAATCTTACTGTATTTCAAAAATAGCGGATATCATTTGATTTTATCAATCCATTTGAAAAATGAACTTTTATAAGGGTTGAAAAAATGTCTTCAAGAGTTTATTAAATACTTGATTGCCCATGCTGCAATTCCATGACTGGGATTTTTTTTCAAGTGGTTCAGTAGCTGCAGTTAGTTGTTTAGCTTTATCAGGGGGGCATATTGGCTTGCTTACAAATCCTCTGTTTGTTGCTAAATATACTACTGATAGTGTTGTGCTTATTTGTCTACTCCAAAATAAGCTCTAGTAAAACTTATTCAATGACCTTTACTCCCTATTAATATACATCAAAAGCACCAGGAATCTCTCATTTATGGATTTAATCCAGCCTGTGGAAATTCACTCTTCAGCCTGTTAGACCATTTTTCTTGGCTCTGCCACCTTTCCTAATCCTCCCGCATCATTGTTCCTCCTGTCATTCAGAAATCTATGGCTCTTATCTGATCAGCATGCTGAGTTGAGCTTTTTTCTTTTTGAGATTTCATGCCTTCTTCTGCAAGATGACCTTTTTCTGTGCAGTACAATGCAGGAAACAATAATTCCTGGTCTATCTCTGTGTGAAGCCCCTCCCCTGATATGATGCAAACAGCCTTTTGGGTAGCAGCCTACTCAAGAAGAGCTATCAAATATCCTCTTTGGTGGGCACGGTTGGCCCCTAATTAGGAAAAGTTAGGAATGTTATGAAGGAATCTTGCTTTTGCAGATTAACATACTGAAAATATGTAACTTTAATTACTCTGATTAAAATAAAAAATGTTAGGTGTACATTGATTAAAACAGCTATTGGGTACACATGGTATTTCCTCTTATATCCTCTGTTTTCTTTATTCATGTTAATTTCTTTGGTCCTTCCATATCTTGCAGGGCATATGTTCCAGTTTGGAGACAATAATGAAGTGGAGATTCGAGGTTGTACTATTTGGTGTTGTGAGCTCATTTGCAGCTGTTTGCTTGACCTTTATAAAAAGAAAGGTGAGAACATGAGTGAAAAGATCAATGCCGTTCTCCTTGATTATTACCTATGGGACTATGCTCGGAATCATCGAGAAGATATGAAAGGAATACCTTTTCACTGTGTACGTTCCATATACTATTAATACCATTTATAAATGATAGTGATATAAAGCATCAAATTCTAAATTTTCTATATATACTTTTGAATTTTTTTAAAAAATCTTGGCATAGCTGCCCATGTATTCACTTGCCACCTAAGATTCTGATCTTTAATGTCCATTTTACCAGAAAAAAGGCATTTTCCTGCATATGCATAGATTTACATTCTGATTCTGTAATATATTTGTTTAATGTGTTTGATTAAAGAGGTGTGAAATAGTGTAAGTAAAAAATCTGGATACTGTACATATAAAATGAAAAGATATTTTATAAATTAGTATTGTAATCAAATTACTTGTGTGTATGTATGTATAATGCTCAAGATCTTGCAAGGTAGACTCCAGCAATTCATGGAGCGAGAATTGCCAGATGTACAAGCTGGGTTTAGAAAAGGCAGAGGAACTAGAGACCAAATTGCCAATATCCGCTGGATAATGGAGAAAGCCAGGGAATTTCAGAAAAACATCTATTTCTGTTTTATTGACTATTCTAAAGCCTTTGACTGTGTGGATCATAACAAATTGTGGCAAGTTCTTGGTGGTATGGGGATACCAAGTCATCTTGTCTGCCTCCTGAGGAATCTGTATAACGACCAAGTAGCAACGGTAAGAACAGAGCACGGAACAACGGACTGGTTTAAGATTGGGAAAGGAGTACGGCAGGGCTGTATACTCTCACCCTACCTATTCAACCTGTACGCAGAACACATCATGCGACATGCTGGGCTTGAGGAATCCAAGGCTGGAGTTAAAATCGCTGGAAGAAACATTAACAATCTCAGATATGCAGATGATACCACTTTGATGGCTGAAAGCGAGGAGGAGTTGAGGAGCCTTATGACGAAGGTGAAAGAACAAAGTGCAAAAGCTGGGTTGCAGTTAAACCTCAAAAAAACCAAGATTATGGCAACCAGCTTGATTGATAACTGGCAAATAGAGGGAGAAAAAGTGGAGGCAGTGACAGACTTTGTATTTCTAGGCGCAAAGATTACTGCAGACGCTGACTGCAGCCAGGAAATCAGAAGACGTCTACTTCTTGGGAGGAGAGCAATGGCAAATCTTGATAAAATAGTTAAGAGCAGAGACATCACACTGACAACAAAGGTCCGCATAGTTAAAGCAATGGTATTCCCTGTAGTAACCTATGGCTGCGAGAGCTGGACCATAAGGAAGGCTGAGCGAAGGAAGATAGATGCTTTTGAACTGTGGTGTTGGAGGAAAATTCTGAGAGTGCCTTGGACTGCAAGAAGATCAAACGAGTCCATACTCCAGGAAATAAAGCCAGACTGCTCACTTGAGGGAATGATATTAAAGGCAAAACTGAAGTACTTTGGCCACATAATGAGAAGACAGGATACCCTGGAGAAGAAGCTGATGCTAGGGAAAGTGGAAGGCAAAAGGAAGAGGGGCCGACCAAGGGCAAGATGGATGGATGATATTCTGGAGGTGACAGACTCAACCATGGGGGAGCTGGGGATGGTGACGGCCGACAGGAAGCTCTGGCGTGGGCTGGTCCATGAAGTCACGAAGAGTCGGAAGCGACTGAACGAATAAACAATGTATATCTGAACATGCACGTAGGTAAAAACCATTTCAGTTTACCATTTGATGTACCTTCTGAAGTTATGTGCTGCTCACCAAAGATTATTTTGTTAAAAACATTATAATATCATTCAGCAACATTGATTCAAAGTTTGTACCCAAGACTTTTAAAAAAAAACTATCCAAAATTATAACTAAAGAACAAGACCAACAACAAAAAAGCAGCAATATTTAAAGGTATTTTAAAAGCTTGACCTAACAAAAATGTTATTGACTTAAAAAAAAACACTACTTTATCCTTGTACATAGTTAAGTGGCAGCATCTAATTGACTTTGGTTGATTCAAAAGATTAAGCAGTAATTGGATGAGAGACAGGAAATTTCAGGACTGTAAGCTAAAATGGGAAATATTTTTTTAAAAAATCCTGGAAGGCAGCAGTGGCAAACCATTTCTGTAGGATTGCCTAAAAGCTACATGACTTTGTGCAGAAAATCACCAGGAGATGAGCTCAACGCAAAGAACTTTTTATCCTTTGATTCTTCTGCAGCAGACATCAGACATTGAGGTAGGCACTTTCAAATCATGGACTTCTCCTGCTTATATGTGGTACTTCGCAGAAAAGATTCCAATGTTCATGTGTAATGTAAGGAAGATAAACCATTCCTGAGCTTGACTTTAGGGGTGATTTGTCCAAACGGCTTTCAAGTAGGGGAGGGGGGTGAGGTTGCGTTTCTCAGTCATGTCTCTCCAGTGCAAGCAATGCCTGCGCCCCCTACTAAAGCAACATCAACGAGGACAGTTGGGAACTGTAACAGTTGAGGATACCACGTTGCCGAATTAGATGTTTAATTACCGTCTCGGAAATAGCGCCTTTCAGCAGGGGCGTCTCTTTTTCACCCACATGCCGCTGTACTTTTAATCCAGTGGCAGTGGAATCGGGTGAAGCACATGTCAGTGTAAATTACGCTCTTAATTACCCATCTTCGTCGCCGGTTTGCTTGTTCCATTCCCGCTCTCTGCTTTCGGGAACGCCGCCAGGCAAGGCTGACGGAAACCGCGGCACCAGTGCGCCTGCGTCAAGAGAGCGCGCTACGCTCGGCGGCCCATCCGGCGCAGGCGAAGGCGGCGCCGCTGCCGCTCTCAGGAGGCGCTGGTTCTCTGTCAGCGGCGGGAGCGTTTCGTAGTTGCCTAGTGAACGAATGTAAATAAAAGGAGGAAGCGAGGGGTTCCGGATGGTGCTGTCGCTGTTGCTTGGGGAGTAGTCTCTCTAGGCCTTGGAGTGGGAACTTTAAGGTTCGCGACAAGGTGGTGCTGCCTGACAAGCTGCTCCCGCCACGAGCCAGTCCGTTTGGACCTTAACCCAAAGGCTAACGTGAATAGCGCAAGCTACGTGGAAGCGCTCGGGAGGGTGTGTGTGTAGGGTGAGTGTGAGCGTGCGGGAGAGACTGGGAGGGGGCTGAGGGCGAGTAAAAATCGGTTAAAAAGTCCTCTCCAGAAGTAGCCCCATGTCTGTTATGATTTATGGTGCATGCTTGAATATAGGTTTTTTTAATAGTACATTTTTAAGAAGAAGAAAGGCGCGCGCACACAGGAAAAAAATATAGCACAAAGTGGACAAATATGTAATTTACAAGCATCACAGAATGAGGTTAAAGTTTCCACTATTTCATTGATTAGTGTTAAGTAACTAAATGCACGACTTTAAAAACTACAAATCATAGTTAAAATCTGAATGATACAGGAAACAGCAACTGACAGCAACACAGTGTAAATCATAAAATGAGATTAAGAATTACAGTAATGTATATCTGTCCAAGTAAATATGTTAAACCCACATTAAAGATGGGGCACAAGCCCATTTAGAGTTATCATCCAAAAATGGATTCCAAGTTGGATGAATTCTGTCAGATTTACCTTTGAAATATGAAGCTATTTTGGACATCAAGGGTACTCCCACTTTTTAATTAGCCATTCTTCTTCAACAAGAAGCATATAGTATCCTTTCAGCAGTTACCATGTAAAAACTAATTCAGTCTACTTTGTGGGAATATAAGGTTTAGTAATATTGTCCCCTGTTGGGGGAGATGGGCGGTCATATAAATTGAATAAATAAATAAATAAATAAAATATTTAATAAATAGGTTGGAAAGGAAATACAGCTTTTAAAATTTATTTCATTTTATTATAAATCATTTTCCAAAATTGTTGAGCCTTACAACATTGCCACCAAATTGGAAAAATGATCCAACCTGATGTTGGAAAGTATATACATTATATTTCCAACTTTTTTAAAGATTGAACTGCCCATTTTAGCAATCAATACTGGAGTAATACACCATCGTAAAGCATACTAGTTTTCTCTAATATTTGGTGTGAATTTAATATTTTTCTTCCTTTGAAATTCCCATTATTGCATATCAATTACTATATCTAAATTCTACCTCCATTTAATCATAGAGTCTTTAACTTGTTTTGTTTCTGAATCATATTTCATTAACATTATAGAAGTAAGGTCCAGAAAATGTTCTAAATTTTGTTATAAGGTTTTCAAATTCAGTGATGTCTCTAGGTGTTCTCCCTTGTTTTTGCTGTACTTTTAAAGCTGTATTGCTTATTTTAAGATATCAAAATGGGTCAGGTGGTTCTGACCATTCTGAAGAGAGAGACTTTAAAAAATTCCTTTTTGTTTTATTTATAATCAAATCTTGGGTCTATATATTTTATTTTCTTTCTACTGAGTGAAGTTCTTTATGCTCTCTTTTTTAAGGCAAGAGGTGATAAATCTGGACTGATTCTTTTTTATATTTATCCCAAACTTTTAATATGCTGCTTATTATTGCATAAACTCATATAAGCTGTTCGTTTCGGTTTGTATGAATCCAAAGATATTTGTGCAGTCCATCTGGGAGTCTTCTTCCCTCAGCGGAAGTGATCCAACCATAGGGATCCAATCTACAATCCAATCTGTAATCCAAGTTAAACAGCTAGCTTGATAATGAAGTTTGAAGTTCAAGGCTGCCAGAAGTGTTCTTGCTTTCAAATCCTGTCTATCTTAATTTTAATTCTTGGCTTTTTATTAGGTCATATAAAAGTCTTTTAATACCTTGTTTTCAAATTTTATTAGCATCATTTGGAACAGAAAATTAAGCCTTGGTAGAATGTTCATTTTAACAGCTGCAATCTTCCTAACCAAGACAGTTTTAATTTTTCCCATCTTTATTATTTTTTATAACAGGTCTTTATTGTTTTTTGTTAAATACATTCTCACGTATTTAACCTTTTTAACAATGATATTAAACCCTGTAATTTGGTACAAATAATACTTCCTCAGTTAAGTCCATGGCCACATTTGAACTTTATCTTTATTGATCCAATATCATAACACTGAACCATACTGCTGTATGTATTCCATCAATTCTAAAGAGTCCTTTGGCTGAATAACTATAAGTGTGTATCATCAGGATGTAATTTTAGTTTATGTTCTTTAGTTGCTAATGTAATTCCTGAAATGTTGATTTCTTTGCCAATGGCTCTAATGCCAATAAGAATAAGAAGAGGGGACAGCGTTGTCTTTTCCTTTTCATTATAGTACTTTTTGTGATTAAAAAAAACCCTCATTTACTCTAATTTTGTCATCTTGCTCTATATAGAATACTCTGCATTTATCTAAAAAAAATTAGAGCCACAATTCATCTTTTTTAAAGTCATAAGCAAGAAAGACCATTCCAAATTATCAAAAGCTTTCTCTGCATCAAGAATGATCATGGTTGCCTTCTTACTGTTTTGATTTTAAATAATACAGTTAAATGAACTTTGCTGGGTCAATTTAATGTTTTCTAGTGTATATGTTTACAAGTGAAGGGATTTCACTGCACATCAGCAATTGTAAGCAGAGAACCAAGTGTGTGTTACTGTTTCCTTAGTTATTAGTATGATTCTGTCTAGAAGGGGTTTTTTGGAGTGGGAATTTCTTCTGCATCAAGTTACTGAGTTTCTGGCTAATAAAAGAAAGTGTGTACACTGTATCATCTTCATGAGATTTCAGTTTTCCATGCTGCAGATCATTATTATTTAATATACAGTATGTCCCACTTTTTTGCTCAGTGGACATGCTCCTCTCCTCCCCTTTATCCATCAAGTAATCCTGTGAAGAGAATCAGTTTAGTGTAGTGGTTAAGGCACCAGGCTAGAAAACTGAAGACCATGAGTTCTAGTCCTACCTTAAGCATGAAGTCAACAGGGTGACATTGGGCCAATCGCTTACTCTCAGCCCTAGGAAGCAAGCAATGGCAAACAACTTCTGAAAATGTTACAAAGAAAACTACAGGGACTGACTCAAAGGCACCCCCCCAAAAAAAACCAATCCTATGAAACATGTTACTATTAAAAGGTTATGACTGCCCTAAACGTTTGTATGGTTAGTCATATATCAAACACACCAGTTTCTTATTCAAGCAGCTAATATGTTGAAAGAATAACAGATTGGAGTTTCCGTCTAAATATGTGTCAGGGTGCTCATTCATGCACACAAGTGACTAAGAGGACAGAAACAAGAGAATGGTGATTGTTTGAAAAAGTGACATTCAGATTTAATTAGTGTAGAGCAGAAATATTTTAATGGCTTTGAGACACCTAGAACAAGTTTTTTCTAGTTATAAAATGAAAGAATGTGACCATAACAACAGTTTTACACTAGGTTTAAGAATAAAATTTTCTTATATTTATTTTTTTTTAATTTCAAGGAAAAGTAATCTCTAAAATGTTATTTTTTGCTTCCTATAGATTATCCTTTACAGTCAAAAGTAGAAGACTGAGGATAGTATGAAGAAAGAATTTAAAGAAAGTTGTGTATATTAAAATAACAAATGCATGTGCTCATCTAAGCTGCAATGGAAGAGATTCCAGTTAAAGTAGCAGTAAGAATAAGACCTTTACTCTCAAAAGAAATACTTCACAATCATCAAGTATGTGTGAGATTAATCTCAAATACTCAGCAAATTATTATTGGAAAGGACCGTGTCTTCACTTTTGATTTTGTTTTTGGCAAGCATTCAACCCAAGATGAAGTGTATACAACATGTATTAAGCCATTGGTGGCATCTTTGATAGAAGGATATAATGCTACAGTTTTCGCCTATGGACAAACAGGCTCTGGAAAGACTTACACTATTGGAGGAGGTCACATTGGTATGTTCTGAAAAGTTTCTGTTATTTAAATGTATGCTCATAAAATTATTGCAAAAGGAATAATAAGAGCAATCTTGTCACAAACTGAATATTTACTGATAAGATCATTGCTGTCCCTGACTCTTCTTTTTAGAACAGGGTGGGACTAAAGGTTCGGTTATTTCCATTTAAACTAGTTTAAGTAATATGCAACACGAAGATTACAATGGTCTGCCTAACATTTCCATACTAACTGCTATCGGTCTGAAGTATTTTAACTTGAATGATAAAAAATAAAAGTATTATAGGTAATATAACATATTGCTTTGATTCTAGTTGTCTGTCACACTATGTTTTGTAGATGCTATCAGAATACTAGTTATACTAGGTACTTTGAGAGTAATCTTTATTTTTCTAAAAAGCATTTCTGTCAAATGCCATTTTCTTGCTAAGATACTCATTTTGTAGTAGTCATTACATTAAAAAAATCTCTCCAATGCTGTCTTCTCTTGGCTAGTTTTAGAGGTTCCATATAAACTTGTGAGAATGTATTTTCACTTATGCTTCTCTTCTCTTTCTCCCTTTTCTGTTCCCACAAGGAAGGTCTCCCAATCTGTGGAGCAAATTTAGGCTACATTAGCCCACTAGGTAGACCAGACCAGGCAAATCAACTCCAGAGAAAGGCTAAAATTATTTTTGAGATTGGTTATAATAAAAGAATCTTGCAAGTCTGATTGTGCTGTAACTCCTCCTCCTCCTTCTTATAGGTCAGTGAATTAGAGAGGTGTCTGCTTGAGCCTTGTGAATTCACTTTGTTAAAACTCTGCAAGTGACCAGAACAGTATGAGTGGTAACCAGTATCACTCTGGAGTTATGAACTATGTTTCTCCCCCTCATTGTCAATTGTCAAGGACTGAAGGAGAAGGGGAGAATCCTCCCAAATGGGGAGAGACATCTTCTCCCTCAATTCCCCATACCCCAGTTCAGCCATAGTCCAGAGATCCCCATCCCAACCTTCTGAAGCATTTGTGATGTTCTGGGAACTATCAGGAGGAGGAGGAGAAGGGAAAGTAGGCTTCTCTAAACTTTCTTCCACCAATGTGACACTGAATATTATCCTTTGTTTGTTGGTTTTTGCTTAGTTGTTCTTTTCCTGTATTTTTATCTCTGATATTATGACTGATTTATATGACCTGACTGAACTGAATTTCTCATATTCATAGCTTATTGAGCTAAAAGGCATTCAGATTCCTTTTAGCTTTTCAGTATTAATATCATGTTTTTGGAGTCTGCAGATTTTAGTTCTGTGCTTGGATTAAATTCTTCTTCTCATTTTAGCATTGGTTGCAGAAGAAGAGAGAGGTATCATTCCACGGGCAATTCAAGAAATATTTCAGATTATTTCTGAAAACCATAATACTGATTTTACAGTGAAAGTTTCATACATAGAAGTCTATAAAGAAGAACTCAGAGATCTCCTGGAACTAGAGACCTCTATGAAAGATTTGCATATTAGAGAAGATGAAAAGGGCAATACAGGTAGAAATATAAATTTCAACTAAGTTTTTATTTGCTAATAATTTTGAAGCATTTTAAAAATAATTGTATGTTCATATTCTCAACGATACACCTCTAAGTTGGTAAGTTTATATTATTAAAGTTGAATTATTCAGAAGAAATGTAACTTTCATTTTGATACAAAGTACTTTAAATTTAATGCTTTAATAATCTTTGTCAATGTTTTCCCATCGTATAAATCACTAAAATAGCCCCTTTTAGCAAAGTTAATCTTTTTACATTGTTCTTCTTTAAACAGACATCCAAAATCAGGAAAGTCCTTTAAATAAGTGTTATAAGTTACTGTTTAGCTGAGTATCTCTAGAATAACAATGCATGCATTGTTTTCAATTGTCCATTGTAGTGCTATATCTTACAAGTATTTTTTTCTCCATTTAAAATTTCCTTCCATCTGCTGTCTCACTTAAAGGCATAGTGGATCATCATAAAATTTGAAATTTTCATATAGCTATATACATGTCTTCTATTGATTCTGTGACCACTTTTTATGCAATTGAATATAGTTAAAATATTATAAGAAACTAACTTATACTAAGTCAGATCATCAGTCTGTGCAGCTCATTAGTGTTTACTCTGACAGGCAGTAGTTTTCCAGGATTTCAGACAGGTTTCTTTCCAGTTCTACCTAAGATAGCAGACATTGAGTGGGACTTTTTGCTTGCAAAGCACTTGTTCTACCACTGAACTATTGCCTTTGCAATCTACAAATATATGTATGTTACACTTCATACAAATACTAGTTCTCCAATAGAAGTATGTAAGGGGCAGAGCTTGTGCTGTGATATCACAACATATATTTAGTCATTTTGATTAAAGCTTCATTTGCTGCAGACACCCATGGTTGGTTATTTTATAATATTGTATTTTATGTGAATTCTTGCTTGCTTGAAAAATAACTTGATTACCTATATATTTTTTAAAAACTTAATAAAGAATTTCTCTGAAAATGTTATGTTTATTACCTTTCCTTTATTTTTTAAGTAATTGTTGGTGCCAAAGATTGCCACGTGGAAAGTGTAGAAGAAGTGATGAGCCTGTTGGAAACAGGGAATGCTGCTAGACATACAGGGACAACTCAAATGAATGAGCATTCCAGCCGATCCCATGCTGTTTTTACCATCAGTATTTGTCAACAACAACAGCCTCTGCAGAAGGACACAGACTGTGCACAAAATTCACCCCAAAGTTCAGGACAGCTGATTGCTTCTAAGTTCCACTTTGTGGATCTTGCTGGATCAGAAAGAGTTACAAAAACTGGCAACACTGGCGAAAGATTCAAAGAATCAATTCAGATCAACAGTGGTTTACTAGCTCTGGGAAATGTGATAAGTGCTCTTGGAGACCCAAAGAGAAAAAATGCACACATTCCATACAGGGATGCTAAAATCACACGCATTCTTAAAGACTCTTTAGGAGGCAATGCAAAGACTGTCATGATAACATGTATTAGTCCATCTTCTTCTGATTTTGATGAATCATTAAATTCCATCAAGTATGCTAATAGAGCAAAAAATATTAGGAATAAACCTATTGTCAACTATAACCCAGACTGGGATCGTATAGATGAAATGGAGCTTGCAATCAAGTTGCTTCGGGAAGCTTTGCAAAACCAACAAATTAATGGACAGTCCTCTGGTAATCAAGGATCACAGGATTTATGTCAAGACAAAAACAGAATCCGCTGTCTTGAACAGCAGCTTGCTCAGTTTCAAATCGAAAGTTTTAACTTGCGAAATTGCATAGAAGAAGCCTATTTATTTCTTGCTGATTTAAAAAACATTGCCAGCCTATCAAAAAATCAACTTGAAAAACTACAAGAATGGATCCATGTGGCTCAGGAACTTAGGAGAGAGGCATCTATTCCCCAGGTGAACAATGGAACAGTAGCTGACCAAGAAGGACCAAATCATATCACGATTCTTCAGCTGAAGAGAGAGCTGAAGAAATATCAGGTACTTACTGTACATTTAATATAAGGGCCAATAAAATATTGTATACAGAAGTGTTGTGTGCACATTAAGGCACAGTTTTGTTCAACTGAGTTTACCTTGCCCCTTATTCCAACATGCCAGCATGATCAGTCCTACAGGATAATTTGAGAGGCATATTACACAACCAAACATGAGAACAATACCTCAGTTTAGTACAATTCAGTGTTATTAAAAAGATGATTATTTATTTGGAAATGGTTCCATATATTATCATTGATATAGCAGAAGAGATCTTCCCTCAGGGAATGGTGGATTTCTTTCAGAGGCCAGAGCTTTGGCAGTTCACCCCCAGCCTGAGAAGTCTTTCACCTTAGTCCCTTGGAACTTGTTTGGCTGCTTTTTCTATCACAGATCTTTTGTAATTTTTTTGCTATTTTTTTTAGCTCACAGACAATGAGGCATTCTCTTAAAGACTTCAGCGTTCCTCTTATCTTTCTCTTGGCTACCTACTCATTTCATTCATTTTCATTTCAGTTTGACTATTTCTCTATACAGTTCCTTTGTTTGCAACTCTTCTGTCTCCTACCTCTTTCCCCCTGCTCTAAAATGCTTACATTACATTTGTCATCAATGAATGTAGCTGTTACAGAAATGATCACTGAATATTGTGATTACAAAAATTAGATAAAAATCAATAATAGCACTAATAATTATTTTATAAATTATTCACCAGTCTTCCCCAACCCATCTGGGGAACACCAGAGTGGGGGAGGCTGTAATATAGTACTGTATATAAAAATTACAAATCACATTATTTCTGGAGAATTTTATAACGTTAATTCTGTTAGGGATCTTTTATAAATTATATGTACATTGGTTGTGTCATAAGGATGATAAATCCAACATCCAGATGCATGATTTTCTTAATTTTTTTTTAATCCATTCAATCGTGTCCAATTCTTGGAGACTGCCTGGACAAGTCCTTGCAGTTTTCTTGGCAAGATTTTCAGAAGTGGTTTGCCATGGCCGCCTTCCTTGGGCCGAGCGAGCGCAACTGGCCCAGGTCACCCAGCTGGCTTTGTGCCTAAGGTGGGACTAGAACTCACGGTCTCCCGGTTTCTAGCCTGATGCCATAAACACTACACCAAACTGGCTCTCTTCTTGATTTAGTAATATGTTAATTATAAACAAATAGTGTCCTTTGGGTATTAAAAAATAGTTCTTTTATTTCCATAACCTGCTTATTAGAGCTAGCTTAATGGAAGTAATATTCTGTACCTTAATTAAATTATTGGGTGAGCCTAATGGGACATAAGCTTGAAATAGTTACGGGTGAATCCTAAATTATATTAGCAGAAGGGAAAGTTACACAATAGGTCTTTTTTTTCCTTCTTAGGCTTCTGAAATGCCACTATGCATAATCAGGGGAACCCACTGAACATTGTGAACTTTGTTTTAAAAGTTTCTAGTAAAGTAAGGAAGTTCCTCAAATCTAGACTTTTGTATTTCTTATGCAAGGCTCTGTATTTTAGTAATTCAGTACTTTTGCCTTCCATTTGCACAACATTGAATACACTCTTGTATTAAATTCTTATTTATTACATGTGTGTGATCCTACTTGACTAGTAATTGCTTCTAATAAGTAAATTCTGTTAAAGTTGCTTTGCTCTTTTTTTCTTATTAATACAGATTTGACTGAGTGTATGTCAGAAAACTGCATGTGCCTTTAGGCTGGGATGTATGATAGCCTGCAAGATAGTCTGTAGATCAGAGATTCTAGCTTGCACAGAATAACATGAACATACTTGGGTTTTACTGGTTGCGCTTGTGGCTTACTGGCCAAAATGTGCCAAAACTGACTGGTACTGTCTTGGTTGTTGTTGTTCAGTCATTTAGTCGTGTCCGACTCTTCGTGACCTCATGGACCATAGCACGCCAGGCCTTCCTGTCCTCCACTGTCTCCCGGAGTTTACTCAAATTCATGTTCGTTACATTGGTGATGCTATCTAACCATCTCATCCTCTGCCATCCCCTTCTCCTTTTGCCTTCAGTCTTTCCCAGCATCAGGGTCTTTTCCAGTGAGTCTTCTCTTCGCATTAGGTGGCCAAAGTATTTGAGCTTCAGCTTCAGTATCTGTCCTTCCAATGAGCAGTCAGGGTTGATTTCCTCTAGGACTGACTGGTTTGACCTCCTTGCAGTCCAAGGGACTCTTAAGAGTCTTCTCCAGCACCACAGTTCGAAAGCATCCATTCTTCGGCGCTCAGCCTTCCTTATGGTCCTACTCTCACAGCCATACATTACTACTGGAAAAACCATAGCTTTAACTATACGGACAAGGTGATGTCTCTGCTTTTTAATATGCTGTCTAGGTTTGCCATAGCTTTCCTCCCAAGGAGCAAGCGTCTTTTAATTTCATGGCTGCAGTCACCGTCTGCGGTGATCTTGGAGCCCAAGAAAATAAAATCTGTCACTGCTTCCATTTCTTCCCCTTCTATTTGCCAGGAAGTGATGGGACCAGATGCCATGATCTGAGCTTTTTTAATGTTGAGTTTCAAGCCAGCTTTTGCACTCTCCTCTTTCACCCTCATCAAGAGGCTCTTTAGTTCCTCTTCACTTTCTGCCATTAGGGTGGTATCGTCTGCATATCTGAGGTTGTTGATATTTCTCCCGGCAATCTTAACTCCAGCTTGTGATTCATCCAGCCCGGCATTTCTCATGATGTACTCTGCATATAAGTTAAATAAGCAGGGTGATAATATACAGCCTTGTCGTACTCCTTTCCCAATTTTGAACCAATCGGTTGTTCCATGTCCGGTTCTAACTGTTGCTTCTTGACCCGCGTACAGGTTTCTCAAGAGACAGGTAAGGTGGTCTGGTACTCCCATCTCTTTAAGAATTTGCCACAGTTTGTTGTGATCCACACAATCAAAGGCTTTAGCATAGTCAATGAAGCAGAAGTAGATGTTTTTCTGGAACTCTCTTGCTTTTTTCATGATCCAGTGAATGTTGGCAATCTGATCTCTAGTTCCTCTGCCTCTTCGAAACCCAGCTTGCACTTCTGGTAGTTCTCGGTTCACATACTGCTGAAGCCTAGCTTGTAGGATTTTGAGCATAACCTTCCTAGCATGTGAAATGAGCGCAATTGTATGGTAGTTTGAACATTCTTTGGCATTGCCCTTCTTTGGAATTGGAACGTAAACTGACCTTTTCCAATCCTGTGGCCACTGAGTTTTCCAAATTTGTTGGCATATTGAGTGCAGCACTTTAACAGCATCATCTTTTAGGATTTTAAATAGCTCAGCTGGGATACTGTCTTCTCCACTAGCTTTGTTGTTAGTAATGCTTCCTAAGGCCCACTTGACTTCACTCTCTAGGATGTCCGGCTCAAGGTCAGTGACCACACCATCGTATTTATCAGGGATATTAAGATCTTTCTTGTATAGTTCTTCTGTGTATTCTTGCCACATCTTCTTAATCTCTTCTGCTTCTGTTCGGTCCCTGCCTTTTTTGTCCTTTATCATGCCCATCTTTGCACAAAACGTTCCCTTGATATCTCCGATTTTCTTGAAGAGATCTCTAGTCTTCCCCATTCTATTGTTTTCCTCGATTTTTTTGCATTGTTCATTTAAGAAGGCCTTCTTATCTCTCCTTGCTATTCTCTGGAAATCTGCTATCAGTTGGTTATATCTTTCCCTTTCGCCTTTGGCTTCCCTTCTTTCCTCAGCTATTTGTAAAGCTTCATCAGTCAGCCACTTTGCTTTCTTGCATTTCTTTTTCTTTGGGATGGTTTTAGTTGCTGCCTCCTGTACAATGTTACGAACCTCCATCCATAGTTCTTCAGGCACTCTGTCTACGAGATCTAATCCTTTAAATCTATTCCTCACTTCCACTGTATATTCATAAGGGATATGATTTAGGTCATACCTGAGTGGTCTAGTGGTTTTCTCTACGTTCTTCAATTTAAGCCTAAATTTTGCGATAAGAAGCTCATGATCTGAGCCACAGTCAGCTCCAGGTCTTGTTTTTGCTGGTTGTATAGAGCTTCTCCATCTTTGGCTGCAAAGTATATAATCAATCTGATTTTGGTATTGACCATCTGGTGATGTCCATGTGTAGAGTCGTCTCTTGTGTTGTTGGAAAAGAGTGTTTGCTATGACCAGCGTGTTCTCTTGACAAAACTCTATTAGCCTTTGCCCTGCTTCATTTTGTACTCCGAGGCCGAACTTGCCTGTTATTCCGGTTATTTTTTGACTTCCTACTTTAGCATTCCAGTCCCCTATGATGAAAAGGACATCTTTTTTTGGTGTTAGTTCTAGAAGGTGTTGTAGGTCTTCATAGAACCGGTCAACTTCAGCTTCTTCAGCATCAGTGGTTGGGGCATAGACTTGGATTACTGTGATGTTGAATGGTTTGCCTTGGATTCGAACTGAAAGCATTCTGTCGTTTTTGAGGTTGTACCCCAGTACTGCCTTTCCCACTCTTTTATTGACTATGTTACTGTCTTTATCATTAGCATATAATGCTATATTTAGCAAGGGTATGAATAAGGATCATAACATCGGCATGGCAAACTCTCACACATATTTCACCAGGAACTCAACCAGATCCCTGGTGATGTTAAACACTATGGATTCCCTAGAGTGATCGGGTTTAAGTATTTATATGATGCATTCTAGATTTCAGTCTGGCTCCTCAGAACTCCATAACATGGTTTAGCAATCTCACATCCTCTTTAACGTAATACAAACCCTGCCAGACTGCTTGGGTCTTGCAGAGCACACTAGCCTGAAAACCAATACCCCATTTCCTGGTTCAGACATCTGTTTCCTGACATGTTTGTTGTTGTTGTTGTTCAGTCATTTAGTCGTGTCCGACTCTTCGTGACCCCATGGACCATAGCACGCCAGGCCTTCCTGTCCTCCGCTGTCTCCCGGAGTTTACTCAAATTCATGTTCATTACATCGGTGATGCTATCTAACCATCTCATCCTCTGCCGTCCCTACCATGGCTTCTGTTCAGGTTGGGTTTCTTTCAGATTTTGCTGGGCCTGGGATCAAGTCTGTCTCAGGGTATTCTCCAGTTGCTTTACAAAATCTAAAATGCTAACCCTGGAGGACTTTCTTCTTCTTCCTCTCATAGGTAACTAATCAGCTCCAGCAGCCCTCTGTCATCCTACCCACACACAAGCTTGAAAAGGGAAAATCCTGCACTAGGGTGTGGTATGCTGTACATGCAGCTATGTACATATGCTGTACATATAGCTATGATAACACCAAGTCCAAGTTGTTGGATAAACCTTTTAATATGGCACCCAAATTTTCACTGAATTTCTCTACAAGGCCACATGTATGGTGATAGTAGGCAAATGCTGTGGGGTACTTCACCTCATAGGTAGCTGTAATTTCTCTATCACCTCTGATAAGAAGATAGTTGTTTGATCTGTCAGGATCTCCAGCAGCCAACCTATCCTGGCAAAAATATAAATTAAGCCCTGACTTAATTAGAATCAAACCAGCTTAGAGCTATTGCCTTGGGCCATTGACTTACATAGTCCACAAGAGTATGTGCATACTGCTTTCGCTGAGGTGTCTGGTTGGATAGACCCCAAGATGTCTGTTGTCACTCTGCAAAGGAAACTATGAAAGGAAGGGTTGAAAAGACATCCACACCGTCCTTGCTGTTTCCCACCCCATAGAAAATATTACATACTCAGTTATATATCTGCCAAACCCAATCCAATAACATTTTGCTGAATGTTTTCTTTAGTTCTCCTATATCTATCTGTCCATTTGGGTGATCATGTGCCAAGTATAAGATGTGAGAAAAAATTGCTGGGTACAGTTCTCGCTGGATTTTGTACCTTTTCCTGTGTTCTTGTAAAAGATATTCCCAACACAACAGTCCTTTTCTTAGAATGAACCTGGAGTTCTGAGATTTGCTGAGTAGAGGGTGGTTGCTCTCTACCTTTTCTTGGATCTTGGACAAAACTGATCCTTCTCTTGCTCTCTCCTGAACTTCTTTTTGCCATATTCCAGGCATCTCAGTGGGCTCTGCTTTCTGAGGTATCTTGTCTTCTACTTCATTGTTAACTCTTGGAGCCCCAGTCTATACTTGGTACCTCTGTTTCCACTGCATGACCTGTAGTGGGTCATGTGTTCCTGGTTTCCAAGGGAGGAATGTGTGTTCCTGGTTTCCAAGGGAGGCTCTGGGCAAACCCTTGCTGTCAGGATCAGGAGGTCCATCTTAATTGATTCCTAGTCCATCTCTCCTCAGGATCTCTCATATACTGTATGCTCTGCTAAGCCTTTCCCAAATAACATATTTGTCCTTCCATTGGTAGATTGGATGTAGGTTGACATGCTCAGTATCTGACATTTAATGTTTTGCTCTTGTTGCCTTTGATGTTGCTCCTTGGATATCTCTGCCTGGTCAGATTACCTGACATCTCATGAATATCTTGGAGTGGTCATACTGGTATGTCTCCATTGCCCTCAGAGATCTGGATTTCATCCCCTGCTGGGCCCTTTCTTTACTGCTTCTATGGCCTTTTGATCTCTTTTGGCAGTCTTGATCAGATTTGATCAGGAAGTTGGGCTTGAGCTGTTCCAGTTCAATCCATTTTTTAAACTTCCTTAATTGTGTTGATTCCTGCCAATTTTCTCCAAGTCTCACAGGCTGAGCTCATTTTGTGGGCAGAGATGTGATAGGAATCATGTGTCTTTCACCATAGAGATTTGAAGTTCTTTCAGGAATTTTCAGGTATCAAAGCAAGTCTAGCCTTCACCAGTGTCTTCAATAGTGCATGTTGTCCATTTCTTTCGAAGCCATTTCACAGATTACTGCAACAGGGAATCCATTAAATATGGTCTCAAATAAGGTATACATTTCTTTTATTCTAACTTGTAACTTGAATGGCATTGATATAAATTAGATTTAGCTGTAGCTCCTCTTAATTCAGATTTAGCCAAGTGAATTTTAATTACTGAAATCAGATAAAAAATTAATTGTTCTTCAAGCTATTTATTTACTTTTACTTTTTCCATTTTGCCTTCTGTTTGCCCATTGCCAGATGGCAGATGTACAGTTCAGTATTGAGCACTGTAATGACAGAAGAAAATAGACTTTAATTCTCCTCAGTTCTGCTGCTACAGGACAAGATATTCAGTAAGAATATTATGTAAGATGAAAGAGGAACTTTTCCATTAGTAATTTTCTGAACAACTCTTACATTATTCATAGTAGACAAAGTAGAATTCACTTCCCTTTCCAGTCATGGTAATCTATTCTCATTGTAGCGATCCCATCTCAAATCATACATAAAGTGTGAGGAATGTTTTTGGAAATAATTTTATTATTTTGCCGGAATGATTTTAAAGAAAGAACAGGGTACTACTACACATCATTAACTTCTGTGTTGGATTTAAATTAAATACACTTAATTGTTTGGGACAATATGTGTTCATGATTTTTGCATACTATACTTGGGTTATATACAATAAAACACATATAATTAATGCAATACGTATAGTAGAATTAGTGTAATTGCAGCAAAACCTCAGTATGCAGTTTAGAGAACTTTCCATTTCATATGTTCTGTCATTTATCCTAGTCTCCCTTTATTACCTAGCAGGCTCTTGCAACAGATGCAGAAGTCTTCAGTGAAAAAGAACTGGAAATAAAAATATTGCAAGATCGGATACAAAAGCTGATACAGGAAAATCGTGAATATTTGGAATCGCTGAAGGAGGCACAAGATACAAATAGATTACAGGTAGTTTATGTTTTCTGCCAGTTACTTAGGAAATATATATAAAATTACCTCAATCTTATATATAATAGCTTAATAAAGGCAAGAGCAAAAAAAAAGAATGCTACCATAAATATAGTTTGAGAATATTATAATTATGATCATCAAGATCTATTCCCCTGTAAGTGTATATAAGATTGCAATTTTAGATTTAATTAAGTTGGATCCAAATTTCAGTGGTTTATTTGAGTTTTGCAATTGTGTAAAGTTTAATAAATGCAATTTTGTTTCATTTCAAGAATGAAAAAATGGTAGAGCAACGACTTACAATTAACCAGCTAAATGACAAGTTAGAGAAAATGGCAAAAGCGTCTGCCTCTAATGGTGCTTCTGGAGATGGACCAGCTGCTGTAATATCAGCTAAAAGACCCTATAGTGTCCCATTAACTAAAAGTTTGATGCAGTCCAATAACATACCAGTAGGGTTGGATTCTCGAAAGGTAGATATGAAAAATTATTATTTTTATTTATTTATTGAAGTTATAATTCACAAATTATTAATTATAGTTGAAAGGAACTGTGGTAACATCAACATTTGCAGGTTCATCAATGGAGGAAAGAAACTGCAATGAATAATTTCTTCCATCCCATTTAAAGAGGGCAAAAATAGTACATTTATTTTCTCACCTGGTGGTTTTGATATTCTCCCACATTTGTTCTGCCTTTGGCAGTACAGCTGGGTTCTTTGTTCTGTTCCAATATTTTAAAAGGTTGCCCATTCTGGTATTCCTGCACTGGACGGCTGTGGAACATAGCAGAGCTAGCCTGTGGAACTGGCCTGAATAGTCTCTGAATGCCACAAAAAACTATCACTGTGGCTTTGATAATGTGAAATAAAGATCTCTGCCAGAGGTTGATAATCTCTGGCAGATCTGGGATAGGGTTGATGCTACTGCGCTGGTTCTCCTTGATCTCTTGGCAGTTTTTGATACCATCAATTGGGGTATCCTTCTGGACTAGGAGTAGAGAACACTGTGTTGTGCTTGTTCTTTTTTTCACCAGATAGTTCCAGTTGGTGTAGGCAGGGATAAAAGTCAAGCCTGAGGCCTCTCACTTGGGGATGCTTCAGGGCTCAATACTCTCACCCTTTCTGTTTAACATCTACATGCTACTGAGTGAGGTTGTTTGTCAGTCGGGGTCTGGTATCAATATGCTGTGATCCAATTGTAGCCAGTTTGGTCTAGTGGTTAAGGCAATGGGCTAGAAACCAGGAGTCTGTGAGTTCTAGTCCCACCTTGGGCATGAAAGCCGGCTGGGTGACTTTGGGCCAGTCACTCTCTTTCAGCCCAACTCACCTCACATGGTTGTTGTTGTGGGGAAAATAGGAGGAGGGAGGAGTATTAGGTATGTTCGCCGCCTTGAGTTATTTATAAAAATAATAAAGGCGGGATAGAAAAATAAATAAATATGAATGAATGAATGAATGAATGAATGAATGTTTCGACCCTGGGCTGCCCAAATGAGGCTATCAGTGACTGAAGGCTGTGAGAATCTGGATGGAGAGGAATAGACTCAGTCTCAACCATAGCAAGACTGAGTGACTGTGGGTATTTAGGGACCCAAATCCTGGAAATTTTCCATGTTTAGTCCTGGATGGAGTAGCACTTACAGCTGGTCCAGAATGGAGTGGGGTGGGTAGTAATGGGCATGTTTTGCATTCCCACATAACACTACTGCTCTGTGAGCTGAATGGGTTGCCATTTGGCTTTTAGGTGCAGTTCAAGGTGCTGGTTGCCACCCATAAAGCCCTTCGTGGTATAGGGCCTGGCTATCTGAGGGACTGTTTATCTATGATAGTATCTGCCTATCCTATACAATTGGACAGTGTGGACATGCTCTGGGTCCCATTGATCAAAGAGTTTCATCAAACAGGGCCCAGGAATTGTACCTTCCCTATGG
The DNA here is from genome assembly GCA_023362775.1 of Charina bottae. NCBI lineage: Eukaryota > Metazoa > Chordata > Lepidosauria > Squamata > Charinaidae > Charina > Charina bottae. The sequence goes on along the minus strand of JALMGJ010000002.1, from coordinate 212,043,949 downwards.
CACTGCCTGCCCCCTGCAACAGCATCTCCCTCAGAATTCCATATGGCCCCGACCCTGACGACGTTTGAAAAATCTCTGAAAACATTGCTTTCCCCCAGGCCTGGGTTAGGTAGTTGGTGAGGATCTTACGGGATTTTATATGTTAGTCTGAATGTTTTCTCTTCTGAATGTACATTGTTCTTTTCTTTGTTTTATTGTTCTTACTGTTTTTAATATTGTACACTGCCCAGTCTTTATGGAGTTGGGCAACCTTCTAAATTTGACAAATCAATAAATAAAAATAGTAGCAACTAATATAGCTCTGATTATCAGGACAAGCAAAGAGGTAAACACAATGATCTATCTTAACCTCCTTCCAGTAAACTGAGATTTGTTTCATATAAAGTTATTTTGCCCTACATTATTCACTCTGAGTAATTTTTAAATAGAAAACCTGGATAAAAATATCTTACATTTTTTAAAAACTTCTTTAAAAGGTACACACAAGCCCTCCGATGTATTCCCTAAGCAAAGTTATAGCTGGATTTCAAACCCGTAATCAGATCATGTTGGATCACGTAGAAGAGCAAGATGAAGTTCTTCATTATTGCTTTTCTGATCACAGTGATGAAGATGAAAAAAATGCCAAGAATAGAAGGAGACTCACATTTAGGTATGTTTTTGATCAACTATGACCAATATGATACCTAGGGCTTGTGATATTTAATGTGTGTATATTTGTTAGCTCATGCTATGAAAATATACTGGCAGTCCTCGACTTACAACTGCAATTGGGACAGGAATTGCTATCACTAAGCAGTGCGGTTGTAAAGTGCGACGTAAGCGCGACGTCATGTGACTGCATTGCTAAGTGCGAGCTGGTTGCCAAGTGCTCGAATTTTGTTCACGTGACCACGGGGGCGCTGCAATGGCCAGAACTTCAAGGACCAGTTGTAAGTCCCTTTGTGCAGCGCCGTTGTAACTTCGAACGGTCGCTGAATGAATAGTCGTAACTCAAGTACTACCTGTATTTGAATTTGAAACAATATTTACATGTTAATGTTATAGTATAGTAGAGAGCCAGTTTGGTCTAGTGGTTAAGGTGCTGGGATAGAAACCAGGAGACTGAGAGTTCTAGTCCCGCCTTAGGCATGAAAGCCGGCTGGGTGACTTTGGGCCAGTCACTCTCTCTCAGCCCAACTCACCTCACAGGATTGTTGTGGGGAAAATAAGAGGAGGAAGGAGTATTAGGTATGTTTGCCGCCTTGACTTATTTATAAAAATAATAAAGGCGGGATAGAAAATAAAATAAAATAAATAAATAAATAGTAGGCAGTAAGAAGCTGAACCAACAGTCAGCAATGTTTTATGTAGCTTCTGGTGGGGGGCATCAATGGGCCCTCTTCTGCTGATCTAAGTAACAGGAGGTATGTCGATGAAGGTTCTCAGTCATCCAGGTGGAACAGTCTGTGGCTTGAATCATGTCAACTGGATTTCTATTTTCTCAGTAGAAACGTTTCACTCCTTATCCAAGGAGCTTCTTCAGTCTGAGTAAAGTTAGTAAGGGAATCCTTAAATAAGGATTTATTTAAGGATTCCCTTACTAACTTTACTCAGACTGAAGAAGCTCCTTGGATAAGGAGTGAAACGTTTCTACTGAGAAAATAGAAATCCAGTTGACATGATTCAAGCCACAGACTAAGTAACAGGAGGTTAATAGAGGTGATCCCTCAGATAGTTATAAGCTAGTTACAGTTTTAAAGATAAATGCCAGCATTTTAAATTTTGCTTAGTAGGCAACTAACAACCATTGTAGATCAATGGTTTCAGTACAAGACCTTATGATTCCTGTCCCTTACATCAGTTAGTAGCCTAGCTACGACACTATACCCCAGTTGCAATTTTTGGATATTTTTGAATGGTAGCCCCACCTAAACTATATTGCAGTTTAGTACCAGAATAGCTAATAGAAAGTTGTATTTCTATAATATGTGATGGTCCTTGTAAAACGGCATCTTTGAATTCTTCAGTAAACAAGATAGCAACTGTGTCAAAAGAAGATAGTTATCACATTTTTATTCAATAGCAATACTTATAGTGCTGTTTTGTTCATAAAATATTCCCTCACTGTAAAAATGCTTACAATTAATACATTTGTGATCTCAAGCTGTATTTATATGTCTTAAAAATTTTTTTAAATGTCCGCTTTAATTTTTATTTAGACGTTCCTTAAACCGTACATGGACACGGAAGCAGGCTCCTTCCAGCTGTATAATTGAAGGAAAAGAGGTACAACAGAATGCTAGTTCACAAATTGGAAACATTTCATCAACAGAAGTTGTTACAGATAAAGAAGGTAAACTGATGTACCATTATTACTGTGTGTCATGTGGTCCAAAGAACAATATGGGATTCTGGAAATATGGACTCATATTCAAAGTAATGCATAATTAGTCAATAAGGATGACATTTGTACTATAATACTAACTTACATTAAGTTTCATAGAATGCACATATTTGCTCCTTAATATTTTGATATATTCTGCCTTTCAATTAAAAAATGTTTTTAAGCAAACATTTACTTTAATTTATACAATTTAATTTACTGTCAGTATAAATTAAAAAACACATTAACATATATTATATTACACAAAGAGATTTAAAATATGTAGCATTTTAAGTTGTAATCAGTAAATATGGAAAATCATTATGAATGCCAGCAAATGAGAATTAAGACATTTCAGATGTCATACTGGTATTATACACACCTCCATGCCATTTTTGTACATTGTATTAAAAACATGCCTAGTTGAGTTTATCTACATTGGCCAATGTCAAAAAATTGTTCTCAAACTCCACCTGGAGGCTTAAATAGCGTATCATGCTGTCGGGGCGCGGATGGAGCGGCCTGCTTCTCTCTCCTAGGCACCAGTGATCCAAGTACTATGCAGTAAATAGACTCCAAACAGAAGTTATATCAAATATCCTATTTACTTTATATACATACGTATTTACAGATCACTTCCACAGGTAACAAATGATACACCATCAACGATACAGCATTCACGAGGTAAAATGGGAATAAAATGGAATACAGAATATCTCTGCTTTTATAGTCAAACTGACCAATCACATTATAGGTCAATCTCGTTAACTACCACACCCAACTTAACTCTTAGCACCTGTTGTATGAGTCACACATTGACACATCATCCCTACAACAATGGCTGCTAATTGGGTGACACTGCAGAATATTTCCCCTTTAACCTAAATATCAAGCCTCTCTGTATAATTTATATCTAGCAGTAAATTCCTGGGTTTATCAAACCCCAACACCCCTTCAATTTACAATAGATATTACATTCAATTGTACAGAATAGAAGACATACACATTTGAGATATACACATCCTATGTCTATCTATGCTTAGAGGCTTTGTCATCACATCTGCTACGTTACATTCAGATGGACAATATTGAAAATCAATCAGATACTCCTTAACAGCATTCCTAACATTATGATACTTGATATCAACATGTTTGCTCCTTGCTCTGATCTTATCAGACTTTGCAATCTGTATACATGCCTCACTATCATCGTATACATATATAGGACCCTCAATTGTTATATTTACATCCATTAACAATTGCCTATACCAAATTAATTCTGAACATAGGTCAGATAATGCTGCATATTCCGCCTCTGCCGTTGACACGGCGACTGAACTTTGTTTACGAGACCTCCACCCAACTAAGGTGTTACCAAACATTATAATCAACCGTCATTGATTTTCTATCATGTACATCATTACCCCAATCACTATCTACATAGCATTTCAATTCCAATGGCTTACATGGTTTTATCAATAAACATTTATCAATAGTCCCCTTAAGATACCTAAATATACATTTGATACCTTGCCAATGCCTCTGGGTAGGTTTGGTTACATATCTACTCAGAACATTTACTGCGTTCCCGATATCAGGACGCGACCATTGTGCTATATACAATAAACTTCCAATTATTGAATGATAGTGTTCCTGATCACATGAAGTTTGGTCATCATTTCCAGTCTCTGTTTTAACCAAATCTGTTGTCATCAGGGTTGGAACTTCCTTGCAATGTTCCATATTGTTCTCTCTTAGCAGTGCTTCAATTTTCTTCCGCTGCTCTAGAACATAACCCCCATCAACCTTCTGAATACCTATGCCTAGGTAATTCCTAATTTCTCCCAGATCTTTGACATCAAAATGTTGTTTCAGATTTTCAGTAAATTCAATTACCCTGCTTTGATCTTTCGCTATAAAACACAAATCGTCTACAAAAATCAAAAGCAAAATCTGTTCATCATTTTCACATTGCTTTACATACAGACATGGGTCAGCTATACTACACTTGAATCCCATTCTTTGTAATCCCTTATCTAAAGTTAGATTCCAGCAACGTGCCGACTGCTTGAGTCCATACAATGCTTTCTGCAACTTGTATACACTCCCTGCAATCTTTGATTCATACCCTGGGGCTTCAACCATATAGATTTCTTCATTCAAATCAGCATGCAAATATGCTGTTGTGATATCATAATGCTGTACTACACAATTCCCAGCTGCTGCCATTGCTAAGGCAAACCTAAATGTCTCCCCTCTTAGCGTTGGTGCAAAAACCTCATCATAAGTCTGATTCTTTATCTGGGAAAATCCTTTTGCTACCAACCTAGCCTTATACTGAATATCACCATTCACTAAGGTTTTCTTCTTATACACCCATCTACAGCCTACTGCTCTATGCCCCTCAGGCAACCTAGTAGATTTAAAAACCTTATGAGAATTAATGGCTTTCATTTCCACATCCATAGCAGCTTTCCATCTACTCTGCTCGTGTTGTGGCAACTCCAATACGTCCTTGTAACTACGAGGTTCATAATCAATATAACACACTTTTACATCACCTGGTGTATAACGTTGAGGTGGTATGCCCTTGTTAACTCTCTCAGATCTGCGCAATACTGTAGCATCCTGCATCATTGGCACACTAGGAGTTAATTCCTCTTCCTTCTTAATCACATCAGTGGACTCTCTCCGCTCTGAGAACTCAAAACATCCCTGACTAGGAAGATAAACCTCACTACTCCCGTGTAATCTCTGCCAATTGCTATGCTCACTAAAACTTGCTGATCTAGAAATAACAACTTTCCTGCCATCAGTGAACCTATATCCCTTGGTCCCTGGTTCATACCCTACAAACGTCATCTTCTGTGCTTTTGCCTGCCCTTTCCTGCGTACCTCTTTATGCACGTGAACATAGGCAGTGCACCCAAACACCTTCAAATGAGCTAATGGTGGCTTCTTGCCATATAACATATAATATGGAGTTTGATTTACAGACACACTCCATAATCTGTTAATTAAATAATTAGCTGTTAATATTGCCTCTCCCCAGTATCCACTTGATAACCCTGAGTCAGCAATGAGTGAATCCTTTACTGTCTGCAATGCTGAGTATCTTTGCTCTGCCACTCCTGGCTCTGACTTGGTTCTCCTATGCACAATGCCCCTTCTACCGAGCCATTGCTGAAAATTCCCACTCAGAAACTCTGTACCCCAGTCAGTTTGTAAACTACACACCTTTGTGCTATATCTACGTTCCACAAACTGTACCCAGTTTCTAAACTTTTCAAATGTTTGACTTTTAGCTTTCAATAGGTAACAGAATCCAAATCTAGTGAAATCATCTACAATGACTAAAACATATTTAGCACCCCCTATTGTAGCTGGTAGTGGACCAATTAAGTCAGCGTGAACTAATTCAAAACGTTTATGTGACTTCCTATCACTGAATTTGCTCACAGGAAATACTTTTGACTTTGCAACCTTACAAGCTGTACAATCCAAATACACTTGGCACTTTTTCAATTCCATTCCAGAACTTGCTTCTGACATCTTTTCAATCACTTTGAAACTCAGATGTCCAAGCCTTCTATGCCACAGGTGCTCACATGAATCATGTGTTGGCTTATTAAGTGTAGCTACATGATGGCTTCTGCTTGTCCTGGTTTGAACTATTTCATAAAGACAGTTCTGCAAAATACCTTTACCACAAACATTATTATCCTTCATGACAATACATTCATTATTTCCAAACTGTACAGTATAACCCTGTTTATCCAATTGTGACACACTGATAATATTGTACTCCAGTTCAGGTACACATAACATTGATAATTCAACATTTAACCCTGGTACATACACTAATCCCTTACCAGTCACAGATGCAATGCTTCCATTAGCTAGACTAACATGATCTCTATCAGCCTGCTTAAAACTCTTAAACATCTGTCTGTTATTTCCTATATGCTGACAAGCCCCGCTGTCAATTAAAAATGGTCCCTTTAAATCTTGTTCTACACTTGAACTAATTAAAGATAGCTGTGCTGCGTCTCCCGGCTTGGAATTCCCCAGCTTGGCTTTAGGCTTCTGTTTCTTATCACAATGTTTCCACAAATGCCTTTGCGACCCACAGTTAAAATATTCCTTAACAGAAATACTGTTTTACTTAGACCTAATTACGTTAGAACACTGCTTTCTTCTTTGCTCTTCTTCCAAGAGCCTGCCAGATAAGTAATTTATGGTCAAATCTTCCTCAGATAATGACCCAAAGCTAATTGCCAAAGTATCCCACGTTTAATTTAGAGAACTGAGAACTATATACACTTTATTAGCTTCTGTAAATGGCATCTCTCTCTGAGCCAACTCCTGAAACAACTCTGTCATATAATGGTGATCCTTAATATTATCAGATACCCCTAATCTGGCGTGATAAAGTTTCCTTGTTAGTAAAACCTTACATAACGGTGAGCTTCTTAGATAAACATTCTTTAAAGCTTCCCATCACTTATTGGCTAACTGACAGTCTCTAACATAACATAATTGGCTATCTTCCAGACATAAAATTATGCTTGCCAATGCTCTACCGTCCTTTAGAGCAACTTCTTCATCATCCAGGTCTGGGTCAGGGCAAAGTACACTTCTCCAAAGCCCTTCACGCCGAAGATACATTTCCATTTTATATGCCCATGACGAATAATTATTGTCATTCAGTCTTTCCAGAGGAAATCCTCCCCCGACTGCCGGCAACATCTTCGCTGTGCTCATCTGTCTTCAGCCCCTTCTGGGCAGACACCGATGATTAAAGACACAGACCTTATCAGAATGTCCTCCAGCTGCAAAACAAGCGTAGGAGAAAAAAACACACGCAGGCACGGAACCTGTTAAAGCTCCAAATCACTCCAAATAGCCACACGACTCCTGGATAGGCTTCCAAAGCTTCCAGCTCACAGACTGCACACGATCCCACGAGTGCAAAGCTTCTGTCGTCTATGGCTTCTCTGTCGCCTCTGGGCCCATAACCTGTCGGGGCGTGCGGATGGAGCGGCCTGCTTCTCTCTCCTAGGCACCAGTGATCCAAGTACTATGCAGTAAATAGACTCCAAACAGAAGTTATATCAAATATCCTATTTACTTTATATACATACGTATTTACAGATCACTTCCACAGGTAACAAATGATACACCATCAACGATACAGCATTCACAAGGTAAAATGGGAATAAAATGGAATACAGAATATCTCTGCTTTTATAGTCAAACTGACCAATCACATTATAGGTCAATCTCGTTAACTACCACACCCAACTTAACTCTTAGCACCTGTTGTATGAGTCACACATTGACACATCATCCCTACAACAATGGCTGCTAATTGGGTGACACTGCAGAATATTTCCCCTTTAACCTAAATATCAAGCCTCTCTGTATAATTTATATCTAGCAGTAAATTCCTGGGTTTATCAAACCCCAACACATGCTATATATGAAATCCCTATTTATATATTTAATACATATAGTTGTGTTCTGTGCTTTCATATACACTGCTCAAAAAAATAAAGGGAACACTGAAACAACACAATGTAAGTCCAAGTCAATCACACTTCTGTGAAATCAAACTGTCCACTTAGGTAGCAACACTGATTGACAATCAATTTCACATGCTGTTGTGCACATGGAATAGACAACAGGTGGAAAGCATAGGCAGTTAGCAAGACATCCCCAGTAAAGGAGTGGATCTGCAGGTGGTGACCACAGACCACTTCTCAGTTCCTATGCTTTCTGGCTGATGGTTTGGTCACTTTTGAATGCTGGCGGTGCTTCCACTCTAGTGGTAGCATGAGACGGAGTCTACAACCCACACAAGTGGCTCAGGTAGTGCAGCTCATCCAGGATGGCACATCAATGTGAGCTGTGGCAAGAAGGTTTGCTGTGTCTATCAGCGTAGTGTCCAGAGCATGGAGGCACTACCAGGAGACAGGTAAGTACATCAGGAGACATGGAGGAGGCCGTAGGAGGGCAACAACCCAGCAGCAGGACCGCTACCTCCGCCTTTGTGCAAGGAGGGACAGGAGGAGCACTGCCAGAGCCATGCAAAATGACCTCCAGTGGGCCACAAATGTGCGTGTGGCTGCTCAAACGGTCAGAAACAGACTCCATGAGGGTGGTATGAGGGCCCGACGTCCACAGGTGGGGGTTGTGCTTACAGCCCAACACCGTGCAGAACGTTTGGCATTTGCCAGAGAACACAAGATTGGCAACTTCGCCACTGGCGCCCTGTGCTCTTCACAGATGAAAGCAGGTTCACACTGAGCACATGTGACAGACGTGACAGGGTCTGGAGACACCGTGGAGAACGTTCTGCTGCCTGCAACATCCTCCAGCATGACCGGTTTGGCAGTGGGTCAGTAATGGTGTGGGGTGGCATTTCTTTAGGGGGCCGCACAGCCCTCCATGTGCTCGCCAGAGGTAGCCTGACTGCCATTAGGTACCGAAATGAGATCCTCAGACCCCTTGTGAGACCATATGCTGGTGCGGTTGGCCCTGGGTTCCTCCTAATGCAAGACAATGCTAGACCTCATGTGGCTGGAGTGTGCCAGCAGTTCCTGCAAGACGAAGGCATTGATGCTATGGACTGGCCCGCCCGTTTCCCAGACCTGAATCCAATTGAGCACATCTGGGACATCATGTCTCGCTCCATCCACCAACGCCACGTTGCACCACAGACTGTCCAGGAGTTGGGGGATGCTTTAGTCCAGGTGTGGGAGGAGATCCCTCAGGAGACCATCTGCCACCTCATCAGGAGCATGCCCAGGCGTTGTAGGGAGGTCATACAGGCACGTGGAGGCCACACACACTACTGAGCCTCATTTTGACTTGTTTTAAGGACATTACATCAACGTTGGATTAGCCTGTAGTGTTCTTTTCCACTTTAATGTTTGAGTGTAACTCCACATCCAGACCTCCAGGGGTTGCTTACATTTGATTTCCATTGCTTTTTGTGTGATTTTGTTGTCAGCACATTCAACTATGTAATGAACAAAGTAATTAATACGAATATTTCATTCATTCAGATCTAGGATGTCTTATTTCAGTGTTCCCTTTATTTTTTGAGCAGCTTATAATCACCAGTGTTCATAAACTTTCTGTACTTAACAATTAACAAAACTTAAACTTAACAAAAGGGATCCAATCTCCCTTATGTCATTTGGAGGACTTTGAATAGGTTGAGGGTTGGAGTGCCTAAGTGCAGAACTAATATGTTCAAATGGGGATTGTTGATGGATAATAATACGCAGTGTGTGTGTGGAGAGATAAAGAATTCGGCCCACCTGCTGACCTGTCGATTATTACCAATAGCATGCACTGAAAATGATTTGTTTCTGGCCAATGATAAAGCTAAGAAGGTGGCGTCATATTGGCAGCTTAAGGTTTGATCTAGATACAGAAGCAGCAGAAGCAGAAGCAGAAGGATTTCAACCTTTTTAAAAATCGTTTCTCTTGTACAGAAATATGATTTATGTCGTAATACATGTAGCCTATTTTTGTTTTGTTAGTCCCAAAACTGCTTACACCTAAAACTTTAGGCCTCTCTGAAAATGTGCTATATCTTCTTAAAACAGTATACTTTATTTAAAGGTGCAGACATTGAATTTATCCAGAAAAGTCAGATACTAAATATACAAAAGTTAAAGAATTCGGAGCTGAAACTTATTGCTGCTAAGCAAAAAATGAATGAACTTACACTTAATATCAGAATGAAAGAAGAACTTATTAAAGAATTGGTGAAAACAGGTAACTGTATTTTGTAACTTGCACTTTGTATATCAGTATATGTAGGAAGAGGACCAAGTTTTATATGAGATAATCTTTAATGCTGCACAATGCAAGAAAAAAATTAAAAGGCAGTCTAAAGTCAGTAACCGACATTGGTTAAGATTGGACCGATGAGTAAAATCTTCAGTTGTCTGTGAACTTTTAGCTAAAAAGTTATATTAAATGATGTTGAACCAGTTATTTTAATTTCTCTACCTAATCTACCTCACGGTTGTTTTGAGAACAAAATATGTTTATGAGGCCATCTTCAGTATCACCTGGACCAATTTTTGAAGATTTTTTTTGTAATAAATATGTTAAACATTTTAAAAATGATAATACCACCACCTGCTACAATGTCTAAAGTCATAAATGAAAAGGGAAAATCCAAGATGGCGACCGCAAATGGACGCCGTCTGCTGCCACTCTGAGGGGTGAGCCCTAAATTTTTTTTTACCTCTGCCTCCTACCCCTACCCCTACCTCTACCCCCAGCCTTGGCTGTTTATCGAGGTTTTTGGGGAGTGCATAATCCCCATACCTGATGGGTCGGTGTGAGGGCAGACGGAGCCCCCTGGATGGAATGGACTTCTGCAGGATAAAATAGCTCGGATATGTTCCAAGTTGGACTCCGAGCGTGAGACAGGGTCTGGGGAGATTCCTGGGGAACATACTTACCCGGTTATCTGGGAACAGTTTGTTCCTGTTGGACCCGAGGAAGTGGACAGGATCCTCCAGAATGTAAATGCCACCACCTGCCAATTAGATCCATGTCTCTCCTGGCTGGTGAAGGCAGCGCAGGAGGTGACATGTGGCTGGGTCCAGACGATGGTAAATACATCTTTGAGAGGGGGGATATTTCCGGCAACCTTTAAGGAGGCGCTGGTGCGCCCCCTCCTCAAGAAACCATCGCTGGTTTCTTGAGGAGGTTCAGTACCTACGGTACTGAACAATTTTCGTCCAGTCTCTCTACTCCCCTTTTCGGGGAAAGTGGTTGAGAAGGTGGTGGCGATGCAGCTCCAGAGAATTCTGAATAAAACAGATTATCTAGACCCCTTTTAGTCAGGTTTCAGGCCCGGTTATGGGACAGAAACGGCATTGGTCGTACTTATGGATGATCTCTGGTGGGGGCGGTATGGGGGCAGTGCATCCATCCTGGCCCTTCTTGACCTCTCAGCAGCTTTCGATACCATTGACCATGGTATCCTTTTGGGTCAACTCGGGGTTGGGGGTGGGCGGCGTGGTTCTACGCTGGTTCACCTCCTTCCTCCAGGGCTGGTCCCAATCGGTGTTGATAGGGAGTGAGAGATCCAGGCCATGGCCCCTGCTTTGTGGGGTGCCGCAGGGCTCAGTATTCTCTCCACTCCTTTTTAACATCTACATGAAACCGCTGGGCGAGATCATCCGCAACCACAGGATGAAGTATCAATATGCTGATGACTCAATTATACATCTCCATCCCAGGTGAAGTAAGTGATGCTGTGACCACCCTTTCCAGGTGCCTGGGGGCTGTGGGGGCCTGGATGGGGAACAACAGGCTTCAACTGAACCCTGGTAAGATGGAGTGGCTGTGGATTAAAGGCTCCTCGGTATCTGGGAAATTGTCATCCTTAGTTCTGGATGAGGTTGCACTGCCCCAGAGAGACCTGGTGTGTAACTTGGGGGTCCTCTTGGACTCACGACTCCTGCTCGAAGAGCAGGTGGCAGTCATGGCCAGGAGGGCCTTTGCTCAACCGTGCTGTGCGCCAGTTACGCCCTTTCCTAGACTGAGAGGCCCTTTGAACAGTCACTCATGCCCTAGTTATCTCCCATATAGACTACTAAAATGCGCTCTACATGGGGCTACCCTTGAAGAATATCCGGAAGCTACAACTAATCCAGAATGCGGCCGCGCAGGCAATCTTAGGTGCACCAAGATCAGCACATATAACACCTCTCCTACGCAAGCTGCACTGGATTCCAGTTTGCTTCCGGGTCCAATTCAAGGTGTTGGTTATCACCTTTAAAGCCCTACATGGCATGGGGCCAGGCTACCTGAGGGACCGTCTCATCCCTATTACATCGACCCGTCCCACCTGGTCATGCAGAGAGGGCATGTTACGGACCCCATCCATAAAAGAATTCCATCTGGCGGGGTCTCGGAAGCGTGCCTTCTCTGCAGTAGCGCCTGCCCTCTGGAACATTCTTCCCCCGGAGGTAAGACAGCCCCCTCGCTCCTGGACTTCCGTAAACAACTAAAAACCTGGCTCTGCCAGCTTGACTGGAATGGGAGGAGGAATAGCTATTCCTGGGGATGGCTAGCGCCCTAGAATGGACCTAGAATGGCCTTTACACTTGCGGACTGACAGCGAACTTTAGCCACCGAATTTTTATTCCATTTATATTTTTATTGTTATTTATACTTATATTTGTATATTTATTGTATTTGTGGTCTTTATTGAATTTTAACGCTGCTTTTATTGTAAACCGCCCAGAGTCCCCCTTTGGGCGGAGATGGGCGGTGATAAAATATGATAAATAAATAAATGACATCTTAATTTTTTCTTTAAATGGCAACTTTTAAGGTAATGATGCTCGATCTGTAAGCAAGCAGTATTCTCTGAAAATAACACAGCTGGAACATGAAGCAGAGCAGGCCAAAACTGATTTAGTAGAAACACAAAAGCAACTTCAGGAGCTAGAGAACAAAGAACTAAGGGACATTGCCGAAAAAGCCAGATTACAAAAGGAATTCAGGAAAAAGATGGATGCAGCAAAGCTGAAAGTTCAGGTATTTGGAATTGGGAAATTTATAAAAACTTGCGTATAATCTGTAAAAAGTACAAAAGATCTCACCTACTCTGTCAACATCAGCTTTATGTTAATATTATCATAATTCATTAATGTTGCTAGGTTGGTGTGATATAGTAGAATAGATTTAATAGCCATGGCAACAAAGTGGCTTAGAACCTGAACTGGGGATCGGAAAGCTGGTCCTTGGGGATGGGGGTTGCTACAAGCCATTGTTATCTATATCTCTCTTCCAAATGTTGATCTTTTCTCCAGAAATGTAGGTTTTTGCTCATTTGTCATATGCATCATTTCTTGGCCAAATAATTCTGTATATAGTATGTAACCAAGATATTAAGAAATATAAGCTATAAAATATTATATATTTATAGAGCATTTTCTAAGTATAGATTTCTTTTGTGAAAGAATGTAATATTCTCCACCTGTAAAAATCCTTGAAAACTTAATTATTGATGTAATCAGTATTTTATAGTACCAATATATGTTTTTTGTTTTATTTATATTTTGTCTGTGTCTTTCTCTTTATAAATGATATAAATAGCTCACCCTTGTGTTGAAAATGCCCAAGGTGATTCACATATGCAATGAACCATAATTAAACAAGCAAGAAGTTAATAAAATAGTCCAATTATAAAGCTAACCAAACAATAGTATAGTATTATATCACATAAGGTAACAGTCATTGATGAAATAAAATGTGCTATGTGACTTCAGGTCATACAGAAAAAACAGCAGGAAACTAAGAATCTGGCATCATTATCTACCCAGAATGAGAAACGTGTATCAGAACTAGAACAGAATGTTAATCACATGAAAAATCAACAAGCCCAATTACAGAAAAAATTGCGGGAGGAGAGTGAAAAAAAGAAAATACTGGAAGCAGGAATTCAGCAAGGCCAACTGCAAATCAAGGTAAAAGTTTTTATTTCAAGTGTAAATTAGTAATGCTTTAATAATAATTTCATTTCACTTGACTGTAATGCACAACTTCTGAAACACTTCTTCAGTGAATATAACATGCAGTTAATGTATAGTTTTGTGGGTAAACAGTCCCAAAAAAGGTACTGTAGGTCCCTAGTTCAAATTGTACTTCAACTCTGAATTTACTTGAGAAACCATGCATTCTCCTTCAACTCCAGCCCTTTCAACAGCATCATAATAAGTGGATATCAATTGAGAGTTGTTGTAAAGATCACTGCTCTGTGTGTGCGTGTGCACACCCGCATCTCTGAGTCAGACTTGACTCCTGGCAACTACATGGACAAGCCCCTGCAGTTTTCTTGGCAATATTTTTTGTAAATGGATTTCCATTGGACTGGCCCAAAGTCACCCAGCTGGGTTTGTGCCTACAGCTCATGGTCTTCTGGTTTAAGGATTATAATAGTTTTTGCCACTAAAACGTTTCAAAAAGAGAACTGAAATGCTCAACATTCTAGTAATAATAAAAATGTTTTTTTCTTTACTCACAGGAACTTCAGCAAAAGACAGAACAGCAGGAGAAGATTCTAAAGCTAAGGGATGAAGAAATTGCTGCATTTAAGAAAAGAAACTCATCTGAAACTCCCCAACAACTGCAGGCAATTGAAGTTTTGTAATGCTAGTGAGCTGAAATGCTTTTGATTGGCTTGCTCTACTATATCCATAACATGGAACTACTAAATGGCTTGAAGGCTGCAACTCTTTATTTATTATTTAATTTCTGTGACTTATACTCTGCTTTTCTCCTCTAAGAAGTATTTAAGGCAGCTAACATTTAAAAAACAAAGAAAACATAAAAACTCAGGTTAACATTAATGATGTAATAAAATAATTTAACAACAGTTAAAAGCTTAGGGGCGTGGTGGCTCAGCAGGTAAGACGCCAGGCTTGTCGATCGGAAGATCGCAAGTTCGAATCTCTAGTCCCGCGTGACGGAGTGAGCTCCCGCACTAGCTCCAGCTCTTGCCAACCTAGCAATTCGAAAGCATGCAAATGCAAGTAGATGAATAGGTACCACTTCGGTGGGTAGGTAACAGCGTTCCACGCGCGGCATCCGGCCACATGACCATGGAAGCGTCTTCGGACAACGCTGGCTCTTCGGCTAACAAACAGAGATGAGCACCGGCCCCTCGAGTCAGACACGACTGCACACATGTGCGGGGAGAACCTTTACCTTTACCCAAAACATAAGTATCTTTACAGATTTTCTAAACTCTGAGAGATTGGGAGTCTTTTAAACTGAAAGTGATATTCTGAAAAAAATGCTTCACTGATAAATCAAAGAAGATAATGAATATTTTTATTAGGCAGACAAGATCTTATTCTTATCAGTCAGAAGGGATTGTGTAAATCATTCATGTGGTCAACCCTGCCTCATTCACAGGATTGCAGATAATCTTGTTTTCCAATTTTAGCCCCTTGCCCCACTATGTTTTCCTGGAACCTCTTTTATAGGGAATTTTTTATTTTTTATTTTTAACTAAAAATACAGTTTACCATGATTAGCCATACTAGAAATTGCCTATCTGGAAGCATGTGATGGATTCTCTTTGGGAGATGGTACAGACCACAAACAAAGAGGGAGTCTTTTGTCTTCTTTTGTTGTAGAGGAGGATTTATCATACAAAAATAATTATTTTCCAACACAACTAAAGCTCTTTCTTCTCTCTATAAGTATCTGTCAAACCCCAGAGCTGGGCAAGATTGAAAGCAAAGAACTGCACAGACTAAAGTAAGGTATCTTAATTACTAGTCTGGGCTACATACAGAATGTTGGACACTGCAAAATATATTTCCCATCATACTTTATAGTGAATTTATTAAGGCAGAGTCTGAAATTCTTCTTCCCAGATTTCTCTCCGCTCAATTAATTAGCTGTATATGAAGTAGGGTGTCAGCTGACTCAACTGCTATCCCTTGTTTATACCTGCTCTCTCTTCCATTCCCTTCCCAACCTCCCCACAATCTTTATATTACCTATTTCTTACTAATTTTGTATCCTATTCTATGGGTACAGTATTGTTACAGGTTTATTGGGTTTATTATGCCCGCATCTATTGCTCCTGTGTATTTCTATAAGCAGACTTGAGTTGTCAGGAGTTGTGTAATATCAGGGCTTAGCTAGTCCTGTCTTTAGCCACTCTCCCAGCTGTGGAATGCAGAAAAACTGAGGTTCTTTTCTCCTTAGCCTAAGTCCTAACCATCCCACAGCCCCCCAGATTTGGCTCTCTTGGTTGCTAGTTAGTGTGTTCTAGGCTTTTCAGCCATGCATCCTTTGTCACTGGCCAGAGCTGCCACTAGCATTTTGGCATTTCATTTCTGGCTGGGGGACAAAAGTTTGCTACCAGTGCTAGCTGGTTGTGGTCACTACCATAGAAGCTGGTGTGGCTGCTGAGCTCTGCAGCTGTTCCTGCCTTTTAGTTCTGCTGACCTTCTGAAAGAGCTTCTAGCTACTTGCACCTCCAGTCTCCCTCTCTAGGCTGGCTCCAGTCCCACACATTCCACAAACTATGCCACTCTCCTTTCCCTCTCTTCAGTGCATACCAAAGCAACGTTGGCTCTTGTTCCTTTTTTGCCCACCACTAGTGTTAGAATCTCACATCCAAAAAAAAACGTTGCCTGCTGTGGAGGTAATTGGTAAAATATCCTTGTTGTGATTATGCCATGGGTACATAAATTTGCTGAGGTAACTGTCAACCATCACTCAATAACCCTAACCCATTTGGCAGGAAAACAAGTCCAAGACAGCTGAAATAAGCAGACATAATCATTTGATGTGCAGAACTCACTGGTGGGCAAAACCTTTTTGCCAGGCAAAAAAGGAACAAGAGCCACAGCATCTTCTCCCAATGCATCCAGATTCAGAAGACCTTTTTTCTTTTGTACTAGAAGTACAGGCGTGGTCCAGATAATTCAGCTGCCTCAAAGTCCCAAAGGGGAAAAATGTGAAGGAAGAGATCTTGCTCTTCTACATAGCAATTTATTTTTATTTTTCATAAACAATGATCGATAAAGCATGGAAAATAAAAAAAAGCATAAGGATGCCCCCCTCCCCCAGTAAATATCAGAAATTCTACAGGAGTCATTTTAAAAGACATAGAGTTTAGAATTATATGTAGGTACATTTGTAATCTTTAGAAATATATATAAAAATTTAAACATCCATATTCATATTTCTATTTGTAAAAACACCGAGAAGTGATCCTTAAAGTACATAAACAAGATACACTGATTTATCTTGTATTTGTCAGATTTGATTTTATAATTTAAAAGGTTGTTTTTCTAGTATATGGACAAATAATAGTTTTATGAGGTGTTCCATTTGATGTGACTAAATTAAATGTATAGCACTGCAGTCCTATAGTCAAGTCCCATTGAGTTGAGTGTGACTTACTTTTGGGTAGATGTTTATATAATTGTACTCTAAATGCCAGTTTGATCTTTTAACCTGTTAAAAAATAAACACTCTTTAAACTAATTTTACTATTAAAGTTTAGTATTAAATTTAGTATAACTGAGGAGTTAACTTTGTGTATCATTTCCTTTCTTGATGTAGAAATTAGAAGAGAAAAAGAAATGCTTAGATGAAGAACTAGAAAAGATTTTGCATCAGCGTCAAGAGTTAGCTGTTCTGGAGGAAGATTTAAAAAGAAGAGAAGCAATTATTTTAAAGAAGGAAACACTGATGCAAGAGAAAAGCCATTTGGAAATTAAAAAACTGAGATCCAGCCAGGTACTTTTTTAATACTGCAGGATGCTAAGAATTGAAGTTAGAAAATTAGAACTTAGCACTGTGTGAGCACTCAGCTTTCTCTGTCTTCAGTATAAAAATGTTTGTAGCAACTTCAAATTAACTGATTTTTTTCTGAGAAGTATTGGATACATCTACTGAATGTTTTGTTTATTAATTTTTTTTGCTCTTTCATCCATAATAGCCAATACCTGTTAAACTAAAGCAGAAAATGTATTTTGTTACAGTATTTTCTATTATCAGACCAGATGATATATTTTAGTTTCAGGGCCCCTTGTGCCATTCCTAGATTGGCTTTGCGTTTCCATACTTATAGTCTCTCTGTTGGGCAAAATAGCAAATAAACTTCTCACAATGCTATGATGCAAATGGAATTGCTATGAAAATATTTTTGCAGGAAAGTTTAGGGTAGTTGATGTTCCATTGACAGGAACTCTTACCTTGTCTCACCTTCTTAGTTCTGAACTTTCTCCCATTTTGTTGTTGTTGTTCAGTTGTTTAGTCATGTCCGACTCTTTGTGACCTCATGGACCATAGCACGCCAGGCCTTCCTGTCCTCCACTGTCTCCCGGAGTTTACTCAAATTCATGTTCATTACATCGGTGATGCTATCTAACCATCTCATCCTCTGCCGTCCCCTTCTCCTTTTGCCTTCTGTCCTTCCCAGCATCAGGGTCTTTTCCAGTGAGTCCTCTCTTCACATTAGGTGGCCAAAGTATTTGAGCTTCAGCTTCAGTATCTGTCCTTCCAATGAGCAGTCAGGGTTGATTTCCTTTAGGATTGACTGATTTGACCTCCTTGCAGTCCAAGGGACTCTTAAGAGTCTTCTCCAGCACCACAGCTCGAAAGCATCAATTCTTCGGCGCTCAGCCTTCCTTATGGTCCAACTCTCACAGCCATACATTACTACTGGGAAAACCATAGCTTTAATTATACGGACCTTTGTCGGCAAGGTGATGTCTCTGCTTTTTAATATGCTGTCTAGGTTTGCCATAGCTTTCCTCCCAAGGAGCAAGCGTCTTTTAATTTCATGGCTGCAGTCACCGTCTGCGGTGATCTTGGAGCCCAAGAAAATAAAATCTGTCACTGCTTCCATTTCTTCCCCTTCTATTTGCCAGGAGGTGATGGGACCAAATGCCATGATCTGAGTTTTCTTAATGTTGAGTTTCAAGCCAGCTTTTGCACTCTCCTCTTTCACCCTCATCAAGAGGCTCTTTAGTTCCTCTTCACTTTCTGCCATTAGGGTGGTATCATCTGCATATCTGAGGTTGTTGATATTTCTCCCGGCAATCTTAACTCCGGCTTGTGATTCATCCAGCCGGGCATTTCTCATGATGTACTCTGCATATAAGTTAAATAAGCAGGGTGATAATATACAGCCTTGTCGTACTCCTTTCCCAATTTTGAACCAATCGGTTGTTCCATGTCCGGTTCTAACTGTTGCTTCTTGACCCGCATACAGGTTTCTCAGGAGACAGGTAAGGTGGTCTGGTACTCCCATCTCTTTAAGAATTTGCCACAGTTTGTTGTGATCCACACAATCAAAGGCTTTAGCGTAGTCAATGAAGCAGAAGTAGATGTTTTTCTGAAACTCCCTGGCTTTAATGCCTTAAGGTTAAGCTGCTAAGACACCATGCTTCCCTTTCACTTATCTTTTAAATTGAGCAGAGCTCAGGTATGACATGGTAGCTCACCCTTACAGTGACCAGTTCAATTGAAATCACCAAAGAAGATAAAGAAATTGTGGTGAAACTTACCGCCACCACCCCAAAGTCATAAACCTATATGATTTCTTACACTGAGGTTTAATCTTATATTCCTCTCTTGCCTGTTCTTCTTCTGATAGTGTATTATCTTAGGTAAGTGGAGTTACATGTTACTATATTGTCTCTGATTTACTCATAGGATCAATTGATTAAGAACAATTAAAATGTTACTATATACTGTAACATTGTATAAACAGTTAGTATAAGATGTTGTTTTTCTTTAAAAAGATGTATCATCAAAACTCTTCAATGCTTTTTAATAGGATATTTAGTTTGTCACAAGGGCTACCAGTTATCTGTCTTTTCTTTTGTTTCAATATACTAGTTATGTTCTCTTTATTTTTCCTCTGTCCAACTGCCAGCTGTCTCTCTCTTCTCTTAATGGCCCATCTCCAAATTCACTTAGCCTTCTGCCTGTGTTCCTGATAAGGAATTACACATTTCACTCTACTCTTGCATTCTATTACAATAACAAACTACCATTTCATTGCAGCAGTGCCAACTAGGTGCTGATTTTTGCACTGTCTCATTGGTTAGGTGGAGAAAGGGCTGATCAGCCATGCAGCTCTCTCAGTATATTGAAGTTGGCTATGGTGAGAATAGTTCAAGGACAATTAAAACAGCTGCTGGATGTTTGGGGAACAAACAATAGCAGTGGAAGTGTCCTTGCTGAAATTAAAGGGACTCACATTAGTCATGATTTCAGGGAATCAAAATCTGGCCAACACCATCTGCATCTAACCTACTTTATATTCATTGTACTGTATACAGTATAGTATAGTTCAGCAGCGGGGGAATGGAGGAAAGAAGATGATATCCTAAGTTTCTAAACAGTGTCCAGTAGAATATATTATACGGAAGTTTATGCCATAATAAATGGGATAGTCTTTAAAGTGCCACATCACTCTTCAAAATTATTGTTCTTAAAGGAATTATATCTTCCTTTGTGACTCTATAGGCTCTCAATGAAGATAGTTTGAAATTATCTACCCGTCTTAATATGTTAGATCAAGAACTTTGTGACAAAAATAAGCAGCTTCAGAGGAGCACCACTGATGAACAAGGGAAGATTTTTGAAGAGGTTCAGGCTTTGCAAAAAGAAAGGGATCAGCTGTTGAAAAGAAGAAACAGTGTGGATGAGAAATTAAAGAATGGCAGAGTGCTATCACCAGAAGTAAGTCATTCTCTATTTGATAACTATTAGCTACTGTTAATAGAAAAATCCAAATGCATTCAAATTAGTAGTTAAACTGTTAATATGTAGAGCTGGTAATTTTTTAAAAAAAATAAACGTTATTTTGTTAAAACTTTTCAGAAGAAATTGAGCAGTGAAAAGTACCTGCAGGAAAGACTCCCTCTTCTCCCATTTTCTGTGTTTGATTATATGTACTTTTCCTCTGCTCCTAAAAAACAGAACCCCCTACATGCTAGCTGAAGGAACATCACGGATGTAATGTTCTGACAGCAGCCAATAAAAGCATGAATTTTCTTCTGGTAATCATATATCATTTCTCCTTCTTAGATTGATATCATTATGTGGTATTGTCACTATTCCGTAGTACAATAAAAAAACTGAGATGCAAAGCTACTTTCTCCCTTTCTGTTCCTTTAATGCTACACAAAAAAGTTATTTGAAGCTCAGTGAATTTCTGTAACTCGAGCTAAAACATACACCACATATCAGCAGTAATTATTTGTAATGAGTACACATTTTGATTATTCTCTCCCATTTCTTTCAAATGCTAGCATAAATAGAGGATTTCCAAGTGGAGAAAATGGCGGATGAACACATCTCCGAATAGTGGAGATGATGCTGAGATGGAGATTGTGGCCAGGCAGTGAACCCTGGCCAGTGGAGCTTCTCTGGACAAGGAGAAGCCAGGAGATCACCCACTTGTGCTGCAGAAGGCAGCTCCTTGTGAAGAAACCTGCAGGATCCAGAGGGAACCTGCGGGCAACTCATGAGTAGAGAGCCAGGAGCTGTGGAAGAAAATAATCAAGCTCACAGCCTCATGCGGGGCCTCTTTTAAGGACACTAGGTTCACCCAAAACTCCACTTTCTAGTGCACATTTGGATTACAAAAACTTTTAAAAGTTACAGAGATCTTCCGAGCAGCAGAGCAACTAAACCACCTGGTGAGTGTTCCTTCGACCCAGGAAAAGATTAAAGTAAAACGTAAAGAAATAAGTATAAGGATTTAAAAACAATTAAAAGCAAAAAGCTTGTCAGGAGTTTGAACTACGAAAGTTTAAAATGGATTAAGAAAACAGCCAAATTTGGAATTATTATTTTAAAGTACTTTTGAATTAATTAATAAATAATACATACCTCTGTGGGAACAAGGACTGTTTAAATTTGCTAAGAGGGACGATTGGTTGGTCTCGTTAAAGAGATAAGGGAAAGCTATGAAAGATCATGTGACTCTAGAACTATGGAGTGCTGAATGGGACTAAAGAGTTAAGGATATAGAGAAAGAAAGAAAAAGCCTCTCCTTTATTTTTTACTTCCCCTTTTGATTATAAATTAAAAAAGAGAAATGGCTACTACTAGGAAAGCAGCAAAAACCACAGAAGATTGGAGAGGATCGTTAACAGAAAAAAGGATAACGCCAGAGATTTTACAGTGGATGTTTGAAGAATTGGAGAAGAATGTTACAGTATCAGTCACAGCATCAGTGACTGAATTTGTTAAGAGAGATCTGGCTACATTTGAAGGGAGAATGGAGGAAAGATTTGCAAATATGGAAGAAAAAATGGATAAAAAATTTGAAGAATCTGTAATACAAATGAGTGGAGAGTTAAACAAAATAAAGAAAAAATAGAAATTTTGGAAAACAAGACAGAAATAATAAACCAAGAGATGGAAAAAGACCTAGATAATGTGTCACTACTGGAATTAAGTGAAAATAATTTTGCTTGAGATTTAGAGCAGTTCCAGAGGAACCTGGTAAAGATATCAGGGACAGGATTGTTGAATCCTTAACAATTTTTTTGGAATGGGATGAAGAAGATATGGATGCAGAAGTAGAAAACGTGTACAGAATTAATACAAGATATGCAAAGTTAAGAAAAGTACCAAGAGACACTTGTGTACTTTGTCAGGAAGACGACAAGAGACCAGGTCCTACAGCAGCATTTCAATACTAAGCTAAGGATCAATAATTCAGAAGTAATTCTGCTCAAAGAAATACCAGCTTATAGATGTATGGTGACATAAAAATGGTGACTCTAAAAATATACTTATTCCTCTGAAAGACATAGATCTTTCTCAAGAATAGGTATGTTTTGGATTTCTAAAAATCTTGTTACGTGTTGACAAATTGGAGATATTGCCAAAAACTTTTTCAAATCATAACCCAGTGACTTTAACATATAAGAGGAGAGTTAGAACTTATAGATCAGATGGAGGCTAAATGAGACTTTGCTACAAAAGTAATCAATAATGGAGGACTGTAAAAAGAAATTGAAAGAATTTTTTGAGAATAATCTTAATAAAGGCACCTTGTTTGTAACTGCTGTACAGAAGATCAGAAGTCACTTCTTTATATGTCTTTTTCTTTTTTTCTTTTTCTATCTGTACTTTTCCTGCACTTTTCCTGCACTTTTTCTTTTTCTTTATATATTTTCATGTTTATCTTTTTACTTATGTAAAAATCTCTAATAAAAATTATTTTAATCCATTCAATTGTGTCAGATTCTCGGAGACTGCCTGGACAAGTCCCTGCAGTTTTGTTGGCAAGGTTTTTCAGAAGTGGTTTGTCATTGCCTTCTTCCTAGGGCTGAGAGAAAGTGACTGGCCCAAGGCCACCCAGTTGGCTTCGTGCCCAAGGTGGGACTAGAACTCCCGGTCTCCTGGTTTCTAGCCCAGTGCCTTAACCACACCACCAAACACACACACACACACACTCTCTCTCTCATAAATTAATAAATAAAAGAAATATCCCTTGTGTTTCGTATATGTAAATCTGCATACTTAATTCCATCACAGACAGAAGAGTCTTTTTTCAAGCACAATAGACAAGTAATTTAAGAATTGGCTCCTTTTCTGTAGATGTTTATATGCTCTTTCTGCTTTCTCTGAGAAGCATATGGTAGGCTTCTGAGGAACCCATGGAGTTCTTCAAAACAGTTTGAAAGTCACTGTGATAACTGAATGCCGTAATTAGACTTTTATTTTAACATTTCCTGCTACACATAATTGTATGTATATTTATAGTGAACTATAATATTCCATTATAGTATATTCATAATCACAGGAATTATAGTAATTCTTTATCTTTAGTAGCCTTCAGATTAACTGTAATACTTTTGAAATTTCTGCTTTCTTTCTAGGAAGAGCATGTTTTATTCCAGCTTGAGGAAGGAATTGAAACCTTGGAAGCTGCCATTGCTTATAAGAATGAAAGCATACAAAACCATCAAAACTCAATTAGAGTCTCATCTCAGATCCTTACACAAAGTGAAGCCAGTGTGATGGGAAAGTTGGTATCCTTGTCTGCTACCGAGCTGCGTGCAATTCTTTTAAAGTATTTTAACAAGGTTTGTCAGAATAATATTCAGCAATGAAAATTCTGCCCATTCTTTTTATTAGCACAAAATGGCCATCTGATGTACTTTCTTCTGGTAATTCATGGACATATTAGTTGTGCAAAAATGAAATTTGTATGAAAATACAAAATATAAGACTGATTATTCATTTTTGGATTCTTGCACTAGACAGAGAGGTGTTTTCCAACATTTATATTTACATTCTATTATTCTTTGAACTTAAATTATAGCACATATTTAGAAAGTAGCCATTCTATCTAAGTGCATATATCATAAATAATTCTGGTAATTACTTGTTATAACTGAGAACAGTGAAACCTCTGTTTTTTATAAAACGTATGTTTCATAGCACATTTAAATTAGATGATTTTATTAACAATTCCTGTTCAAGCTTGTAAATAGCATGTTTTTTAACTATCTTAAACAACAGTGTATTAAATTTCTATTCTGATAACACAGAAAGAGATTGTTTTTTCTTGTTTGTTAATTATTTGATATAGTTATATATGAGAGCCAGTTTGGTCTAGTGGTTAAGGCGCTGGGCTAGAAACCAGGAGACTGAAAGTTCTACTCCCGCCTTAGGCATGAAAGCCGGCTGGGTGACCTTGGGCCAGTCACTCTCTCTCAGCCCAACTCAACTCACAGGGTGATTGTTGTGGAGAAAATAGGAGGAGGAAGGCGTATTTGGAATGTTCGCCGCCTTGAGTTATTTATAAAAATATTAAAGGCGGGATAAAAATTAAATAAATAATGAAATGCTTTGACTTGCCCAAAGAAAATATTATTTATTTTTAGATTGTTGGCCTCCGTGAGAGTGAACGTAAACTGCAATTGCAGTCTGAAGAACTGAGAATGAGGGTAATGGAACAAGAAAATATAGTAAGAGAACTTGAGTTGGCACTTGAACATCTCATGCTGCAATGTGACAGGCGCCTCATCCTTCAACAAAAAGAACATGAGCAAAAGATTCAGTTGATACTACTTCATTGTAAAGGTATTGGGTCTGGCGTTTGGTTAGATATAGTGGGAAATACAGTGTGGATCTCATCCAGAAGGACTCCCTAACTGGACAATACCTTTATTAGAACCGTCAAAACAGAATGAAAATTTGATTGGTCCTAACTGGTCTTATGAATCTGAATTTTTCCATATGTATCACACAGCTATGTTTGCTCCTTAAATTTGAAATATAGCAAAATTAATTTTATGTATATACTTCCCATTTTCATACTCCCATTTAATGTGGAATGTTCCTTAGAGTCAACATGCAAGATTAATACAAATATTTGAATATTAATGTAAAATATAAAACCTTATACTCTGTTACTGCCACAACCTACCCACAGATTACAATTCAAATTCAAGCAGTAAGACAAAGGGTTTCCAGACACATATTACATTCTTTTTTTAATCCATTCAATCATGTCTGATTCTTGGAGACTGCCTGGACAAGTCCCTGCAGTTTTCTTGGCAAGGTTTTTCAGAAGTGGTTTGCCATTGCCTCCTTCCTAGGGCTGAGAGAAAGTGACTGACTCAAGGTCACCCAGCTGGCTTTGTGCCTAAGGCAGGACTAGAACTCACGGTCTCACAGTTTCTAGCCTGATGCCTTAACCACTACACCAAACTGGCTCTCATTATATTACCTCTTGCTTTAAGTTGTCAGTTATAATAAGCTGAGGTAAACATGGTTTGATTATTCATATACTTGACTTCTTTCTTTTTTCTGTGAGCAGAATTTCACTCATTAGATATTAGAATTGATGAAAAGGGGAGATAATTGTTTCAAAGCTCCTCTTCTCCCATTCTCATGTCAAAGTTATTCATAGGATCAGCGGACAGGGTCAGAATTAAGACCACAGGGGCAAAAGGAAAAATTTTGGAAGCCCCCTTTTCCAGGGGGAACAGGATCTTGATATCTACATTTTATAGAAGAGCATACATCTGGTTACAATTTCATTAGGTTCAACAAGATTGCCTCTTCAAACTTGATCTCATTAATGCTTAAAGAAGTAACTTTCAAACTGGTTAATGGCTGTCTTTCTGTCAGTAAATTATTACTTTATGATAGGTGCAATTTTCTGCTATCCTAAAACAGTAATGACTATACATTTTCTCATTCCCACAACTTCAGTGAACTACTTTTTGTTAGGCTCTTTAATTATTTTAATTGTTTTCTATGATAGTTATTCATTTTTCCATGGCTGTAAAACCAGAGGGGTTATTTTAAATATTTAAATACATACCTTATTTTTCACAAAGTTGGGAGACAAAATTCTAGCAAGATGCAAAATAAACTTGTAGCTCTGCTCATCCTACATACTGTAATACAAGTGGAGGCATAATAAAAAATTGGATCTAAAACAAATTTCTCTCTTTTTTTTAGACCAAGAAGGTGAAAATATTGCAGAAACTATTAAAGCCTATGAAGCTAAAGTTCAGCAGTTGGAACGAGATCTGTTTTTTTACAAGAAAACCAGCCGAGAATTAAAGAAGAAATTAAAGGAAGTTGTTGGAGAATCATTATGCCACTCTTTGAAACAAAGTAAATGTATGAATATTAGAGCTATAAATCATAGCTGAAACTTAGTAGTAATTCAGATTAAGAGAAAAGTTCCCATAAAGCGTAATGGGTTTGGATTGCAATCTTGTGTGTGTAGATACAGGCACTATGGTATTTTTTTACATTTGTTTTCTCTATAATAGTTTTTAAATACATACTTTTTCTTAAGACAAAGGTTAAATTTTAGCTTTCAGATAACAAACCAGGCTTTCAGATAAGAGAACTTTAATTTTCACAAATGCAGTCTCTGGTTTTGATTTTAAATTCCCACTAATGAGTGTCCTTTGGAAAGACATATGGGTAGTGGCAGCATACCAGACTGCAGGGACAATCTCTGAAAACTGAATCTGGTCTGTCTCTCTCTGACACACATACACACCATTTCCACTAATGAAAGCTTCTTCAGATTTAGAGTACTTTCTATAAATGAAAGGGCAATGCAAGATCCAAATGACAATGTTCTACTCTATTAACTTTTAACTGCACAATCAGGTATTTTTACAATAACAAAATAGTTGAATCAACTAAAATTTGTAACAGTAAAAACCTGTAATAGTTATCTTTAAGCATTTAAGTTAATTGTTGCTTTGAATATTCCATTTTAGGTTGTGCTTCTACTGATGGGATGCTAAACCAAGAAAAAACATGTGTCTCTTCAGAAGAACATGGAAGGACAGCCAAAACAGTAGGGAAATTAAAAGAAATAAACTGCATTGTAGGTGGTATAGGAACACAGACGACTTCACCGGAGTCACTTGAAGAGGAAGTTGCAGAAACAGTACTCAGTACCTCTAGTAATTGTGAGGAACCCACAGGGAAAGTACAACAGTTCACAAAATCTCATTCACAAGCATTTAGTCACTCTCAGACAAGCGACCCAGTGACCCAACTTCAAGGAATAACTCCAGTAAAACTTTCTCGGAAAGAATTACGCCATATCCCAGCTTCTGAGCTTTCATCAAGGCGAGCTGGTATAAATTCTGTTGCTACAGATTCCATTGAAATGGCTAGAAAATCTCATGACCATACTATATAATTCAGATGACAATTCAGAAAGTAATTTTGCAATTTCTTATTTTTCTAGGTTATTTCAGGAAGTTATGTGTTGTGAATTATTGTTAGCAGTTATGCTTCACCTTGGTCTTTCATTTTGTCATAAAGAAACCTGATTCCTTTTTGGCATTGGCATGGTGGTGTATAGAGAGACATTAATTTTGTCTTTAATTTTTTTTACTTACATTTTTATTAACATGGCTTTTCATTCTTTCAGTACTGTACAGCATTGTACTGTTCTGTAAAATATAGAAAGCTGGTTCACACAATCCTGGCAGCACACTTATGAGAACAAACGAAGTATAAGAACAAAGTACTCAATACTTTTCATGATTATGAAAAAAATCCCCATGGTACAGAAAGGGCTGTATTTGTGATTGGTAACTTTTAGACAAATCAATTGCCCAGGCACATATGTAGCTATGGACAATGTACATTAAAGTATAAATGTCCTTTAAAAACTGTTTTTCTAAGATATTAAGTGGTTAACAAAAGAAAAAAAATGAAAATCCTTCTTTGCTAAAGCTTACATTTAAAATAAATACAGGCTTACATCTCAAATGCAAACTTTATCAATAACTTACTTGGCTATAAAAGTAATTTTTAACTAGGCCTGGAACTGTTACCAGTATAATTTTTATGGAAACTATTGTCAAAGTAAATGTTTTTATTCCTATAATCTATATTAAATCTATTTCAGTGATTGTTTATACAGACGGGGTGAACTTAGTCAATTTAATCTGTTCCTTTAAGTGTAATGAAAAATGACTTTGCTACGTCAGGGAATATCTGTAAATTCCAGCATTTAACCCAACGTTAGGTTAAACATTGCTAGTTAAAATAAAGCCAGAGACCCTTGCAAATCCTTTCAAAATATTAGGATCCTGAGTCACTCTTCTAGGAACAGAACTTTTTCACAGAAGTTACTCCAGTGCAATAAAAGCTCCTGCTGGTGAAAGGGGCAGAGGTAAATGTTGATTTCCTTTTCCCTCTGCAGTTCCTTCCTGGCACATAGACTGTACCAGATTTTCAGAGATCCTTTTACCAAGAAATATATTTGTCTGTGTGTTGTGCGTGTGTGTGTGTGTGTAAGTTTACAACCAGAAATACAGATTCTCTCTGGAATGCATTTTAGAGGCATTAAATACTATTTTAAAGCCCAAATTATCTGAAAAAGTATAGTTGCTTGACATACTGGTTCAGTTCAGAGCACGTGGGAATGACCAATTGTGGTGATGCGTGGAGACTGCTTATCCCCATTTGGCTTCTCCTGCCAGCGGTAGTGCTTAAGCTTGGAAATTTTTATGTACACTATCGTTTTATCCAAACTGAGCTTTCAGCCTTCAGAAGCCAGAATTGTAAGCCAGGCTTATTAAGAGAGGAACGCCCTAAGATGTCTGCTTGGGCAAAAAGTTAAGAAATGATGGATAGCAGTTCTGTGTTTAGCAATTCCCACTGAAGAAGAAACGAAGTAGAAATGTTAAGAGTACAATGCACCAGCAAGCTTGCTCAAACCAGATCATTGTGTTAGTACTGAGCTTTAAATAACTTGATAGCGAAATTATAGTGGCGAGACATTTTTTCTTAACTGCATTTTTCCTGTTGTTTTGTTGAGTGTTTTTGTCTATGGTCTGAGATTGAAATCTTTCAAATTTAGTGTTACGTTTTATATTTAGAAACTTGTAAACCCAAATACACTGCTAAATATGAGGTTGTAATGTTTCCTTTCTTCAACAACACTGGAATAATTAATTATTGAAATGAGAAATACTGTGCTGCCAGAATTTTACAGGAAAGGCCATGTGCAGCCACTTTGTTTTTCTTGACACACCGTGCTTTGTCTCTTACCAATAGGAAACTGTGGCCAATAACAACTGGGCCTGGACCAAAATAATTGTTGAGATTTATCAATAAGTGTAAGTGTAGTAATTTCCATGCATCAGTTTTGTTTACTAAAAGTAGTATGTACATCGGTGCCTAGAAACTGGCAACAGTAGTACTGCTTTTTAACAGTAAGGATACCTGTTTCCTACTATAGAGTTCTAATGAAATGTTTACAGATGGATCCCATTTGTGTTTATTGGAGAAGCTCACTGAACTCAGTGGTGATTCCCAAGTAAAAATGTGTATGATTGCAGCCTTAATATATTTATTAAGAAGTGAGAAAAGAATTGGAATACCTTAGCAATAGGAATTATTTTGTGGATAGTGGCAAGGTCTAACTCAAATTTTATTCATTTGATGGTAACTGGAATTTTTATCACGCTATCATAGTGTTTGCTATGTAAAAATATACTAAGCATGAGAACACTCATACAACAAAGGTGTATAAGACCATTCATTCATTCATTCATTCATTCATTCATTCATTCATTCATTCAATTTATATGGCTGTCCAACTCACAACTGCAACTCTGGGCAGTTAACATGGGTTTAAAACCAATACGAAACAAGGCCAAATAAGAATAAATAAAAAAACAACACATTTAAGGCCAGCCTACAATCAATCAATATCAAACTATTATAGACCAGCTCATCCACCAGCCTGGCTCAATACTTGGGGAAAAGCCAGCTTTTGAAGGCATTATGAAAGCCCAGAAGGGTTGCAGCCATCTGAATTTCAAGGGGTAACTGTTCCCAAGGGAAGGTACTGCAACAGAGAAAGTGTGTCTCTTGAGTCCTGCCAGATTACTTTGTTTTATAGAAGGGACCCTATCAGATCTCATGGAATGAGCAGATTCAATTGGAAATTAGTGGTCCCACAAGTAACGTGGACTTGTGCCTGAAGGGCTTTAAGGTGGTAACTAGCCCCCTGAATTACTCCTGGAAGCCTACTTGGAAGCCAGTGCAGCTGATTAAATAGTGGTGTTACATGTGCATACTGTGTATCCATAACTACCCATAATGCTGCATTCTGGACCAATTGTTGTTTCTGGCAGCCCCGCTAGTGCACTGCAACAATCCAAAAGGGAGGTGATCAAGGCATGAGTGACTGTGAGTAGGTCTGTTAATCCAGGAATGGGCATAACTGGCTCACAAGATGGATTTGTGCAAAGGCCCTCCTGGCCACGGCTGCCACCTGCTTTTCAAATAAGAGCTGAGAGACCCAGAGGACCCCCAAATTGTGCACCAGTTCAGTCTAGGGAAATGAACTAAATATGGAAAATACTCAGATTCAGGGGGGCCAAACCACAGCCAACTGGAACTAGCCCTAGAGGAAGGAGGAGAATCACCACAACATGCCCCCTACTCCCATGATCAATGTTCTCAAAGGCCACTAAGAGATCAAGAAGGGCCAGGTTGAATGCACTATCCCAATCCTACCAGAAACCATCTACAAACACAATGTTGTCTCAGTATTATGGCCCAGTCTGAAATCTGACAGAAAAGGGCCTAGATCAGGGCTTTCCAAAGTTTTCCCACGGCGACACACCAACCGCCGTTGGTGTCGCCGCGAGAAAACCCGGAAGTGCCGCTATTGCGGCAGCGTGCAAAAACCCGGAAGCGCTGCTGCCACTTTCGGTTTTTGCGCGCCGCCGTTGGTATGTCGCCACGGGAAAACCCGGAAGCGCTGATGATGATCAGCTCTGGAAAGCTCTGGCCTAGATAATATGCTTCTTCCAAGGCCATCTAAAGCTGCCGACTGCCTACCTTCTTCCTAAAAAGGGCATGTTGAAAATGGGGCAAAAATTATCCAACACAACTGGATCCAGGAGTGATTTTTTCGAGGAGGGGATGGAAGATGGAACCACCCCTTCCCTCAAGGATGCATGTACCACCACCCTGGATTGAATCATGTGTCATTTCTCAGGAGGCTATAACCAGGCAGGAGGAGCACAGATCTAATGGACTAGGGGACGTGCTTACAGCCTACACCCTCTTGCACTCTTCCCATATAACCAGGCCAGATTGTGCCTCACAACTCCAAAGGACTTGCATAACCAGGGTCCAATTCAGAGTAGATCTGGGTGATTTTATCCAACAGATGCCTAGAATATTCTTCACAGAGGCTCTATTGATACTGATCTGGGCCTTCCTTCTTCAAGAGGAACCAGTTACTCAAAACAAGGGCTGCCAGTTGGCTATCTGTGGATGCATAGGAGTAGAAAAATGACTACATTTTGTTGCTGTTATTGCCACAAGGTAAATCTTTAGGATTTTACCCATGTTTGATTGGATTTAGTCTTTATTCTTCTGTAGGAAGCTCTCCAAGATTCATATGAAGAGAGAGTCTAAAGATGTATGATCTGTTCTAAGGCTGTTGTGAGCCCCCTCCCACCCAACCCCCAACAGCAACTAAGACCATGCATCAGGGCGTCAGGAATAAAGTTCCTTCTAAAATCAATGAAATCCATCAGACACATGCAGATCAAATAAGTCCTTCATTACTGTAACAGGGAATGACTACAGAGAAATCCACAGAACCATAAGCCTGAGAACACCACCACCAGGTCAGCCATTGAGCTTGGGTAGGGAAACTGCTACCCAGCAGGAAGGCTGGTACAGTAGCAGTAATCCCATCTGATCCCTGGTACCCAACCTAATCAATAGAATCTCACATCTGAATATATGCAGGGCAGTATCTGTAAAGCCACCAGAGACACTCAAATGATAACAGCCATTCTACCACCCCTGCCTTGGATTAAACTATCCACATTGAATACAGGTGAACATTAATAAGCTTTTAACAGATTTTTTTCTGCATTAAATCTACACTTAACATCCATCCTTACCATGAAATCAGCAGTACATACATGCCAGCAAAATGCTCCCTTGGTCATCAGTTTTGTACTTCCTTCCCATATGCCAAGAAGATTGTTTAACTTAGTGTTAATTGGTTAAAAAGATTAGCAGAAATTGTTTTGGAAAGGGAAAGTTGGCATGTATATGAAGTACTATTATGAAATTAACTTCTATTTGAATTTGGAAAACTTTTTACCTTTTTTGATTTTGGAAATTGTTTTGTGATTTTACAATTGGTTCTGTAATTGTTTTTTTTTTTGCTCCAGGGTGGTACCTATAATCTGAATCCACACAGCCTTGTTCATTGCATTCAGTCTGCCATTCCCCATCTTAAAATAGCCCCAAATTGCATATCTCTTACAAAGATCTGGCCTAATTGTTTTACTTTTCTGCTTTTTCTTCCACTCTCCCTTTTTGCACCATTGAGCTTAATGATTTCTGGAGAAGTGGAAAGTTTGCACTCACTTTTGTGGCACTTTGGTCATAATGAATGTAGTGTCCAACTATGAATTTTGGATTTTTTTCTCATGGACCAACAAAGCCCCTTTTTAACCCGCATTACGTAAAACAATGTATTCTAATAAAGAGATACTTGTAGTAATAATTTTAGTCACATTAAATGTACTACCTTTTTTTTTTTTACAAAATGCAGTGGTTTGAAATCAAAATAACTTCAATGAAAGTTATTTGTAAAAATAAATCTACATAAAGTCACACTATGAGATTATAGTCCGGATCAACATGAAATACCAAGTTACTTGAGAAGTGACCCATGTAAAATTTGGTTTAGAGTAGATTTTCCCACTTGTAAAACAATAGTCATGGAGAAAATCTATATGGTTGCTAAGAGTCGACAACTTGATGGCACATAATCAATCAATGAAAAAATAATACAGAATTGACCTGCTTTAACATACCACATTCACACGAAAGGGAGACAACCCTGAATGCAATGTATCTTGCTAAACATATGATCTCCTCTCCAGATTCTTATTAAATCTAAAAACTGAAACATAAATTATTGGGGGGAAAAACAAGTTTTCGTTTCAGATAAAGTACTTGGCACTTTCCCTATGCAATTTGCATCCCATACTGCCACAGTGCCCCATAACACTGTGGGGCTTAGGATGCTGAGGCAGTTAATGATCAGTTTTGCTCCTGCTCCAGAGGAAACGCACAAAAAAACATTTTTGCAGTGTTTCCTTTAGACCAGTGAGGCAGATGGTTTTCCACTAGAAGAAACTCCATCTCATTCTGTCTGAACATTTTCCCCGCAGTTTCTTCCCTGCAAATCTCAGCATTGTTCTGAGAGCAACAAAGTTGTCTCCTTCATACATTGGCTGGTTAGTTTTTTAAACTTCCCCACCACAAAAAGAAACTGTGCAGAGGAAAGAAAGAAGGAGAAAGTGTGGTAGCTATTTGGAGAGCGCTAATTGGGTGAAGTCATCCATCAGTTGGGAGTTCAGTATCATCAGTACGCCAATGATAATCAGCTTTATATCTCAATTCCGGGCTGTGCAGGTGGAGCTGTCAATGCTCTTACCCAGTGTCTGGAGGCTGTTTGGGTCTGGATGGGGCAGAACAGACTTCAGCTCAGCCCTGACAAGACTGAGTGGCAGTGGCTGTTTGCCTGGCCCCCAGAGCTGGGGATGTTTCCATCGTTGGTCTTGGATGGGTAGCACTTCCCTATTCTAGACTGGTGAGCAGCTTAGGGGTTCTTCTGGACTCATAGCTACTGCTCGAAGAGCAGGTGGCAGTTGTGGCTAGGAGGGCCTTTGCACAGGTTCATCTTGTGTGCCAGTTGCATCCTTTCTTCGACCAGGAGGCCCTTCAGAGAGTTACTCATGCAATGGTCACCTCACAACTTGATTATTGCAATGCGCTCTAAATGAGGCTGCCCTTGAAGAACATGCGGAAACTACAGTTGGTACAAAATGCAAGGGCGCGCCCAGTAATGGGTGCCTCCTGGTATGCCCATGTGTCACCACTGCTGTGCGAGCTGCATTGGTTGCCAGTCAGCTTCCAGGTGCAATGCAAGGTGCTGGTCATTACCTATGAAGTCCTTTATGGTATAGAGCCTGAGGGACCACCCATCTCCAACTGTTTCTCCCCGCCTGATACTTTGCAGCACAGTGGGTAGCTCCAGGTCCCCTCAATTAAATGTTGCCATCTGGCAGGACCAAGGAAGCGGGCCTTCATCATAGCCCCTGCCCCTCTGGAACAGCATCCCCCAGAGATACGGATGGTGCCCTCTCTCATGAGATTCTGAAAAGGGCTTAAGACCTGGTTTTGGTCTCAGACCTGGAGTTGATGGGTTTGTGGTTTGGTTTGGTTTGTTATGGTTTGATTGTTTTAGTCTAGGCTGCCTGTGGGGTTGTATGTTTTTAACTGCTTTTATTGTTTTGTCTGCCGCCCAGAGTCTATGGGAGTGGGCAGCTATAATAAATTTAAACGCATAAACAATAACATTCCCCAAATTGATGCTATGCTACAACCAAGTGCGATATTAACTCAGCTTGCAGAAGGTTCCTACAGAAAAGCGTTTTTTATTTTTCTATTTCATTGATGCATGTTATGTGAAGCTACGAAATAAAAAAGCAAAACATTAGAACTGTGATATACCTTTCCCGAACTGCAAAGTTCTCAGTAGATTCAAGTCGTTTACCTCCAGTAATCTCCTCCTACCAGTATACCACAAGCGCTACTGGTATCGCGGACGCACGTTTAAAAGCTGCATGGAAAAGCGACCAAGTATCGCGGCGAATTACACAGCACTCAATAGAGGGGCGTGCGCAGATCAAACAACCAGACGGGTCAGTGGCTCCGGCTAGTAACGCGGACTGGACGCAGCGGAGAACATCGCAAGGTCTCAGAACTTGGAAATATTCTGGTCCTTACTTGTTTCAGTTTTATCAACTTCTTTCATTATATCGTAGGTGTGGATTTGAGAACAAAAGCTCTAGAGACACGGATTGCCGCAGGCTTTATTCCCTCTTGGCCCCTATTTCTTACTCAGCCTGCCCTCGCGCCACCTGCTCGCCCGGGCGCCCGCCAGTCGCCACAAACCCAGCGGAGGGGTCTCGTCGTGGTCTCGCCTACGTCACAAACGCATTGTGTTGCGCATGCGTCAGCTGCCCTCCCTCCCTGGGTACAAGCGAGGCGACTCGAGACGTAAACAAACTCCGCGAGCAAGCGCCCGAGCGAGGCACGTCCGCGCGCTCCCGCCTGCAAAGCCCTCTAGCTTCTCCTCCGCTTTCGCGCGCCCCCTTTGCCCGCTCCTGCCGCCGCCGCCGCCGCCGTCTCCACGAGCATTCTCACGCCCGCAACGTCCCGAACCGTTTTCTGGACGCCGGCAACTGCCCCGTAGCCTCCAGGGAAGTCGCCGCCGCCCCGTCTGTTCACCCGAGAGTGGCTTTTGGGCTCAGAAAGGCGGGTGAGGGCTCTTACTTATCTCCTTTTCAGCTTCTATGTTGAGTCCCCTCGAGAAGACCCGAAAAGCAAGAAATGCCTGCGCCGCCCCCCGCGCCGCTCTCGGGGAAGGGAGCGCGAAAGGTTGGGCTGGCGCAGATTCCGGCGTGGGGGGTGGCGAGGCGAGGGCGCCCAACGCGCGCTTACCCCTCCGTAGGTCGGCCTGGCCGATCTCTTGGAAGTGACCCGGTCCTGTAGCAAAAGGGCCCCGTTAATTCAGAAGGAAGTGCGGCGCATTTTACTTTTACAACCAAGATTGAAACTGAGCAAAGGTACTCTCGAAAGGCAGCAATACAGGAGCCGCAATCGTTTTTCCAGCAGCAAAACTCCAAGGGCTAAAGCTTGATGATAGCCAGGCCATCTTCCCAGAGACAAGCAGACATTTCCTCCTGTAAAGGAGAAAAAGGCCCTAATCTGTGGATTTGGGCAAGCATAGCTTTCAGAAATATTGCTTGAAATAAATGCTGAGGGCATTCTCTAATGTTCAAGTTTGGTACTCTTTAGCTTCATTTGTGTGGAAGGGAGAGGGACGGCCTTGTCCCCACTTTGCACCTAATCATTTTACAAACACAAGCTGCCAACACAATCCTAGAGTGTTGCCTTCATCTCATTCGGAGCCTAGGTGTGAAATGGGCTTAAGTCAGCTATTATATCAGTGGTTAAAGCAGTGTTTTCCCCCTTATTATGAAACCATCTAATAGCAATATCAAGGAGTATAAAATTAGTTTTTGTTATCCATTACCTCGAAGGGAAGAACAGAGGACAGGATAGGGACCAGCAATGGGGCATCCAGTATCATGATGGTATAGTTTTCTGCTGACCAGGAATGGGCTGTAACAGTAACAAAACGATGATTTTAGTTGAACGCTTCCTACTAATTAAATAATATACACTGTCTTTTAACAGAAAAAAGAAGAATTTCAACTTTGGTGGATTATTTGAATAATAAAATAAATTCCCACTACTTCATTTTGTAAAATAGTTTGAAGACTCTTCTTCCAGTTTAATCCATGCAGGGTATTAAAATATGCAGACATGGTTTTCTTAACCTTTTATCATCGTTTAATTGCATGTTTAATGCTCATTTTACTTCACTTATGTAAATTGTTTATCCAATTTAGTATTTCTTGACAAGAAACTTAAGTACCACAGAAGATAAAAGAAATACTTTTTTTTTCTTTTAAGAAAAGTATTGTTAAACATTGAATCTTTTTTTGAAGAAACATTGGAAGCAAAAATAGTAAATCTTTTGTGAACATTCCTGGAGACAGTTAACACTTGATTTGAGCCATAAATATAAACTAGCTTGTTAAATGGTAACATCTGAAATATAATATCTGAAAAAATAGGGGAATATCATCCTGGCTATAGCATTTGTTCTCATTCAGAGGTCCAAGATGCAGAAATAATCTGTTACTTTTTTTCCCCAGATAGTAGAGAAAGCATCTATATCTTATTTATATTTTTACAAAACAATCTATATAGCTTCTCTAAGTTTTGGAGTTGACATCATAGTGATACAGCAAAATTCAGTATAAATAATCTGCTGATACATTTTTTTCTATCACAAATATTTCTGTGATTGCTAGAATAATTATATACCCTTCTAATTTAAATCCTTAAAGCATCAACATCACATTTCCTCATAACTCCTAACTAAAGTCATTTTATGTTCTTATGCAAGTCACTGGAAACGATCCATGAAGTTCTCTTTTACAGTCCTTACTAAGAATAAAGTGACAGTTACTCTCACAGTAGTCGTTCCATCATCTAAATGAAGTTTGGACGAGAAGTAGTGTTGCTATGTTTGCATTATGGCTTAATGTTTCAAGAAGGGAATGCTATATAGACTGCCTTTGGTTCCTGACCATAAAGGCAGGGTAAAAAAATCTAACAAATAAATAAATGCCAGGAAATATCCTTCACTTCATGAGTCTTTGCTTTATATTTCCCAATAATTATTTTGAGGTTCCATTTTCCCTTTTAAGTATTTCTATTTCTACTTTATGTTTTTTTTTTCTTAGAGAAATTCTCCTCCTACCATTTAAGCAAGTTTTCTAGAATTGTTTCTGGGGAAAAATACTTCTAGGCATATTAATTATAAATATATGTCCAGTTGTCTTAACAAAAATGTATATAGAACAATGTTTTTGAAACTTGGCAACTGTAAGATGTATGGACTTCAACTCCCCAAATTCCATGCTGGCTGGGGAATTCTGGGAGTTGAAGTCTACACATCTTACAGTTGCCAAGTTTCAAAAACACTGATCTAGAACTTTCCAGGATACAATTGCACTAGGTGATACAATTGCCCATATTGAAAAATTATCGATTGTTTGTCTGTATTTTAGGCAAACTAAGATTGAAATGTCCTTTTAGGGTTTTGGTCATGCTACATTTCTGTGCCAGGTCAAAATAGCTATGATTTTCATTGTATTTATGCTCAACCAAAATAAGGAGTCCATCCATCATTTCCTATTATATTGTTGTTGTTTTTCCAGGAAATACCGTGATTTGGAGATCTGCTTCCAGACACTTGCAGGATTAAAATGGCTTCTGCTGTAATTAGTTCAGTCCCTACTACTGCATCTAGATTTGCTCTTTTGCAAGTTGATAGTGGCAGTGGCTCTGATTCAGAATCTGGAAAGGGAAGAAGTAGTCAGAGTGGTGGAAAGACCCAAACTACAGGCAACAAGTCAACTACAAATGAAAAGAAAAAGGAAAAGAGGAGGAAAAAGAAGGAGCAGCAGCAGAGTGAAGCAAATGAGGTTAAGTGTGGGTTATTGGAAAAAACTAAATGACCTTAATAAAACAAATATACCACCATACAGTTAAACTGTAAAAAATAGTTTCAGCAAGTCAGTCTTTCATATGTTAAAATAGGTCATTCTTCTCATTTTTTTTAGCTCAGAAATCTTGCTTTTAAAAAAATTCCTCCAAAAGCCTCCCATGGAGCCTGCTTATCTCTGCAGGAGCAAGCTTTCAACCACACAGAGAGGAAAGACTCCCAGGAAGAGAATTGGCAACAGTGGAGACAGAGAGATGAGCAGGTACTTCAGTATTTTACTTTTCAATATATTACTGCCAAGTTCTAGCACTCCCTCTTCCCATATTTCCCCATAACAACCACCTGTGAGGCAGGTTGGGCTCAAGAGAGAATGACTGCCCCAAAATCACCCTGTGTGGTTCCATGATTGAACGTAGACTTAACTTGTGTCTCTCCAGTGCCAACCCAGCATCTTAAATCACCATACCACATTGGCTCTTACTTGTGCTTCTTAGATTTTCTGGCAAGTAAGTGGATATAAAACTGCAGCCTAAGTAAGCCATGTGAACATACTGTAATTCTATGTACATGTGCATAGAATTAGGATGAAACTGACTGCAGTCTTAAGCAAATTTATTTAAAGCAGTGGTCCCCAAACTTTTCAGCTCATCGACCCCTTAATGAAGTTTCAGATCAACCCCCAGACATTTATTATATGAAAATAATTTAATTAATACTACTTTAAATAATAGTACTACAAATAATAACAACAATAATAATAGATAATAATAACTTCATAAAAATGGGTAATATTTAAAATATGAAAAATACAGGTTTTAACATACCTTTTTTACTGAAACTATTGATATCATTAGTGGGAAGGATGCATTTGATGAGCATCAAAAAGGGCACTGATATTTGGTTGGAGATTGGTGAGTTTCAGTCATAAGTCAACACGCTCTTCCAAGTTCAATCTGTTCCTACTGACCCCCACTTACCCCCTTTTGATCCTCAGCCATTTATCAACCTCTTGGATAGTCCCATTGACCCTTGGGGGTCAATATTGACCATTTTGGGGGACCCTGATTTACAGCAAGGTTTTACTTAATTCAGAATTTAAGTTATTTCTGAATTTGGAAGGGTTCACCTTCAATAGCTGTAACACAATTGCTTTTACTATTCTCTACAAAATCTTACTACTGAAGATGTCATAGATGAGAAAAATGTTTTGTACGTCCAGTGTATTGTTGGATAAATGCTGGCTTATAGGGAAAAATCAAGGCACAGAGTAATCACACACAGAGTGGAGCTTTTCAAAGCTAAAATGGCTTTACTGTAAATAAAAGCAAAGTTGTATATACAGTTACAGCGTTGCAAAAAGGTACAGACAAAGCAGAGTACATCTTCTCCAGTGTATTGCTACCACTGACAAGACAGGAAAGGAGCTCACGCCATGGCAATCACTCACATAGCCAGGCATAGCTACAAACTTCCCAGTCAGGAGCAGAACACACATGCAGACATGGCTAAGAGACAGCAGAAGTCAAGAAGCAAGGAACCATGGTTCACAGCTGAGATATACACTTGTTCCAGCTTTCTGATTGGCTGACAGAACCAATGTCAGTGTCAATGGCTGACAGCTCATAGGCCATAGCACATACTATAACCTGTCAATGGGTGGCAGTGTTGCATGTGAGCAAGCATGTGATCTCCCCCTCCCTCTGCTCTCCAGAGCAGGGCTTCCCACGAAGCAACGGGGCAAACTGTTCCCATGCGAACGTTTTGGAGACTAGACATAAACAATGCATCACGTGGTACCTTAGCTGGCCACCTACACTTTCATATCTATGGAAGATATGGGCACAGCCATTCACAGCTATGAGAACGCTTTGTTGTTATCTGGCCACCTGGCGTCACATCACCATGAGAAAGCTTTGCTTCGTACAGAAAACAATTTGCTAATTTTACACGAGAAATCTGACATGTATATGGTATTTATACACACACTGCTATATAGATTT
Organism: Charina bottae; assembly: GCA_023362775.1. Taxonomy (NCBI): domain Eukaryota; kingdom Metazoa; phylum Chordata; class Lepidosauria; order Squamata; family Charinaidae; genus Charina; species Charina bottae. The sequence continues at coordinate 212,003,328 of JALMGJ010000002.1, read as the reverse complement.
ATTTCACAGGAGCAAGATTTTTTTTCCTGGTCTTGACTTAATTTACTATCTCACTTTACAGAACACAGTAAAGGCAATGAAAAATAGCCTGATTCTGCTTTTCTGCCTTGTTTTTTCAGCTGACTTCTGAAATGTTTGAAGCAGACCTTGAAAAAGCTTTACTTTTAAGCAAACTGGAATATGAAGAACACAGAAAGGTATTTCTTTCATTATGATTAAAGCATAATAAATATCCATTCCAGATTCTGGATCTACCATAATATCAATTATTTTCTTAATGTATAAAAATGTTGAGAGGCTGAAAAATGTTTACATGTTGGGTCACAAAAGGAAGCCTCAGTTAATTTTATCATATGAATCATTAAATCATGTTCTCGAATCTTGTTTGAACAACAAAAAATAAAAACAAGAGATAGGACTTCCATTTGTTTTTCTTGCACTAAAAAGGAAACTTTTTTTGTTTTCCTCCTTCAAACAGTACATACATGTACAAGTTTTATAAGATTCCACATGTGTTGATTAAATAAGCTGGTTTACCAACAGAACCTCAATGTTGCTTTTAAATATCAATTGACAAAAATTATGTGTGATTATATTTCTCATAATATATAAAAACATCAGAAGAGAAGGCAATCATTAATCTTCATAGCTTAATATTATTAAAATAAAGCTGTTCAGTGTTATAAACTTGAAAACTAATTATAAAATGCCTGCATCAGTTAATAAAATATTAATCTAAATTATATGACTTCAGTTTAAACAAAGTGTATGCTAAGCAGATTTATCAGTAAATGATAGGCATTTATCATTTCATGTGAAAAATACTAATATTCAGGTCACATAGAACCATAAGTTAGAATAACCATATTAGCCAGCTGTGTATGTAGATATGTATGTAGGATACCTACATTCTTCCCCTTTCAGTTTTGTTCCTCTTGTTAGAATTAATAAACTAAGGAATGATAACTTTGTTACATGAAACCCAGGATTCTGCTTTGTTCCCAAAAAAGTCACGATCTGTAAACAAACAAGAAACTGCCTTCTGGTTTAAATTTTTGGTTAGGGCAGAGGAAAAATGAATAGAGTATATGCACCAATGTGTAACTTGTTCCTGAAAACCAGTGATACGGCCTTTCCATTATAAACATATTCAGACTTTTCTGTTTGATTCCATACAACAGGGGTTTATTCAGTTGTTTGCAGAAAATACAATTATCTAGCAGTTTCAAATTTCACATGAAAGAGAAAGTAATATGTAAAAGTTTGTTTTTCAGTATGGCAATGTAATTAGAGTAACAAAACATAAATAAATCATCTCTAATTTTAGGTCACAGTCTAAAATATGGGTGGGGAGTGTTTCCATTGCTAGATATGACTGATTTTCTAAAAATAAATTATAGGCATTCTTTGTAATAATAATACCCTAGTAAGATTAACTTGTTTTAGTGGGAAAGGTATTCTTACATGGCATAATAATAGAAATATTCAAATTTGTATATATAACCTGGTGAAAAAAATCTCCTTAATTTCTAATGTTTCTATAAACATTTCCTAGCCATACTCATTTTCTGTGTTTTAAAATACTCTTTTGCTAACTGAACACCTCAGTGTAAGCTAATCTGGGATGAATTGGGGCTTGAGTTTACAATAGTATAATAGATGTTCCAAGGAGGAGGCCAAAGACATGTCACCCTCCTGCATATATTTCAGGCATTTCAAATCACAGGGCTAGGGTTGGAGTTAAGTCCCAAGGCAGGGCAAGGAAAAAGGAAGCAGTACCTGCGTGCTATGATTGCTCCTTCAACAAAGAGTCACTGCTGTTTGCTGCGATGCAGAAGAAGGTCCAGATGGCACAGAGACCAGTTAGTGTGGCTCTGCTGGGTCAGTGATAAACATAGTCGGGATACTGACCGAATCGTATACAGTTGAAAATAGATAAGGTTTGAAAGGATTTGTTTAGGAAACATTTTCCAGCAGCAGCTCTGCCCTTTTTGATCTGAGATAAAGGATTCTTCAACTCGGGGCTATAAGACTGGATAAACCACCTACCATGAAGAAGATTAAAAAACACTAAGCCCTAGCTGATCACAATTCAACTTGCAGATATAAGGAGGCTCTAACTGCAAAATAAGTTATTTTCCAAACATATGAAATGGCTGCATAACTGATCCAGTAGTTCAGCTAGCCCAACAGTTCTTTTCCTTCAAAAAAGGATGAGGTTCTTCTCCCCAAATTCTCTTATATTTCCAATAGGCAACAGAGTGAAAAATTCTATATGCTTTCTGATGAGAGTTCCAGACATGATGTTTTTCCTTTCTAAAGATGTAGAGTCATCTGAGATCCAATTTCAGCTTCCAGTAGACTTTTGTTTCCCAGAGAAGAATTCTCTGCAAGAGTTTCCAGTGTTCTATAGCGCTATGTACATTATCCTGAGCAGTGAAAAGACACTACAAGGAGCAGGTAGATAAGCACAGTTTTTTCAGAAATCAATTCCTTACACCCATCTTCCTTCTCTTATAGCCAGTAGAGTAAGTCTCTCCTGACCAAGCTATCATCTCACCAGGCTAAGAAATGTCGTAGTTATCCATTAAGATATAACAGAGTGGCTATAGGTGGTGATAAATGGCCTAGTAGCTGCCCTGGGTTCTGGTGCCATGGGTTTCAAGGATAAAAATGCAGCTGTAAGGAATTCCTACATACTCCAGTAGTCAGTGCCAGAATTTTTGATTGAGCTTCCTATGTTGTGGTACCCTATAAGCTGCTGCAAAAGCTATGACAGCTGATGATGTGGCACAATTTCTTATTAAAGAACTGGAACAGCAGTATCGAATTATTCTCCTTAATGGGGCATAGTGTCTTTGGGAGCTTCTTCATGACATGCGTGTTGAAATATAGGATAAAAAGAGAGAGTATAAGAAGATCTGAGAAAGGGTTAGTATTACTTTTGCTCCTTTACACCCCAGGCAAGAAGCAGAAAGAGAGAACTTAAAGTGGCAGAGGTCTCTACCCCTACCTCTCCAGGGCTAGGGATAGATAATTTTTATTTATTTGTTGTAACCTTAATCACCCAATAACTACTTTTCTCTTGTTCTGAACATGTAATGGAAAATATAAAAAACCACTGGGTTAAAAAAATTCAAATAGTAAAATCAAGATAAAATGAGCAGCAAGAATAAAAATCAACCCCAAAGTCTGCTTCCTCAAGACACAACAGATGATAGACCCTAGCATGACACCCTATGCCTAGTAGTACGAGAAAGATTCTAGTAGTTTGTAGTCTCCTGTGACGTCTTTATTATTGATCACTGAGTCCATGCACTATCAAGGATGGCTGTGGTTTTGAACTGTTTTCAGAACCTCAAAATGTTTTTCTCTCTTTAAAATCTTAAAAGGAATGAAAAGTGCCATTCAACTAATAAGCAGCACTTCCTTCAAACAACTGGATCTCGGGCATATATTCAATTTTTGTTTTAGTCCCCAAGAAAATGGGATTGAAGAGTCATACTAGATTTTAAAGACCTCAAGAAGCATATAAACTCACATCAGTTTATATGGAGATATTCAGATCTTTTGTACGTGCTGTATTAAAAGGAGACTTTGTCACTTTGGTGGATCTCATAGAGGCCTAATTGTATAGCTCCACCCTTTGAAGACATTGCAAGTTTCTCTGGTTTATGTATCAAACACATTTCAGTGCACATCCTTAACCTTTGAGTTCTCCTCAGCTTCCAAGATAGTTACAAAGTTACTGTCCATCTTAATGTCACATCTTGGATATTGGGAATCTCATGGCTTTTCAATCAAATATAGCAGATTCCACAGGCTTTCCTTGAAGAAGATAGCTCTGCAATTAGAGCAGTTCTCACATCCTGTGTTTTAGACCTCGTTTTCCTACCCTCGTTGGCAGGGAATCAGACCAAAGAATCATCAACTAAATGGAGTATTGCCTTTCAGTGCTACAGTCTCATCAGAGTCCTGTCCAAGTGAAAGCTTCCCTGACATGCTGGACATCAACAGTTCTTCAGAAGAACAATTCCCTTAAAGGGAGGAAATAACAGACTAAAACAGATACTAGTATCAGAAGCTGAGGAATGCATTGGGAGGGCTTACTGGCACAGAGCAGGGCACCTACCTCAGATCTCCCATAAGGTAAAGTGATAAGAACTACTGGCTTTCCTGTTTGGGCTGAGGGGCAAGCATATGCTGAGGGGCAAGCATATGCTAATATTGGTGACAAAGTAACTGCAAAGACTCATATCAACAGGAATGAAGCACCTGCCACTTGCAAGAGATATTTGGGGCCAAGGTCCTTTCTTCCATCTGGATACAGAACGGCTGAACCTTCATGATTGAAGACTGAACAGCACATATTTAAGGCACAAGTAGGTGAGACTGGAGTTTTACAGACGTCTAAAGCACCTAGAAGGGAGCACATTAAACAGATCTAAGAAATCACCTAGAACTTTTTGTTTCTTTGGCATAAGAGAAAAAGTAAAAATTATCAGATGTCATATTTCTTCTGTTTTCTGAATGATGCTGTTAGGGAGGGGCTACAGCTTAGGACTGCAAAGAGGTAATTACAGCTTTGGACTCGGGTGGGAGTTCTATCATCCACTTCTTAAGAAAGTTTTTTGTGGGGCTCTTTTGTGTTCCCCCGTCATACACAGATTTTCCAAATAGGATATTCACAGGAGCTGAAGGCCGCCTTAAAAGCACCATTTGAACCATTAAATTTGGTCTTGCTAAAGGTTCTGTTATAGACAGTCATCTTATTCATGGTGATTACTTAAAAAAAATGATTTTGGAGCATGCCCACTATGTTGAACCAGGAGGAGAGGCACACTCTGGATGTATGTAAAGCTCTCAATGTCTCTCAGAAACATTCAGGACATTCAGGTGTGCAGACAACCTTTTTATATCCTCTTTCCTTGTAAAGATCAAGGTGAATCTGGGCGCCATATACTTGACATTTTTTTTATTCTGTCCCCAGAGGGAAAAAAAACACTTCTACTCTGGCAACGCTAACATTGGTATTCTCACTGGATACATCTGTGAGCAGCCATTTGGCTGTTAGTGTCCATGTTTATTAAGACACTTCATGTTGGACACCTTCGCTTCTTTCAAAACTTTTTGACAGATGGGTACTAAAGAATAGAATCATAAGAATTGAGAAAGCTATTTAGGCCATGTAAGGCACACAATTGCTATATGCAGAAATCCAATTTAAAGCATCCCCAGTGGGCAGACTCTGCTTGAATATAGCTAAAGACAGAAAGCTCTCCACCTCACTAAAAATTCCATTATTGAATTGTTCTTAAGGGAGTTTTTTTCCTGATGTTCAGCTGAAATCTGGAGTTATGACTTCCTTTGAGTGACAGGCTCCAGGTACTTGAAGAATGCTTTCACATTCTCCTTCAGCCTTTCTCTTGTCAAGATCAAACTGATTCATTTCCCTAAATTTTTATTTAAAGAGGATTCTGTTTAGAAAATGTATATACTACCCACTCCTTTATTTCCTGGCCGTCTTCGTTGATCTTCCCTATACGTTTTGCAAGTTATCTGGATTCTTCTTTTGAAAAACAAAAACAAAACAGAAAATCAAAGATGATCATAAGAAATATGAGAAGAAGTTAAAATACTAAATTCACAGGTGACAGCTCCTGGCTGAATTTTTCTAGACTTGGAAGCTAAGCATGGTTGTACCTGGTTAATACCTCATTGGGAGACCATCAAGCAATCCCAGGGTTATAAACTAGATTCTTGAGAAATACAGACATCTAAAATATCCATATTCAATATTTTTACATAAAACCATTTTAGGGTAATCTGTTTGGAAAAAATATTAATATCATTAATAAAGATTGAGTAAATTTGAATACATTTATTCTTTGTTGTAGATTATTTCACAGCTCTTCGTTGTGTCAGTTTTTCAGCCACAGCAATTTCTCATGCTTCTAAATACCACTGCTCTAATGAAAGATGTACTATGGCTTTCAGTGTCTTGCTGTAACAAATCTATCAGCTAACAATAAAAACAGAATCAATTTCTTATGCTGCCTCAATTTATATGCCATAGGAAATAAGGACAATAAACCAACAGCAGGATTCATTGTAAAAGACTGTTGGGTGATTTTCATATTTTCTTCAAATATTTTGACCAGAAGAAAGACTGACTGGGCATTATAAGAGATGGTAATATGTACTTATTTGTTTATACCTTCTCTAATGCAGTCCAGAAAGGCTGTGATTTACATAGGGTAATTCTATTTGACAACATTTATAAACTGCTCCAATAAAAAAAGAATTTGGATGGTATAAATAATAAACCAAGAAAATATAGCAAATTCTACCAAGGTCAACAGCAAGATTAAGAAGCTATTAGAAGAAGGGTTCTTAAACTTTGTGGTATTGTGATCCCCTAAGATGATAAATGTTGTGTAATCCCCCTTAATGGTGTCCATTAATAAGACTGATTTCAATGGTTTTAGGTTTAGACAATAAATTAAATAGACCACTTTTAATTAGTTTAAATTATTAAATTTTAATCAATACATTACAATGGTTCTCAAACTTTGTAGCACACTATGTATTTGTGCAGGTGAAATGATGAGCAAAGCCTGGAGCAAGTTGTGACAGTGGTCCCATTTTGCTTGCACATGCCCAATCAATTTTTTTTATTTTTTTTAATTGTGAACCCACATAAGTTACTCATGACCCCTCCCTCCTGGTCCTAACCCACAGTTTGAGAACCCCTTATTGTAGAATTGCCCAAATTTGTGCAAGCACAGTTCTGGTTGCTGCACCTCAAGGCAGAAATTTAGAGTTGGGAAAAGACTAGAGCAACTAACTCCTTTAATATAGAAGCTTAAAAGATTTGGAGCTTTTTATCTGAAAAAAAAAGTAACATGAGAAAGTATGAGTGGGGGCAAAAAATGACACATATTGGGAAAAATGGATGGGAGATTTTTTTCCTCCTTGTTTCAAAACGATAGAACCCAGGGACATCCAATGAAGCTAAATTGTTGAGTGTCCAAATAAATAAAATACTTTACAGTCTACAAAATTTGGTTAATCTGTAGAATTCAATAATACAAAAGATAATAATGGCAACCAACCTGGACAGCTTATCAGAGAAATTGATGGAAGTTAAAACTATTATTGGCTACTCATGATGGCACTTACATCTTGCTTATGTTCCCCTGAGTGGTATCTAGCTGGATACCATGGCAACAAAATACTTGACTAATTCATATACAGTATTGTCATTATTTAGGATATATAAGATAAATTTGAATTGTTCTGCCTATGAGTGAGATATTCTATTCACTGAAGTAATACATTTGTGACAGTAAAACTATAGAATTGTATTTGTGGTTACTACCTCATATGTAGGATAAAGGCATTTGGGATAATCAAGTCAATAGCAGATTAAGAAAATAATGCCTATAGTAATATTGTTGGTATTAGTATGTAATGTTATGCAGTTCATTGTATAATGCTGAATAGTGCCTATTTAAAGAAACATCCAAAATAATAAATTATATCAATCAAAATGTTAGACTATATGTTGTATATAATTTTTGTGCTTATTTTCCTTTTGATAGAGGTTTACTATATATATATTTCAAATAATTAAAGAAAATACTCATTCCGTTATAGGAATATGAACATGTTGAAAATGCATCTCTTCCATCAAAGGCTATACACAAAAGAGAGAAACGAAAAAATCAGCAGGGAAAAGACAAACCTCTCACAGTGTCTTTAAAAGATTTCCAGTCTGATACTAACATAGGTATGTTTTTATTTTATTTTTTTTGTGATATGCTCAAAGTAGTCCTAAGACTTAGAACTTTTGCCAGGTTGGGGAAACTGATGTGTAAAGCATTAAAAAGGAATTACATACAATATATGAAGTTAATGGGAAATGTTAAAGGGATTGAAAAATATCATTAGTTGTAAAATATTACATGTTTTACAGATTATATGTATGTAATCAATACTTCATGGCATGTATGTCCCACTTTTTCTTTTACCATTAGGGAACTCTTAACAGCTAATATGTTAAATATAAAGAAATGATGAAAGCAATATGATAAAGTCAATTATCACAACACATATGAACAGCATACACTGTCTTCCAGTTAAGGACATTTAACTGCATGCAGTAAAGAGAGAGGAAAATGAGCCATCCTTCCTGAAAGGCCTTTTTTAAATAGAGACACCATCTTCACCTTATACTGTAAGGCATATAGAGCATTCCCAACACAATTGTATTGAAGTCCCTTTAAAGATCAAAGCAAGAACCCTCTCCTAATCTGGAAGTGCACAGAGAAGCTTGTAGAAAATACTGTAATATGCTATGAACAGGCATTCCCATCAGAAGCCTTGCAGTCCCATGCCAGATTAACTGTAGTTTCTAGTTATTCTTCAAAGGCAGCCACACATACTGTACATTGCATATACTGACTTGGAGCTGAGAAGATCATGGATAACTGAGGAAAGAATTATTACCCTTTATGAACCATCATTTACAGTTTAGAGCAGTTGAACCTAAGTGTAGTCTATCATCCAGGAATACAGAAGTCAGTGCAGAATGTAATCCTTGGCCTAGAGCAGAGCTTTCCAAACTTTTCATGTTGGTGGCACACTTTTTAGACATGCATCATTTCGCGACACACTCTTACAGCAGGGCATCATTTTGCGACACACTTTTACAGCAGGGCACAAGGCAGGCATTAGGACCTGCGTAGAATCACAGCAGGTTTGGAGGCAGCAAGGCACAAGGCAGGCACTAGGACCTGCGTGGAATCCTGGCAGGGCAGGTTTGGAGGCAGCAAGGCACAAGGCAGGCATTAGAACCTGGGTGGAAGCCAGGAGGCAGCAGCAGCCGCGACACACCCAGACACTGCAGCCGACACACTAACGTGTCCCGACACACAGTTTGGAAAACTCTGGCCTAGGTTCAGGAAGATATGTTTTTGAAAGATGCTGAGAATTCCTGGAGAATCATCAGATTTGAACTGCACATACTTGTCTTCCAGCTAAGGCCATTCCTCAGGATAAAGGCGGTTTATGTTTTAAAAATTCAGAGACTAAACCTGTTTGGAAGGCATTTGAATTAGTTTCATCTGTTGTACAGTGCCATTGCTTTAAAAGTCAAATTTTGTGCTCGGTATTAGCAAATCTCTGTTGGTTTCTGTTGTGATTGGTGGGGTAGATGTTGAAGGACATTAACTATAAGAGCTAAGAAAATTAACAGAGATCTTGATGAGAGGGAAGAATTGAATTGTTTAATGGATTAGAATTTTTAAACATTAAATAAGAGCATGGAAGTGCTAGAATGTTGCTTGAACTGGAAAAATCTTGAGGAGAGCAGGCTGAAATCCTTTTACTTTCCCACATATTCACACTTTTTAACCTTCCCTACTACACCCACCCAGTATTCCCAGTGCAAGCAAAAAAAGAGATTGGAGACCAAGTTTCAAAATGTTTCTATTTTCTCTACAATTAGTATGCAAAAGATACTGCTCTGGGCATTCTCTGGTATTCCCATTTGTATGGTAAATCCTTTGGACTCAAAAAACTGCCAAATCAAGAAACAAGGAATTTAAATTTAGGGGATCTTGTTTTATACTTTTTGTAAATATACAGTACTGAAAACTGATTTTTTTCCTTCAGATTTATTTAAAAATTTAATCTGTGACTACATTTCTCATGTTTCAGATCATTTTCCCAAAAAGCAAGAGGTAAGTTCTTGATTTCAACATAAGAAAATTTAGATCAGGTGACACTGTTAATTATTCTAAATTTCTAGGTGGCCAATTTTCTATTCTGTGATTGCTATTTTGTATAGCTTTTTGAGATATGTATGGCAAGTTACTGATGAATACTTTGTTTTATATAATAACCCAGTCCTCAGTAGCCCAGAGAGCTAGTTTTTGTCAGCCCACCAAGGTGGACCAGAATAAGAAAACAGTGCCATATAGGTCAGGATTACTTTTATTGTAACAGCTGTAGTAACAGAATCTTGCAAGTCTGAGTGCGCTTCCCCTCCCTCACTTTATCATTATGTGCACTAGGGAGGGGCTTGTCTGATGTGTTTTCTCATATTATTTTCTTGGCCTGGGCTCTTATCTGACCATTGTCTTGGTAGCGGCTCTTCCTCCTGTTGTTCAAGGCCATTCCCTATGCCCTCTACAGTTTGGTATAGCAGTTAAAAGCACTGGGCTAGAAACTGGGAGGCCATGAATTCTAGTCCTGCCTTAGACACAAAGCCAGCTGGGTGACCTTGGGCCGGTGACTCTCAGACCTAGGAAGAATGTCATGGCAAACTCTTCCAAAAAGGTTGCCAACAAAACTGCATGGACTTGTCCAGATAGTTGCCAGGAGTCAAGGCTGACTTGAAGACATACACAAGAAGTAGCCCAAAGTGTATTCAGCTGGCATGATTTGTGCCTCTTATTAAGTCCATTCTAAGTTTTTAGTTAAGATTACATCCCAAACCATGCTTTTGTTCAGAGAACATAAGTAGATAGGTATGAACCTAGATAACAGACAATCCAGAAAGATAGGAATGGTATTTTAAAAATTCTGATACTAAATTGAAAGAACAATGTGGAAGGACCGGCTGTACTAAAATTGTAGGCAGCTGGGATTGCTTTCCTCCCCTTTTGTTCCTAAGGCACCTCAGCATAAGGAGGGCAGGGAGATTGTTAAAAAGCCCAGTGTGTGGAACAGCTGAGGGGTGTGTGTGTGGGAGAGAAGAAGAGGACAGGAGAAAGCAAAGGAGAGTGCAGCAGTAAAGGCTTGCAGAAACGACAGAGAAGGAGCAAGTGAGATTTTGTCCTCTTAAAGGAGCATTGTGTCCTGGAGATGATAGTAGAATTGTGGAGTCCTTGGTGCTCTCTGAGCCTTGTTGTTTTCTTGCAGACGTTTCATTGCCAGGCTAGGCAACAACTTCAGTGCGAAAAGGGAGTAGTAGAATTGTTAGTGTTAGTAGTATAGTGACAGTCATAGCTTAGTGACCTACATGTATTAGCGAGGATAGACATAGTTTAGAGTAGTAATAGTGGTAGAAATATAGGTTAGTTGGAAAGAAACCAAGAATTGTATTAGTTGGTCACCTAGGTAGAAAGAGCACTTTTATACTATGAATAGTGGTTTATAAGTAAAAAAAACTCCCCAACATAAAAAAGGGGAACAAAAGGTTTTCGTGTGCAGTGTCTCATTGGGGAATGCCTTAGTGAGTCTGAATAAACAACCCTTGGGTATCAAAAGAACCTGTGACAAACAGCAATACAAGTTCTTTTAGTTCTGTTTCTTATAAATTCTTTATTTGTGAATAATGGCTGGTTAAACATGTCTTCTGAATAAATTTTTGGACAGAAAATGGGATTTCTTAAGGTCCAAAATGATAATCCCAAGCTCCAGTTAATTCTCATATGTCCTTTATGCTTGCTCATACCTTGTCTTTCTACTGATTCACCACTATTTTTTTCTTGTTTGAGGGCCTCTTTCTTAATAACTATGTATGTCCAGTTAATTGGAGCCCACGTGGCAAATGTTAAATAACCAAACTTTGCTCCACTTGGGTTATGAGTTATACCCTTTTTATGGCAATATAGCTTGGGAGAAGTTCAAAAACTATTTTCAATTAAGCCCTACAGGACAAACCATGATTAAATTTAATTAGGCCTTCTTTCAGACATGGAGGCTTAAAATCATTGGTTATGTCACTGGTTCATTTCAACAAACTACAGTTAAAGTTAACTGCTGTTTAGGGTAGGGGTTCTCAAAGAGGGTCATGACTCCCCCAGGAGATAATGAACAGCTTGGGGGCAGGTGAAAAAGTTAGTTTTGTTTTGTTTTGTTTTGTTTTGTTTTGTTTTGTTTTGTTTTGTTTTGTTTTGTTTTGTTTTGTTTTGTTTTGTTTTGTTTTGTTTTGTTTGCTGTTAGCTGATCAGGGTAGCATGGGCAAAGCAAAAGTGCTGTCAAAATTCACTCTCATTTTGCCCTGGCAAGCCTGCAATAAAGCACAGAGTGAATTTTGAGAATAGTTCTACCTTGCCTGCACAGACCATTGGATTTATTCACAGTGGAGGGTACAAATTCATTTATTTTATGGGGGCCAAGTATAATTCGAGAACTCTTGGTTTAGGTGGCTTATCTAAAATAGATGGAAAATTTCTGCTGTAAAACTATGACAGGAGAGGACAGGTTTTAAGGCTTATTACAGTTATTATAACAAACTATAGCTCAGCATTACATTCAAATGCAATTGGACACATATATTTATCATACCCTGTTATCTGACAGGGTGGGGAATTATTACAGGATTTTAAGCTTAACAGTGACATTTTATATTTAAATTTATCCAAGAGCAGGGAATTTCTTGATAAGAATTTATAAATTCTGTTTCAAAATTTATCCATGGGCCTTAAAACAATTGCTTATTGTTTAGTTATTGGGTGGTGTTGGAGGAAAATTCTGAGAGTGCCTTGGACTGCAAGAAGATCAAAACAGTCCATACTCCAGGAAATAAAGCCAGACTGCTCACTTGAGGGAATGATATTAAAGGCAAAACTGAAGTACTTTGGCCACATAATGAGAAGACAGGATACCCTGGAGAAGATGCTGATGCTAGGGAAAGTGGAAGGCAAAAGGAAGAGGGGCCGACCAAGGGCAAGATGGATGGATGATATTCTGGAGGTGACGGACTCGACCGTGGGGGAGCTGGGGGTGGCGACGGCCGACAGGAAGCTCTGGCATGGGCTGGTCCGTGAAGCCACAAAGAGTTGGAAGCGACTGAACAAATAAACAACAACAAAGCTATTGGGTAGTTTTTGTTAGAAGTTAATTATAGTTTCTTTGCAGGAATTAAACTCACCACATACTCTCTTGAATGATGGTGAATTCTTCAATAGACTGGAAGATGATATGCATAAAATACTAAATAAAGAAAAAAGAAGGGAGCCTACCACAGATTGTGGAATAGATAACAGTACATTTTGTGACCGCACACAGGTATATTTAAAAGGCATTAAATGCATATTATATCTGCAGTTTAATGAGTATAGATGAATTAGAGAATTAAAATTGATTATCCTAAAAAACTCAAAGAAGGAGAAACAGAAGCAGCATAAGGCTTCCCCCCGCCCCCATCAGTAAATGTCTTAATCCTGGAAGTTATCTGACAAGCAAATTATGTCACTTTAAGAATGGACCATGATTTTGCTTGTTTTCCTTCTCTTTTCTTCATCCTTGTTTCTATTGTGTCAAATATATAGGCAAGGAATATCTGTTAACCTTATCTAAATCACACTGGAGCTTTTATATTCAAGAGCATGATAAAAATATTTTAAATAAATATGAAACAAACTAATAGCTGGTTTGTCATTCAACAGAAAAGTCCACAAACAGAATACTGTATGATTTTCATTTTTATGGCAATAATGCAAACTATGTTGGCAACAAAAGTTTTTTAGATACCCAGAAAAGCTAATGTGAATACTGGTTAGGATATTCCTACTGTCTCGCCAAGTCTGACAGCACATCAATTTTGAACCTGTCTGGAACAGAAGCTGCATTTTTCTGCCTTCAAAAAAACTCTTGGTAATTACCTCTAAGATTCAATTTCCACATAATGGCCAAATTGATACAGAATAATTAGCTAGGATTCTGGGAAGTCATAACTTGTGAATGACATGTGCTGGTGCAAGCAATCTATCCTTTTCTGTTCTTTCTGCTAGCATTACTTCGACAAAAATATTTGGATGTGTTTTCCAAACAGAGAATCCTGGATTATTTGATCTTTTGCAAGCTAGGTTCACAAACTAACCGTCCTCTTAATTTCCAAATTCTGTTTAGAGTGAAAAAAGAATATCCTTTCCATGAATTAAAAGTCAAAGCAAGGACAGGCTATAGTCACATAATATTATAACTACTGAAAATATGTTACAATAAGCCTGAATTTTGCTAATCTGACCAATTCTGTTGATATAAGACGTTCTGTTACGATTCTGATATGTACTGTAATAAATGTAGATGTATAGTGTCACTATGGACATTTCAGCATTTGAAAATATACTGAATATTAATATTTTACATTTCTTTAACTCTGATATAAACTTTTAACTGTATATTCTTTAATTCTTTATTTGTAGGAGGTTTTTCTAAAAGATGGAAGACTAGAGAGATCAAAACTGGAACTTGAAAAGAAAGATGCAGAAATCCAGCAATTAAAGAATGTAATCAGTCAGTGGGAGGTACGTATTTTCCTGAGAAGCACATAATTTATTAACTTGAATTAAAACTTAAATTGAAAACATGGTGGTTATTGCTTTCAGTGTAATGTTTCTGAAAATATTGATCAAGTGAGCCTGGTACTTATAGGTTAAGGGTGTTCTAAACCTTCTTCAGGAGTGAATGTCTATGTTGTCTTCTCAGAAGTAAATACAGTGGATATAAAAAGTCTACACACCCCTGTTAAAATGCCAGGTTTTTTAAGATGTAAAAAAATCAGACCAAGATAAATCATTTCAGAATTTTTTCCACCTTTAATATAACGTACAAGCTGTACAATTCAATTGAAAAACAAACTGAAATATTTTAGGGTGAAAAAATAAAAATAAAAAAACTAGAATAATGTGGTTGCATAAGTGTGCACACACTTAAACTAATACTTGGTTGAAGCACCTTTTGATTTTATGACAGCATTCAGTCTTTTGGGGTAGGAATGTATCAGCACGGCACATCTTGCCTTGGGAATCGTTGCCCACTCTTCCTTGCAGAAGCGCTCCAAATCTGTCAGATTGCGAGGGCATCTCCTGTGCACAGCCTTCCTCAGGTCACCCCACAGATTTTCCATTGGATTCAGTTCCGGGATCTGGCTGGGCCATTCCAGAACTTTGATCTTCTTCTGGTGAAGCCATTCTTTTGTTGATTTGGAGGTATGCCTTGGGTCGTTGTTGTGTTGAAAGGTGAAATTCCTCTTCACCTTCAGCATCTTAGCAGAGGCCTGAAGGTTTTGTGCCAAAATTGACTGATATTTGGAACTGTTCGTAATTCCCTCCACCTTGACTAAAGCCCCAGTTCCAGCTGAAGAAAAGCAGCCCCAAAGCATAATGCTGCCACCACCACACTTCACTGTGGGTATGGTGCACTTTTGGGGATGTGCAGTGTTGTTTTTGCACCAAACATACTGTTTGGAATTATGGCCAAAAAATTCAGAGAAAGACATCCAAGCTCGGCTATATTTTGCAAAAACCTACATCAAGTCTGACAAAAGCATGTGGGAAAATGTGTTATGGTCTAATGAGACCAAGGTTGAACTCTCAAAAACATGGCATTTTTACGGGTGTGTAGACTTTTTATATCCCCTGTATAACTGGTTTCACTGGAGTATACTGCTAGGCAAGTGGGCAAATGATTATAGCCTAAATGTTATTTTTTTTAATACTTGTTACTAGATTCATTGAATCTACCCAGTCCGTTCTCTATCTCTGGTTTTTTTCCATTGTTTTCTCAAATATTTTAGTTAATGATTAGTATTGCAAAGCTAGATAGTGGTAATTGTTTAAAAATGCAGCATACAAATCATTTATTAAATATAAAAGTTGCCACTATATAAAGGTACTATTGGGCATATTGCATTGAAGGCTACCTTAAAAGTAATCCAGGCCTCCTTAGTAAAGCTATAACCTGATGTAGAGAAGAGGAAAGATGCAGAATTTCTAGATTTTTCTTCTGATTAACAGAATTTCTGTGTAATACATGTTACATTGTGATCAAGGATCAGCCTTTCAAGGCAAAAATAAATATATGTCTTTCTCCTTTTCCTTTCTTTCATTACCACATTCAGTTCTAAAGGCCTACCTTGAACCTTTTTTCCAAAAAAAGATTTTTTTTAATATGCAATTATATTTATTTCCTGAAATTCTCATAGATTACAGAATGAATTTATAACTTTGAAGTTATAATCCTCAGTGCATTTAACAAACTTGGTGAAATATACCACTTGTATTAACTAGTTTCTAAAAACAATATTTAGGCAAAATACAAGGAAGTAAAAGCACGAAATGCACAACTACTGAAAATGTTGCAAGAAGGTGAAAGTAAGTACTGTTATATGTTTTAAATTTTTTCAAATTCCTTTTTTTTAAAAGAACTGTTACAATCACTAAACTATCTGGAAGCAGTTTAGGAAAATATTGAGAGAAAAAGTTTTGTTTAACTTTTTTATTTTTTTTTATTTTATTTATTTAATTTATTTAATTTGTTTTAACTTTTACCTTAGAGCAGATATATGCAATCTATGATCTCTTAAACTCAGTGCAGACTATCAACTTTCTAGCTTGCCAGGGATGACATACACACACTACTCAGTTTTGAAGATGTGGAGATGTTGGACTAATATTTTCTTTGTTTGACTTTTTAGTGAAAGATAAAGCTGAAATACTCCTTCAGGTTGATGAGTCTCAGAGTATTAAGAATGAGTTAACTTTACAGGTAAATGTTTCTGTGTGCTTTTTTTTAATGTACTGTTTAATATACTGTTGTAAATTATTTATTTATTTGTTTATTTGAATTTGTATTACCACCCATCTCCCCCGTCAGGGGACCCTAGGCGGTTCACAATAAATTATATACTGTTTGTATACTGTATACTGTTTTAAAATACTGTTGTAAACTGTTGTAAATTAGCAAGTCAGAATACTTGAGTTGGAAGAATTCTAAGGGAATTCTGTTCATAGAGTAGGGCCATCCCACTTAAACTGCAATCAACCAAACACTATTCTTGAGGGCCAGGGAGTATAGGATCCTTAGAAACAACATGTTCTGTGGTGAGGGCAGCTATTACTAGAAGGAAGAAATCTGTAAAAATTGAGGGACCCAGTTATACAGGCAAAAATCCAATCCATCAAGTATGAAGATAAACTGCTATTTTTATTACTGTTATTAGCCCTATTTTTAATCTATTTAATACCTTTAATGCAGCTTACAATTGTTCACATAAGAATACAATTGTGAATAAAATATCAGTCAATAAAATGCAGGGGACAAAATAGAAACAAACATCAGTAGTAAATTCTAGTAAGAAACACTGAAGGAGTAACTGGTTTTAGATTAAAAAATACACTGAAATAATAGCATTTTGATCTGGTGAGTAAAGAGGAAAAAAAATTGAAGAACTGAGCAGATATTCTAGGCCGAATAATTTTACAGAGTTGATGATTTATTAAAAAGAAATCTTGTCCCCGCATCTTCACTGGTTTTAATTAAAGATTTAAGTGTATGAATTCAGAGATGGAAAGTAGTTCTTAAGTATTTAAATCCAAACCCATTCCTGTTTAAAATCACAAACAGCTCTTGTAGGCTGGGAAGTTGATCAGTAAGAAAAATAATACAATATTGATTTACAGTCAAACTTTGATTTAACTGACCAATTGGAGGGGGGGATGTCTGTTATTCCTGAGTGTTTCATCAGAGAGTATGTTGCTTGAATGACGTGCAAACAACATAAAAAAACAGGAATTTTGTCTAGCATATCCAATGTCTCGTTTTGTTGGAACAAATTGAAGTTTCACTGTGGTATGATCTCGAGTCACTTCTGAATAGTTTCTGAATACTGTATGCTTCAGGGGCAGTCAATATAGAGCATGTTGAACTAATCTAAATGTTAACATCCTCAGTGTGTAATAGACAAGATACACTTTTCCAAGGATAATGACAGCAATTGCATTAGCTAAAAATGTTTATGACCAGTCTTAATAACAGTTGTTACCTATCTAGAAGCAACACTAAATCCAATCCCTGGGTTGTAAATCTGATAGTGATATAAATGCTTTTAAATAGTTAAAACAATAGTTTCCAACCCTACAGCAAACTACCTTTCAAAATTTATGCAACTGTGGTATGCAGCCTCATTCAAAACAGATAGTTTTAATTAGTTCTAAGAAGTTGGCTAATTACTTATCATCTTTACTCTGTCCTATCTCAAGATGCAGTTTGATAACCTACTTTCATTACTATATACCTCCTTGCCTCAAATTTCAGCTTCCCCTTTTATCCTTGAGAGCTGATGAAGTGGGAAAAGCTGTATATCATCCACATAGTTCCAGCCTCTATTCAAAATCTGGATGTATGCAGTGGCTTCTTGTACATTAATAGCATAGAGAAGAAAATGTACCGCTATGGATTCCCTAAATGGTAAAAAAATACAGCACCACCTTTTAGGCCTGCCTGTCAGAAAAAATAGGAACTATTGTAAAATAATACCTTTGGGTCTTAGGCAAGCAGGAAGTATATCATGGTTGGTTGGTACTGAATCACACTTAAAGGTTTATCAAAGCAAATAGTTTTCAGTTTCATATTCATGATATTTAAAACTAGATCTTATCAGTACCATTTTGGGATATCGGAATGTGGCTACCGGAAATAGGTGTATGATTTGAGGGGCTCATGGAGTGCTTGTAATTTGCTGTTTGTTTTGGTTTTCTGCGGTGCATGAAAAGGCTGGGGTTGTTTGGGCTTGTTTGGGACCATTATTTGGAGCATGGAAGCCAAGGTGTTGTACATACCAGCTCCAGTGGTACCATTGGAACCTTGGACTCTACCAGATAACCTGGAAGCTGCTTGGAGAGACATCTGAGGAGCTAGATATGCATTATTTCTTTATTTGTTTATTAAAATGTGTATGCCTCTGAGCAGCTCACATAAATCCAACCTCAACAATCAATAAAAACAGTTCACAACAAAATTAATAAAATCACAAAACTAAAAAGCAGGCATGAGGGATGACATTCCCAATGTATGTTCCTTGTTTGACTAGCTAGATTGTACCTAATTTGTAACATACTGCATTTTCTAAATCCTATTCTATTTTGGCTGAACATCTTTGATGAATAAAATTTCATTTTTTTTCTGCTATAATTATTTTGTATTTTTAAGATACAATTTCTTTAAGTTAACAAATTGTTTTACATCAGAGCTTTCCGAACTTTTCATGTTGGTGACACACTTTTTAGACATGCATCATTTCGCGACACACTCTTACAGCAGGGCACAAGGCAGGCACTAGGACCTGTGCAGAATCCTGGCAGGGCTCGGAGGCAGCAGCAGCCGCGACAGACCCAGACACTGCAGCCGACACACTAACGTGTCCCAACACACAGTTTGGAAAGCTCTGTTTTACGTTATTGTTATACATATACATAAAAGTATAAGGTATTTCTGAACAAACACTTAGGAAAATCTGGAAGTTTCTGTTTATAAGCAAAGCTAGATTTGTTTTTTTTTCCAGAATCCAGTTTCTTTTCTAATATTTGAGTGTGTGTGTGTATTTTTTTTATCATATATATATATATACACACACACTCACTCACTCACTCCAGCAAAGGAGATCGTTACCTTGTCGTGGTGCTGGAGCTTGAGCACCTCAATGAAACCATGAGCTAAACCGTGAAGGGACACCCAAGACGGGAAGGTCGTGGCAGAGAGGTCAGACTAAATACGATCCCTGGGGAAGGTAATGGCAACCCACCCCAGTATTCTTGCCGTGAAAACTAAATGGATCAGTACAACCAGAGATATGTCGGTATACCATCGGAAGATGGGACTCCCAGGTCGGAAGATGGTCAAAATGCTACTGGGGAGGAACAGAGGATAAGTTCAACTAGCCCCAGATGTGATGACGCAGCTAGCTCAAAGCCGAAAGGACGGTTAGCGGCCGACGGTGCTGGTGATGAACGACGAATCCGATGTTCTAAAGATCAACACACCATAGGAACCTGGAATGTAAGATCTATCAGCCAGGGCAAATTGGATGTGGTTATTGGTGAGATGTCAAGATTAAATATAGACATTTTAGGTGTCAGTGAACTGAAATGGACTGGAATGGGCCTCTTCACATCAGATGACCACCAGATCTACTACTGTGGACAAGAGGACCACAGAAGAAATGGAGTAGCCCTCATAATTAATAATAAAGTGGCTAAAGCAGTGCTTGGATACAATCCAAAAAACGATAGAATGATCTCAATTCGAATTCAGGGTAAGCCATTTAACATCACAGTGATCCAAATATACGCCCCAACCACAGATGCTGAAGAAGCAGAAGTAGATCAGTTCTATGAGGATCTGCAGCACCTACTGGATAATACACCAAAAAGAGATGTTATTTTCATTACAGGAGACTGGAATGCTAAGGTGGGTAGTCAGACGACACCTGGAATTACAGGCAAGCATGGTCTGGGAGAACAAAATGAAGCAGGACATAGGCTGATAATAATTTTGCCAAGACAACTCACTGTGCATAACAAACACTCTCTTCCAACAACCTAAAAGACGACTTTATACATGGACTTCACCAGATGGTCGACACCGAAATCAGATTGGCTACATCCTTTGCAGCCAAAGGTGGCGGACATCTATACAGTCAGTAAAAACAAGACCTGGAGCTGACTGTAGTTCAGATCACGAACTTCTTATTGCAAAATTTAGAATCAGACTAAAGAGAATAGGGAAGACCCACAGATCAGTTAGATATGAGCTCACTAATATTCCTAAGGAATATGCAGTGGAGGCGAAAAATAGATTTAAGGGACTAGATTTAGTAGATAGGGTCCTGGAAGAACTATGGACAGAAGTTCGCAACATTGTTCAGGAGGCGGCAACAAAAAACGTCCCAAAGAAAAAGAAAACCAAGAAGGCAAGATGGCTGTCTGCTGAGACACTGGAAGTAGCCCAAGAAAGAAGGAAAGCAAAAGGCAACAGTGATAGGGGGAGATATGTCCAATTAAATGCAAAATTCCAGAGGTTAGCCAGAAGAGATAAGGAATTATTTTTAAACAAGCAATGTGCAGAAGTGGAAGAAGACAATAGAATAGGAAGGACAAGAGACCTCTTCCAGAAAATTAGAAACATCGGAGGTAAATTCCAGGCAAAAATGGGTATGATCCAAAACAAAGATGGCAAGGACCTAACAGAAGCAGAAGAGATCAAGAAAAGGTGGCAAGAATATACGGAAGATCTGTATAGGAAAGATAATAATATTGGAGATAGCTTTGACGGTGCGGTCAGTGAGTTAGAGCCAGACATCCTGAAGAGTGAGGTTGAATGGGCCCTAAGAAGCATTGCTAATTACAAGGCAGCAGGAGACTACTGTATCCCAGCTGAACTGTTTAAAATCTTGCAAGATGATGCTGTCAAGGTGATACATGCCATATGCCAGCAAATTTGGAAAACACAAGAATGGCCATCAGATTGGAAAAAATCAACTTATATCCCCATACCAAAAAATTGAAACACTAAAGAATGTTCAAACTATCGAACAGTGGCACTTATTTCACATGCCAGTAAGGTAATGCTTAAGATCTTGCAAGGTAGACTCCAGCAATTCATGGAGCGAGAATTGCCAGATGTACAAGCTGGGTTTAGAAAAGGCAGAGGAACTAGAGACCAAATTGCCAATATCCGCTGGATAACGGAGAAAGCCAGGGAGTTTCAGAAAAACATCTATTTTTGTTTTATTGACTATTCTAAAGCCTTTGACTGTGTGGATCATAACAAATTGTGGCAAGTTCTTGGTGGTATGGGGAGACCAAGTCTTCTTGTCTGCCTCCTGAGGAATCTGTATAACGACCAAGTAGCAACGGTAAGAACAGAGCACGGAACAACGGACTGGTTTAAGATTGGGAAAGGAGTACGGCAGGGTTGTATACTCTCACCCTACCTATTCAACCTGTACGCAGAACACATTATGCGACGTGCTGGGCTTGAGGAATCCAAGGCTGGAGTTAAAATCGCTGGAAGAAACATTAACAATCTTAGATATGCAGATGATACCACTTTGATGGCTGAAAGCGAGGAGGAGTTGAGGAGCCTTATGACGAAGGTGAAAGAAGAAAGTGCAAAAGCTGGGTTGCAGTTAAACCTCAAAAAAACCAAGATTATGGCAACCAGTTTGATTGATAACTGGCAAATAGAGGGAGAAAAAGTGGAGGCAGTGACAGACTTTGTATTTCTAGGCGCAAAGATTACTGCAGATGCTGACTGCAGCCAGGAAATCAGAAGACGTCTACTTCTTGGGAGGAGAGCAATGGCAAATCTTGATAAAATAGTTAAGAGCAGAGACATCACACTGACAACAAAGGTCCGCATAGTTAAAGCAATGGTATTCCCTGTAGTAACCTATGGCTGTGAGAGCTGGACCATAAGGAAGGCTGAGCGAAGGAAGATAGATGCTTTTGAACTGTGGTGTTGGAGGAAAATTCTGAGAGTGCCTAGGACTGCAAGAAGATCAAACCAGTCCATACTCCAGGAAATAAAGCCAGACTGCTCACTTGAGGGAATGATATTAAAGGCAAAACTGAAGTACTTTGGCCACATAATGAGAAGACAGGATACCCTGGAGAAGAAGCTGATGCTAGGGAAAGTGGAAGGCAAAAGGAAGAGGGGCCGACCAAGGGCAAGATGGATGGATGATATTCTGGAGGTGATGGACTCAACCATGGGGGAGCTGGGGATGGTGACGGCCGACAGGAAGCTCTGGCGTGGGCTGGTCCATGAAGTCACGAAGAGTCGGAAGCGACTGAACGAATAAACAACAACAATATATATATATCTAACTAACTAACTAACTAACTCAAGGTCGCGAACATACCTAATGCTCTTGCCTCCTATTTTCCCCACAACAGCAACCCTGTGAGGTAAGTTGGGCTGAGAGAGAGTGACTGGCCCAAAGTCACTCAGCCGGCTTTCATGCCTATAGGAGGCCTAGAACTCACAGTCTTCTGGTTTCTAGCCCAGCACATTAACCACTAGGCCAAACTGGCTCTCTAGGACTATGAAGTTGTAGAAATTGCTTCAGTTTTTTTTTCCAGTTTTCTATAATAGGATATGCGTATTGAATCCTTGTAGAAAAATACCGAGATAAAAATTATTTGCAGTAGTTTCTTTACATGATTCCAAGGAATTTTCAAAGTATTGTTTTAACTGCTGTCATAGATGATCTAAATTATCAGATCATTTTCTTGAACAGTCATCAACCAGGAATTAAGTCTAATGTTTAACAACATAAAATGTTGGTTTTTTTCCTAGTGTTTGTCCCAGTTGCTTACAGGATCTGCTAGTTTTGCACTGTTTTGCACTGTGCTCACTCAGTTCACACTGCAAACCTATCAATGCACAATGCAACAAAATTTTTGCTTTCCAGCCAAGCTTGTTGCACAGCCTGACTCTGATATAGAGTTAAGAGGGAGCAACTGGCCCAAGGTCACCCAGCTGGTTTCTGTGCCTAAGGAAGGACTAGAACCTGTATTTCCATTCCTACTCCAGTGCCTGAAGCACTATAACACACCACTCTCTAAGCTAGTGTTGTAAAATAGCATAAGCAAATTATGTTTTTCATTATTACTATAATCGGATCTATAACCTCCTCCTGTTTAAAATGTAACTTTGATTAAAAATGTAAAATCTGTTTTAGAGCAAAGTATCTATTGGGCTTTCTTTCTTTGAGGTTGCTAGTCTTCATGCTGCATTGGAACAAGAAAGATCTAAAGTGAAAATACTGCAAGCAGAATTAACAAAATACCAGGTAATATTTAACTATGTAATAAAACTAAATAATAATATAAGTTATTAAAAGGGCAGTTTTCTATTCTTCCTCCCAGTTGCAGTTCCTTACTCTACTGAAATGCCTCTCTGATGGATTGGAAATTGCTGAAATACATGGAATAGAATATGGGAGCTATTATGGGACAAATAGAATATCCTAAACAGGGACAAAAATTTTTCATACAGGTAGTCCTCAATTACGATGGAAATTGGGACGGAATTTCCATCACTAAGCGATGCGGTCGTAAAGCGTGACATCATGTGACTGCATCGCTTAGGGACAGCAATCCTAGCACTCCCTGTTGCTGTCATTAACCGAATCCCACCGGTTGTTAGGTGAGGACCCACCCTGATCTGCTAGATCACGCCCATTCCCAGCTTGGTCCCTCCCAGCCCCGAGCCTCGGTAAGGTAAGGGACTGCTTCCTCTTCAACACCCCCACCTGCCTATCTCCCCCCACATCTCTGCCTTCTTGGCCGCCCTGCACTCCGCTGGCCCTGTCACCCTGCCAGTCCTGCCGCCTTGTACTCCGTGGCCTTTGCCAGCCTGCTGGCCTTGCTGCTCTGCACGCCACTCGCCCTGCCCACCCTGCACTCGCCTTGCTGCTCTGCGCTCCACTTGCCCTGCTGACCTGCCACCTGCCTGCCCTGTGCTCACTGGCCCTGCCACCCTTGCCACCCTGCACTCAACCCACGCATTGGAGAATGGCAGGTGTGGCCTTCCCACGAAGTTTTAAAAGGCCTCAGAAGCCTGCCAAGGTATTGCGAGAACGGCGCATGCTATTTGGAGAACGGCACAAAAGGCCTCAGGAAGAAGTCCTGGCACGGCCAGCAGCTGCCTCACGTAGGGCCAGGCTGGGCGTGCCTCAGCAGCAGCGGGAGGAAGGTGATGAAGGTCAGCTGGGGGGCGGCAGGGCCAGTGAGCGCAGGGTGGCAGGACCAGTGAGTCCAGGGCAGCAAGGCTGGCAGGGTGGAAGGGCCAGCAGAGCACAGGGCGGCAAGGGTAACAGGGTGAGCAGAGCGCAGGGCGGGCAGGGTGAGCGGAGCACAGGGCGGTGGGGGCTGGGGTGGCTGGCTGTGGTGCGGGGCTTGAGGCAGCACTCCTTGGCGGTGATGGGGCTGAAATAGAGGGGCGGTGGCAGCCGACAGAGACTGCTGAAGGCCCCAGGCCTCTACTTCAGCCCCAGTGCTGCTGCCATCAAGGAGTGCCACTGTGCAGGGCAGCCAAAAGGGCAGAGATGGGAGGGAGATGGGTGGGTGGGGGGAGTTGAAGCGCCTCTGTGGTAGTAAGTGCAGGCGGGTTGCCAAGCGCCTTAATTTTGATTACGTGACTGCAGGGGCACTGAAACAGCTGTAACTTTGGGAACGGGGTGTAAGTACCATTAGTTCAGCACCGCCATGACTTCGAACAGTCGCTGAATGAATGGTCGTAACTTGAGGACTACCTGTACCTTGAACTTCATTTGTATCTAGGCTGTTGATGATCCAAAAGGAATCTTGCATTTTCTGTGTTCTAAAAGCACATTGTTCTATAGAATCATAGAATTGGAAAGAACAATTTAGGCTATTCCTAATTCCAGCCCCCTGCTCTGTGAAGGAATTTATTAGCTTTATATCCCTCCTTTCCTCCGGGAGCTCAAGGCAGCATTCCCTCCTCCAACTTTTTCCCTCAACAACCTTGCAAGATTGCTTGGACTGATAAAGAGCGGTCCATAGCCAACCAGTAAATTCCATGACGGGGGAGAATTTGAAGTACGAACTCCCTAGTCTTAGTCCAACATGTTAACCACCTTACCACACTGACTCTCCAAATAAAAGGTATCAGAATTGAAGTATTCCCAACAGGTGACTCTCTCTCCTTCACTCAAACACATTAAGAAAACAGAAGCACACTACTACTTTCGGTGATTGGATCCACTGAGTTGCTCTTTTTCTAATGTTCACCCTTGAAAATTACTTCCTCTAGATCCACTGCATTATATGCTATTTAGCACATACTTGGATATGTTTAGCTCATCTGTTTTTTTTTCCTCCTAAACTTGCTTTTTAAATGACTTTTCTAACTTTTCCTATTTCTTATATTGCTCTCTCTCTCTCTGGTTTTCTTGCTGTTTAATGGTGTGTGCAATCTTTGACCTATAATATTAGTTAACTATTGCATTCTTAGAATTGGCTATCAATTTTTTTTTGTTAAATGCACCAGTATCACAATTCGGTATTCTTATGCAGAATGTAAAAGTTCTGTTTTGTGTGGCTTACTCTGGAATTAATGCATTGTAATTTTAATTAAATAGGTTTATTTCTTATGTTATATAAATATTTCCATTCTCTTTTTCATACTTACATAACAATGTAGTTTAAGAGGTGGTGTCTGGTTTTCATCCCTTTTGTTGACAGAAGGCATTGATCAGGTCAGAGTTCTGTTTCTCTATGTTCACTCCCATTCCTTAAAATTTGCTCCAGAGATGTATTTCAGAGCAGATTTGAGGGGAAGAGTGAGAATGTGTAAAAATCACTATCTTTCCATTCATTGCTGTCTTCCTACTGGAAGATAGAAGAGCATTGACCACCCAATGATTTAGTAATAATGTAAGCCTGTTCCATAGTATAATAATCAAAGTCCCCTAGGTCAGTGGTTGGCAAACCGCGGCTCGCGAGCCACATGCGGCTCTTTGGCCCCTTGAGTGTGGCTCTTCCACAAAATACCACGTGTGGGCACGCTTGGCTTCAGTCATGGCAGTCGCTGCTCTCCTGGCTGCCGCTGATGGGCGACGTCTGCGCCGGGGAGCTTCTTCAGTAGGAAGCCCGAGTCCAGGGGTGACGTCTGGCTGTCGCCGGGAGGCTTCTTCAAAAGAAGGGAAAGGCAGCGGCGGAAGCAAGGTGCGGTTCCATGCGGACGTGCATCTTTTCTTACTCTCCCCCCAGCTTTCTTTTGCGTATTCACTTTCTTCCGGGAGGAAAGCGCGGCCTTGACGGGTCCGTCACGTTGTCAAGACTCTCCGCCTAAATCCTTTCTTGGGGACGGCCTGAGTGTGGCCCTGAATTAGCTCAGTGCCTGCGAGTCGCGCTCGACTCCCGGTGGTTGTACGGAGAAACATTTCCCGTCTCGCCCAGCCTCTAGTAATAAAATGTGGTGCTTTCGAGGACAAGCGTGTGTAATCTCTCTAATACTGTCCACCCATCGTATCACTGCCGTCTTCTTCCTTCAGCCTTCCCAAACGTAATCCTTTTTAGTAAATCATCCGCTTGCGCCATGCGCCCAAATACGTGAATTTCTGCCCAGTCTTTATTTGCTCCAGGAGGGATTCACTGGTAGTTCTTGCATCCATGGAACTCAAAATAGCTACTGCTGTTTCCTACTGCTGGGAAGAACATGGCTTTAACTATTGTGATCTTTGTTATCATAAAAATATCCTCCTCTCATTATTTTATGTAAGTTTGTCATTCTTAAGACCAATCTCTTTACCTCTCCAGCACACTGTCCTTCTTTCTATTCTTGAACTCAGAAAAGAAAACTGCTTCCTTCACTTGATTGTTAAAAGAAGTGACATTACAAAGCATATGGCTTGACATTTTGTCATCTTAATGTTGACATTAATCCAGATGTTTCACTTTCCATTTTTACTTCTAAGTCTGCTTTCTTTTGACTACCAAATGGGTCATCTTTATATCTCAAGTAGTTAGTGTTTCATCTTGTTTTTATTCCAGCTATCATCTCTTTCAGTCCTGCCATTTTTGTAATATATTCACTGAATGAGTGAATCCTTTTCTCATTCACTTTCTTGTTCTGCAAGTTCAGTTCTTATAGTAGCTTTCTGTTCCTTTTAGAGGTGCCTAGAAAAGTAATTGGCCATTATGGCATGCTCCCTTTAATATTGACATTGGCAACTTTGAAATGCAATTGCTGGATTTAAAAAACAGAATTGTGGAGCTCGAAATTTGAACGTCTTTGTGCTGATATAGAAATATTGGAGAAAAACAAATGTGAACTTAGTTCACAGCACAAGTGGTCTGCTTTGAAAGACCTGGAGAAGGAAGATATGTTGATTTTTAACACCTGGAATAGTATTCCTGACTCATATAATCAGCTGAAAAAACTAGCGTTTGCTGTTCTTTCCTTATTCGGGTCTACATATTCATGCAAACAATCATTTTCAAGCATGAACCTTATCAAGAGTAAATTGAGAAGTCGTC
Organism: Charina bottae; assembly: GCA_023362775.1. NCBI lineage: Eukaryota > Metazoa > Chordata > Lepidosauria > Squamata > Charinaidae > Charina > Charina bottae. The sequence goes on along the minus strand of JALMGJ010000002.1, from coordinate 211,975,522 downwards.
TTATTGATGAGAACCTGGAATCGTGCCTAAAATTAAAAACAACAACATACAAACCTGACTTACCCAAACTTTCCAAGGAGATGCAAGGCCATTGTTCACATTAGTGTTTGTCAGTCATTGTCATGATTTAATTTTATGGATACCTTACAATTTAATTTTATCAATAAATAATATCGTTATTAAGTATGATATCAAGTTTTATTCAACGCACTTATAGTTTAACTAAGACTTTAAACTTTAAGTAAAGTTTATTAAGTTAATTTTAGGGAGCGTTGTGGAGTGAAAGAAGATGTAGTGTCGAGGATTGAGAAAGGTATGTTGAGATGGTTTGGACATATAGAGAGGATGAACGAAATGAGATAGACGAAACAAGTATACAAGACGAGTGTGGATGGGAGAGTTGGAAGGGGTCGACCTCAGCGAACGTACCTCAATCAGATTGAGGACGTTTTTAGCAAAGGCCAGCTTAGGAGTACCCTAATTAAGTTAATAACAGTGTACCTACCTATATAGTTTAAGTTTAAAAAATTTGGCTCTCAAAAGAAATTTCAATCGTTGTACTGTTGATATTTGGCTCTGTTGACTAATGAGTTTGCCGACCACTGCCCTAGGTTATTTAATCTCAGAGTCAGTACTTTGCTCCATTAAGCATTTTTGTGCTTCCTAAAAAGGTTAGCTTTCAGACCATACACTCTTTCCCTGCCTAAAGTTCTTGCTAAAAGCAGTCCAAAAGGACCTTACTTTTTCTTTTTCACAAAGCTCAGGTGAGAAAGGTGTTTTTTTAAGAGGAGCATTTCCTCTTTCTTAGTGTGCTTTTGTGAGAATAGCAGTACCTGTTGGTGCTCTACAGACCTTTTGAGGAACATACTGGATTGCTTGCTGATTTTTGTTGTTGTTTTGGTAACTCAATATTTTTTTATTTCTATTTTTTTCAGGGTGGAAGAAAAGGGAAAAGAAACTCAGAATCTGACCAGTGCAGATGATTTCCTTTGTACTAACTTCAGAGCCAAAAAGAGGAATATTGATCCTCAGGGTTTTGCAGAAATGTATATTTGTACTACTGCTTAACTATGCAGTTTTTTTGGGGGTGGGGGATAGTGATTGCAATTTAATTGACTAACAGTTCTGGTTTAAAGTTGGAAATGAAATACATTGATGCTCTAACTTTGTGCTAATGCTGCATCTAGTTTTTCATCAGTCAATAAAATTTGTCATTTTTATGACTCGTGTGTATTATTTCATTGAAAAATAAATAATAGTTAATGGCTCTCCTTTCATGATTGCTTTTATCTTTTCATACTTTCATTATTTTTATCTTTTTTGTGGGTTTTTTTACAGATGGCCATTCACAAATAGTAAATGCTTGGCTTGTCTAAGAGGGGAGATATAAGGCAGAAAGGAATGTGGCAATACTATGAGATAGCTTCTTCACAAAGTCTCAGAGCATAGGGTTTGAAAAAAGAATTCTGGTCAATCAGCTTTGAAGGCAAAACGATAAACTCTTTAACACAACACACATATTTTTCAGGTCTTGGTGTAAAGAAAATTTTATATGGTATAATTTTCTTCATCCTTTCACCAGTCAGCAATTATATAATAGTTGAGCTTTTATTGGTACAGAACAAAAAACTCCATTCAAAATCCTTTAAACATCAATTTTTTAAAAATGTTATTTTACATAATGGATACACTTTAACTTATCTACTTTTTAAGCTTTAAAATGTAGCTTTTAACTATTTAAAATCCATTTGAATAAAATTGTTTATAGCTGTAATAGAAATGCAGCTCTCTTAGAATAAGGAAACAAGTTTTCATCCTACACTAGATGTCTATTCATGTTTTGGTTACAATGACATCATTAGGTAATAAAGAATAATTTGTGCTAAGTAGGCTGCCTGCTCTCTGGGCATAGTTCAGGAAAGAACTAGATAGACAGTGATCATACTGCTCTAGTTCTCATAATCTCACATGAACTGAAGAATTGTTCTCTTCCTTTACCAGTGGAATATATACTTAGTCTTTACAAACAATGTGAGGTTCTCTGATCCTGGCTGCATTGTTCCACCTTTAAGATTGATTCCCAAGTACATTAAATGTACATTAAATGGTGATAGCATTTATATAATTGCATTTCCATGACACATGGGTAATTTAATCATGGGTTATTCAATCCAGTTTTTTGGATTCTAAACTAACCACACAGGCTGGGTTCACCTAACACAGTTTGACTAGCTCAGTGCTTTCCAAACTGCCGCCGTTGGCGACACACCGGGGGCGCGCACGGCGGCCTCGCTAAAACGCAGAAGCGCTAATGGCGCGTCACCGCCGTCGTCGCCACCATGCACACTGCCACTGCGCGTGCCCCCGCACCGCCACCGCTTCCGGGTTGTTTTGCGACACACTAAACCAGAGCTTTCCAAACTCTGTGTCGGGACACGTTAGCGTGTCGGCTGCAGTGTCTGGGTGTGTCCCGGCTGCTGTTGCCTCCGAGCCCTGCCAGGATTCCGCGCTGGTCCTAGTGCCTGCCTTGTGCCTTGCTGCCTCCAAACCTGCTGTGATTCCGTGCAGGTCCTAGTGCCTGCCTTGTGCCCTGCTGTAAGAGTGTGTCGCGAAATGATGCATGTCTAAAAAGTGTGTCACCAACATGAAACGTTTGGAAAGCTCTGCACTAAACTGTTGTGACACACTAAAGTGTCACGACACAGTTTGGAAAGCTATGGACTAGCTAGTAAGCATGTGTGTATCGTGTTGATCTGCCTTAATGAGGTTCTTTGCTTCATAGAGATGCATTCCCAAGTGCCTCTTAAAGGTTAGATACTCCACCTCCGTGCTGTGTTGCAATAGGGCTGATCTGTCACTTAGCTTCAATAGATGTGGCTTTTTATGTATGCAAAGAACCCACTTTGATCAGTGAAATGCCACAACTGCTCTATCAATTAGGTGTTGCAGCACTTCACAGAAATGCTGTGACATAATGGGTACATCAGTCCAATCTTTGACCAGATAAAGGGCTGCTTTGAAGATTTGCACAACCCACTGAGTGTGTAATTGTGATTCTCTCTGTTGCTAGAACTGTCAAAATTCAATACCAAATCTTTCCTGCCATTGTGGGATGCAAATTAAAAGTGCAAGCAGAAGACTCTTTAAAATGAATCAACGCTCCAGGTTGAATAAACCATGCCAGTCACCTCAATTCAATATGATCTCCTCCCCCGGCCTTTCTCTATCCTATCCTAGCAAGATTTTGCCACCGCACACGCAGGTAGACAAGCAGAATCCCTGTATTTGGAGCGTCCATAAAAAGTGGCTTGTAACGTAACGCGGGGCAAGTTTACGCTTCTCTTGCTGGCTTTAAAATTCATTGTGGACTCCGATTTCAGCGAGTTATGCCTTCCGACATCTTCCTGCGGATCTAAGCCTATATATACAGTATATATTCAATCAAAAAAATCAAATCAAAGTTTCAAGGGCGCTCTTAAATAATTCTGAATAATGATTTAAGAAACTTTAATACAGCTCCTCCCCCAGAACCACTGGGAGAGGGTATTAAAGAAACACCCCCTTAACTTTCAGAATGCAAAGCGCTCCACGAAGCAAACACGAGCGCTGAAAAACTGCGCCACAACCATCCATGAGTCGTCAAAAAATACGTCAGCAGCGGCGCAAGTACTTCCCCACGACGTCAAAGTAGCTGCTCACCTAACAATCCCAACTTGGGCCTTTCAGTTCAACTGCGTTTGCGCAGTAAGAATGAAGGACCAACGCGCACGCGCCCTGACTCCCTTAGCCCCATTCTGCGCGTGCGTATAGCTCCCCATTCGATTTCTCATGCGCCGGCCAAGTCAGTTCCTCTTTTCTAGTAACTTCCCCGATCCATGACGTCATCAGTAGGCGCCGCAAGTGAGCCCGGCTGTTTCCGTTGAACTCTCCGAGAGTGGGAGAGCTTTATAGTGGTGGGGTGCGCGCGCGCGCGGCGGTGAGAAGAGAGGAGAGGGTCGACTTTACCCAGCGTTCGCTGCGCGGTTTGGCTAACGAGCACAGGAGGCCGCCCCGCCGTTCGTCCACCCGCCGCGCGCGCGCCATGTCTGAGAGCGGCGAGAACCCTCCTGGGCCTCAGAGCCCCACCGATCCCCCCGCCCCGGCCGCGTCTGCCTCAGCATCTGAGCCGCGGATCATTAAAGTCACCGTGAAAACCCCCAAAGAGAAGGAGGAGTTCGCGGTGCCAGAAACGAGCAGCATCCGGCAGGTGAGGCGGGGAACGAGAGCTATGCAGGGGGAGGGGCGTGGCCGGTACCACCGCTCAGCGGCGAGGGAAACGCCGGCCACCCGCTCCTACCGGCGGCATCTAGCCCGCTCAAAGGCCAGGAGTCTGCGCGGCGCTTCTGCACAGTCACTGGCCCAGCTGCTGGCGCGGGCTGAGAGCTGTTGCCTCATCGAAGGCCTGCAAAGGGATTGGACTGACTAGGGTACAAAGTGGAGGTGAAGCGCTTTTCTTCCAGGTGGGTTTGTGGGGAGAAGTGTGGCTCGTGTTGTTCTGAGGGTTTTACTTTATATTAAACGTGTCCTGAATACAAGCCTTTGAGAGGGGGAGGCTGGCCGGTAGAAACATTTTGGTGTGGTGCTGAAGGCCGGAGATGCTAATGAGGTACCTCGGCTTTGTCTAGAAAGGAACAAAAAGGAGAGAGATCTGCAGTTCTGTTCTGAGCAGTCCTAACGTGCTAGCAAACATCGAAGTTTAGAATATGAAACCAGTGGAAGGTTTAGAGTCATTTAAAACGGGCTGGTTTTCTACTGCTTTGAATTAGCGCTCTGTTTTCTATAGAAATGGCTACTAGTGATGGCTGTGTGCCTCTGGACATATGAGTGGGAGTGTGCTGTTGCTCTGTGCCAGCAGCCTTCCCACAGGAACGAAATGGTGGACTGAATGCCCTTTGGCCTGATTCAGCTCAACAACAACTGTGGTCTGCATTAAGAAGTAGATGGTTATACAGTATTTTCTTTTGGAACATGGATTTTGTTTTCTTTGCATATGTACATACTGAAGAATTGTAGTAATTGATATATGGTTTGCATGCAGGTTTTTTTGTAGAAGAATGTTTTCTGGAAGCGATGTGTTATGCTAGAAGCAGCTCACTATACAAATTTTAGACAGAATTATACTGGCTCAGTATCTGGTATTTCTGGTGTATGGTCTACCACTTGCGTATTTCAAAATCCATGTATTGAAGATATATTTAAACATCTATACGTGTCACATTTTGCTCTTAAGCATAATATCTGCCAGCCTGACAAGACAACTATCTTCATGCTTTGACCTATAGAGGAAAATAATACTGTATATTGGAAATGTAATATGAATTAGGCCTAATCACACAGTTTTCAGTTGAAAACTTTTATGATCTAATCATCACGGTAATATAAAGACAAATTTAGGGAATATTGGCAAAATCTAGAATTGCTGTGAGTACAAAATTTAACAAGTACAGATATTCAATAGTGTAAAAATTTTACCAAACAAGGGAACTTTATTGATGCTAAATAAACTGAATATTAATTATACCAGTGAATTTTGGATATATATTTTTTTATTTTAACACTCTAGTTTTGTCATTTCTAGGAATAGACAGCTTAACATTTTCTACTGTTTTGTTCTGTGATACTGTATAAAGTTTTGGTTCATACTGCTCTTTCAAAGAGAAGTCAGAGTTTCAATTTTATCTCACAACATTGAAATCTTTGTAATAGATACAAAATTGCCTAATTATTTAGTTTAAACCGCATGTCAATATCTAAGGGTGTTTTTAAAATTATTTTTACTAAGATTTCGGGCTGTTTGAAGACATAAGCAAATATTTTTATCTGCACTACAGGTGAGTTTAATTTCTTACATTCTGTCTTGGGACTGGTATAAGAAATACTCATATTGTTTGACTACTTTATCAAAAAGACCTTAAACTGTGTGGTCATGGAAATGGAAGATTCTCTTTTACCAATATTAAAAAGACTGTAGATTATGGGTCTGATTAGTGTAGAGCATTGTGCAGTGGCTTAAAAAGGTAAAGGCTCCTCCCGCACATTTGTGCAGTCGTGTCCGACTCTAGGGGCCGGTGCTCATCTCCGTTTGTTAGCCGAAGAGCCAGCGTTGTCCAAAGACGCTTCCACGGTCATGTGGCTGGCATGACGCACGCGGAACGCTGTTACCTCCCCCCCGAAGTGGTACCTATTAATCTACTTGCATTTGCATGCTTTCAAATTGCTATAAAATTTTATACATTTTTTTATTAAAAACTGTATTAAAAAACATGAATCAGATTTCTGATGATAGGTATGGTTGGCTACATCAAAAAGCTTATTTTTTAAGTAATGCAGTGGCTTACTTACTTAAAAAATAAGCTTTTTGATGTAGCCAACCATACCTATCATCAGAAATCTGATTCATGTTTTTTATACAATTGAATTATGTGCTGATTCTAGGAAGGCTACAGCCAAGGTTAGATTTAGTTATTAAACTAAGAAATATCTTTATTGTATCTAATTATGCTTCTACTCTTGAGAACTGATGTAATTTTTCAAAACCAGTTAGGCAAAGTTACAATAAAGAACAACTAATTTGCCATCTCACTGAATCATCCCATATTAGCAGTGTGTTTTGGCTAAAGACTGATGATGTGTTCTAACTATCTAAACACTGGATGATAAAACCTAAAAAAGCAAAAATATTTTTCCTTTCCTGGTCTCTGAAACCCTGATGTTAGATTGCATTGATGATTATGGATAGTCAAACCAAAGTGTTGTGACATTTCGTGGAATTTACATATAATTGTTATTTGTGTACAGAGTGTGTTTTAAAATGTGAATAATGCAAATTACGTACTTTTCTTTCAAATACCTAGAGCAGGGCTTTCCAAAGTTTTCCCGCGGCGACACACCAACCACTGTTGGTGTGTCGTCGCGGGAAAATCCGGAAGTGCCACTATTGCGGCAGTGCGCAAAAACCCGGAAGTGCTGCTGCCGCTTTCAGTTTTTGCGCACTGCCATTGGTGTGTCGTCACGGGAAAACCCGGAAGCGCTGATGATGATCAGCGCTTCCAGGTTGTGTGGCGACACACCAGACTGTGTGTGGCGACACACTTTTGTGTCGCGACACACAGTTTGGAAAGCTCTGACCTAGAGATTATTAATGGGCTGAAATAATAATTTGTGCAGTTGAATATTCTTTAAATAAATCGTTACTAGATTAAATACTGTATTCATAAAAAGAGAGTCAAAATTCTCCCGCCCTGTAATTACTTTGCAGTGAGGGGTTTCATCTTGTGTTCACCAAATAGAGGCAGACACTATCAAAAGGGAACGTGTTTGCAGCGTGTGGAGACACTTAGCTGAACCTAAGCATGCATAGGTTTATGCTTGCTTGGTTCAATACAGGTACAGCTTAGATGTTTTTATAGTTTAATTTGCTCTTGCCTTGATTCTGTCTTGTTTTTCTCCTTCCTTCTTTTCCCTTCCCATTGCTTTCCCCTCATCCTATCTTTCTCTTGTTTTCTTTGTATTCTTTCCATTTCTCTCTTCTTTATTTCTGCTGAAGAGAGGAAGGGGGATCTATAAAGGTGTACTTCCACTTATATATATGTTCAAGAGAATAGTTTGCATGTTTGTAAAGATTCATTTAGTTTTACATACTGAGTTTCTTCTTTTACAGGGTATTAATCAGTTATTAACTCCATTAATAACTGTTTTGTCCTGATTTTTTTTATTTTGGACTATGCACAATCTATGTATACATGCATTATATATATATATGATTTAGAAATATATCATTTACTGTGAGGAAAAATTCTAAGATTGATTTCAGCTGGCACTGGCAATCAACTGGTGGCAACCAACTTTGTCAATGTCTTTGATATTGGTACAGATTTCTGTATTTTGGATTCAGTATCTGAGCAAGATTTTAAATAGTCACTTCTCCATTGCACACTGCGTTACTCAAAGCTTCTCCACTTCTGATTTTCTTAGGTTCCATGCATTGCAGCTATAGATCATCGTTGGTATAAACATGGATTGAAGTATCTGCACTTGCTTTGATGTTTTCTACCTGTTATAGAATTGTTTATGTGATTAAAGCTGAGCCATGCTACAATATCTGTTGGTTCATTGTGTGCGTGGCATTGATCCCCTACCCAGTGTAGGATGTAGGAATCTATATCCTTTATCAGCTCATCTAGTTTATTTTCATGGTATAGGCAGAATGAATTTTGCAAGTTTTGAGTCTTTTTCCTGTTGATTTTCAGGCCAACTGCTCTGCTTGCCATACTAAGCTCATTTAGCGCTGCTTGGCTTCTTGGACATTGTGGCTGATGATTACAGTGTCATCAGCAAGCCAGAGGTGGGTGAGCTTCTTGCCATTGTTGTTAATACTTTTATCTGCCCAGCTGAGCCATCTGAAAATTTCTTCAAGAGCCATTGTGAAAAGCTTTAGGGAGATTGTGTCACCTTGTTGGATACCTTGATGTAATGGGATGTTGGTTGGTCAGTAAAAGAAGGTGGTATCAGTTGAGCAGCCTTCTATCAATCAGGTACAGTTCTCATTGATGGCTTGATTTCTCAGTGTATTCACAATTACATTCATTTCTATGCTGTCAAATGCTTTTTCATAGTCAGCAAACACAAGGTATAGAGCCACATGGACTTCCCTTGCTCATTCCATTAACTGGTTGATTGAGTTGGTGGTGGTTGAGTATCCTTTGTGAAAGTTGGTTTGCTCTTATAGTTGGTATTCATCTTTTAATATTCTGTTCATTATAACTTGAATGATGAACTTGTGGGTTGACGAGAAGGTACATTGGATGATAATTGGGGTCCCCATTTTTGAATATAAGAACTGTTTTTGAAGTTTTCCACTGGTCAGGGATGTCACCTGTGTCTAGACAGTCATTAAAGAGTTTGGTCGGCTCTTTTACTAGCTTTGTAAACTTCAAAGGTAATAATGTCTGGCCCTAGGGTTTTACCTGAATTTGCTTGTCAAATGGCATGAAGAACCTCATCTAGCTTGATTTTTTTATACTGTTGAATATTTACATAAATGTTGGTGTTTGGTGAAAATTCTGGCATTCTTCAAATTTTCATTGGTCAGTTGTGGTGTTGTTGTCATCCTTGAGGGCCCTTCTTTCTGTTACATTTCCTTCTGGCACGTTTTAATGCTGCTTCTTACCTCTTGTTTTCACAAGTTGTAGTCAGTCATTTTCATAGTCTTCTTTTAGCTTCACTTTGGATTTCTGCTTACCGAGTGCAATCCTGTTGAATGTATTTTCTCCTTTGACCTCCTTCCTCTTCTCTAAGAGCTCTCTAGTTCTATTGATAATGCAAGAGCTTCTTCCAGTTATTTTCTGAATGTTTGCTGCCACTTTGCATTTTTTGAGTTTCCTGATGAGATACTCATATTGTTGGGATAGCACTAGGGCTATGCTTCCAATTTTTTTCAGAATTTGTTTTTCAAGCATCTATTGTCATTGCATTTCTTCAGACTCATCATTGAGAAGTGGTGTTGAAGTTAAGCATTGTTCAGATTAGCCAATGGTCACTGTCAATGTTGAGTCAGAGTATTTTGGCATTTGTGATGAATTTCATAAAATTGCACAATATGTAGTAGATCTTGGTTTCCCAGTTTGGAGAATGCCAAGTCCAGCACTTCCTTGCTGGTTTCTCAAATTAGGTATTCACCAAATACATGATTTGCAGCTCAGAGAAGGTTGCTAGTTGTTCACCATTTTCATTTGATTCATCATCTGAGAATTTGCCTATGAAGCTATTACACACTTGGCTTGAGCTTAAGCATTTAGATCTCCTCTGATTTTCTTTTTATAGGCTGGTTGAGTTAGCTGTTACTCAAGTGCTTTGTAGAAACATTTGGTTTCACCATTGTCATAGAGCAGAGCTTTCCAAACTGTGTGTCGCGACACAAAAGTGTGTCGCCACACACAGTCTGGTGTGTCGCCACACAACCCGGAAGCGCTGATCATCATCAGCGCTTCCGGGTTTTCCCGCGGCGACACACCAACGGCGGTTGGTGTGTCGCCGCGGGAAGACTTTGGAAAGCCCTGTCATAGAGAATGTGGGGAGAATGGCATTGAACAATGAATGGTAGGTCTTTTTGGCCTTTTATCATTATTTTGAGGGTTGCAAGATGTGGGGAGACCATAATGACTATGTTTTGTGTGTGTTGGTTGGCAACAATAACTCTAAATCAACGAATCTGCTGTGAGCCTTCACTTGCACCTATGTGTATTTCATCACCATTATTGTGCCAATTGTTGTGTGTTTTGATTGATAGTCTTGCTGATCAGTCCAGTGATGACGTTGATTTTTTTGAGATCTTCCTTGAGATGGTTTTGGCATGCAAGCCCCAAATCCACTCCTATGCTTATAGGAGAGAGTCCAGAATTTGGTCAGGGATGGCCTATTGCAGAGCTTTCCAAACTTTTCATGTTGGTGACACACTTTATAGACATGCATCATTTCACGACACACCCTTACAGCAGGGCATCATTTCGTGACACACTCTTACAGCAGGGCACAAGGCAGGCACTAAGACCTGCGCGAAATCACAGCTGGTTTGGAGGCAGCAAGGCACAAGGCAGGCACTAGGACCTGCGCGGAATCCTGGCAGGGCTCAGAGGCAGCAGCAGCTGCGACACACCGACACTAACGTGTCGCAACACACAGTTTGGAAAGCTCTGGCCTATTGAATCTGTCCTTTTGTTCTACAAGTTTTTTTATTTATTTTATTTTCTATCCCACCTTTATTATTTTTATAAATAACTCAAGGTGGCAAACATACCAAATACTCCTTCCTCCTCCTATTTTCCCCACAGCAACAACCCTGTGAACTGAGTCGGGCTGAGAGAGAGTGACTGGCCCAAAGTTACCCAGCCGGCTTTCATGCCTAAGGCGGGACTAGAACTCAGTCTCCTGGTTTCTAGCCCGTTGCCTTAACCACTAGACCAAACTGGCTCACTGGTTCATTGGAACTCTCCTCCAGAAACACTGCCTATGTCTCCTTTGGCTCACTATTCGGGCACTCTGTTTTTTTCTAGCACTGTAGGTTAGTGGTTTCCTTCTTGCAGCTTGCTAGGCCTGGGGGAGGTTCAAACCCTCAGACGGTTCTCTGTCAGCATTTTGCTTGCTCTTCGCCATAGATGGTCAACTTTTTGTCATGTTGGTGGCCATTTGACTTTCCTTGTGTTTAAGTCTTCCCGCAACTACCACTTGGAGAAGTTGACATTGGCAGTAGTTGGGAGTATGTAAAGGATATGTAGTCTGATCCATTTCTGATGCCATGTTCTTTTCCCCGTTCAACAGTTCAGAACAAATTGCTTTTGCGAGAGGGCTGAACTGTTTGCTTACAGAAAGTTTTTGAAATTTGGTTAAGGCAAAGCTTTCCAAACTTTTCATGCTGTTGACACAGAACAGCGGCGGCGGCAGCGAACCGGAAGGAGTGGCACCCCTGCCAATCAGCGCCGCTGCCACTCCTTCCGGTTCCCCCCATCAGTGCTTCCGCATTTGCGTGCGACACACCAAGACACTACAGGAGACACAGTAGTGTGTTGCGACACACTTTGGAAAGCTATGGTTTAAGGACTGCAAGTTTTCCACTCTTTGGTCCAATTACTATCAAGTGAGATTTACCTAAAGTGTGTTGTGTTTGCAGAATTTGGTGAAGGATATAGTGGTTCTCTTTCTATTAGAAAGCTGGGCAGATAGTTTCAAGACAAATTTATGGATATTGCTGATGACTGCCTTTATGGATCCCAGGTAAGGACTAGAGGATTGTTCACATATGATGGATATCATTATTATTTTTTACTTGTCATTTAATGATTTTCAGTTGAAAGTGTCAACAGGTTCCATTGATAAGACTTTATCCTGAGTTCTTGAAAATTGAAGAGTTTGTCAATATTCAAGTAATTCATTCTTCTAGTCAGTAAGTGGCAAACAAATGCACAGAACAGGCCAAAAGTTTCAAATCCATGCTCTTTTAATTGGGAACCTCAGGCTAGTTTGAAGTTGCTTCATGTAAATGTCCGTCATGTTGACTTGATTAAATAATTGGATATTGCCATTTATTTTTGTATGAAGTATATCAGAGCTTTCCAAACTGTGTCGCGACACTTTAGTGTGTCGCGACAAAACCCGGAAGTGGACGTGGGTGCACGGCGGCAGCAGCGTGCTAACAGCGCTTCCGGGTTTTAGCGGAAAACACAAAGCCGCTGCTGCCGCCCCCACACCACCGCCACTGCCACCATTGGTGTGTCGCCAACGGCAGCAGTTTGGAAAGCACTGAAGTATATCATAAATCTATTACCATTTACCAGAGTCTACCATGGTAGAGATGGGCGGGGATAAATCCAAATAATAAATAAATAAATAAATTTAATGCTAGACTTTAATGAATACTGTCACATTTTAAAAAAAAATCCATATTTAGTAAAGACATAATAATTGTGGAAGTTTCATTCCAATCAGTGAGATAACATCAAAAAGTCCAAATATAGAATACAAACAAATCATTTTCTAATGTTGATATTATTCCTTCCTTTTCCTTTCCTTTGGTTTTCTTTTCTTTTGTGTGTGTATCTGTTTCCTGATTAAATAGGTTGTTTCTCCTTCTTTGTAGCTCCATTTAGCTTGATTATACCTTGGCTATACTATTCATTTTTAGCAAGCAAACTTTTTTTGTTTTGTTTCTGAGGTTTGAGACCAGAACCTCTGCCATATATTGTTCAAATGAGGTTAAGATTGTGTATTCTTTGTGTTAGAAATAAAAGAAATGCAGTGTTAAAAGGAGAATTCTGCAATTATTCTTATAATAATTATGTATTATAATAAATGAGTACCGAATCTGACCTTGGAATGTCTGCTTAGGCTTTCTCTTATCATCACTTTAGCTTATAGGATGGTTTTTTAAAAAAATAAAGAAAATTAAAGAAAATTTTAATTCTAAATCTAGTAGTAAGTCATGCAGTTGATTCTCCTAATTGCAAAATTATGGCTGTCTCTATTATAATATTCTGCTTTCCAATAGATTAATAGATGGTAATATTTCTATAGGGAATAGGGATGAGCCCTTTAGTATTACAATTGCTACAGCTATCCAAAGTATAACGTCTCCAATCTTTTGCTTAGAGTGTCAAAGGACTGTATCTTCAACATTTGACATAGCCATTTCAAGGACCGCCAAATGTTATCAGAGCACGCACACTTGGAAAACACTTAACCATGATTGCTGCTGAATGTAGTCTGTGCATGCACATGCATACCCAAATGAAATGGGAAGCATCTGAAATTGCAGTGGTAATTTTTTAAGAGGACAGAGCCCTTCAACATTCTGGTCAGCAGATAGCTAGGGCCACATCATTTTTAAGGCTGAAGAGTAATTTGGCATTTTTAAGGGCTGCTTAAAGTTGAAACAATAAACACACTTGCATGACATGTTTTCCCTTTTAGATCAGTAACCTCAGTAGTGGCAGGGCATTTGGCAATTTCTGAATATTTTGTAGCATTGGAGGGACTTTGCAAGATCCTCTGTTCACCAATCCCATAGACTTGCAGAGGATGAAAGCAAAGCAACAGAACTGCAAACGTGACTTGATCCTGTGGCTTTCCCTGTACCCTAAGTCATTTTCCTACTGAACTAATGGCTGCTAAATTGTATGCTAGCTTTGTTTGGATAATAAGATGAACTATAGTTAAAAGTAGGTGAAATCTAAAACCAGTAAATAGTTACATTTAAAGTTTTTTTGTCTTAACCACAATGTTATCCATAGCTCAGTTTTGTGTACCACACTAAAGCAAACCAAACCACAGTGCAGTTCAGTGTGGCATGTAGACCTGACCACTTAAGTCTGTGAAACAATGCTCTAAATACTCAGATGCCCTTCTATATCACCAGTGTAACTTTTCCACAAACCTAGTTTATATGATTTTCATCTGCATTAATTGAAAGAGTGTGGATTGTATAAAAATTTTGCCTTATAAAATGTTTGGCATCTGAATGGGCCAGATGTCTGCAGTTGATATAAATGTATGGTAATGTTTTCCTAAACATGGGAGCACCTTATAAATTAATTGAGCAAATCAATGCATAACCTAAACTGTGTTTCCCCCTTTTTTAGTTTAAGGAAGAAATCTCCAAACGCTTTAAGGCTCACTCTGACCAACTTGTGTTGATATTCGCTGGAAAAATCTTAAAAGATCAAGATACATTGACCCAGCATGGGATTCATGATGGACTTACTGTTCACCTTGTCATCAAGACACAAAACAGGTAGGCTGGCTTGTATAAGCATCTGCTAATAGTTTTCTTTCATCTTGATGAATCTTAAATTGCTCCAACATGAGAATTTTGTTTCATGTTAGTTGTAAATAGAACAAGAAACAGCTTTTATAGAGAAGATGAGGACAAATAGCTGTATCCTGTACATTCTGTTATTATATTTATAAACTTAGGCTTTGCCAGGTATCCTTAAGGAGATAGTGTTTGGCTCTTCTTCAGCTACCTACTAAGGCATAGCTTTCCAAACTCTGTGTCGCAACACTTTAGTGTGTCGCAACACACAGCTTAGTGTGTCGCGAAGCAGCGGGAGCATGCACGGCGGTGGCAGCGGCGCGCCATCAGCACTTCCGCGTTTTAGCGAGGCCGTCGCTGCCGCGCACGCCCCGCCGTGCACACCCCCGTGCTGCCACCGTTGGTGTGTCGCTAACGGTGGCAGTTTGGAAAGCACTGTACTAAGGTCTTCTTTTATAACAAGAAGACAGACTTCAGGCTTATAGGATTGATTTTCTTTTTCTTTTTGCTAGCAGGATCAAATATACTTATCCCAAGTATTTATGTTCAGTGTTATAAGTGAACTTGCAATTCTTGTCACTAAGAAACTCAAAATTTCCCTTCAAGTTATTCTTGATTACAGTCAGACACCACATTTTGCAAGTTAGTAAAATAGACAGTTTGTGTTTCAAATAAAATAAAATGCAAACATAAAATTGTAACTAGATCATCTAGGTCAGGGGTCGGCAAACTTTTTTATGCCAGGAGCCATTTTGACAGTTATAAAATTTATAATATCACTCAAGGGCCAGGGGGCGGGGTTTGCGGGCGGGAGCCAATCGCGTGGAAGGGGGTGGGGTTTGCGGGCGGGGGCCAATCGCGTGGAAGGGCGGGGGAGGTTTGGAAGAAGGAGAAGGGAAAGAGGCTCGACTGCTCCAGTCGCTTCTCTTCCGGTAAAGCTGGTGGGGAATCCAGCGCGGGAGCGGGGTTTGCGGACGGGAGTTTGCGGGCCAATCGCGCACACTTAGGGCCTGCTGCCACCATGCCCGCTGCCACGCCTGCCTCCGCCACGCCTGCCTGGGGAAGAGCCACACTCAAGGGGCCAAAGAGCCGCATGTGGCTCGTGAGCCGCGGTTTGCCGACCCCTGATCTAGGTGATCAAGGCATGTTAAGTTTTACAAACAGTATAAGAATATTTTGCCACATTCAATTAAACAGAATTGTATATGTTGCCAAGAAACTCATTCATAATTTCCATTCAGGTATTCTCCCTTTTTTCAACATAATGTAGGGTGTTGAGACGTTTTCCATGTATCTGTTGCAAGTACAGGTAGTCTTCAGTTAATGACCGTAGTTGGGACCATATCACTAAACGCCATGGTCGTAAAGCAAAAAATCACGTGACCGTGCCAACTTACAACAGCAGTTCCGGTTGCTGCTGTTAAGCAAATTGCGTATGGTGGTTAAGCGTTACATCATATGACTGTGACTTCCTGCCAGCTTCCCCATTGACGTTGCTTGTTGGAAGGCACAGTGAAGGTTGCAGATGGGGATCACTTGACCACAGGATGCTGCAACTGTCATAATTGCGTGCTGGTTGCCAAGCACCCAAATTGCGATCACGTGACAGTGGGGATGCTGCGATGGCCGCAACTTCAAGGTCTGGCCATAAGTGTCCTCGTTCAGCACTGTTGTAACTTTGAACGGTTGCTGAATGAGCAGTCACTAACCAAGAACTACCTGTACTGATAACGCTTTCTGTGCATCTTAATCAGTAAAAAGTTGGAGTTGGGCAGTCATATAAATTTAAATAATAAAAATAAATAATAAATAATACTGTCTTTCAAAGAAGTGTTTGAGATTATTTTTGGATTATTATTTTCTTGGGTCTTCAGAAAATAAAAACAATAGTAAATTATCCATCACTAGAGAATTTTTTCAAGAGGAGAGTCTGAACTGATTCACAAGAAATGAAGTCCTAAGACTTTATGAAGAATTATAAAATAATAAAGTAATCAAGTCAAGCTAGTATTCAATTGAGAAATTACACATTGTGGATCTTCTCACACTTTTAAATTGGCTTCCATACCATTGAATTATGAATTTTATCTCATCAATTTTTCATGTTGCTTGAAAGAAAGTACCTTTCCACCACAAAAGCATTTTCACGCTGGATATTGCTTAATTTGGGGGGGGGAACCCTCAGATGTTTTTAAAAGGTAATCTAATAAAACCGAATGGAAAGAATATGTCTATGAAGGTTCTCAGTCATCCAGGTGGAATTGTCTGTAGCTTGAATCATGTCAACTGGATTTCTATTTTCTCAGTGGAAAATATCGCTCCTTATCCAAGGAGCTTTTTCAGTCTGAGCAAAGTTGGTAAGGGAATCCTAAATATGTTTCTAGGTAGCTGTGTGACCTTACACCTGGGGGCATGGTTATATTGAGATGTTATTTTAAGTCCTTTTATTATCTAAAGGAGGATCGTTAAGATCACCATGCTGCTGTTGAGCTTGTGAAATGGTCTTAATCTTCCTAGGCACAGAAGACAGAGCCGGGAGAAAGATTGTGCCTGAGGCCCCCACCTCTATTCAAGGAAGGATTTTCCAAGTTGGCATAAATGGATTCCTTGACCCCTCTCTCAAACCACCTATCTTCTCTGTCTAAAATGTGAACATTAATGTCCAAATTGATATCCAAATTGGGCCTTCACCAAATCTAAATCTACCAGACCTAAAACAGCGACAGATAGGGCTAAGACTCAGAATAAACGAAAGAACCTGGTAATTCCCTACATGGCTGGTGTGTCTGAAAAGATAAAACGGATATTTGGCAAACACCACATACCTGTATATTTCAAACCCACCAACACACTGAGACAGAGGCTTGTACACCCCAAAGATCAAACTCCAAAACACAAGAAAAGCAATGTAGTTTATGCAATCCAGTGCAGTGAGGAGTGCTCTGAACTTTACATTGGAGAAACCAAACAACTTTTGTACAGGAGGATGGCCCAACACAGGAGAAGTAACACCACAGGACCAGAGTCAGCAGTTTATCTTCATCTAAAGGAAAAAGGACACTCATTTGAGGACATTAATGTTCACATTTTAGACAGAGAAGATAGGTGGTTTGAGAGAGGGGTCAAGGAATCCGTTTATGCCAACTTGGAAAATCCTTCCTTGAATAGAGGTGGGGGCCTCAGGCACAATCTTTCTCCCATCTTTCTCCCGGTTCTGTCTTCTGTGCCTAGGAAGATTAAGACCATTTCACAAGCTCAACAGCAGCATGGTGATCTTAACGATCCTCCTTTAGATAATAAAAGGACTTAAAATAACATCTCAATATAACCATGCCCCCAGGTGTAAGGTCACACAGCTACCTAGAAACATATTTAGGATTCCCTTACCAACTTTGCTCAGACTGAAGAAGCTCCTTGGATAAGGAGCGAAACGTTTCCACTGAGAAAATAGAAATCCAGTTGACATGATTCAAGCTACAGACGAATGGAAAGAAATGTGCTGAGTTCTGTCAGTTCTGAGTATATTTGCTTTTCACAATAAGCCCCAGGAGCAAGAATCCTTCTGGAATTTGTTTCTGAATAGCCTGAACAAAGATAGCAATTTGTTCATTCTCTTGCATCATGTTATGGCAATTCTAGGATTTCTAATCCTTTTTCATCAAACAATAACTACTAATTAGGTTTGTCTCTTTTCTATTTGATCACTTGAATAAATACTGTAACAGCATTAATGTTTTAAGTATGTTACAGATATCTTAAATGCAATTAATTTAGAGTCAGACAAGGGGAAAATATTAACTTAGAGAATACTATGTATTACACTGATTCATGGTGCAATAATACGTTTGTTGGAAAAGTATGCAAATCATTCTGGATTTCTTATAACAATATAGATGTGATGTGTATCCATTTTAAATGTCCTCTGGATAGAAAATAAGATATAAATCAAATAATAATCAACTTCATATCTCTTGTTGTAGTTAAATTGATAGTTAAGTTACATACTTTCTAAGTAGCCAGTGCTGTAGGCTTTATTTTTAAAAAGTCTTAGCAAGATAGTAATGAAGGAAGTGAAACTTTTCAGTGTATAATTTTGAGCAGAACAAAATTATGATTTCGCAACTAGTTTATGAAACACTAGTGATTATATATCTGATAAAGTTGACCCAGAGTCTTAGTGCTCTTGCTTTCATTTTTTTCTTTTGTTGTCAGTGTATTATGCTATAGGTAACCTGTGGCACTCCAAATGTTGCAGAACTACAACTCAAAACATTATTCACCATTTGCAGTGCTTCCTAGGGATGCTGAAAAGTGCTGCTCAGTATACTATGGATTATCATAGGTTGGCTATCCCTGCTGTAGGGATTATGATTCCAGTTCATAGCTATGGTCATTTATTCTGCATGCACAATGTTACCTGACCTTGGTCAGTATGTCTCATATAGTTCTTTCATATTTCTACATCCAAAATTCTCTCATCCAAAACTATAACAGTGTACACTCTTTATACAACAGCTATGTGATTTTATCTTTTTACTCAGTTTAAATGCAAAGGAGTTGTTTTACTTTAGACTTGTTGTCCCTATGCAATGATTGAAAGTAAAGGAGGTGTGGAGTCCTTGGTGCTCTCTGAGCTTGGTTGTTTGCTTGCAGACATTTCATTACCCAACTAGGTAACATCGGATAATGAAACATCTGCAAGCCAACAACCAAGGTCAGAGAGCACCAAGGACTCCACAGTTCAACCCTGAGCTACAGATATTCTCTTCTATTAGTAAAGGAGGTCCATTCTCACTGCATATGGCCATCTTAATTTCACTTTGGTTTTATCTTCATTTTCTTCTTTTGTTAAAAGAAAAAAACTAAATTGTAATGCACCCTGTTTACACTGGAATATGTGGATACTACTGACTCACCAGTTGAGGGCTGGCATATTGTTAAAAGACTCTTTAAATCCATCCATAATTATTTTGGATAAAAAAAAAGTTAATCATATATTTTTATCATGTTGGTCATGTCTAGAAGATCTACACTCACACTTAATGACTGATAAATAACTGAACTGCTGCTTTCTAGCATCTTTCTGTTCCTCATTGTGGACGAAATTTATTCATTGTGGAAATATTTTGTTTAATATTTTATAGATCACATGATAATTCAGCTCAGCAAACAAATACTGCAGGGAGTGCTGCTACCACAACAGCATCATCCAGTAGTACCTCTACAAATCCAACAAATACCAGCCCATTTGGTTTGGGTAAGGCCCTTTATTAGTGAAATATCTTTAAATCTTATGAATAATTGAAATATACTTGTTCTGTTGGAACTGGACTGTTTACATAGTTTAGGTTCATCTATTTTTAATGAAAGTGTTGTTTGTTGTCCTTAGGTTTTGGTTGTTAGACTTTTTTGCTTTCCAGAATCAATAATGAGTTGTAGAAATATTTGTGGAATACTCTTAGAGTAAGAAGGATGTTCTCTAAATAAGCTCTAATTTGCTATGATTTTTACTGTCCATTGCTAGATATACCATGTTCTCTTTCTATATTTATAGTAAATGAATGCACATGAATATAGGAAAATACAGTATATTGATGCATTTAGATGGCTGCATGATAACTCTGATCTTACAAGTATACAGTGCATTTGGAAAGTATTCAGACCCCCTTCACTTTTTTCAATTTATTTATTTATTTATTTATTTATTTATTTTATTAGATTTATATTACCGCCCATCTCCCCCAACGGGGACCCTGGGCGGTGCACAATAAAATAGAGTTAAAAATATATAAAATTACATCAATAGAAAATACGAATTCCAAGGAAAAAATGTTAAAATAAGACACTGGGAGGCTTCAAGGGGCCAGCCATCCCCAAGAGGAACTGTTGGCGTTTCCCTCCCAGGCAAGACGGCAGAACCAGGTCCTTAAGCCTTTCCGGAAGGCTGGGAGCGAGGACATCAGCCTCAGCTCCGGGGGTAAGATATTATGTTGCAGCCTGATACTACAATCGTTCAAATTCATGTTTTGTCACATTAATCTACACTCAGTACCCCATAATGACAAAGTGAAAACAGAATTTCAAAGCAAAGTCAATGGGGAAGCTGGCAGGTTGCAAATGGCGATCACGTGACCACGGGACGCTGCAACCGCATGGAATTCGCCTAACAACGGCAACTGGGACTGATGTAACTGCCATCATAAGTCAGCATGGTCACATGACATCGTGGTTTACGACCGCATCACTTAGCAACAGAGTTGCTGGTCCCAATTACTATTGTTAAGTGAGGACTACCTTATTACTAAGTTGCTACAGCAACTCTCAGAAAAGGAAAAAGAATTGAAAGGGACCGCCTCTCCTCACAGATATTTATAATTTTAAAGATATATTCTAGAGTCCAACCAGCAATGATAAAGATATTCCAAATATCAAAAGATTAAAAAGTCAAAGGTTCAGGTTTCAGAAAATTTTGCTTGAATGCTTTACTTTTCATAATTCCTAAGTATGGTTGGTGTCTTGGTTCTAGGGAAAATAATTCACACACCCAAGTCTTAAAATGTAGAGTAACATGAGATGAACATGAGTTCAGAAGAACTAAGTCAAAAATATTGTGAGTGATTCTGAAGCAATAAAAAGAAGTTGGTGAATAAGGGAAATAGAAGTAAGAACTTTATAAATGGGGATGAAGCTCCATTAGAAGCCTACTTTTTAAAGACTTCAGCAGGCATACGCTGCAAATCTTTAGTTAAATGGGTTTTGAATATGCTTTAAAAATTACCAGAATGTGTGCATGTTTTTTGTACTTTAGTGGTTGACAGAATTGTTTCAGAGTATTGAACTGCATTTAAGATACTGGCTCTCTAAATCTTTTATAGGAGGAGTTTCAAAAATGTTGTATAGCAAATAAAGTTCTATCATTTGCATCTTTTTAGTACAATTTTTACACACTATATGAGTTGAAAAGTGTTTTTGTTTTCTAACAGAGACCAATAATAAAACTTTGTAGAAACCTAACAAAGCTTCATATGTCTACATGCTCTCTCCTTGCCTTGCTCTTCCTTGTATGCCAGCTTTGCACTTCACTCTTGGATTTTAAAACAAGATATACCATTACATTCATACTAGGAAACTCTAAACATAGGAACAGCCTTGCTGGATCATGCAAAGCCAGTCTTAGTCCAGCATTTTGTTTTTCACAATAGTCAGTCAAGTGAATTGTGTGTTCACAAGTGGGGGATGGAGATATGAATGTACCCAATCCATCTCAGAGTAATTGAAGTCACCTGTTACAAAAACATCTCTTTTGTGTCACTGATTTCTTTCAACATCTTAAGATTGCCCTCAGCAGTCCCTACATCTAACTTACATTTGTGACCAGATATTGCCTCCCATAGTGATTCGGTAGAGCACAGCTTTCCAAACTATGTGTCGCGACACAACCCAGAAGCAGTGGCAGTGGCGTGCCATCAGTGGTTCCGTGTTTTAGCGGAGGCCGCTGCGCCCCCCCCGTGCCGCCGCCATGCACGCCGCCACCGCTGCCGCTGTTGGTGTGTCGCCAACGGCAGCAGATTGGAAAGCACTGCGGTGGAGGAATCTGGTCTTCCAATGTTTTCTAGTATATTATATTTTATACCATCCTCGATATAAAGAACAATATCTCCCACAGTGCAGCCTTCCCTATCCTTTTTATACAGTTTAAGTCTAAGAATTACTGTATCTCACACATTTTCTCCCAGGCATTTGAACTGGAGATTAAGCAAGCTCTTCTGGTTGATTAGTTTTATTATTGTTTTTTCTGTAAATTGGGTGGTTGTTTTTTTACTTCAGATATTTGTTAATTGGATGGATGATTTAATTGTATTGGTTGGTTTTAATTCTTATATGCTACCCAGAGTCATTGTTATGAAATGGGCGCCTATATCAATCAATCAATCAATCAATAAAGGTCCCCATTCTACCAGGTTTCTGTTGTTCCTGCTATATTTGTATTCTCTGTAACAAACAAGAATATAATTCTGCTTTTCTATCCTGTAGAATAAACCATTATTTCTAGTTCAGGTAAGAGGAAGCAATATCTTAAGAAATACTTTAACTTTTTAGTTACCTTGCAAAAGAGGAAGGACCCTACAGGCACAAACTGTTTTTCAGCCTAAGAGACAATTACTTTTAACAATGTCAGCAATGAATCACATACCATCATCAGACTTTTTTAATTTTTTTATTTTACATGCTTCAGTACAAATGATAGTGGCATTATTCAAAAAGTATTGGATACAATTAACAAGAAAAACAGCACAAAACAAAACCAGACAGCTAACAAAGAAAGTGTTCTAATCAAAATATGAAAAGAAGTAACTTGATCACATGAAACTTCCTTTAGCTAAAGAAACTTGTTCAAATAAAAAGTGATACAGAAATAAATCCTGAAATAATTATTTTTTTGTTTGTTTCTCAAAGGTGGTCTTGGAGGACTTGCAAGTCTGAGTAGCTTAGGTCTGAGTACCTCAAACTTCTCAGAATTACAGAGTCAAATGCAGCGACAGCTCATGTCCAATCCGGAAATGATGGTTCAGATTATGGAGAATCCCTTTGTTCAAAGCATGCTTTCAAATCCAGACCTAATGCGACAATTAATTATGGCCAATCCTCAAATGCAGCAACTGATACAGAGAAATCCAGAAATCAGTCATATGCTTAATAATCCTGACATTATGAGACAGGTAGGTTAATATTTTGATCTGTAAAGTAGGTATTAGATCATGACTTCGTCACTATATACAGTAAATGAATGGCCTATGATTAACACATAACATAACACTAATAGCAAGTGTATGTTTCATTTAATAATTAAAAATGAATTGGACAGTTACATACATTAATTTTGTCACTGTTTCATATTTGTACAGATGAACCCATAAAGTTGATCTGTACAAATTCACGCCTTGGGTCCATCTAACTTAATATTGTCAACTGTCTGCAATTACTCCCAACATTTCAAAGTCTTTTCAAGTTCTTCCATTTGAGAAGCTTTGATTGCAGGTTACATGGATTACCCTTGGAAGCTCAGAATACAGTCTCGGTGGCAGAATATTTTATATTTTAAACATGTTCAGATGCAGCACAATTCAGTCATTTATCATGTCTAATCAATAAAGTATGTTGGCCTAACACAAAGTATTGGGATAGCCATTGCAGTTTTACTAACCTACATATTTAAGAATACAATAATGCATGCTGTTATTACCTAAATCCAGAGATAAGAACACAAGAAGAGCTGTTCTGGATTAGGCCAATAGCTATCTAGTCCAGCATCCTTTGTCACACTATAGCCAACCAGATGGATCCAGGAAGCTCACAAACATGGGTAGAAGAGCAATAGCTCTCTTTGCTATTTAAAGTATGTTGTGATTAAGGAAAGTAGTATATAGCTATTGATAGCCCAAGTTCTTATACAGGTAATCCTTATTTAGCAACTGCAGTTGGGATTGGGAACTTGGTCATTAAGCAAAGCAGTTGCTAAGTGAAAATCACATGACCGTGACTGAGCTCACGGTTTTACTTCGGCTTTCCATTGCTTTACAGCATTAGACCCCAAACAGCCAGTTGATGCATAATAACTGACGTATAGTCTTGACTTACGACAGCAGTTGGAACCGGAATTTCCGTCACTAAGCAATGCAGTTGTAAAGCACAACCACATCGCTCAGTGATGGCAATCCCTGCAATCCCAGTTGACATTGTTAACCGAAGCCCATGGTGGTTAGGCGAGGCAACTTCTGATCGGCTTCCCACAACCAGAGTCAGTGGGGAAGCCGGCAGGAAGTTGCAAGTCCCAGGCCGGCAGGCAGGTCAGTGGCTGCTTGTCAGGGTTTCTACAGTGCAAGCCTTGTCATGCCTGTTGAATTGTATTTGAGAGTGGATTATTCACAATGCGTGTCAGTGCAAAGGATTTCAAGAGAAGGGAGGGGGAGAACACAGAGTGAAATTCCAACAAGACTGGAAGAATGTTTACAGCTGGTCAAGGCCATGCACCTGCATCGCATCGCTTGGTACTAACGAGAAATATGCTGATGGGAGGGGGAGCACGGTTGGATGGGAAAAGTACTGGGAAATGCATCAGTAAGGGAGGAGTGACACGTAGGTGGGGGGAAGAGTGAGGTTTGACTGTTTGGCGGGAATTGAGTCATTCTGGTTTTTAGATACGTTCTGAATTGTAATACTTTCAATAAAGCTTTCTACTATACTCCAAATAGAGTGTACTGAGGAATGCTGAATTGGAGGATTAGATCCAGAGACATCACACTGCTGCCAAGTGGGAGATGGAGCGAGGGGGGGTGCGGGGGAGGGTCAGAGAGGGTGCATGGGAGATGGCACATGGGTTGGGGAGGGTGCGTGGGGGTGCACGAGAGGCGCTGCGCAGGTCAGGAGGGTGTGTGTGAGGTGCCACACGGGTCGGGGAGGGTCAGAGGTGCACAAGAGGCACTGTGCGGCTTGAGGGTGTGCAGGGGTGTGCAAGAAGCACCTGGTGGGTTGGGGAGGGTGCATGGGGTGCAAGGCGAGGGTGCGCAAGTGGTGCCACATGGGTCGGGGAGGATCGTGGGTGCATGTGCTGGGTCGGTTGGGGGTACATGAGAGGCACCGCGTGGGTCGGGGAGGGTGCATGGGGTGCACAAGTGGCTGGCACGGCTCGAGTGCAGAGGGACTGGGCGAGTGTGTGCGGGTAGGGGAGACTTACCCCATTGACTTGCAACCTTCCCTGCCAGCTTCCCCATTGACCTTTTGGGGAAGCCGGCAGGGAAGGTTGCAAATGGCAATTACATGACCACGGGGGTGCTGGGATGGCCGGAATTCTGAGGATTGGTCATAACTACCATTCATTCAGTGCCATTGTAACTTTGAACAGTCGCTGAACAAACAGTCGTAAGTGAAGGACTACCTGTAATGGCAAACACATGACAGAGAGAGAGATGCTGCAAAGGTTGTAAACGTGGGCATTAGTCGCAAAGTTACTTTTTCGTAACTCTCATAACTGCGAATGGCCTTTGACTGAGACAGCTGCTAAACGAGGACTACCTATACATTTGTCCAGTTCTGTTTTGGAACCATGTAAATCGGTGGCATCATCTTCTATTTCCATGATTTAATTATGAATTGTGTGATGAAGCACTTCCTTTTACTGGTCCTGAATCACCCTGTATTTAGTTGCTTTGGATGAAGTGTTCTCAAATAAGAGTTCCTCCCATATTATATGGCAATCAGAAATATTTTGCTGTAGTTAGAGTGCAAGAAGAATGTCAAACCCCTTACAGCAGGGCATGATCAAGAAAGCAAGAATCACACAGACTTCAACAAGGAGTTTTAATGCATGAATTTGAAATTCTGTCTAGAATTTCTCCTGCTTCTTTCTCAGCCTCCCCAGCAGTCTCTCACAATGAATCTTAATTACAAAGCTATTCTACCTTTGTAAGTTTTTGAATAAACATGAAGGTGGTCTTTGGCTCCTGATTTATATATTTGTTGGTGGAGTTGTACTCTTCTAGTAGAGTTTATTTTATTTTTTAGACTTTGGAACTTGCTAGGAATCCTGCAATGATGCAAGAAATGATGAGAAATCAGGATCGTGCCTTGAGTAATCTTGAAAGTATACCTGGTGGCTATAATGCTTTGCGGCGGATGTACACAGATATACAGGAGCCAATGCTGAATGCAGCACAGGAGCAGGTGAGTAGTCCCAGAACTATGATTAAGCTGAAGTAAACTGTCTAACTTCATCCATTTTCATTTTATTTGATAGGGGCCAAATCTCAGTGCTTTTGTCTTGCCTTCTAGCATTTCGGTATAAATAACCTGCTAGCTATAGAATGAGGAAATAGAAAGCCTGCTGTGATCTTGTCATGACACACATAATTACCTAGCATGTGATGCTGCAGTTTTCGAGAATCTTTTTGGCGGAAGCCAAATGGTACCTAAAAGAAGAAATGTTTAGCAATGAATATTTAGCATGTGTGTATTTTTTTTCCTTTGATGACATGATAATTGATGAACATAATGTGCTGCTTAATTTAAAATCAAAACCCTTGTCTTAAATCCTTTAAAATAATTTATAAAGTTATTTCATATTGTTGCTCAAAACTTTTGTTCAGATAAAGATTTTGCTTAACCTAGAAACTTTTGGAGGCAGTATTTATTGTGCAGTCATGCAAAATAGTGCAGGAATCAAAAAGTAAATATTTAAAAATTGCAGGTATATTGTGAGTTTTCAGCAAGCTCACTCTTAGGATTTTATGTAATTATATAAAAACATCAGAAATGCACACAATGTAACATTCTTGTCTTGAATGACTCAATAGTCACGAAGAGTCGGAAACGACTGAACGAATAAACAACAAATTAATAATAATGGGTTGAGGGACACAGTAGAGAACAATGAAATCATGAGATTTGGTGATCTTGTGATATGTTGGCCATCTTTAAATAATATTTTTTATTTAAACTTCAGGGGTCCATGGACATTACCTTGGGGTGGGGAATCATAGACATGCTGACACCTCATGGGCATGACTTTGCTACCCCTGGTTTTAACTACAAAGAGGTTTTCTGTACACTCTTGTTTGCTTTCCATATATGAGATAAATGTCGTTCACAGAAGGTCTCTAACAAAGCCAAAAACCTTCATCAGCTCTTAGCTCTTAGCTGATGAATTCTAATCTGAACCATTCCCAATTCAAAATCTTAGATAACAGTTTTGAGCAGGTTGATGAGGACCAAGCCATCCCTAGAACAACTGGGTTAGTGTGGTTCTGGAAGAAAAACGTAATGCTCTGGTGTTCCGCGGGCCATTCTGTTTCCAGCGCAATTGGCTTTGCAATTGACTTTGTTCCTGCTGGGTAAATCTGCTTGTTTATTAACTTTTTTATAGTTTGGGGGCAACCCATTTGCTTCATTAGTAAGCAATTCATCATCAGGCGGGGACAGCCAGCCGTCTCGCACAGAAAACCGAGACCCTTTACCAAATCCTTGGGCTCCTCAGACTCCCACACAGGGCTCTCCAAACAGCAGCAGTAGCAACGGTGGAGACAGCGGAGGAGGCAGTAGTGTTGGAAGCAGCAGCACTGGAAGCACAGGGCAAAGCTCGGCAGTGCCAAATTTGGGGCCTGGAGGTATGTTCACCACGCAGCAACTTCCTTGATTTTCTTGAAATACCTATCCAGAAAGGACATGCATGTTCATCCTGTTCTAACTTCAGTTGGGTGTTAAATGAATTTGGATTGTGGATTATATACTGGATGTTGTCTATTGTAAAGCAACACAATATCTCTTAATTTATTTTATTTTCACTGTTGAATTACATGTTTGTTTGGTCATGGATGATGAAAACTATTTCGATGGGTGGATGGGTAGATGGGTGGATGGCCATATAAGTCAGAGAGAGAGAGGTGATGTCATAGCACTGTGTTGCTGAAAGTTTGTTTTCCTCCTTTCAAGCTGGTATGTTCAACACACCCGGCATGCAGAGCTTGTTGCAGCAGATTACAGAAAACCCGCAGTTGATGCAGAACATGTTGTCTGCTCCTTACATGAGAAGTATGATGCAGTCATTGAGCCAGAATCCTGATCTTGCAGCCCAGGTGAGTCCTTGACTAAAATCCATGCTGAATTGGAATTCACCTGTGGTCTTTCCAGCAACTGGCAAAACGTATAGCCTGGACATACACTAATCTATTATATGAAACTTCATTTAGATATGAATAATTGCCACTCGGTTCCTTATGCTGTGCTCCGGGTTGTAGCGCCAACACAATCCCAGATACCCAATATTCTCTCCTGGATTCTACAAAAATTGTAATGACCATTTTGATTTTGTTGTTTCCAGCTGCAGTCACTTTTAAAAACTATTTTTATTTCTTTTTGACCTTTCAAAGATTCAAAGACCTTTCAAGACTTCCGGTGAAATTCAAATGCACCATTGCTTCTGTCTCCTACAGTGCCAAGTGCTTCCTTTTAGCTATACTACTTGTTATTTTATAAATGCTGCTTTAATAAATACTGTAACATGCTAACAAAAATTTGAACTGCCTGAATTAAATGTCTGAGAAGTTAGAGCAGGCCTAATTATTGGTGATTTTTGCAGGTCCTTTACAGTATGTTTTTTCAAAAACCAAGGAACCAGGCATATTTGGGGAGGAGGGGTTAATTTAGAGGAGGCTAGGAAATCCCCCTTCTTTTTCTTAGGCTGGGTATAATGTTTTATCAATTTGCATTGTATGCACATAGTAGTAGTAGTAACAATGTGTCTGAGCATATGCAGATTGAATTTCACCACTGGGAAGAAGAACTGTTTTCTCAATACATTTCTCAGTAGGATAAAGACTTACAAATTTGAAAGGATGACATCAAAATTGGCTTGAATATAGTGGGTAGGGAAAAGGATGTGCAAGTGGAAAAAATAGGGTGGAGATGTATAATCATTTGTACTCAGTGAAGAGGATAAAAATTGAGCTAATTAATAGGTTGAGGGAAACAGTGGAGAGTGATGAAAGGAGGTGTGGTAGTTTGAAAGATGAGATTGTAGGTACGTATAATATCTTATGAAAGCTAGAGGTCTGGGATGGATTAAGAAATAAGAATATAGAAGCTTTATTCCTACCTGCTAGGCTGTCAATTATTTGAGTTACAGGTAGTCCTCGCTTAACGACCATTCATTTAGCAATGGTTTGGACTTACGACAGCGCTAGACAAACCAACTTGGGGCCAGTCCTTGCACTTACGACCATCACAGTGTTCCCCACGGTCATGTGATTGCTGTTTTAGACCTTCCCAGCTGGCTTCCGGCAAGCAAAATCAATGGGAAACCACCTGGTTTGCTTAACAATCACGTGGTTCACATAACAACCACATGGTTCACTTAACGGCCGCCACAGAAAATGTTATAAAATCAGGTCAGATTCACTTAACAACTGCATCATTTAGCGACCGAAATTCCAGTCCCAATTGCAGTCGTTAAGCGAGGTCTACCTGTATACATCCTACTGAGGTGTGATTTATCATTGTGGGAGGTTGTGCAGATCCAGAATTGGCCTTTACAGCCACTTATGGATCCACTGTTAAGATTTTACCCTTGGAAGACAATCTTACTCAGCTACGAGTGATCGCCAAGAAGAAGAAGAATTTTAATTATTGTTTGAACAAACCATAGTGGTCAGATTCATATAGAATACCAACCCATTAACTATGTTTTACAAGCCATAGAGGCTGGATTCACACACTGCACTAAAGGCAAGCAAATCATATTAGCATGATGAACTCAGCCATTGTCTATAATATGTATACAGTGGGGCAAAAAAGTATCTAGTCAGCCACCAATTGTGCAAGTTCTCCCACTTAAAAAGATGAGAGAGGCCTGTAATTGACATCATAGGTAGATCTCAACTATGAGAGACAAAATGAGAAAACAAATCCAGACAATCACATTGTCTGATTCGGAAAGAATTTATTTGCAAATTATGGTGGAAAATAAGTATTTGGTCACCTACAAACAAGCAAGATGTCTGGCTTTCACAGACCTGTAACTTCTTCTTTAAGAGGCTCATCTGTCCTCCACTCATTACCTGTAGTAATGGCACCTGTTTGAACTTGTTATCAGTATAAAAGACACCTGTCCACAACCTCAAACAGTCACACTCCAAACTCCACTATGGTGAAGACCAAAGAGCTGTCGAAGGACACCAGAAACAAAATTGTAGACCTGCACCAGGCTGGGAAGACTGAATCTGCAATAGGCAAGCAGCTTGGTGTGAAGAAATCAACTGTGGGAGCAATAATTAGAAAATGGAAGACATACAAGACCACTGATAATCTCCCTCGATCTGGGGCTCCACGCAAGATCTCACCCCGTGGGGTCAAAATGATCACAAGAACGGTGAGCAAAAATCCCAGAACCACATGGGGGGACCTAGTGAATGACCTGCAGAGAGCTGGGACCAACGTAACAAAGGCTACCATCAGTAACACACTACACCGCCAGGGACTCAGATCCTGCAGTGCCAGACGTGTCCCCCTGCTTAAGCCAGTACATGTCCGGGCCCGTCTGAAGTTTGCTAGAGAGCATTTGGATGATCCAGAAGAGGATTGGGAGAATGTCATATGGTCAGATGAAACCAAAGTAGAACTGTTTGGTAGAAACACAACTCGTCGTGTTTGGAGGAGAGAGAATGCTGAGTTGCATCCAAAGAACACCATACCTACTGTGAAGCATGGGGGTGGCAACATCATGCTTTGGGGCTGTTTCTCTGCAAAGGGACCAGGACGACTGTTCCGTGTACAGGAAAGAATGAAGGGGGC
This sequence comes from Charina bottae, assembly GCA_023362775.1. NCBI lineage: Eukaryota > Metazoa > Chordata > Lepidosauria > Squamata > Charinaidae > Charina > Charina bottae. The sequence continues at coordinate 211,944,840 of JALMGJ010000002.1, read as the reverse complement.
CATGTATCATGAGATTTTGAGTGCAAACCTCCTTCCATCAGCAAGGGCATTGAAGATGAAACGTGGCTGGGTCTTTCAGCATGACAATGATCCCAAACACACTGCCCGGGCAACGAAGGAGTGGCTTCGTAAGAAGCATTTCAAGGTCCTGGAGTGGCCTAGCCAGTCTCCAGATCTCAACCCCATAGAAAACCTTTGGAGGGAGTTGAAAGTCCGTGTTGCCCAGCGACAGCCCCAAAACATCACTGCTCTAGAGGAGATCTGCATGGAGGAATGGGCCAACATACCAGCAACAGTGTGTGCCACCCTTGTGAAGACTTACAGAAAACGTTTGACCTCTGTCATTGCCAACAAAGGATATATAACAAAGTATTGAGATGAACTTTTGATATTGACCAAATAGTTATTTTCCACCATAATTTGCAAATAAATTATTTCCGAATCAGACAATGTGATTGTCTGGATCTGTTTTCTCATTTTGTCTCTCATAGTTGAGGTCTACCTATGATGTCAACTACAGGCCTCTCTCATCTTTTTAAGTGGGAGAACTTGCACAATTGGTGGCTGACTAAATACTTTTTTGCCCCACTGTACATTGCTTTGCATATGTGTCTGTGCCTCTTGTCTCATGTGCCAGGTAAGGAGAGAGTTCAACATACATGAAAGATGGTATGGCTTCAGCATATGCTTACTAAGTGGAAGTTTACTGAGTGTTTATTTTTTGCTTTTATGATGATAAAATGTCTGTTTACCCCTGTAGATGATGCTTAATAACCCTTTGTTTGCTGGGAACCCTCAGCTTCAAGAACAAATGAGACAACAAATTCCAACTTTCCTTCAACAAGTAAGTCAAAAGAAGAGATTAGCACTGCACATGATAATTATAATAAAAGTTTTATATTATTTATTTGGATGCAACTTTTCACATAGATCATTGATCTAGAATCTGATCGTCTCTGATATTTAAGAAAATGGTAATTCATCCTTTTGAACTTTCCTGTAGTACAGGGATAGGCATCTTATGTATGCTTACAAGCTGTTTCTTTGTGAGTCCTTTAGAAAGTCTTCCGACTTTTGAAGTGTTGAAAATTCTTAGAAATAGTTTTCACTAGTTTCAGGCACAAAATGTACAAAAACTATAGTGTTAAGTCCAATGGTAGGCTTACCTATAGCTTTAAAAAGTCTCTCCCTAAAACAAAGAAAATGCCTCTCCTTACATCATCGCTACATCCAGTGTAGCCCTCAGGCTCCCAAAAGGTTGCCTATTCTTGAAGAATGTTACTGTGTTTTAGTGGTACAGTTTGTATGATGAAATATTTGTTCCTCCTTTATGTGTATACAGTGGATATAAAAAGTCTACAGACCCCTGTTAAAATGGCAGGTTTTTGAGATGTAAAAAAATCAGACCAAGATAAATCACTTCAGAATTTTTTCCACCTTTAATATAACATATAAGCTGTACAATTCAATTGAAAAACAAACTGAAATCTTTTAGGGCGAAAAAATAAAAATAAAAAACTAGAATAACATGGTTGCATAAGTGTGCACACCCTCTTATAAGTAGGGATGTGGCTGTGTTCAGAATTAACCAATCACATTCAAACTGATGTTAAATAGTCAGTACACACCTTCCATCAATTAAAGTGACCCTGATCAAGCCCATATAAAGTTCAGCTATTCTAGTAGGATTTTTCTGACATTTACCGTATTTTCCGGCGTATAAGACGACTTTTTAACCCAGGAAAATCTTCTCAAAAGTCGGGGGTCATCTTATACGCCCGGTGTCGTCTTATAGGGCGGGTCACTTCCCCGCCGCACAGCTGATCCCCGCCGCACAGCTGATCGGCGCCGAGATTTTCCCCCCGGGCCCTCCCCCCCCCAATACATCTCCAAGCTTTAGCAGAACAAACCATGAAGGAGGAGGAGGAAGAGGGTGGTGGTGATGATGGGGGGAGGTTTGAAAAAGCAGATCCAAGCGCAAAAGTTACTGAGTCATTTCAGCCTCCCTCCCTCTCGCTCTCTTTCCCTGGTGATGGATCATTGGGGGGGGTCCCTCCCTCCGCTCCCTCCCTCCGCTCCCTCCCTCCGCTCCCTCCCTTGCCGTTTCCTCCCTTCCCTCCCGACCCCCCCCCCCCCCCCCGCACTGATCCATCACCAGGGAAAGAGAGCGAGAGGGAGGGAGGCTGAAATGACTCAGTAACTTTTGCGCTTGGATCTGCTTTTTCAAACCTCCCCCCATCATCACCACCACCCCTCTTCCTCCTCCTCCTCCTTCATGGTTTGTTCTGCTAAAGCTTGGAGATGTATTGAGGGGGGGAGGGCCCGGGTGGAAAATCTCGGCGCCGATCAGCTGTGCTCCGGGGATCAGCTGTGCGGCGGGAAGTGGAGTTGCTCAGTACTCACTCAGTAACTTTTGCGCTTGGATCTGCTTTTTCAAACTTCCCCCCATCACCCTCCTCCTCCTCCTCCTCCTCCATGGTTTGTTCCGCTAAAGCTTGGAAATGTATTCTTCACCCCTCTGCCTTGCCCAGGTAATTAAAGCTTTCTTTAAATCGTTAAAGCTTTCTCCCCCCTCCCCCCAATATTCTCCTTCACACACACACCCCACGCTGCTGCGCTTCGCTTCCCTGTTTTCTCCCTGCAGTTTTTTACTTTCTACTCCGCTCCCCCACCACACAGCTGATTGGCGTGGATATTTTCCACCCTGGGGCAGAGCAAGCTGCAGGTTTTGAAGAGGGGTAGTCTTATACGGCGAGTATATCCCAAACTCTATATTTTAAGTGGGAAAGTTGGGGGTCGTCTTATACGCCCAGTCGTCTTATACGCCGGAAAATACGGTACTCAGTTGCCTCTTACAGCAAAAGCCATGGTCTGCAAAGAGCTTACAAAGCATCAAAGGGATCTCATTGTTGGAAGGTATCAGTCAGGAGAAGGGTACAAATAATATTCCAAGGCATTGGATATACCATGGAACACAGTGAAGACAGTCATCAACAAGTGGAGAAAATATGGCACAACAGTGACATTACCAAGAACTGGATGTCCCTCCAAAATTGATGAAAAAACAAGAAGAAAACTGGTCCGAGACGCTGCCAAGAGGCCTACAGTGACATTGAAGGAGCTGCAGGAATTTCTGGCAAGTACTGGTTGTGTACTACATGTGACAACAATCTCCCGTATTCTTCATACAGTATGTCTGGGCTGTGGGGTAGGGTGGCAAGACGGAAGCCTTTTCTTACAAAGAAAAACATCCAAGCCTGGCTACATTTTGCAAAAACCTACATCAAGTCTGACAAAAGCATGTGGGAAAATGTGTTATGGTCTGATGAAACCAAGGTTGAACTTTTTCGCCCTAATTCCAAAAAGTATGTTTCGCGCAAAAACAACACACTACATCACCAAAAGTACACCATACCCACAGTGAAGCGTGGTGGTGGCAGCATTATACTTTGGGGCTGCTTTTCTTCAGCTGGAACCGGAGTTTTAGTCAAGGTGGAGGGAATTATGAACAGTTCCAAATATATATATATATATATATATATATATATATATATATACACACACACACACACACACACACACACACACACACACACCTGTATATTCGATCCTGCCTTAATTATTTTTTATAAATAACTCAAGGCAGCGAACATACCTAATACTCCTCCTCTTTCCTATTTTCCCCACAACAACAACCCTGTGAGGTGAGTTGGGCTGAGAGAGAGAGACTGGCCTACGGTCACACAGCCAGCTTTCATGCCTAAGGTGGGACTAGAACTCACAGTCTCCCGGTTTCTAGCCCAGCACCTTAACCACTAGACCAAACTGGCTCAAATATCAATATTCAAATATCAAATATTCAAATATCAGTCAATTTTGGCACAAAACCTTCAGGCCTCTGCTAAAATGCTGAAATGAAGAGGAATTTCACCTTTCAACACAACAACGACCCAAAACATACCTCCAAATCAACAAAAGAATGGCTTCACCAGAAGAAGATCAAAGTTTTGGAATGGCCCAGCCAGAGCCCGGACCTGAATCCAACGGAAAATCTGTGGGGTGACCTGAAGAGGGCTGTGCACAGGAGATGCCCTCACAATCTGACAGATTTGGAGCGCTTCTGCAGGAGGGGGCAAAGATTCCCAAGGCAAGATGTGCTGTGCTGATAGACTCCTACCCCAAAAGACTGAATGCTGTCATAAAATCAAAAGGTGCTTCAACGAAGTATTAGTTTAACACAGAGCTTTCCAAACATTTCATGTTGGTGACACACTTTTTAGACATGTATCATTTCGCAACACACTCTTACAGCAGGGCACAAGGCAGGCACTAGGACCTGTGCGGAGTCCTGGCAGGGCTCGGAGGCAGCAGCAGCTGCGACACACCCAGACACTGCAGCCGACAAACTAACTTGTCCCAACACACAGTTTGGAAAGCTCTGGTTTAACACTTATGCAACCACGTTATTCTAGTTTTTTATTTTTATTTTTCCCCCCTAAAAATTATTTTTATTTTTTCCCCCTAAAAGTTTTCAGTTTGTTTTTCAATTGAATTGTACAGCTTGTATGTTATATTAAAGGTGGAAAAAAATTCTGTAGTGATTTATCTTGGGCTGATTTTTTTACATCTCAAAAACCTGGCATTTTAACAGGTGTGTAGACTTTTTATATCCACTGTATGTGTCTATTGCCAAAATGTATATTTTTCTTAATAGTAGCATAACTTTTTCGAACACACCATGTACTTCTCTTTCCTTTTTTTATAGTAATTTTATTAAAAATTACAATTACAACAATAAAAGCTAATACAAACAAAAAGGAAAATAATAAAAAGAAAAAATAGAAGGTACAGAAAAGAAAGAAAAAATAAAGAAAATAATATAGTAAAGAAAAAGAAAATTGTGACTTTCCCCTACATTACAAGTATAAACAATTTTAGTAACTTATCACCTTTTCTTAAAATACAACAAATTATCTCTTCTTCCCATCTCTTATCTATAAACAAATTCTTAAAACCTCATCGCTTCAGTCCTGATGTCAGTAAAAGTCTGTTAATGGTACCAGAGATAACGTATCTTTTTTAACCTTGATCAAATAAACGAACTTTATATTCCTTCCTTTTACTTCTAACTATCTTGATCTTAAGTGCCTTCAAATAATGACCTAGAACTTGATTTCTTTTCATTTTCTAGTTTCTCTAGTGTCCAATTTTTAGTCTTATTATGTTTTTTTAAAAATTCAAAACAAAAGCATTTTCCCACAGGAAGGATTATTTTTAATTAATTCCAAAACCTTATTTCAAATTTATCTAGACCCTTAGTCCATTTGTAACTTTCTAAAATCAGTTTTAATCACCCTTTTGCTTTTCATTCCCCCCCCAAAAAAAATTTTAAATTTTTTCTTTAAACTTGTATTTAAAACTTCTTTAGCTAAAACTCACCTGGTGCTGTGAAACTTGTTGATCCAAAGGTTCCTAATAGCTGAAAGGCAATTAACAAGCAATTTCCAAAAGTGATTAGAAAAGGAAGTATGCGAACTTAGTGTCCTTTCAACGGCGCCGACCATGTTTGAGCAAGATGGCTATTCCCTCATTTCCCAGAGCTCTAAACCACCGGAGACTGCTGTCTTGCATTATCAAGGAGCCAGTCTACTCGCCAGCTCTTCATTCCGCCATGGTTGTCAGTTCCGCTTTTTGTGGGGCCATCTTCAGTCTGCCATTTCTTCCCCAGAAGTCTGCACCACGTCCTTCTCTTTCCTTCCCTCCCTTCATGCAGTGACATAAATAACATGTGCTCTCATTATTGAAAGCTCAATAATATCTCTTCACAAAGCTTCTGAGCTTGGAGAGCTGTAGTAATTATAGAACAGAAGAAGTTTCTCCACTTCTCCTTTCTCCCTCAAAATGTAAAGGTTGGATATTTATTTACAGTATTGTGGGGGGAAATGGGAGACAACACAATCATTCTAAAACAAACATTTCTTCATTTCTCCTCATAGATGCAGAACCCAGACACTTTATCTGCAATGTCAAATCCTAGAGCAATGCAGGCTTTGCTACAGATTCAGCAAGGTTTACAAACTCTAGCAACGGAAGCTCCGGGTCTTATACCTGGGTAGGTTTTGGCAAGAATTTTATTTGTATAGTTTGTGATTTTCCCCATATGCTTTCATGTCCATCTTGAATATATTCTGGCTGTTTACATTTCTATGAATGATTCATGATTCTTAGTGTTCACTGTATAAATAATTTATTTCCATGTTTCTTTTCATGCAGATTTAATACTGGTATAGCTGGATTAGGAAACTCTGGTTTAGGAAGTGCTGGATTAGGCAATACTGGTATTCCTACTGGAACAACAGTGCCCACTTCTGTTGCAAATGAAAATACAAATCCAGCTTCAGGAACTGGCGAAACTGGGCACCAACAATTTGTTCAACAGATGTTACAGGCACTTGCTGGAGCAAATGCTCAGGTAAAATAGTAGTTGACCACACTCTGACTTAGAGAGGAATTACAGAAGCAAAGAGTATTGCCAATACAAACTGTTAGTATAAATGGTTCAAAATTATGGTGGTACAACTTTGTTTCCCAAATCATTGAGCTGCGTACAGGCCCATTGCTCAAGATTTTGTTTAAATGTTCAATTGAGCCATTATATATGTATTCAGAGACTTTCCAGACTAATATTTTTCCTTGGATGAGATGGCTGGCTTTTCCTCCTAACCACTGAAACAAAGTAATACAGGTAGTCCTCGAGTTATGACTGTAATTAAAACCGGACTGCAATTGGGACTGGAATTGCCGTCGCTAAGCGATGTGGTCATAAAGTGCTATGTCATGTGACCACATCACTTAGCGACTGCAATTTAGGCAGTCCTAGTTGTTGTAAGCCCAGACGCGTAGGTGGTTAAGCAGGAAGCGGAGGGAGTCCCAGGCAAAGAGTGCGGGGTGCTGCAGGGGGGTGGGGGAGGCCCAGCACAGGCCGCACACGAGTTGGAGGAGGGGGGTGCTGCGGTGCGGCGTGAGCTCAGGAAGGCCAGGGAAAGAGGACGCAGAGTGAGTGTGTGCGCGAGCGCAGGGAGGGCGGGGAAAGGGTGCGGGGTGCGTGTGTGTGTGAGTGCAGGGATGCCAGGGAAAGGGCAAGGGGGGAGTGCATGCGAGCACAGGGAGGCCGAGGGAAAAGGCGCAGGGTACCTGCAAGTGAAGGGGGGAAGGAGGGCATGGTGCATGCAAGCAAAGAAAGGCCGGGGGTGGGGGAGATGTACCCGAGCAATTTGCGACCTTCCCTGCCAGTTTCCCCATTGACTTTGCTTGTGAGAAGCTGGCAGGGAAGGTCGCAAATGGCGATCACATGACCGCAGGGCGCTGCAACCGGTCGTAAGTGTGAGCTGGTTGCCAAGTGCTTGAATTTTGTTCACATGGCCGTGGGAGCACTGCAACGGCCATAACTTGAGGACCAGTCGTAAGTCCCTTTATTCAGCACCATCGTAACTTCAAACGGTCACTGAATGAATGGTCGTAACTCGAGGACTATCTGTAGTTGTGTCTTTATATTTAAGCTGTAATTTATTCATTCTTGGTTTAGCATGATGTTCAGTCTATCCAATATAACTTGTAAATTATGTTACCTTTCTTGGACTGAGCTTCTGTATCACACATTAAAAAAAAAGATCAACCACAAAGGTTAGGGTATGTGCATCAGGCCAGAAGTATAACTGGAGTCTGGCAGATTAAAAAAAATCAGCTCTAGAACTTACACAGTGCGAGTTCTTTATGGGCTTTGTATGGGAAATCTTATCAGTGTTTCCATGTTCTCTGGATGGAAACTTTTTGAATGTGTTTTTGCATTCATCTTAATTGATACTATGCTTCACATCATTAAAGTGTTTTGAGAAATAGTAGAATATGTTGGTTACAAAAGAGTGATTGAAAATCATTTTTGATTGTTATTTTTTTTTCAAGCTGCATATGAATGGAACACTATAAAAATATTAAAAGTTTTCTGTTTTCTCTGTTTAGCAACTACAAAATCCAGAAATCCGATTTCAGCAACAACTGGAGCAGCTCAGTGCAATGGGCTTCTTGAACCGTGAAGCAAACTTACAAGCTCTAATAGCAACAGGAGGTGACATCAATGCAGCCATTGAAAGGCTACTGGGTTCCCAGCCATCATAGCAACGTTTCTGAAACTTGAAAAATGTAATTTATTTTTGATAACAGCTCTTAAATCTTTAAAATTACCAGCTTTATTTCATTCTGACTCTTGGGAATTGTCTTGTTCTAACTAAACCCAGTCTGATGCATTAAGGTGGAGTGCAGTAGTTTTCTTCGAACAGTGGGAATCAATGCTTTTCACTTGGTTGTTGCATGCATCAAACACTTCTTCATTTTGCATTGATTGTGATTTTTTTAAAAAAAGGAAATCCGTTTCCACAGTTGGGTGACCAGGTTTTATCTGACCTTCAACTGTCCAATTTAGTTGCTTCTTTAAACATTAGCCTTTGATAGTAATTTATGTAGAATACAAGTTAAAGAGGAAACTAATTGAAGCTATGATTTGTGGGTACATATTGCTTATTGTGACTTGGCATGTCTCTCTTACTAGCAAAATGCTGCAAGATTTATACCACTTGATTTAGCTATTATTCTTGCTCTTTTATCTCTACAAAGTATATACATTCGGAAAAAGGTTTTTTCCAAGCAGATTTTTCATTGCAATAATATAAAATATCTCAAAGCCCAGAATAAATGAAATGTGCAAGACATCTCCAGTGTAATAGAATCTTACAGCATCTTTAGCAAGCATCTCTTGGCAGAAGTGCTTTGGCAGAGTCTTTTAAAATACTAAGATTGCTGATCTGATCTTGATAACTGTACAGAAATATATTGTAACATTGTCTCAATATTCACAAGGATTGATTGTAATTACCTTCATCTTCGTGCAGATTGGAGGAGCATATTTGATCTGAGACTGCTTTTGGCTAAAGCTCCTCAGCTTTATCCCCTTGAGATTCTAACTTGCATTATGATTTGTAATTGACGCATATTTTCACTGACACTGTCATGTGATATTCTAATTACTTTTAACCACCATGTAAAAATACTGTATATCTTTTGGGTTTTTATTGGTAGTTATTTCTCTTGTGCACAGGTAATAAATAAATTAAACTTCTTTGTGAGCAACAATTCAAAGTCATTTTATCCTGATAACAGAAATTCAGACTACAGTATTAAATCTGAGACCATCTTACTCAGTTTCCCCCCTCCTCCAGTCCAAATAATTTGCATTTAGGATTCCACTTCTGGAAATGTAATATTGCCGAAAACAACATTACAATGAAGGCCTCCTTCCTGGATGTGAACATTTTACATTTTCTCAAATCAATTTATCTGGATTTTTGCTGGAGATCTAATGTAAACTAAATATTTTAATAGATTTATCATTAAATTGAGTTTTAAATATTACTGTGATAAACACCAATCATTTGTTTTCCCCTTGTGTCACATTAGAAGTTACTCTATGGTAAGTTTTTGGAGATCATATTTAGTCCTGAAGTCTCAAGCTACACACTTTGCTCTAAACAAATATTCCTGGGTCCAGCAATAATTTTTCTAACCAAGCTCTCATATGAATTTAGCTGGAAGATGCTGGCAATTTACTGTGGCAGTCTGAAAGCCAAAGCTTACGTTAGATCAAATTATTTCTCCATCTAGCCCTTTCTGGCTGTGTCTTTTTTTAGGTCAACTATTAATCTTTTCATTAAAACAGTATCAGAACTTAAGTATGGGGCCCTACCCTGGAAATAAATTTCTATACTTCTTGCTGTTCTCAGGACTTGAGGCAAAGAGCCATTCTACTTCACTGTCTTAGAGACAACCTTGATTGCCAGTGGGAGTCCTCAGTTGCACAGAGACTGTTAGATGTGACATCAACTATAGTGTTTGTTTAGAGGGAAATAGGGTTTTGTCCTTACGCCATTTTTGTAGATCTCGGGCTCTTAACATAAAGATAGATATAAAGTTAAGAAAAGGATAAAACAGAATTACTGAGCCTAACATATCTTCTTCATTTATGGATTCTTTCATTGGCTGTTGTCTCTACTCCAATTTTTAACAACTCAACAATTGTAATTTATTTAATGAAACTCATACCTCATATAGTACAGATACTAGCACACCACTTTCCATCTATTCTTTCTGTAATCAATATAAATTATATATATATATATATATATATATATATATATATATATATAGTGTACATGATTGGATCAAATATCCTCAGTCATCATTTATCTGTGGCTTAATAAGTAAACCAAGTTTCCCCAACACGGAAAGCAAATCCTATTACAGTAGAATGCAATGTGTGAAACGGATAATTGCTAACAGGTTTGTCTCGTACAGAGCATTTCCCCCCCAAAAAAAGTATATTCTTGGGCTATTGGTTTGGAATTTGTGGGGTTTAATAGGTTTACAGTCAAGTGATGGATGCAGTGTTGGGGCGGGCGGAGCTAAGATGGCGACGGAGCAGCAGCTTCTCTGCTGAGCTCCTCCTGATATTTTATATGTTCTATTCATTTTTATAAACAGCCTAGCTACACATCTTAATTTTTATCTAGCTTTATTTTATAAACACATTCTCCGCAAGAGATATTCTAAAACTGAACACCAAGTTCCTAAAACATCATATAGGCTTCGGTTACGACGCAATGACACTGAAGCAATGGGGAAGAACAAAAAATGCAACAGGACTAGCCCAGGCACTCAGACTCTACCCAAACCTACAAAGCCGCCAAAAATTGAGGACTATGTGATGGACAAGAAAACTCTTGAGTAAAAATAATAACAAAATAGATCCTCTCTATTCCATCCCTACCTCCAACAGTTATGATATGCTGAACTTGGATTTGGAAACAGAAATTGAAAAACAATTATTAGAGCTGTCCTCTACTTTGCATGAGGAATCAAACCAACTGATTGAACCCCTGTCTTTACTACCTTCCCCCGTTGTTAATACATCTCTGATGGGGGAAGAGCAAGTTAAGCAATCTCCAAAGGAATTTACAACAGGCTTTGCTGCTAGACAATGCTTATTAACTGCACAAACTGTAATTTCAACTTTTGAATATTTAACTTCCATAAACACAAAGGTGGACTCCTTAAAAACAGCCTTTGAAAATTTTGTGCAAAGTTATGGAGATAAGCTAGCAGCTTTTAAAGTAACTCAGAACATCGGCACCAATTCTGAATTGTTTATGGACAACCAAAGGAAACAAAATTGTTCAGAAGAACAAATTAAGATTAGCAAGGTTAACCAAAACCAAGCAGAGTTAACAGCCTTACCTTCTACCAAAGAGATAAGCCCAAACAAGCACAACCGCACTCTTCAAGCAAACCAAGTTGCTCTAAGGATTAACCTCAACAGATTTAACATTGGACGCTGGTCCACCAGAAGAGCTATTATTCTATCACTTAGCTCACTTCTTCGATGCCAGCATCATATGAGTGACCTGAGTGCTGTTGAATGGCTTCCTAGTATGACAGGTCATAAACTTCCACCATTCCCTGTATGCTGTTCAAAATGAAATCTTTTCTTTCCACTTTTCAAATATACCCAATGCGTGTTTTCCGAGATGAAAAAAGGACTGCACTTTTTGGTTTAACATCTCAAGCAGATGCCTCATGCTACAGGCAGCGTGCCAAATGATAAAAACCACAGCAACCCAGCACCTCTAGCATCCTTGACAAGACACTGCCCACATAATCATATTGAAATGATGGAAGAAATAATTGGCACTGATGAAGCTCTAGAAACAGGACTAATTAACTCTTTTGAAGCCTTACCAAACTGTGAACAAGAAGAAATACTGAGACGACTGGATGAATTAAAACAAACACTGCTGCTAACCCGAGAAGCAGCTAAACCTCTAATTGACTTGATATCTTTGGACTTTTCATCTGACAGCAACTCTGCAGAAAATTTTTATAAACTCTCTGAACCTTGCAATCAAACAACTCCGTTAAAGAAGGAAAATAACCTACATCCCAGCAAGCCCACATGTCCTTCTATTCCAAAACAGCCCAAATTGACTCCATCTTGTCCTGTTTCAGATAATGACAATTTGCTTCATTCTGCACTATCTGAGGGCCCTGATCAGAAGATAGGACAAAATGAAGTAGTTGTATCAAGAGTACACTCTAATCAAGATCTTCAGCTTGCAAATCCAGCCACACCCAGAGACTGCAAACTAATCAACAGCCCAAAGCTGCTGCCTGCTAATGATTCCCATGCTGATGAGAACATCACCTCAACATCTTCAGTATGTCTTCCCACACCGAGACAAGAACATAACACTTCAAATGCCACCAATTGACTTGCTTCTAAGGCTCCAGGTCACATAAAAGCCATTTCTTGGAATATTGCTGGGTGGCACAACAAATTGGTGGACACTTGTTTTGAACAGAACCTGTCGGAATTTAACATCATTTTATTACAGGAGACATGGTGCCTGGATATTTCTTCTCCTTTCTTGCCAGGATTTTGCTCATATAACATCCCTGCCACTAAATTGGGTTTGTATGGAAGAGCAAGTGGTGGGTTATCAATTTTGATCTCAGCTGATATGAAAGGAATTATACAACAAAGGGATTGGTCAGACTGTGATTATATCCAGGCAGTCCAGATAGATAGCAAATACTTTGGGTTAATTCTTTTTATTAACGTCTATTTTCCAACAGGACAGAACCCAGATCTGTGGCTCAAGGTCTGGTCCTCCCTGCAAACCCTTTTGGAGAAAGCTGAACAAGCATTACCAAATGCAAATATCCTTCTGGCTGGTGATTTTGACACCAGAATCGGCAAAGATATAAGCAGTTATGTTAGAAAGACGCAATTTAGTCCAGAGGATGAATGGTATTTGCCCTGGTCCTCCATGGACAAATTATTAAACAAAAAAGGGTTTCCTTATTGAATCTGGCCTTTAAATATAGGCTGTACAGTCTCCTTGGCTCCAATTTTGACAGTTCTAATGGACATTATACTTTTCTAAGCTCATTTGGAGCCAGTGTCATTGATTACATCTTGGTTTCTCCTGCACTTCTTTCCCAGATTAGCTCCTTTGATGTCCACAACAGAACAGAGAGTGACCATCTACCCTTGGTTTTGACCCTTTTGGCTTATAAGGCCCCACCCACTGAGAGGCACTATAATTTTGATGGCATCACCCAGGCTAAACATCGTTTCAGATGGAGCCCTAATCTCAGTGAGAAAATCACTGCTTTTTTAAATACCCCACAGATGCTGAATCAAAGGCATCTCGCACTCCAATCCAACTCCAATGTATACTATATTTTTAGTTCAATTAATAGTGCACTAAACTCCCAACTTACTGCTACCCGTTATCCTAGAAGGAATAATATAAGGAAGGGATGGTACGACCAAGATTGTAGAAATAAAAGACAAGCCTTGAGAAAACTACAGAGGAGAGTTAGAGAGGAAAGGATAGATTCCTTGATTCAGCTATTGATCCAATTTCGATCCCAATATAAGGAATTATTAAAGGTTAAGAAGTTATCTTATTATAGAGATCAATGGAGGGAACTTGGCCTCAGCTTAATTCAAAAAAATGAGAGGAAATTTTGGGAATTGGTGGCTAATGGTATTTCCACACACAGCCCCATGCCCCATGCATGTATTTCAGCACAAAGTTGGACCCAATATTTTTCCTCCATTTATAGCTGCTCACATACTGAGCCAATAACAGTCTCTATTGAATTAAACACATTACCAGAGTGGCCAGCTGTCTCAAAATCTGAGTGTAAGCAGCTGATTTCAGCCTTGGCCCTTGGAAAAGCTCCTGGAGAGGACATGATTCCTCCAGAGGTATATAAGATGAATGATTCTTGGTGGGTCCCCATCCTGACTAGACTCTTCTCAGAAATAGATAAAACATGTGTTGTACCTCCCCACTGGAAACAAAGTATAATATACCCAATCTTCAAAACGGGTAATCGGCAAGAACCTGCCAATTATCGCCCAATTAGTCTGCTAGACATTTCTTCCGAGCTCTATGCCAGACATCTCTTGAATAAACTATAAGATTGGGAGGAAGAAACAAAACTCTTTTATCCAGAACAGGCAGGGTTCCGAAAAGGACATAACACAGTAGATCACTGTGCTACTCTGAAGGCCCTTATTCAGAAATATAGCAATGGGCATACAAAACATCTCTACATAGCTTTTATTGATCTCACCTCTGCCTTTGATTCCATTGACAGGTCTCGACTATGGGAGAAATTAGTTAGGACAGATATTGATAAGCGCCTTCTTAAATTAATTATAGAACTATATACCAACATTACAGCTAGGGTAAGAACGGGTCCACAAGGGTCCTTGTCAGACCCCATTTTATTGGAGAGAGGAGTTAAACAGGGCTGCCTACTCGCTCCCTTTTTATTTAATTTCTACATTAATGATATTGTAGAGGTCATGGAGTCACAAGGTTTTTTCTCCCCTTCGCTCAATGGACAATCTCAATATTAATGTACGCTGATGACATGGCTCTTATTTCCTATACTGAGATTGGCCTCAGAAGATTATTGGCCAGACTAGCTGCTTATTGTGAAATGGAAAAATTGAAGATAAACTACAATAAAACTAAAGTAGTAGTGTTTGGCAAAAGTCATATTAAACATAGATGGAGAATTAATGCCCAACTAATAGAGCAATGTCCCTCTTTTAAATACCTGGGCATCACCTTTCATAAGTCCCTTTCGTGGAAAGTACATTTATCTAATGTTTTGGCAACTGCTCAGCAAACAGTAGGTGCCATTTTGAAATTTTTCTATTCTAAAGGAGGGCAATTGGTAGCCCCTGTACTTAAAATATTCCAAGGCAAGGTGATAGCCCAGATGCTGCATGGGTCTGAGATTTGGGGGTGGGATGAGAAGGTCATTGCCCAATTGGAAATAGTCAAAAACAACTTCATAAGGAAGATCTTTGGCCTCCCCCAGGGCACTCCTGCTGCCTATTTAAGGATGGAGGTAGGACTACCTTCCATCGCTGTTAGAATACACCTTGCATTGTTGGGCCACTATAAGAAATTAGAAATTCCCATCTCGCCAAACTGTTTTATCCATTACACAGCTGGAAATCAGTGGACTAAACTTTTGTCACCCATTTTACAAATGTATTCCCTACCATCTTTGGGAGAACTCAGAACTTGGAATAGAGAAAACATTAGAGATTGGCTTTTTGAAAGGGATGCCAATAAAGATGCAATTACAGTACAATCATCCAAATTTTCATCCTGGTACTATCATTATAAAAAAAACATAGAAGCCTCTCCCAGTACCTGGTTAACATAACCAGTGCGCCACTGAGAAGGGCTTTAACATCCCTTCGCCTGCAGACCATGCCCTCCGCATATCTCGAAGGGAGATTTTGTAAGCTCCCTGTCGAACAACGCCTCTGTCCTTGTGGTGTTGGTCAAGTGGAGGATGTTACCCATTATGTCCTCCACTGCCCCATTTATAACGAGATCAGGGCTAAATTATTAATGACTAATGAACTCAAGGGCTCTGATGTTGAAAAACTGATTTATCTTCTTGCAGATGTGTTCCCAACTGTTAGCAACCAAGTTGCTACTTTTGCTCTGCTCTCACTTAAACTTAGGAAGAAATATTTAAGCTCTTAGTTGTAGCTCTGGCTCTGTTTTGCTGTAACCTTTTTCTTATATATTTAATGCTTCTTTTATTATTTTATTTTATAATTTCATTTTATTGTTTTAATGTTATTATATTTTATTGTATTTTATTGCATTCTTATGTTATGACCTGTGGTTACAACGATAAACTTTACTATTACAGTGTTGAGGAACATGGTCTCCAGATAGTACTCAAGTGGAAGTTACAGCAGTTGCTGGAGGATCACAGGTCCTCCATATTGAATTTTGCTCAAAACATTAAACTTGTTTAATGCTTGATACACTTTCAGATATGAAGAGCTTGTCTGATGGCATAATAAAATATATCATGGAAATGCATGATAGTTTTAAGCATATTCAGAATGTTTCTAATCTTTAAACAACATGCTTGCATTGCGATACATCATGTAGAATAGAAATGTTTTGCTAATAATTTCACCACGAGAGGGCACACTTAATGCAAGTCAGTAAGTCTGCAGTGGTCTGAACATATTTAAGTAACTATCTTTGAAAGAGTTCAAAGATCTGTGTTCTATAGTAACACATTGTAACAGAAAAGCAACATTTCATCTTCAAAGCTGTAGTTTTATGACTATGAGTTGTAACATTTGTGATTCTCCAGGCATCTACCTTGTAATATAATAATCATTGTAGCAGTTATTACAGCTGTCAGTATCTATGGAACAGAAGAAGAAAGTCAATTCCTTCCAATAGCAGGCCATCAATGGAATTAAGATCAAAGCTTTCTAGTTCTGGATTACTGAATTTAGGTGAACAACAAACCATAATTGTTGACTTGGCTCAGTTAACATAGTTCCGCCTTTTCCCTTTCAGCCATATATACATAACCTGTTTCCTTTTTTCAAAACAACATAACATAACTGGTATTTCCAGTCTCCTGATCTCCTGTTACTCTTATTAAAGTCACAGCTATGACACTCTTTGGGCCATTATTTTGAGCAACAAACTTTCTGGTGGAAGTAATAAGCACAAATTCACCATGTATTAAATTGTGCAGATGTTTTGACTTGCAGTATATGTTTCTGGGTGTGATACGTTATTGTAGTAAGCAATCACTGAACAAGACAAAAGTGTCTCAAGTTGTTTTGGTGGATATGCCAGAATTTTTTTTAAAACTAGACACCATCACAATGTGGCTCCTAGTGTGTGGGTCATAATTCAGTTATCTACCATGATGATAAGGGTGGTGAAATGTCAATATTTCTTTGCCATTATTGCATCCCCAGATAACCATCCGGTGGGTTTGTTTAAGATAGTTTTAGATAATCCAGGCCCTTCTGGGGAGGGATGGCTTGGAGGTTCATCTGCAAGTCGCTTCAAGGAATACACTAGGCATCTGTTGGATAAAGTCACTTGGATTTGTTCCAAGTTAGACTTTAACTATGAAGCAAGTCCTATGGAGGTGACTGAGGCTCAGTCTGGCTTGGTTATCTGTGAGGAGTTTGAACCTATTAGATGTGATAAAGTGAATAGAGTTCTTGAGACTACAAGTAGTCCTCAGTTAAAAACGGTAATTGGGACCAGGAGCTCTGTCGCTAAGTGACACGGTTGTAAAGCGCGATGTCATGTGACCATGCCAATTTACAGTGGCACTTCCAGTTGTGGTCGTTAGGCACAATGTCACGTGATCGCCATTTGCAACCGCCTGCCAGCTTCCTCATTGCTTGTCAGAAGCCAGCAATGAAGGTTGCAAATGGCGATCACATGACCGCAGAACACTACGACAGGCACAACTTCAAGGACCGTCCGTAAGCCTCATTCAGTGCCTTCATAACTTTGAATGGTCACTGAATGAATGGATGTTAACCGAGGACTACCTGTACTAGCTCAGTCACCTATACACCAGATCCATATCCTGGATGGTGACATGTGGTTGGGTTCTGGTAATGGTGAATTATTTGAGAGAAGGGATGGTTCCATTGTCTCTTTAAAAGGCGGTGGTTCACCTGCTCCACAATAAGCCATCACTAAACCCAACCTTGCTGGACAAATTTAATCCAGTATCCAACCTTCCCTTTTTAGGGAAGTTTGTAGAGACACAGCAGCTCCAGAGAATTCTGGCGAAAGCAGATTATCTGGACCCCTTTCAATTGGGATTCAGACCTGGGCACAGGACCAAATGTCCTTGTTTCAGGAATGTAAATCAAAACAAGGTCTCTGGGAAAGAAAGCTTGCCTGGGTAGTTTTACTTTCAACAGGAACACACAGAAGAGAAGTCAAAATCCAGCCCAAAGTTCAGAGGGCCAAGCCAAGTTTGTCAGCCAATCCAAAGGTCAGAGTGTCAGGGTTTTTTACCTGAGCAGAATTCACAGGAATGACACACCAGAGCAAGAGATCGGATGGTTGTTTCCAACAGAGAAACATGGCTCAGGACTGCCTCTTAAATCGGGCTGCAACCAGCTAACTTTAATTGGGATAGTTACTCCCTTGTTTGACAGGACCCTCATTGAGCATCTTTGCTCTGCTCTCCATTGTACTTGCTGAGTCTGAAGGTTCGGAGGCCGTACCTCATCATCTGACTGCTCCAGCTGTTCTGATGGTGCCTATGTTTGATCAGCCTCAGGTGATTCCTGGCTTGGTGTCTCCTGAGGCTGACATTCCACTGACTCAGTTGGAGCAACTTCTTCAGAGTAGAGTCCAAGTCCTGTGCCATGACACCAAAACTGCATTGATTGTGCTTGTAGATGACCTCTGGCAGGAGCAGGATTGGGGTGATATACCCATCCTTGCTTTTCTTGACATCTCAGTGGCTTTCAGCACATTTATTTATTTATTTATTTATTAATCAAATTTATCACCGCCCATCTCTACCACGGTAGACTCTGGGCGGTTTACAATAAATGTTAAAATTAAGATTAAAAATCAATAATCATTAAAATACAATAAAATAACTATGGTAGCCTTCTGGATCAACTTGGGTTGGGAATGGGCAGCACAGTGTTATGTTGGTTCTCTTCTTTCCTCTGGGACTGGTTCCAGATGGTGTTGATAGGGGGGAGAGGTCCAGCCCACATGTGGCTCCTGCTTTGCTGGGTTCAGTGTGGCTCAGCACTGTCTCTATTCCAGTTTAACATTTATATGAAGCTGCCTGGGTGAGGTCACCTGATGGCATGGGGTGAAACATCAGTATGCTGATGATACCCAGCTTCATGTTTCTACTTCTGGCCAACCAAATGATGCCATGGATGTTTTCTCAGTGTTGGAGACTGTGGGGGTTTGGATGGAGAAGAACTCAACCCTGTCAGCCCTTCAAGTTAGATCAGATGAGGAATCCAATGTCGTGTAGGTCAGTACTACTTTTACTGTAAAGCTATAGTGACAGAATCTTGCAATCTGAATGCACTTCCCCCTCCCTCCCTGTGAGAACAAGGGAGGGTCTCATCTGAGACATTTACTCAGGTTACATTCCTGCCCTGGATTCAGCCCTCTTTTTACCTGTTGTCTTGGTAGCAGCTCTTCCTCCTGTCCCTCAAGGCCATTCCCTCTTCCCTGTACACTAGCAAGACTGACTGGCTCTAGGTTTTAGGGGCTTCAGGTTCTAGGGACTTTCTATCACCTATTCTGGATGGGTTTGTACTACCCCAAATGGAACTAGTGTGTGTTTTCGGGGGTCTTCCTGGATTTGCAGTTCCTGTTCAAAAGCAGGTGGCAGCTGTAGCCAGAAGGGCTTTTGCACAGCTTCATGATGCGCACCAACTGCACCCAATCCCTGGACCAAGAGGCTCTGCCCACTGTCACTCACACTTTAGTCAGCTCCCAAAGGGATTACTTCAATGAGCTTCACATTAATAAATCATTAATGACTGCCAAGTAGCAGGACCAAGGAAGAGAGCCTCTTTGGTTGCAGTGCCTGCTGTTTGGAACATCCCCCCCCCCCCCCCCCCGGAGATCAGATTAGCCCCAAGCCTGTTGGCCTCTGGTAAGGCTTTGAAGAGGTGGCTGTGACTCTGGGCTTGGGGATCAGAACGTGTGGCAGAATCTGTGAGGGGGTCGTGTTGAGGAACGTTTCTTATTTTATCTCAGCTGCCAATTATGTATTTATTGTGGTGTTTATGATGTTAAATTTTAACCATTGTTAGCCTCTCAGAGTCGTCATGATGCGAAGGGTCTCTATATAATTTGAAATAAAATAAGGTGACAAAATGGTGACTTTTAAGGTTATGATTTTGCCTTTTAATACAAATTAAAATGCAGGCCCCAGTAAAAGGAATATGCCTGTGCTGGATGGATGGATGGATGGATGGATGGATGCAGAGCAGGATTTTGCATTAACCACCCTAGAATAAACAGTCCTGCTTCTTTCAATATTCCAATTCTACTCCTTTTTTGGCAGCATTCTACCACTATAAAGTTACAATAGTAGTATTTTCCAGCTGACTCAAGGATACTGCTATGCTTTCTTCTGATGCCCTGCTTTGCCAAATTCAGCAGCAGTCTTCTCTCTCACTCAGCAAGCATAAATGAAGTATATGATTGCTCGGCAAGCGTCTGTTTTACATCCAACTGCAGTTTTTAAAATAAATGTCAACATTATGTTCTAAAAATTGCTTAAATTAGGTACAGGATAATGAATAAACCAAAAACTAAGCAAGCTCAATTTTCTGTTCATGTCACAAGTATAGTAAATAAAGCATATGTTTGTTGCTTAATCAGGAGGACAAATTAAGTTAGAGATGGCAAAATTTATTTGAGGTTATCAGGCCTCGAAACGTCAGCTGGAGAGACATCAGTACAAACTTCTAATATGTCTTTCAATTTCAGATACCATTTCTAAAACAGGCTTTTCCAAACCAACAGTGATAAAGTTTTCTGGTGTGCGTGGAGGTTCAAGAGTATCAAACTGAGATTGTAGTAGAGTAGGTGGCATAAAATGTCCCCTTCTTTTTTCTAGACGGCTAGCGATTAGGTCCCTTGGTCCTGCCAAGTGGACAAAAAGGATCTTTCGTGGAGCAGACTCCGTTTCTTCTTGCTGATTGTTCAAACTCTGACAATCAGTCTCTCCGTTCTCCAAAATGCATCGATACACTTTCTTCAGAGCTGAGCAAACTAAAATGGCATTTTGTCCAGATGCATGTTCTCTGTAAAAAGTACAATTTGACAATATCTATATATGTTAGAAAAAAGTCATATATATGTGTTGATTTAACTTTTTTAGAACTGGTATTATGCATTCAGACAATTATCAAGATATCGTCTGAGATATCCCTGAAATTCTCTCATGCAAAAAGTCTCTGTGTATAGAAAACTGCCAGAACAAAGGCATTTTGACTGATGTCCTTGTTCCCAATTCACCAGTTTATTTAATGATTTAGTTTGCATCTGCAACGAGCCACACAATTTCCCCACTTACTTATTCAATTGGTACATTCCAGGAACACCGCTGTAGTCCCTTATTATCAATGTTCAACAAATTCTAATCCAACACTGAAACTCTCATTGCTAACAGTACACTTTTATTAACAACAGGTTACATCTACTAAAAATCAATATACGGCAAACCTTAATACTATATAAGCGTGCAAATATTTTGCTTCTGGCAGCCATGGAGAAACAGTGCTACTCAAGGGATTTAGGCAATCTCTTTCTCTATATCTTACTCTTTCCCAAGCCATGTCCCAGAAATTGTTTATATTTCATGCTTAGCATTTATGCTTAGATTTAGGGCTGGGATTTTTGAACTTGTTCGCCAAACTCAAGACTCCAAGGATAGATGAACTGCATGCTCAACAACAGAATCCATTGAAGACTGAGTTCATGTTGCAATGGGAACATATTCTCTTACCTCATTAATATATCATGTAGGTGGCAAAGCCATGGTAGCCTATCCTAAAAAAACAAGACAGACCAGTTTAAGCAAACGATGCAATTTCACCTGAAATAAGCTGTAGCGTTTGCAAAAGCTTGCAGTTCTAATATTTTCTGTCACAAATCTTAAAAATATATCAGAACATCATTATGCTAATGAAAATTACATATCAGCTTCAGATATGGCTCTTTCTTATGGCAGAAATACTTTCTGCCCGCTATCTCATATGACTCACGTGAGTGAGGCAAATACAGTCAAAATGATTAATAAATTCCTTGGTATCATCCAATTAAGCTTTACCTTATTCAGATTTCATAACTGCTTATTAAAGCATCACATCTTCACCTGCATGGTATTAAAAAACTTTGAAGTCCATCAATGTTGGAAGGTGGGTGGAAGATTTGTTCATTCACTGAAAAAGGAAGCAGTCGCCTTTTCACAGTTTTGTATACGCAAGAAATCATATGCTGTCTGCACTGAACAGAAAACAGGCCACGTGTGGAAGTAGTTCATAGCTCTTGATCTTTTGGGGGAGGGGGGAGCATCAGTTCAACTGACGTATAAATGTCATACAGTACTGAGCACATTTTGTATGATAACAGTGGGACAGCTGTTTCATTGATTTCATTCATTCATAAGAATTAGTCATTTCTACATATAACGACGAGTTGCCAAATTGCAATTATGGAGTTGGAACTTGCCTTTCTCTTCCTCTTGCAAATATAGACACTGATAATTCGTTCAGTCCTGACTGTGCATGACTGGTCAGCCTCAC
Organism: Charina bottae; assembly: GCA_023362775.1. Classification (NCBI taxonomy): domain Eukaryota; kingdom Metazoa; phylum Chordata; class Lepidosauria; order Squamata; family Charinaidae; genus Charina; species Charina bottae. The sequence goes on along the minus strand of JALMGJ010000002.1, from coordinate 211,922,534 downwards.
CTGGCAAGGTCAGTCTGTCAGTAACTGCTTTTTTGAGTTTTTATAGGCTCACCCTTGTGCCACCATAGAGCATCTGGCCACCTTGTCTCCTGCTGGCCTCCTTTCCAAATGTTTTTCCAAGCTCAGGTTCTTTTCTGAGGACCCTTGTCTTTGCACGGTGTGTCCAATATATTTAAGCTTTAGCTTCATTACTTAGTGCTTCCAGTGAATAAGTCTGCTTTTACTCCATCTAGTATTGAATGATTTGTTACTCTTGTGATCCAAGGTATTCTTAATTTTCTCCAGCACTGCAGTTAGAAAAGTGTCAGTCTTTCTTTCTTTAGCCTTTTTGAAGGTACAGCTTTCATAGCAGCATGTTAAAACTTTGAAAACCCTATTTTTGGCCATACATAGCTTTGTTGTTAGTGTCATGGCTCTGCACTTTAATATTTTGCCTAGATATGTCACAGTTTTTCTTCCAAGTAGAAGTCCCTTTATTTCATGGCTATGGTCATATCCCTGTGAATCTTCAAGCCTAGGAAGATAAAGTCTGGTTTTACTTCAGCTTCTTCTTTGTCTATTTGCATGAGAGTGGTACTGCCTGTTGACAAATATAAGGGTGTCTTTTAAAAAAAATTGAGCAGAAGACTGGCTTTTGCACTCTCTTCTTTCATCTTCAGCAAGCTTTTAAAAGTATTCTTCAGTCCCAGCCATCGAAGTGCTATCATCAACATTCTGTAATAGTTCGTTTTTCGCAACAATTTCAATTCCAATTTCTATTCCTTAGTCCAGCATGTATCATGATAAAGACTATATATGTTAAATAAAATGAGAGTATAAACCATGGTGCACTTCTGTCCCAATTCTGAACCATTTATGTAATTGCTCCATAAAAATAAAAAGGTTCCCCCCGCACATTTGTGCAGTCGTGTCCGACTCTAGGGGCCGGTGCTCATCTCTGTTTGTTAGCCAAAGAGCCAGCGTTGTCTGAAGACGCTTCCACGGTCATGTGGCTGGCATGACGCGCGCGGAACGCTGTTACCTACCCACCAAAGTGGTACCTATTCATCTACTTGCCTTTGCATGCTTTCAAATTGCTAGGTTGGCAAGAGCTGGGGCTAGTGCGGGAGCTCACTCTGTCAGGCAGGGCTAGGGATTCAAACCTCCGAACTTGCGATCTTCCGATCGATAAGCCTGGCGTCTTACCCGCTGAGCCACCACACCCCTACTAATTGCTCCATACTCCATCTAATTATTCCTTCTTGGTCATCATAGTTTCTTCAATCTGCAGATGATGTGGTCTGGTACACCCATGTTTTCAAGGGCTATCTACAATTTGTTCTGGTCTACCCAGTGAAAAGCCTTAGATTAGAATAATCAATAAAGCAAAAACAGATGTATTTTTGGAACTCCTTTGCATTTTTCATTATCCACTGGGTGTTAGCAATGTGACCTCAGGTGCCCCTGCCTCTTCTGAAACCAGTTTCTGTAACTTGCAGTTCTCATTCCATGTATAGTTGAAATTTGGATTACAAAGTCTTGACTGTTGGCTTACTAGCATGTGAGATAGGTGCAAATGTTTAGTAGTTTGAACATTCTCCAGCACTGCCTCTTTTAATACTGAAACATAAATTAATTATTTCCAGTCCCTTGGCCATTGCTGTATCTTCCATATTTTCATATAACTCCAAGCAGCACATTAACTGCATAATATTAAGAGTTTAAACAGTTCTGCTGGTATTTTGTCAATTCTTGCAACTTTATTATTAGCAATATTTTCTGAGTCCATTTAAGTTCATACTCCTGAATGTCTTGTTGAGTAATTAAATCTTTGTACTTATTATCAATATTGGGATTTTTAAATACAGGTTATTACCTTCACACCATCTTTATATCTTCTTTTGCTAATAAATCTTTGCCTTTTTCATGCATATCTTGGCATAATTTTTTTCCTGATTTCAGTAATTTTCTCAGGGGTCTTGTTTTCCTCAATTTCTTTGCATTGCTCATTTGGAGCTTATTGCCCTTCTCTGGAACACAGCATTGAGGTGAACACATTTTCCTCTGTTTCCCTTTGCTTCCCACTGTTTTTCAGCTAAGATGTTAGCAGACAGCCATTTGCTAACATGGGATATTTTTGTTTCTTCATTTTTAATGATGTCAAATATTTTAGTCCAGAGTTCTTCAGGCATTCTATCAAATGAAATCCATTAAGTCTATGCTTTACCTTTAACACATCATCATATGGAGTATTGCTGAGGTTGTATCTAGTTGGTTTGATTTTATTTATTTTCTGTAGGTAAGTTGTAATTTTGCAAGAATTCAGTCAGCACCAAGTCTTGTTTTCCTGACTGAGTTGAGCTTCTCCCATCGTTGGTATGTGTCAATTTGATTTTACTGTTGTCCATTTGGTGATGCTCTTTGTAAAAACAATATTTTTGGTTGCTGGAAGAAGGCATTTGCTATACAAATTTAATGTTCTTGGCAAAACGTTATTAATCTATCCCCTGGTTCATTCCATATGTTGAGGCCAAACTTTTGTCTTTATTCCAGATGTTATATATAACAGGGGTACCCAACCTTTTTGGCACGAGGGACCAGTTTCGTGGAAGACAATTTTTCCACAGACCGGGGGGGGCGGGGTTTGCAAGTGGGAGCCAATCGTGCTGACTGGGGGCGGGGTTTGCAGGCAGGAGCCAATCGTGCGGACCGGGAGGCGGGGTTTGCAGGCGGGAGGCAATCACGCGGACCGGGGGCAGGGTTTGCAGGCGGGAGGCAATCACGCGGACCGGGGGGCGGGGTTCGGAGACCAGCATGGCGGCCCGGTTCTTAACAGGCCACGGACCGGTACCGGTCTGCGGACCGGGGTTGGGGACCCCTGATATATAAAACAGAATAAAAACTATCTTATCTATCAGAGTCTACCACGGTAGAGATGGGCGGGGATAAATCCAAATAATAAATAATAAGTAAATAAAACGGAAATTTGATACTGTTCTCCAGCAAAGAGCAAGTCACAGACCATTTTTAGCAGAGTTGTTCCTTTGGCTTAAAAAGAATTGAACCCAAGTAAGCATGACTTATGAAACAAGCCTTAGAAAACCAGTGCATTGCCTTAGTAACTGTACATTAGTGTAAAATGTGACTTGGTCTTTACTGTTCATCATAGCACTATTGAAAAATAACTTTGAAAGCCACTATTTACTTTTGTATCCTGTAGAAAAGTTCATTCACATCCAACCCAAATCAGACAGCAATATTATATGCACTTTTCTGGGAGCAAACTCCAATGAACAAAGTAAACCAAACCATGAATAATCCTATTGATTTTAGTTACAGAGCTAAGGCATGTTAAATTCCCTCCACCTTGTTGCCTACCTATTTAAATATAACTAGGAGTTCAGCAAGCTAATTTAATTGACATAAAATACTGAACCACAAAAGTCCACTGAAGCCACAATAATTTGCAGCTCAAATGGATAAATATTAAGTGGACATGGGAAGCACATACAGACTTCTCGTTCTCCCTAACATCACTGTGTATGTGCAGAAAATGGGGGGAAGTCAGGGCTCTATGGCACTCTGCTAGGACTGTGTGAACATAAGGTCTGCATCTGCTTTGCCATTAGGCTGCTTTTAAAGTAAAAGGGCAATCTGGTGTATTGGGGGAATGATTACACAGTTAATCAGTTTGGGAGAATCTGGATGAAGAGACTCCTCCCAAGGCCAGCTGAATTACAGCCAGATCACCTATGACTACTCCATACAATGCTGTGCAGGAAGAAAAGGTCTGTTGCCCCATGGAGTCAGAGACATCAAATGACAGAGCTTTGAAGGACAGCATCTAATTCAATGAGCTGATATCTTCAGGAGATCATTCAGTTTTTGTGCCAATGAAGTTTCTCCAACTCCATCATTAATAACTTTGTTTATTAGATGAAAGGGGCCTCAAGACTATGTACAATACCTGGTCATTTAGAGGTATTCCTTCTGCCATTTTCTTTCTGTTCTCCTCTGGATGATAGTCATCACCATCATAGAATTTCCAGCCTAGCTAAATAAAGATGGATTAATTAGTTTTAATAAAAATAGTATATACTTACATAGCAAAGACAATTGTTATAGCAATCATATATCATATATGATTCCCACTGATAATACAATAGATTTCCCTAGAAATTAAAGGTCTGTACATTCAGGAAATAAATAATATATAATAGATTGTCTCCCCACTTGAAATATGTATATACATTTCTTGACTCAGGGACTTCAGGTGAGACTGCCTTCCTCAACCTTGTGCTCTCCAGCTACATTAGGACTAACTTCTATAATTCCCCAATCAACATGACTTCACATTTAGATCTTATGATTTCACTGAGCTATTATATACCTTTAAAAAGTACTTGTAAGAAACGGTGAATAGACAATTAACATTATCTTCGATTGAGACTATTAACAGTTATACAAATAATGTATGAACTACCTTATCTGCCAGAAGCGAGCCTGCTGTAGATCTGTAAAAAAAAAACAAGTATAAAAACTACATCCAAAGAAGATAACGTTAAGTCTGGATTCACATATCATGCTAAGCTTGGTTTGATTTACCACCTTGCATGAATCCAGTCTTAAGACATATGTCTTAATCAGGGGTTGGTACTCCATCTGTGTCTACCAGAACACCCCCAAGGTGGACAGGGATGAACTTTTGGAATCATTTATTCATGGTGGGAAGGGCTAGAAAGTTTTAATGGGAAAAATCAGGGCCTTAAACCTTGCAGAAACTTAATGAGCCAAGTGCATTAACCCCTTAAAACCCCTAAAATTGGACCAATATTTCCATCTAGTGAGATTTAGGGAACATAAAAAGTGCACCCATTTTGTTTCTTAACTGACCCATATGAAGAAAAAAAAAGTTGGGGGGGCTAAAATGTTGCCCTTGGCCATTCTAGTAGACTTCATGATTTCCAACTGGCTATCCTTCAGAGATGGTCATTAAAAAGTTCAGCCCTAAGACAGAAAAAGATTGCCCACCCCAGTTTCATCATTTCTTTAAATACATAGGTACTTCCTTTTTCTGGAAGAAAAGGTAAAATGTCAAATTCTTAGCCAGAGCAATGACACAGTTCTCACCCATGTGAAGGCAGAAACTAATGAGATCCTGTACTTTTGGTTAAACTGAACAGAATGATAGGTGTGAGGCCTGAAACTACGCAGTGAACTTGGGTATTCATTGTCCCATGTCTGATTCATTTTGGTTCTTGAATAAACACCAGCCCAAATACAGACTTGTCCTCAGTTCAATGCATGTTTTCCTGAAAATACGTTCCCAAGAATATGTGACCAAAATGTGAACCACATGTCTCAAAATTCTTACAGATAAAAATGTCATTAGTTTATAAAGCTTAGATTAACTATTGGGTCTGTGACAATGGGCTTATTGTTAAGTTACATCAAGATGATGATAGACAGACAGACAGACAGACAGACAGACAGACAGACAGACAGACAGACAGACAGACAGACAGACACATAAATTTGTTATGGCTGATTTGTTGTGAGGAGCTTTGTCCAAAATTAGAGCTGGAATTCAGAAATTCCCTATAGCAAAGAGATACTGAAAACTCCAACTATTTGCTGCCACCTAATGGACTTCCAGAGTTTTCCAGCCCAGATATAGCAGACCTATCAAATTGGTAGTAAAGTAAGCCACCCTTTCCTAGAGGACAGAAATTGCTCAAGAACACAATAGTGTGATGTGAATGATGGTACTTGACATTTATAAAGGTTGTTTTAAAGCACTTAATATAAACTAGCCCCACAAGAAAGTTAAGTAATATATTTTCATTCCGCAATAGAAGCAAAGGCTACAAATACCTTACTTAATTAGGATCATCTGGGGAAGCTTGTGGCAGAGATTAAATCTGAGTTAGAGAGACTTGTCCCTGAACAGCCCAGTCATAATGAAGTCCTAGTTTCTAATATAGTATAACAATAATGGCAATAAAAGTTTCCTCAAATTATATGAATAGGAAGGTGAGAAGGGAACTGTTTACTATTTCAAATATTTCCAAGAACGAAGAACAGATGTGCAGCTCAATTGAATCATGTTTTGCTGATTCCTTCTTCCCTGCAACCCTTTATGCTTCATGAAAAACATGGTTTGGAGGATCCTCTGGAAAAATAGGGGAGATAGAATTGAGAATTGTGGAAGAGAGTAAGATTTCCCCACACCCAGCAATAGAACCCATACTTTATAGCTTAGCATAAAGTCTGAGCCGGTTCTCAGTCTTATTTATCTTACAGGTCTGTTGTAGAGATAACGCCAGAGTGGATAGCATATATGATGGGATATAAATATAACAATTTAAAAAGCAATTACAGACATAATTTGTTAAAAGTTGATAATCAGCAACACATGTACCTACAGGGTTGACACTTTAATCGTAATCATACTTACTTAGGGATCATTCTGACTGTGGATTTGGCAAACAACATTTCCTGTATGAAAAACTGGCATAGATATTATCTTTATTGTGAATTGTTTATAGTTAAATTTGTAATCACTTTCTAAATACTGGCTGCTGGCCAATAATCAGATGGAAAAGGCCATGATTACATCTTTAGATCACCTGACCCAGCCACCTTTAAAAGAGCCTGCTAGGTACATAGATTTCACACTTCTATAGATATGATGGAAGATGATTAATTTAAATAAATAAATAAATAAATAAATACACACACACACACACACACACCCAACCAACCAACCAACCAACCAACCATTTCACACTTCCATAGATATGATGGAAGATGATTAATTTAAACAAACAAACAAACAAACAAACACACAAAGTGTAATAATAGCTGTAAAAAAATGTAATATCAGCATTGAGAACTGGGAAGCCCTAACTCATGAGCGTTTCAATTGGAGGTCAGCCTTTATTAATGGCACTATGGACTTTGAAGAAGCACGAGTACAGGGCGAAAGGGAGAAAAGAGCTAAAAGGAAGGCACATCAGGCAAACCCTCATCATGACCGTCTCCCACCCGGAAACCTATGCCCTCATTGTGGGAGGTTGTGCGGATCCAGAATTGGCCTTTATAGCCACTTACGGATCCACCGTTAAAATTTTACCTTTGGAAGACAATCTTACTCGGCTACGAGTGATCACCAATGAATGAATGAAAAATAGCAGCTGTAGATGACTACAAAAATCTTTAACAACTTCGTCAAAGTCACAATTCCTTGCAAGTTTATATTCTTTCCTTCAGTGCCCTGCTCTATTCTTTGATAACTATTTGGCCATCTCTACTCTGAAGAATCCCAAAGCAAACAATCAGTCATATTTAGACAGTAATCCGATATAATATAGTTACTTTGATTAAACAGAACTTTAACATAGAATTTGAGCAAGAACATTCACCCACTCTTCCAATGTAATATTTGGTAGTACGGTGCCAGATTAGTTTTGACATGTGTGTGTGGGTGGTGAACACACCCATAGTAGTTTCTTCATGCAGCACAAAATTACATTTTCACATCATAAGATTCTCCAACAATGGTATGAGGAAAAAGAATACTAAACGATGCAGACTAAGTATATGTAGCTGAATGAAGTATCTCCAATCAAGATGTCTATGAAGGTTCTCAGTCATCCAGGTGGAATTGTCTGTAGCTTGAATCATGTCAACTGGATTTCTATTTTCTCAGTGGAAACGTTTCGCTCCTTATCCAAGGAGCTTCTTCAGTCTGAGCAAAGATAGTAAGGGAATCCTAAATATGTTTCTAGGTAGCTGTGTGACCTATAATATAATGTGATATTAAAATATAATAATTATATAATTATATAATATAATATATATATAATTATATAATAATTATTTAAATAAATAAATAATTTAATAATTATAGTTTTAATTATAATTAATTATATAATTATAAAATAATTAATAATAATTAATAATAAATAAATAATAATTATTTAATAAATAAATAAATAATATTTAATTATTAATAATATTTAATTACTATAAATAATTATATTATAATAATATAATAATGTGATAATATAATATAATGTGAGCCCCAGGTGCAAGGTCACACAGCCACCCTAGAAACATATTTAAGGATTCCCTTACAAACTTTGCTCAGACTGAAGAAGCTTCTTGGATAAGGAGCGAAACGTTTCCACTGAGAAAATAGAAATCCAGTTGACATGATTCAAGCTACAGACAATATCTCCAATCAACATAGTGTAAAAGAAATTATTTCTCTGTATTTAATGTTTTTTCAGCCTATTTGTAAACATTTCTTGTAATTGTAACCTCAGTTGGCCAAATGCTAAAATAAATAATGTGCCCATCATTCTATTTTAATAAATTGTATTATTCTATTTTAATAAATTGTAGGAACTCTCCATTTGAATGTGTCTTAAGTACTCATAGCTACTAACTGGCTGATCAAGGACCTGAATGTAAGTGCTATTTCTAAAATAACTGAGCCTACTGATTTCATCTGACTAAGTATTACTGTTATTCAACTTATTAGAGCAGTCTAAAAACTGTTTGAGCCCCACAAGTGTCATTCAACCTCAGAGAGATGTTTTTGGGCCAGACATGAAGACCCAGTCTAAACTTACTCTCTGGCAGCCACTAGCACTGCTATCTGTGGATGTCTTGGTCACAACATGCTTGTTCTTCATAAGGTTAACTGCATAATTATGGCAAGGCTTGAAACAAAGAAATGAGTGTCATTCTTTTTCTTAAAAGCTCTTGGGGATAAGTGCTAAAGAAAACACCACAAGTAGAGTATGGTGCCATATGATAGTATTGTTTTATACATTTCTGGAATCTGGATGCAAATAATAGATTTGCAAATAAATATGCAAATGTATTTTTGGTACTCATGTATTTGTAACATGTCTATACTGCTTTTTATTGATAAACAATTCAGTGGTACACTAATCTACAGGGCTTCAGATTCAAAGGCAAAAATCTGCTTCAGAGTGTGCAGGGGTATAAACCAAATGGATCTTTTCCTGGGTTCGTGTGGCAGCTACAAAGGGCACCCAATTCCAGGAAAGACACATTTGGTTTAAGGAGGTGCAGTGCAGGTGTAAATGTTCACACCACAACACGCTCTAACCTTGTTATCTTCTTGCCTTTGAATCTGCACAGCCCTATTAATTCAGTGCCCATCCAGGACCATTTCCTGGACCTGGGGATATATGATTTGGGGTGGTCCAAAGATGTTTTTGTTGTTGTTATTAAGACAGGGGTGCCAGAGTTAACCATGCCACGTACACAGAGAAAGGTTTGGACAATTTATAGTCCCCAGACATCTAGGTCTATCTCACAGACATGTGAACACATGCTGAAGTGGTCCCAATCAAGTGGTAAGGTGATACAGCTCAGATCTGTACATGTAATTATTATACAGGACTATTGTGCATTTTGTTTGCCTGTACAATAATAATTTTTATCACATTCAGTTGTTTATCCTGAATGAGTGTCGCGAGTACAAAGATGTACCATCTAAATTAGTTCTAAGCCTCATTTAAGTCAAGACAATATACACTTCAGACTGTCTTGCCTTTTGAATTTTATCAGGACGAAGAAACCAGAAATGACTTGAGGTGCACCGAGTCGATCTGCAGGGCGTGGGGTGGGGGGTGCCTGTAGCCTCATTTTTACCAAGATGCATCGTTACCACCTTCTGCCCTCCCACCTCGGTGTCCGGGTATATTGGGGATTTCGATTCGCCGCCCACACAAGCCCCCTGCGCTGCCTTTTGAACGCAGGCCAGGGACTAGCCGAGGCCGCTCCAGCTCCTTCTCTAAGCCTGCGCTCTTCGCCAGGGGGGCTTCCAAAGGCCAGAGGAGCCTCTCACGCGCTCTGCCCCGGCTCGTCTCAACAGGCGGAGGAAAGGCTCCCCGGAGCTGCTACAACAGACCGCAACTGCAGAAAGCAAATCCACCCCCACTTGCCAGAGACAAGGCAGGGCGGCCTTTTTTGTACTTCCGGCCGCGCATTACTCTTCCGCGCCTGCCGGTGGCCCCCCGTCTCTCCAGCCCCGCAGGAGCCGCGCTTACTTCCCGGAGCCGCTCACGCCCATGACCACCACTAAGACCATCGCGGGGCACTCGGGCGGCGTTCGTGTCTCTCCGGCTGGCCTTCCTCGACGCGGTCCCTTCGCCCTGCCCCTTCCCTTCTCCGCCTCTTGCAGCTTCCAGACAGCTCCGTGAGCCCGACGGGCATTGCCGGATGAGCTCGTCGGGAGCGCGAACTGGTTTACAAACGAACAGCTGATGTCGAACTGGGGTTCCCCCCCCCATTTTTTTATCTAACGCCGACCTCAAGCTGCATTTTTGTATGTTTTATATAGCCACCTTGGGAAAAAGCCATACTGAGCTACGTGAAATTTATTCTGAATCCTTGTGTCCGTCGAACAAAAACTTACCTAAGTTGAATCCGGAAGCACAGGGCGTAAACGCCTTGCCGTCGTTTTCTGCATTAAATGTGAGACAGAATTGACAATAAAGTAGAAATGCGATATTAACAAAATTTACAACTAAAGGCCTACCACTACTGTTATTTCAATAGTAACGTTGGCTTGGATGTAAATAACAGTTCAGAGTAGCACTATTGCACATGATAGCGTTACGGGAAATGGCATAAATTGGTGGCTACCCAGGTAATGTTGAAGCAGAGCAGTATTAAAAACTATACTGACTTTTCAATGTAATAATTCATAGTACCCTTAAAATAAGTAGTGATTTCCAGATTTGACCCAAATTATTTAACTTGGAAATAGTAGAATATATTTTCTTTGTTCACACAATATGCTAATTTAGGATTAATTGAACATGAGACTTTTATTTACTCTCATGCTAGTTGTGTACTAGGGTATTAGTACTGCAATGTACAGGCGTTACACAAGAGACTTAACTAATCACCCTGGCTGGATTCTCCAAATGCACTGAGCCACAAGCTAGTCAACCACATTTTAGTGTAGTTCTTACGTCATCTCTCACAATCATTAAATTCAGACGTAACAGGAAATTAACATCAGTGCAAATTTCAGAACAAGTGAATTGAATTTTTTTCTTAATCTGAAGGAATTGTAATGTTGATAAAATACTCTGTTTTCAAATGTGCTTATAATTGTGCATCGATTTAAAAAAAAACTTGGAATGAAATAATTTACAGTATTTGTTTTTTTTCAAGTTTTAAGGCCACCCAATCGCAAAGCAACTGAAGGCAGTGTACAAAGAGGGTTAAAACTACATCATCGAAACAGTGAAGATCCCAAAAAATAAAACCACACTTGGAAAAAAAATTCAAACACATCACACTTGAACTGGTTCACAAATCACTCTTGCTCAGTCCCTGACAGAAGGTTTTTAAGGCATTCTAGCATGATAGCAGGGGTAATGTGATCCAGGGGGCAATGTTGAAGTCCAAGTTAACTTTAGATAATTTAAGTATAGAAATGGTGCATCCCAACACATTTCTATTCAGAAGATAACTGCAAATTTCCTCTGTGTTAACTGTGTTAATTGACTTACTGTCAGGGTAACTGGATATACTGTATAAGGATGTGTGTGTGTGCCTTTGAGTCGGTGTTGACTCCTGATGACTGCTTGGACTAGTCCCTGCAGTTTTCTTGGCAAGATTTCGGAAGTGCTTTGCCGTTACCTCCTTCCTGGGGCTAAGAGTGAGTGACTGGCCCAGAGTCACCCAGCTAGTTTTGTGCCTAAGGCAGGCTCACTGTGTCCCAGTTTCTACTCTGGTGCCTTAACCACTACACCAAACTGGCTCTTTGTATAGGGAGTAAAGGTAAAGGTTCCCCTGCACAGTTGTGTCCGACTCTAGGGGGCGGTGCTCATCTCCGTTTGTTATCCGAAGAGCCAGTGTTGTCCGAAGACGCTTCTGCGGTCATGTGGCATGGAACGCGGTTACCCACCCACCGAAGTGGTACCTATTAATCTACTTGCATTTGCATGCTTTCGAATTGCTAGGCTGGCAAGAGCTGGGGCGAGTGCAGGAGCTCACTGTCATGTGGGGCTATTCTCTACCCTTTTAAAAGCTCATCTTATCCAAGATAAGTTGAATGATCTGCCAAGTTTTCAAAGCTTGGCTACCCTATACTTCTTGTGACTTTAACAACTCTTCTCCCATTTCACTCTCCTTTGTTAATACAGGTTCCCTATTAGAGAAGATAACTAAATTAGCTCTAACCTTGGTGTTAGTCACCTCTTAGCATTGGCAAGATGATCTATTCTAAGCTGTTTCATTGCTTATTAAGTGGTGTATCCTGGGCTGGAGCACTGTCGCTTCTTTTTCTTTGATGCCATAGCTCACAAATAGGTTCCAAGGTTCTCCGTATAATAAAAATATGGAAGCAAAACCTATTCCAGAGATGTAAAAAAGCCCCTCGCTTTAAAAAAATGGAAGGGGATTAAAAGCTAAAAATAAAATAAAATAGGGTGCTTAGAGCATGCACAGAAAGCAGTGTTCACTGGCTGTCATTTTATTCCTTCCTCCCATGCAGTGCAATTCTGAGCAGAATAGAGCTATTCTAAAGTGGCTCAGCTCATTCTGAGTTGGGTTCTGGTGGACATGTCCAACTGAGGTGGCTGAGGCAGAGTCTTGCTCTGTTATCTGGGAAGAATTTAAGCATATACTGTAAGTCTCAAGTGGACAAGGTTCTTGAAGCTGTTAGTCTAGCTACCTGCATGTTAGTTCTATGCCCATTTTGGCTGATCAAGGCTTTTTCAAGAAAGTTACGGCCATTTGTGATTTTCTCACGTGAGAGTGTAAGTGAGGGGGTAGTCCCACATGTCTTGAAGGAGGCAGCAGTATGCCCCCCTCAAGAAACCATCCAATACCTGGACCCAACAGTGTTGGATAATTTCTGACCAGTCTCCAATCTTCCCTTTCCATGGAAAGCTGTAGAGTGAGTGATCAGACTGCAACTTTCGGAAGACCCTGGAAAGAACAGATTATCTGGACCTTTTTCAGTTGGTGTTCAGGCTTTTGAATGACCCCTGGGGAACTAGAATAAAGGTGTTGCAACTCTCCTGATCCTTTTTTTTATCCCAATATCATTCATCACAGAATCCTTATGGGCAAGCTCTGGGGTTTGGGAGCTGGGGGGCACTGTGTTGCAGTTGTTTTCCTTCTTTGGTTGATTCCAGTCAGTTATGGAAGAAGGATCAAGCCCAAGGCCCTTATAGTGCAAGGTTCTTCAGGACTTGATGTTTTCCCCATTCCTATTTAACATCTACATGAGACTGCTTGGTGAGGTCATTTGATGGCATGGGATCAAGTATCATTAGTTCGTTGGCAATAACCAGTTATACATCTTGACACCACGCTGATGGGGTGATGTCTTTGAGATTCTGTCCCAGTGCCAGCAGGCTGTTAGGGTCTTAATGGGGAGGAAGAGGCTTATGTTCAACCCAACCAAGACCAACTGGATGTGGATTTAGGGGCCTTCTGTTTCTGGAGATGGTTCAGCTTTAATTTTGGATGGGTTAGCACAATATTGGGATGTACAATTTTGGGGTCCTCCTAGATTCACAGCTATTGCTTGAAGAGCAGGGGGCGGCCATGGCAAGGGGGATTTTTGCACAGATTCATCCTATGAGTTATCTGTGACCTTTCCTGTATCTTTTATTTTATGACCTTTTATCTGAGGCCCTGTTCATGGTCACTCGTGCCTTAGTCACCTTTTGTTTAGATTGTTTAGATTACTGCAATGCATTCTGCGGTGGGGACTAACCTTAAAGACAACTCAGAAGCTACATCTTGTACAGACTGTGGCAGCAGATGTAGTTATGAGCACACCTTGGTACACTGTGACACTACTGCTGTGCAAGCTGCACTGCTTGCACTGGGTGCAATTCATGTTGTTTATCATCATCTTTAAAGCCCTTCATGGCTTAGGGCTTGGGTATTTGCAGGACTGCCTCTTTTCAATTGTCTCTGCCTGTCCCAAATGATCCAACAGAGTCAGCTTGCTCCAGGGTTCCTTACTGAAGAAATGTTATCTTGTGGGAGTCCCAAAATGTGCCACATGACTGTTCCTGCCCTCTGGAACAGCTTTCCCTCAGAGGTTTGCACGGGCCTGACCCTGTTGTCCTTCAGGAACGGTATCAGAACCTGGCTCTTTCAGCAAGTCCTGTGCCTAGGGGTTTTGTGAACCCACTGGTATGTTATGCATATTTAATCTTTGTATTCCTGGGTGGTTGTTTGCCATGTGGTTCTTCTTTTATAGTTATATCATGTTTTTAACTTGTCCTGAATGCTGTATTGAGTTGCTTGTTGATTAGATAGCCTTACAAATCAAATCAAATCAAATCAAATCAATCAATAAATAAATATTATAGAGTCAGAAGGGGGAATTTAGGCCAAATCCCTGCTCACTACAGGGAAATCACAAAACGATACTTTCCTCAGAGCAAAATATTGAGAATTTGACTAAAATTATAGCCATATGTTGAAAATTATAAAAATATTAAAATAATCTTGATTTAGGCAGGGTATACCACTGAATTGGTTTGGCTGTTAAGTTCTGTCCTTAACTTGGATCCCTTCTTCTAAGTAAAAATGTACATAAATGAAATGCTATCTATTCCAATGAGACATTCACCACTTTATCTTGGCAAGAGAAAATTGAGATAGATAGTGATTAAATTAGAGAGAGTAACTCTAATTTAAAAAGTATATTTCATAGGTACAAAATATGCACAAGATAAATATCCAAATAGCACCTGAAGAGTAGATCTCAGGACCAACCTGCTATTTGCATTCACTTTGTTTCATACACTCCCAGAACAACACACTAATTTAGATTAAATCAGTGAATCATTTTCAGCCACACCTCTTCATGACCCTCTTACAGTAATGATAATTAGATTGCTGTTCGTATTTTCCCATCACATTATCATGTTGGGAAGTTATATAAAGGAGCTTGTGTTTTCCTCTGGCATCTTAAAGAGACATAAATACTATTCAGTTTGGAAGATGCAATCCATTTGATTGGGGCTGCCCTGAGCTATAGCCCCCGTCAAATACAGTTTAAGTCAGAATTCCTCCACTTTTTTCCTTATTTATTGGGACTGCAATTTCCAATTAATCTAGTGAGTTCCAGGTATTAAAAACTCGACATACTGTATACTAATCTTTTGGTAGCAAGAACAGTTCTAGCTCAGCTAGAGAGTCGTCTTTTTCTAGTCAGATTGCATTGTTTTTATTACCTGCTTGACCAATGACAATCAGGAAGTGAAGTTTTTCCCATCATACTGTGTTTCTGTCTGTTAGTTCCATATTAAGCATTATATGAAGGGGCTACTGCCTCTAGCTTGCCATCAATTAAACAAGGGAAAGAGAGAACACAAATCTTTTTTCCTTGTGGAAAATAAGATATAAGACAAAATGTTCAGGCACTATGATGTGAGAAAGAAGCTGACTATCACCTTTCAGAGTAGCTAGCCAATGAAGTCACAACCAGTACTGATAATTTATGTACAGTGCCAGGTACAAAGATAAATTCTGAGTAATTATTTTTTTGCAGGAGAAACTTCTGCTTTATTCTGAACACAATTTTTGGTCTATACTTTTGAGAAATTAGTGATCTCCATGGAAAAACACTTCCAGCCAGGAAAACTTCCAGTATTTTCCATTAAAATATATTGTAAAAATGTTATTGCATTGGAGTTGTATACAACATAGCACTCTTTGTCTGTGTATGCTCAAATGCTATATTGCTTGAGCAAAACATAGGGCCTAATACGCTATCCCCAGGGCCGTCATGGCTATGATCAGGGCTTGCCAATGCCAGAAGAAAGTAGCTGGTGACTTGTTTATAAGCTTAGACTGTGCAGATGAGACCTTATATCACTTTGTATTTTATCCATATTCAGCTGAAACATAACTTTAAATCAGTCACTACAAATGAAGTCTATAGGCCATGGAGAATCCCACAGCACTTTTTATATGGTAATAAATCCTTTAGACAAATTCATTTTGTTCATAAACATTATTCACATTCTGCTTTTCTAAATTTCCCATTTGGAAAGGCTAAGGCTATAAAATTTGTCATTATCACTTTTCTCAAACTTGATGCTACTCGATGCTTCGCAACTGTTTCCTTCTGGGTATTCTTCCTCACTTAGAAAGTCAATAACACTGGATAATATTTGAGAAAACACAACTTTCCCAGCATATCGCTGCCAGTCTACAATATGCTAGGGCTACCAGATATGAACTGCAAAAATCAGGATGGCGGCAAAAGGAGGTTGCCATCTAGTGATAGTCTGGATTTCTACAGCCTAAATATATCCCTACAATATGTGAGACTAGAACTCTGGTTGAAACTAGTTCTACCATATCTGGGCTGCAAAAAACTGGATAAACAGTACATGGTACTTAGCATTCTGTATATCCCTTTGCTGATATCTAATGGTCTTTCAGATCTTTACATGGGGGATCTAATTGAAAATCCAGTGTGTATGGACTCTATTGATTGTTCTATTATAATGTATGTGATTCTTTTTTTTATAAGAATTTTATTAGATTTAAGACAAAGATAAAAACTACAAAAAAGAAAAAAACTACAAAAAGAAAGAGAAAACTAAAAAAGTGTGAAAACACAAGAGAAAAATCTGTCTGTCTGTCTGTCTGTCTATCTGTCTATCCGTTCAGTCATGTCCGACTCTCGGTCACTTTGTGGATCAATGCTTTCCATGCCTCTTACAGCTTCCTTTAGTTCCATCAAAGTCATTCCAGTGTCCCTTCTGATGGTGTCAAGCCAGTGAGTCCTAGGGCAGCCCCTTCTTCTTTTACCACTGATCAGTCCCAGCATAACTGTCTTTTCAAGTGAGTCGGCTAGCATAACATGACCGAAGTATGACAGTTTTTGTTTGGTGATCTTGGCTTCCAGGGATATTTTTGGTTTGACTCTGTCTAGGACTTCTTTGTTGGTAATCTTTGCTGTCCATGAGAGGCGTAGTAGTCGTCTCCAGCACCACAATTCAAACGCATATATCTTTCTCCTATCTGCCTTCCTCAAAGTCCAAGTTTCACAACCATACGTAGCTATTGGAAATATGATCGTATTAACTAGTCTGCATTTGTTTGGGAGGCTGATATCTTTATTCTTCCAGATGTTATTTATGCTGGTCATTGCTGTTCTTCCAAGCGCTATACGTCTTCTAATCTCTGGGCTGCAGTCACCCTTTTGATCAATTTTAGAGCCAAGGAAGTTAAACTCCTTCATTGCTTCAATTTATTATTATTTATTTATTTATTATTTGGATTTATCACTGCCCATCTCTACCACGGTAGACTCTGGGCGGTTTACAATCATATTATAAAAAAGTTAAAAACCTATACAGTACATCTAAAATCCACTATAAAATAAATAGAAAAATCCAAGAGATGGTGAGTTCTTAAAAGGAGGATATTACTAAGATAACCACCCCCAGGAGGAACTATTATTTCCTTTGTTCCAGGCAAGGCGGATTACCTCATTGTTGATCTTAACACTGACTTGCACATTCTCTGCTGTTGTCATTATCTTTGTTTTTGGTGTTAAGGCTCAATCCAGGTTTTTCACTTTCATCTTTGACTGTTAGGATTAGCCGTTCTAGATCTTTTTTACTTTCCTGCCAGCAGTGTTGTATCATCTGCATAACAAAGGTTGTTGATGCTCCTACTGCCAATTTTTACCCCAATAGTAGATTCTTCCAGATGTGACTTTCTCATAACTACTTCTGCGTACATGTTGAATAATGAAGGTGATAGAATATAACCCTGACAAGTGCCTTTTCCAATTTTGAACCATTCTGTGTCTCCATATGCTTTCCTTACAGTTGCTTCTTGATCAAAGTACAGAGATCGTATCAGCTGGATGAGGTGTGATGATATTCCCATTTCTTTCAAGCAGTTCCAGAGCTTGTCATGATCAACACAGTCAAAAGCTTTTGTATAGTCAATGAAGCACATGTAGAGGTCTTTTTGGAATTCCCTTGCCTTTTCCATCATCCATCGAAGGTTGGCAATGTGATCACGCGTTCCTCTTCGGAATCCAGCTTGTACATATGGTAACTCTCTTTCGATGGTTGAGTTCATACGTTGTTGGATGATCTTCAAGAGAATTTTACTCGCATGTGGTATTAAGGCGATGGTGCGATAGTTTGAACAGACTTTCGTGTCACCTTTTTTCGGTATTGGAATAAATACTGACTTTTTCCACTCTTTTGGCCATTGACCAGTCTTCCATACACTTTGACATAATGCTGTCAATGCTTTTGTTGGCAGTGGTCTCAGTAGCTCTGCTGGTATTCCATCAACTCCAGGGGCTTTGTGGTTTGACATCTGAATGAGTGCCCATTCTACTTCCTCCTCCAAGATATCAGATTCCAGCTCCGGCAGTTCTCCTCCTGTGCCTTGGTTTTGATTTTCGTTTGTGTAAAGTTGCTCTGTATATTCCCGCCACCTTTCTCTGATTATATATATATAATATACACATTATATTATATACATATACATATACATATACATATACATATACATATACATATACATATACACCTCCTAATCAACTTCTCCCCCAAAATAACATTTATTTAATTATTTCCTTCCTACTGCTATTCTATACATTTCTGTCTACTATAATAAAAATCAAACTAAAAAGGCATACAAATTATAATTAATAATACAACAATTATAAAAATCTTAATCATATTAAACCTAAAACCAAGCATTTATTATTATACCTTATTAATCTTAAGCCAAATCATTAAAGATGAATAGAGTCAAACAAGCCCTAGAAGCAATCCAAATAGATGTTCTTAAACCCTTACCCCACTTCAAAGTAAACCAGAGCATTTACATATTCCCACAATACAGAGCTTTTTTCATAGAGAAATCAAACAGCCCAACTGCTCCCCTTAAAAACTCCGACTTCTCAGTAGAAAGCCTCCCATACATAATAACCCCTTCTTTTCCATAACATTCCATCAAAAAACCAATCTCACTTATAACTTGCAATTCGAACTGTCCCTTTAATTTCTTCAACTCCACTCTCTGATCTTCATTTAGCATTTCAACAGAAGCCCCAATCTCACTGTTAGAAGAAACATTTCTATTGTTGTTAGGCTCTTCAATTTCTTCCACGACATCCCCAACCAGATGACACATTTTAGACCTCATGTTTTCCACAATGTTTTCCACAATGTCCTGAATGCCTTGCATAAAAACTTGACAGGAATCAAAAAGAATCTGTTTGAAGTCTCGACGAAACTCTGAGAGAGTCTGATTGAAATCCTCCATGTCTCACGCAGTAGATTATGGCGCCCCCTAGGTACTTAACCAGCAAAAGTGGAAGATAATAGAAAAATTCTGAGACCTGTTTACACAAGTGAAAGTATGATAACAGGCAGTCCCAGGGAAAGTAGCAGCAGAAAGCTGAAAGTTCAGAAAAGCAGATTCAATGTGTAGGAAAATGCTAAAATCTTCCAATTTAATACAAAAATAAAAATAACAGGGAGACGATTACATACTTTCAACCTTCCTTAATATTTAGATGGAAAACAAGCCAAAACTTAAGAATTTTTTAAAAAAATATTAATCCCCAAAATAATGATAAACACCAAGAGATCCAGCTTCTCCTTGCTGTAGAAAGCCTCTCTTAGGGTACATATACTTTAAAAAGATATAAATTGGGTGATTTAGAAATGGGGTGGCCTGTCTTAATGTCCCTTTAAGGCTACAGCGCGGCTTGGAAATGGTGACGTGTAAAAGCATCACCTTTTCAGCTATTAATTTGTTACCAGAATAACATAGTTGTGCAGTTTTATGAGACTAATATTATGATTGTCATGGCTTTCAAATTACTATATTAACATTTTCATTACATCCATTTGATGAAGTAGCCTGTGGTCCACGAAAGCTTCCATGATAATAAATATAAGTGAGTCTTTAAGACTTTTTTTTTGCTGCAGCAAAACATGACTACTCCTCTAGAAACTTGTACAATTCAATAACTCAGTGCATGGTATTCTTCTGATTGTTTGTCCTTTCCAAACCGGGGATGGGGGGGGATCACTTATCATAAAACTGACAGCAGACTAAGTGTATTTTTTTCTATAACTGAGAAAGAACAAAGTTAGATGGCCAAGTGAATAAAGGATGCATGTGCTGAACCATTGGGCAGAATGATTGGCATATGGGTTCTTAGCTTTACCTCAAGATAGCAATACCATCAATAAGTAGTTCTTATTCATGTATTGTACAGATTTTGTTGGAATATACGTACATTGAACAAACATGATTGAACAGTAAAATATAGATATTTATTTATTTTCTATCCCACCTTTATTATTTTTATAAATAACTCAAGGTGGCAAACATACCTACTGTAATACTCCTTCCTCCTCCTATTTTTCCCACAACAACAACCCTGTGAGATGAGTTGGGCTGAGAGAGAGTGACTGGCCCAAGGTCACCCAGCTGGCTTTCATGCCTAAGGCGGGACTAGAACTCACAGACTCCTGGTTTCTAGCCCGTTGCTTTAACCACTAGACCAAACTGGCTCTCCCAGTTATATACCCACTAAGATATTTTTAAGCATGCAACACAATGATCTTTCTGGTATTTTAGATGAAAAATCTTCATAGGCCTGGAGTTTAAGGACCTTAAATTGCTGTTCCAAAGTCAGTGCAAAAATAACTCTTGCATATGTTTGAAATAATGTATATTAAAACTAGCACTGCTATAAATAGTTATACAGGCAGAGGGTATTAATTTTTATTTATTCCACTGTTCTCTCAGACCTTTATTCTGTATTTATCAGGTACTGTACGTTTAGATCTTGATTAATTTACTACTGTGTGAATACTGAATGTTTGCAGGAAGGGCTTAATAATTATTTACCATAATTTTTTTCTGCATATAAGATGTGGGAAAGTGCACTAAACTAAGCGGAATTCTTCATCCATACTTTATATTCTAACTCTTTACCATAGGTTAGTAAGGTAACAGCTGAGTATTCACAATATAATGCTTTGACCCCATTCACCAAAGCCTGATTTGGGTGCCAAGAAAGGCGCCAAGAAGCTAATATTATCAAGATTTACATCCTCCACTTGGCAGAACAAGACATTTTTAGGAACTGGGAAAGGCTTGACCCTGACAGCTGCCAAGCGTACTGTACGTGATTTCGGTTAAGCTGCTTCTTGGGTACACAAGGCAACTGGATAACAGAAAAGACAGGGAGAGAAGAAACAGAAGAAAACAAAGAACAAAGAAGGCAAGGACAGTAAAAAAACAGTAGTAAAGTTAATGTTATACTGTCCTCCAATAAATTGCAATAACACTTTTAACATGCAATTAAAATCAATAAAAGTCAGTGTTAAAAACTACTCTGCAAGAGGGAAATGGTATCAGAATTTAGAGGCCTGGGGAAAATACAGATGCTTTTGGAACATAAAGGATAAATGAGTAAAAGTGAGAGGAACATTATCCAAATTATGGATAAAGCCTAGAGAAGGGGTTAAAGTATTCCACAAACAGCACCAACTAACTCTCCCAGTTTTAACTACACTGTGTTTCCTCAGAGCCTTCTAAACTGATAGTTGAAGAAGTTTCACAATTTAGCAAAGGGGCTATATTTTATCCAAGGGCCAATCCTCACTTGCATCGAACCATGGCATAAACATTCCCTGGCAACATTTTTCAGCCATGTCCCCATGATGCTGCCTTCATTTCATCTACATCCCATGAAGGAGACAGGCTTAAGTGATACCAGTAGTATTTTCCCCATTATTCTGACACCATGCAAGGGCAGTCTCAAGGTGTATATTTATCACCCAGTGATTCCCTCCCCCCCCCCCAAAAAAAAAAAACTCCAGGCCATATCCATACTATGATGCAGCCTGCTGCATTTGGCACTATTGTCTCACCTATGGTTCTTAACTTCCTAGAAAAAAGGACAAATGACAAGATGGAAGATTGATAACTAGATCAGAGTCATGATCTTCATCATCCCATAAAATCATGAAGAGAGGGTGTGAAGGAGAAGGAAAAGGAGGAAGAAGCGGAAGTCATTATGGAGGGGACATGAAAGGAAAGGTCCTTCCAAATAGATGGCACTTCGCACTACCAACCAAAATACCTTCTGCAACTGGGCAGCTATGCCATGTTTCCCTCTTCAATCTATCTTTGTCTTAAGGAAGAGAAAAGATAGAAGACGTTATAAGAAACCAGGTGAAGATTGATTACAAGTGGAAGACATGGTAAAATTAAATGAATAAGTTACTGCAATTGCACAATAAGACTCTTCTTTGGGAGCACTGAAGTGAGAAGAAAATGGAGCAAAAGAGGAAGTGGAAAGAAGAAAGAAGGGGGGAAATGAGGGATATTTGTGTGATAGAAAAGGTGAAGAAAAACACTGAGGCTAGGGAAAGAATAGTAGAAAGATGAGCAGAGGTTTTTTTTTAAGAGGTCAGCGATTACAATAACGGTGCATTTATCCCCCACCCCACCCCACTGAATTTTTTACCACGAAAGGATAAAGAGGCAAGAAGTGTGGGAAAATACGGGTTACAAATGGAACACTGTCTGGACCCCCCAACCTTTCGTGAACGAAGCTTCGTTTGAAAGTATCCGGACAATGAGAGGGAATCGAAAGGCGGCTAAAGGCACAAACTGAGGGTGGAAGAAAGACAAAAGGGGAAGAGAGGGGAAAGAAAGAAAGAAAGAAAGAAAGAAAGAAAGAAAGAAAGAAAGAAAGAAAGAAAGAAAGAAAGAAAGAAAGAAAGAAAGAAAGAAAGAAAGAAAGAAAGAAAGAAAGAAAGGGAAAGCACCGGAGGTAGACGAGAAGCTGGGAGGGAATACAACTGCGGGAGGGGCAGCGGCGGGAGGCAGCAGCGAGCCGAGGAGGATGCTGAGGCGGGAGAGAAGAGCAGCGCTGAGCCTGACGCAGCCGCGCAGCCAGCAGGAGCCCCGCCATCCCGCCGCCCCTCGCGCCCCCAAGGCAAAGCGCTCCCCGCCAGAGCTTGCGCGTGCCGCGGCCGCGCGCCTTCGCCTGGAGCTTTACGCGGCGGCCCTCTTTAGACAGAGAGGTGGACTTGCCGCCTTAGGCAAGGAAAACGAAGCAGCCCTCGCCACCGCCTCCTCCCTCTTCTCCCTCCCCAGGATGTTCGCCCAGCAACAGCAGCGGGAGCCGGCGCCGCCTCCTCGGGGCTGAGTTGCCTGCCGCCCCACGAGGCAGGCGCTGGGTTGCTCCCTTTTTTGGGTTTCCCTCCCGGCGAGGAGGGGCCGAAGCAGCAGGGCTGGTCGCCGGCCCCCAGTTCCGGATTGCGGTGCATGTTCGCTCCCTGCGAGTGCGTGAGGCGAGGGGGCAGAAGGACCATGAAAATGATCCGATTCCGGAGCTCGAGCATCAGGTCGCTGAGCCAGGATATGAAATGCACAATCCGTTTGTTGGACGACTCGGAGATCTCCTGCCACATCCAGGTGACTCTACCCTTTGGGAAGCTATGGACAACTACGGTGGGGGCCCTTCACCCTCATGCACCCCCCCTCGCCTTACTTCTTCCTTTCCCTCTTCTCCAAAGGAAAGCTGGCTGGCACTGCCTGCCGCTCGCCCTGTGTTCAACGGCATCCCTGCTGTGTCACCTGCTTCCCGCTCGCTTGCGCCCATCCGCCCATCTCTCTCTCTCCCGAGCATACATGCACAGCGCGCCCGCTATAGTGAGAAGTTGTTTACAAGCAAAGCGTGAACCGAGGCAGGGCTGGTCACCGCAAGGTCGTGGCGGGGAGGTGGGAGTGAACAGAGCTAATGTAGAACTGATGGGGATGTTCCTGCTGGGAATGTGTTGAAGACCCCAGAACGTTCTCCTCCAACGGGCTTACAACACAGCTGCGCAGCTGTGAGCATGAGCACAAGTTGTGTGTGAAATCCAGTTGGCATTTTCTCAAGGGGGGGGGGTGTTCCCCAAGGCTCCCCAATGAAAAAGCGTCCTGTAGCTATCCTGCCATTCCTTCCTAACGGATATTTGTGGGAATAGAATAATCAGAGGAACATATGGGAGTGTTACAAGTGGAGGAAGTGTTGCCTTGGCTTGGAGTCCCCATATTTTCCCAGAGTTTAAACTGTGAAGTTGATCCTTTCCTTCTTTAGATGAACTACTATTGTGATTTGAAGTGCTGTCTGGAATTGGCTGAACAGTGGACAAAAGACACACCTCTCCTTCTACATAGGCCTTCAATTTATTTTATGTTTAATATAAAAAAGATAGGAACTGTCACATACTGAAGTAAACTCCTGGTCCATTTTGACTGATACTGGTTATTGTGGCTCAGGGAGGGCAGAGACCCCTTAATTTTTGTACAAATGAGCGTATCTCCACTGTAGCTCCAACACATAAGCACTCAGGCAGCTCCTTCAAAGAAGGGGGGGGGGGTTCAGTAAACAACATATGGGAAGAATCAGAGGTTGCAATAATACAATTATATGATTAATGATTGTATTTTGGGTTGTTTTTAGACAAACTACTGTTTCTTTTTTCATTCATTCTTCAGAACAATCAGAGATTGGTTGAAGTATCTGTCTGGAGGGGGAAAAAGATGGCCAATGTGTGTGTACATGTGTATGTAGGGGGATGGGAGTTGCTCTATTTGGAGGTATTTAATTGCAACCAATCTCATATTGCTGTGAGGAAGAGCGAGATGGCTAGTGTTACTACACAGGAGGTTGCCAGTAAATAGGGCTTTCTTGTCCCTGTATGATTTTATTAGGTATCTTTAGCACAGTCAGTTTTCTTGTCCTGTAGAAAATTAATTGTATTTTAATTTTTGCACTGCTATATTGACAGTTAATTGAATACTTGCCATATCTGTGTATTATTTCTGTTGTCTTAGACCAATATACTATCCAACATTTGAACTATAAGTTAAGAACATCCTTTGGTAA
Source organism: Charina bottae (assembly GCA_023362775.1). Taxonomy (NCBI): domain Eukaryota; kingdom Metazoa; phylum Chordata; class Lepidosauria; order Squamata; family Charinaidae; genus Charina; species Charina bottae. The sequence continues at coordinate 211,897,570 of JALMGJ010000002.1, read as the reverse complement.
CATCAGCTGGGTTCAGTAATGAGGGTGGAGAGGTGAGAGAAAGAGATATATTTCTTTATTTATTATAGATGCTGTTATCTTACTTCCATCATCAAGACTTTAAATGGCCTATATTGTATGCTTTAAGCAAAATAAATAATCATGGCTATCTATGAGTTAAAAGGACAAGTTTCACAACAAAATTAATTACATTGCAATGCTTTGCACATATTTTTCAAATCTTAAATATGTTTCTTTTGAAAAAAATTAAAATACACCATTCAGAGTGAAAATGAATGTCCATTTTTAATATTTTCATTTTTTCTTTCATTAACCACACCAAAACAACATGAAAATAATAATTAAAGTTTTAAAAGCCCTTACCTAATTGATGAACAAAAACTTTAACTGATTTCTCTTCCAATTAAAGAGATTAGAACTTTTGACTTTAGAAACTTTCAATTGTTGAGAGTTGGTTAAATTAATTATTCTTCTTCAAATCATGTGGATATGGGCACTAAAATTTAAAATATGTTAAGCTGTTTCTCTCTCTTTATTTTTAACTGCCAGGACTTTTGTTCCAGAATATTGTGTGCTCTTAACATATTGGTTGCAAGAAAAGCAAATACAGTTTGTAAATCTACAAAGTATTTTTACCAAATCTCAGGAAGTAATAGTTCCACTTTATATTGTGTTAGTTAGACCCAACTGAGGATACCGTGTCCAGTTATGAACATCACATTTCAACAAGGATTGAGACAAAGTGGAAAAGTTTCAGAAAAGAATGATCAAGGGTATGGAAACTAATTGAAGGAATTGGGAATATTTAGTTTGAAAAGAAAACTAAGGGTGGATATGATAGCAGTCTTCAAATACTTTTAAAAAAGTCACACAGAAGAAGGTCAAGACTTGTTCTTTGTCACCTCAGTATGTAGGAAGCTCCATTTAAGCTATGGGAAGGTTGGTTCTAGTACAATATTAGGAAATATACTGTAAGTGCAGTTTGATACTGCACTCAGTTACATAGAGAGATAGTGGGCTTCCCTTCACTGGATATATACAAACAGAGATTGGACAGTCATCTCTTAGGAAAGCTTTACAGGTAGTCCTCATTTAGCAACTGCCTCATTTAGTGACCATTTGCAGTTATGACTGATGAAAAAGTAACTTTATGGCCAATCCTCGCATTTACGATCTTAGCAACTGCTTTGCTTAACGACTGAGTTGTCGGTCCCAATTGTGGTCGCTAAACAAGGACTACCTGTAATTTGAATGCATGTTCTGAGCAGGATGTTGGATTTAATTGTTAGCCTAAAGGGCCACCTCCAAATCTATGATTCTATGACCAGTGACTTTTATTGTGAAGATTTTTGTAGCAGGATTCATCCAATCAGGGATAGCTAAATTCTTTTGGCTAGCTGGAAAAGTTATGGAAATCTCAGAGAAATTAATCTCTGTTGTATGCAAATAAAAATATGCTTTCTGTGTATAGAGGTAGTTATTTAATAGATCTCCAAATGAATTGTATCTGAAATCATAAGACAGTTTTGTTAATGTATTGCCTATTCTTAAGAGTAGAATAGGTAATATATGATGATGTTCAAGGTTGCTTAGGCCAAGCAGGTAGTAGAGACTATGCTGATAAAACTTAGTTGCTTGTATAAAAGGATATTTGAAAAAACAACTGTTCTTCTCTTGGTCTCAGAAGTTATTAAATACGTTAAGCAATATATTGTAATTAAATAACTTTGGTTAGTATATGGAAAATTAAGTTATGTATAACTGTTCATAAGACAGAATTGAAAGAACAGGAAATTCTGAATAGTAGTTTGCTTTCCTATAACATATTAAATCAGAGTTTGGCAATCTTTTCGGCCAACTCAGAGGCTATATATTTCTGCAATTACACCAATAAACATAGTAAAAAGCTTACTTTCATCCCATTCATCCCATTTGAGATCAATCAATTCAGCATCCAATTAGGTTCCACCTGTGCTCTTCATTTCGGTGCTCCAGTTGGGGGAACTATATGTGCTGTGTTTCCATAGAATGCAAGGTAGATGCACTGAGTAGTGTCTGAGTCATGTTCGTAGTGTTGCAAAGCAAAACATCTAACACAGAAGATAAGTGCATCTGTCAATCTCAATTTTTAAAATATTGTTTCAATTAGTTTTTAATTTCTTTGGACAGAACAGAAAATTGAAGAACACTATTTTTCAAGTGGTTTCTATGCCAGGTTTGTGTTACAATATTCTAGGCAAATATTCTTCATTTTCACAGTGAATGCATGTGAACAAAATAATATAACCTTTTAAAAACATATTCTGAGGTTTATGTGGATATACATGTTTATGTGAATATACATGGGGCGTGGTGGCTCAGTGGTTAAGACACCAGGCTTGTCGACCAGAAGGTTGCAAGTTTAGCAGTTCGAGACCCGAGCACTGTGAGCTCCCGCACTCGCCCCAGCTCTTGCCAACCTAGCAATTCGAAAGCATGCAAATGCGAGTAGATAAATAGGTACCGCTTCGACGGGAAGGTAACAGTGTTCCGTGACTGTCGTGCTGGCCACATGACCACAGAAGTGTCTTCGGACAATGCTGGCTCTTTAGCCATGAAACGGAGATGAGCACCGCCCCCTAGTGTCGGACACGACTAAACGGGAACCTTTAACCTTTTTTTCATATCTGTGTGTGTATACATTTTGACTTGTGTTATTTATACTGCAGGACAGTTACAGCAGGGGTCCCCAACCTGTGGGCCACGGCCCACTAGTAGGCCACGGCCTGTTAGGAAGTGGGCCGCACAGCAGGTGAGCGGTGGTGGTCCACGTGATTGGCTGCTTCCTGCAAACCCCGCCCCCCGTCTGCGTGATTGGCTCCCGCCTGCAAACCCTGCCCCCATATGCGTAATTGGCTCCCACCTGCAAACCCTGCCCCCGTCCATGCGATTGGCTCTCGCCTGCAAACCCCACCCCCGTCTGCGCAATTGGCTCCCCCCTGTAAACCCTGCCCCCTGTCTGTGCGATTGGCTCCTGCCTGCAAACCCCACCCCCTGGTCCGCGCGATTGGCTCCCGCCTGCAAACCTTGCCCCCCCGGTCAGTGGAAAAATTGTCTTCCATGGCCGGTCCCTGGTGCCAAAAAGGTAGGGTACCCCTGAGTTACAGGATATTTTTACATGTAATACCTCAGGTCTAGATAAACACAACTCAGTGTTAATTAACCTGCTACTATTGGTGGAACAAAACAAAACAGGTTATTATTTATGCTTCTAAAACTATCTATATTGTCCCTTTAAATATAAGTTGAATAATATGATGTTGTAATTGCTTATATCATTTATTTTTATTTCATTTTATTAATGATCTAATTTATTTTTATTAAGGTGGATGTTTTAACTTGTTTTACTTGTTTACTGTCATTTAATCTGATAGTATATACTGTAGCTATTAACTCTCAGAATTTGAGTAGATTACAACAATATATAAGTTTAATAAATAAATAAAAATGTAATTTTATGAAACTATGTTTATCAATAACTATTCCACAATGGAATGTTACTGTGATGATTTTTTGGCTTAAATGATCATGAGACTATGAATATTCTTCATAATGTTATTAATGAAGCATGACTGGAAAATCATAGACCCTAAATATGAGATCCAAAACTAGATTATCAGATGAGCAAGTTTGGCAAAGCACATTAGGCTGTGGGCAGATTCATGCTGATTCACATGAGCACAGATTTTGGCATTTGTTCTACTGAAGCTGCAAATAAATGGATTTATAGGAATACAAATTTATTTGCTTCTACTTGGCTAAATGTTAATTGACTGTTTCTAATATATGTCAATTTGTTTACTGTTGAATATAAACATAGAAGATTTACAGTCGCATAAGCTGATTAAGAAATCTGGTATTACATAATATTTTGTGGGCCTACCCAGGATGTTTCAATATGCCATTAAAAGTATCTGCAGTAGCTTCAGGTCAGCTAGCAATAATTTCAGAAAACACTTTTCTTTTAAACCTTGATTAACCAGTTCCGGTCAGAAGCACCACAAAGGATTCTTTTCCAGGGCATCCTTTCACACCTGTTTGCTATTTAGGAATTTACCTCAATTAACTGCTAAACATGATTTGTAAGGTAGGTGCTATAGAAGGATGTTACGTGGACAAATACATGCTTTTAATTTTATTCTCCTTGGAAACATGTAGCAGTAGCTTCTTGCCTTTCATGTTGCAAACGTTACAGTGTTCCTGTGAAACTAAGATTAGCTATGGAATTTAATGTGAATTCAAATGATTTCAGATGCCTAGAAAGAAAGTAGTGTATAATACCGGTGCCAAGAGAACCTGTGTAGAATTGTTCAGCAGGCTGACTCAGATGAGTCATGTAATTAGGGATTCTGCCCAGCTGCTTAATAGGCAATAGCATTGTTCTACAGAGCCATCCTGCGACTTTGGGCTAGGCATTGGCCCAAAGTTCAAACTGCTTAAACTTTAAGTGAACGGGGCCAGTGGAGCTGAAAAGGATCAAGACCGTGAGCAACATTTTTACATTTTTTTTAAACTGGCCCCATGTCCTAGGGTCCCTTAATTATTTATTGCTTAAGTCTCTTTGAGACTCTGTTTCTTTGCAGTATAACTGAATAAAACTGCAGTGGCATAGTAGAGAAGGTGGCCAGCAGAATAAAACTAAAAACTAAGATAAAAATGGAAATAGTTGTAAGATGAACATCTTTTGTAAGATAGGGTTGGTCTCTCTGCCCAAACACAGACCTTGTGATTGCTTTTATTATCTTCACTTGATCTTTATATCTCACTGATGCCGAAGTGTCTAGGAGAGGGAACAAGGGAGGCAAATGACATTGTGCCCTTACAATGCAAGCTCCATCCCTTTTGTATAGGTGTTGTGATATCCCATGCACGTATGAAAGGGGCAAGGCTTCTGTTGTGATATCACAATCTTCATTTCACCATTTGGATGAAATTGTTGGATTCTGCAGATACCTTTTCATTGAAACTTTAAAACAGAATTATTTTACACTGTGCAAATGTGGACACAGATTTAGTTACTGAAATGAGTTCCAGCTGCTGTTAAAATATTTTCCTTCCTTTAAAAAAAATCTTATTATTCCTTATAGAATTAAAATTTCTGCCTGCAAGAATATAAGAGAGGATATCTTTGAAGGTCATGCAACATAATAATAATAATAATAATAATAATAATAATAATAATAATAATAATAATATAATAATAATAATAATAATAATATAATACTTTCTTAAATTTATATGGTGCTCAATTCTCAGTGATTCTGGGCAGTTCTTGCCAGAGGAAATAGTTCCTTATTTGTTAATGTTATTGTTAAATGGGTAATATTTTGAACACATATTTCCTGTTCATCAGATTTTAAACTCTGGCTTTTAATTGATGTACATTGTGACTTAAACATCATGTGTTTTACATAAGAACATTCTGACTAACATCAACTATTTATCTGAGAAACTTCAATTTGCTGTTATCCCACAATTACCAACCTTTGGGCTTTTCTGTTGTCCGTATTCACAATAAAGTAAAGGTAAAGGTACCCCCCGCACATTTGTGCAGTAGTTCACTAAATGCATAATATAGACTAGATCAGAGCTTTCCAAACTCTGTGTCGCGACACAAAAGTGTGTCGCCACACACAGTCTGGTGTGTCGCCACACAACCCGGAAGCGCTGATCATCATCAGCGCTTCCGGGTTTTCCTGCGGCGACACACCAACGGCGGTTGGTGTGTCGCCGCGGGAAAACTTTGGAAAGCCCTGGACTAGATGTATAAACTTAATTAAAAATGCAGGTATTATAGTATGGCTTGGTCATTGAAGAAAGTGCATGATGTTCTATTCTGAGAACATAAACCATCTTACAAGCTGGCTTGTAATGTTGAGAATTGCTTTGCGGTTTTTTTAAGTTGGTGAAAATGCTGTATATAAATGTGTTAAATAAATATACAGTGTCTGAAACAAAGGATGATATTATGCACAGTACATAAATTCTACAAACTGCTTTGAGATTAAGTAGAACATTTTTGCTCAGGAAAGTCTTCTGGATCTCAGTGTAGTTGCTGGTAAATATAATAGAAGTAGAGCATCCTCGATTTCAGTAATTCTGAAAAAGAAAAAGCAACAATAATCCTAATACATACACCCCCCCCACATGCCTGTAGCTACACACATGGCAGGAATGATAACTTTAGAAAAAATTAATAATAGAACTTTTGGGGCAAGAATTAGATTCCATCCCTTGGATTTTCTTGTTATTTGATTTTTAGTTTCAGACTTGTCACTACCCAGGCAGCAATAGTAAAAGCATGATAGTTTTGCTGGCAGAAAGAAGTGGAAATCATTCTGGCAGAATCAGTGCTTAAAGAAATAGTAATCTGAAAAAATATCCTCTTAGTTATCTTTTATTTCTTAAAACCATATCGGCTAATATAATTGTACTTTTAGAATGAAAGGAGCGTCTTAGAGCTCTGGAATCACTGATGTGCATCTTCTATTGAGCAATTGGGTAGTAGACCCTACTTGGATTTTAGTTAATTTTTTCCCATAAATGTGTGGAAAACGGTATGAATCCTGCTCAACGTTTTCAGATAGAAATATCTACCTCCCTATAATAAAAATTCAGTTACAGTTCACAGTTATTTTCAATTGGTGAGTTACTTCTTTACGTATCAATCAACTGAACATTTTTCAGTTTGATTCTGGTGTCTTTTTCTTCACTGCATCCTTAATATCCTTATGAAACAAATATATGTCAGTTATTTGATCATTGGTGATCATAGTGAATTTACAGGTTAGTAAATATTTAGTAGCCCAATGTGTAACAGGTATAGCGCATGATACAAGCTTCTCTTGTCTAGCTTTCACACCTCCCTCCATAGTAAGAGAGGAAATATTCACCAGTCTCTAAGTACTAATAAAAAAATGTAAAAAAGAGGCCCATTTCCTCACTTAATAAGGAGAGTGATCCACTGAGCTACTTCAATCAGATCAATATAGTCTTAACTAAAAAATTGTTTCATTTAAAAATGTATTTCATTATTTAATTATAATTGTTTGGATACTACCCAAATCCCATAACTCTAATTTATAATATAAATAAAAATATAAAATAGCCAAGAGCAAAGTAAACCAACCCCCAAGAACAGCAGTGTGGATAACCACCATCCTCCAAAAGTCAGCCTAAAAAGTAATTTTTGTGGCCTTGCAGATGGCCAACAAGAAGAGGGCCAGATGTTCCTCAGGTGACAAAGTATTCCAGACCATTGGAGTTACCACAGAGAAAGACTGCCTTTGGTCCAAGCTTCTCTTGAACTCACAGAACAGGAGTTTGAAGAAGGCATTCCCTCAAATGCTGCATTATATAGGGCAGTGTCTCTCAACCTTGGCAACTTGAAGATGTGTGGACTTCAACTCCCAGAATTCCCAGAATTTAAAGCAGGACTTTAAAGCTTATAGATAACCCAGTGCAGCAACTAAAAAATGTTACCTTGCAAACTTGGGACTTGCCTGACATCAGCCTGCCTGTTGTATTCTGTACCCATGGTAGCTTCTGAGTCACCTTCAACATACCATGTTACAATAGTTTAACATACAATATTTGCCAGCAGTCTAACCATATAATGATAAGGGTACGCGTCTCTGTCATCATAGCTTCATATCAAGGAAGGGCTGCAACTGGTGTGCCACCCAAAGGTGGATAAAATATCCTTAACCATGGCCTTCACCTGCTGTTCTAGTAGAGGTTTTGAATCCAGGAGGATTCCCAAGTCACAAAATGATTATTTCAGGGGGAATGTGACTGTATCCAGAGCTATTAGTGGATCTGCATTAGAGCCAATATGTTTTTGAATATAAGTAATCACATCTTGCAAGGAATTAATGTTGCCCCAATTAGATCCTCATCACCTCCAGATACTGGCTCAAGACAGCATCTCCAGCCCAGCTTGGGTTAGCAGTGAAATATCATCAGCCTACTGATGACATCTCACTTCAAGTTGGTGAATGACCTGTCCCAGCAGTTTCATATAGATATTAATAGGGGAGAAGGCTGAGCCCTATAGCACTTTCCTTGGAGCTTTCAAACATTTCACCCTCATGGTTACTGACTGGAATCACTGACTTAAATAAAAGTGGAACTACCATAAACAAAGCCTCCTATCCTCAACCTTCCTAAGTGGCTCAGAAGGAAACCGTAGTCAGAGGTGATGGTATCAAATGCCTCTGAGAGGTCCAAAAGGATCAGGAGGGGCACACTCCCCTGCCCAGGCCATTATTAAGGTTTGTTTGTTTGTTTGTTTATTTATTTATTATATTTATACCCCGCCTATGCCCTCCCTAACGGAGGACTCTAGGCGGCTTACATACATATATATATTTCATTATACATTTTCCATACATATACAATTTAAACCGCGTGCTAAGGGAAGGGGTAAGGGAACCGACTCTTCTGTGGCTACTTGGACTACAAGCCCCACAATGCCTTGCGTTGGAGCCGGCTGCTGATATCCTGTAGATGAACTGCTTTTTCCGGGATCCGTTGTTGCCGCCGCCATTCCAGAGATCTTCCATTCGGTGGCCGACTCCCCGACAGGACGCCAGCATATTGTCCCACTTAAGGTGGTACCCATTTATCTACTTGCTAAGCTTTCGAACTGTTGGGTTGACAGGAGCTGGGACTAGCAACGAGAGCTCACCTCATTGCACGGGGATTCGAACTGCCGACCTTCCGATCGGCAGTCTACAGCTCAGCGGTTTAACCCGCTGAGCCACCGCGTCAGGTTATTTACCAGAGTGACCAATACTGTCTCAGTCCCATGTCCAGGCCTGAATCCTGACTGGAAAGGATCTGGATAATTTGCTTCATCTAGGATTCTCTGTAGCTGATGCCCTATTACCTTGTCCAAAATCTTCCCCCAAGAGTGAAATTAAAGACTGGTGTAAGATGACCGCTTCAAGAGAAGGTGCATTGCCACTTCTTTTAAGGCTCATGTCCTGGTTCAGCCTCTGCCCCAGGGCCTCAGTGATGAGTCAGAGGACGAGCTGCCCCTGGCAAACCCCCAGGGGATTGAGCCAGGCGAGGCCCCAGACGCAGACACGGGCCCAGACAATGACTCAGCACTGCAGGAGGCAGCAATACCTGAGGCTGCAGGAGAGCAAGCTGGGGATGGTGGTTTGGCCCCACCCTCTAGCCAGCAGCCAGCAACCGAGCATACAGGGGAGCAAGCTGGGGATTGCGGTTTGTCCCCACCCTCTAGCCAGCAGCCAGCTGGATCCCATCAGCCTCCCAGCTCTCCTGAATCCCCCAAAGGGCAGAGGCGGAGGCGTGTGCGCCTCGCCTTAAAGGACAGGAGGAAAAGTGCTCGGCTGGCTGCTAGGGAGTTACGCAGAGGGCAGGGAGAGTCTTTGCAGGACCCAGAGGACAGCTCCTGAACTCCTGATAAATTACCAACGAAGCAGTGAGGGAGTTGTGGGAGCAACGTTGCACTTTGGCTTCGCGACCACTCTGGTATCCTGTCTTGTTTCCTGCGTTCCTGACCCTGTTTGGACTATCGTTACTCTGCCTTCTGGACCCCTGGACCTTGTTTGGATTATCGTGGCTCGGACTTCTGGAACCCTTGACCCGGTTTGGATTATTGACTACCCTTTGCTTCACTACTCTGATTATTGGCACACGCTGGTTTGTCTCTCTCTCGGCCAGTCTTGCAAAGTAACCTTGGGCTGCATTCCTTACCTCTGGCTGACTGCCAAGACTCTCCAATCTGTTCTGGAGGCGAGCCAGCACAGTTTGCTCCCACCACCAACAAACGCTGGGAGAGAGAAGGACGTTTTGTTAGCAGCATGACTAACCCAGCTGCCGAGGCTATGGCCAATTTGGCAGCTCAGAATCAGACGCTGGCCACACAAGTAGACCAACTTATGGGGCTTGTGAGCCAGCTACAACTGCAGCTGGCCACGGTGGCTGCCATGCCCAGCAAGTGTCCAGTGAGCCCTCCTGAGAAATATGAGGGCAAGCCTGAGGACTTTCCTGCCTTCTTGGGACAATGCACGTTATACATGAAGGTACGGGAGAGGGAGTTTGTGTCAGACCAAACCAAGGTCTGTTTCCTTATCAGCCTCTTAAAGGGCCGTGCAGCTAAATGGGCCACCCCGTTCCTGGTGGCTGACTCTCCGCTCCTGAACAACTACCCTGCCTTCCTGGCACAATTCAGGAGTGCCTTTGAGGAGCCTCAAGCCCTGGCCAGAGCCAACCGGCAGATCAGGCGGCTGCAACAGGGCAAAGGGTTGGTGGCAGACTACACAGCCGAGTTTCGGCTCTATGCCCAGGATTTGGACTGGAATGAGGCTGCCCTGCGGGACCAGTATCTAGAGGGACTGTTTGAGGCCGTGTTGGACGAGGTAGCCCGGGTGGAACGCCCTACCACCCTGGAGCAAACCATCCAGTTGTGCCTCCGCATCGATGGGCGGCTGGAGGACAGGTGCCAGGCCCGCCGGGGACGTGTTGATCCCGGGCTAGGGCGCCACCGGCCTCCCGCACCTCCGGCTCCCTGGCCCCCTGGTGGCCACAGCCCGACCGCGCCAGAGCCAATGCAGCTGGGGGCTGCTCGACCCCGGCTTACTCGGGAGGAAAAGGAGAGGAGGTGCCGGGCCAACCTGTGCCTCTACTGTGGCGGGCCGGGGCATTATGCCAGCTCATGCCCCGAAAAGCAGTCAGTGCCGGGAAACTGGCAGCCCCAGGTAAGTGCCGGCCGAGCGACCTGGGGCGTGCAGCCTCTGCCCACAGGCCAACAGGAGAGGAACTCCAGCACCTGCTGCTGCCGGTCAAGCTGCGGCTGCGGGCAGGGCAGTGGCTCCTGGCCCATGCCCTAGTGGACTCCGGGGCTTCCTGCTCCTATATGGACAGTGACTTTGCGGCCCAGCAGCAGGTCCCGCTCCGCGCAAAGAAGGTGCCCGTGTCCGTGGAAGCCATTGACGGGCGGCTGTTGCAATCGGGCCCGGTGAGCCAGGAGATGGCGCTCCTCACCATGGTTGTGGGCCAGCACCAGGAGCGGCTGCGCATGGACGTTACCAAGATGCCCCGGTTCCCGCTGGTGCTGGGGATAGACTGGCTGGAGCGGCACAACCCCATGATAGACTGGGCGCGTCAGCGACTCCAGTTCCGGGAACCTTGCCCGCACCTGGCTGTCAAGGCACTCCTGGGGGCCGCCAGCGCCGAGGGGACTCCTGCCCTTCCCCCGGAATACCAGGAGTTCGGGGATGTCTTTGAGGAGAAGGGGGCAGACCGGTTACCGCCCCATCAGCCCTACGATTGCGGGATCAACCTCAAGCCTGATGCTCCCCTGCCCGCAGGCCGGCTGTACTCTTTGTCGGAGCCGGAACAGGCCGCCCTCCGGGACTTTTTAGCCAAGAACCGGCAGAGGGGTTTCATTCGGCCCTCCAGATCCCCGACCTCAGCCCGTGTGCTCTTCGTGAAAAAGAAGTGCGGGGAGCTGAGGCTTTGCAATGACTATCGGGCGCTGAACCGGATAACCATTCGGGACCGGTACCCACTCCCCTTGATACCAGAACTACTGGATCGGGTGCACCAGGCCCAGCTGTTCACCAAGCTGGACCTGCACGGCGCCTACAACCTGGTCAGGATCCGGGATGGGGATGAATGGAAGACGGCCTTTGGGACGCGCTATGGGCAATACGAGTATCTGGTCATGCCTTTCGGACTTTGTAATGCGCCCGCCGTCTTCCAGCGCTTTATTAACGATGTGTTTCGGGACCTATTGGACCGGTTTGTAGTGGTCTATCTCGATGACATCCTGATCTACTCTAGGGACCCCGCCCGGCATGTGGAGCATGTCCGTACGGTTCTGCAGCGGCTCCGGGAGCACCGGCTTTACGCAAAACTGGAGAAGTGCGAGTTCCATGTCCGGGAAGTGGACTTCCTGGGCCACCGCCTTACTCCCAAGGGTGTAGCCATGGACCCGGCCAAGGTCACCTCGGTGACGCAATGGCAAGCTCCCAGGAACCGAAAGGAGCTCCAACGGTTCCTGGGGTTCGCGAACTATTACAGGCAATTTATTGAGGGCTATGCCGCTCTGGCGGTGCCGCTCACCCGGCTACTGAAACCCCGTGAGACGTTCCGGTGGACTGCAGAGGCAGAGCAGGCGTTCCAACACCTAAAGAGCCGCTTCGCCATGGAACCAGTGCTGCGACACCCAGACCCCCAGCTCCCGTTCGTCGTGGAGGCGGACGCCTCCAGCTATGCCATCGGGGCGGTCCTTTCGCAGCAGGCCACCCCTACGGAGCCACTGCGTCCCTGTGCCTACTATTCCCGCCAGCTCACCCCTGCAGAGCGTAACTACACCATTTGGGAGCGGGAGCTGCTAGCCATAAAGACGGCCTTCGAGGCGTGGAGGCATCATTTGGAGGGTGCCCGACATCCGGTGGTCGTCCGGACGGACCACCGGAACCTGGAGCATCTGCAGACGGCCCGATGCTTGAACCAGCGGCAGATCCGTTGGTCGCTCTTCTTCACCCGCTTCAATTTCCGGATCGAGTACATTCCGAGCGCTCAAAACAAGCGGGCCGACGCATTATCTCGGAAGCCGGAGTACACGCCCACGGCAGATCTGACTGCCTCCCCGACCACCGTACTGGCCCAAGAGGTGTTCGTGTCCACCGTTCCCCAGCCCACATTTCGGGACCGGCTCCGAGAGCAGCAGGCTAGGGACCCCTGGACCCGAGAGCAGCTGGGCCGCCTGCAGCAAGCCCGTGCACCGGGCCCTTCGGACTACGCGGTTGCTGACGGGTTCCTAACACACCAGGGCCGCTTGTGTATACCGGCTGGGCCCCTACGGGGGGAAGTTCTCACCTTGTGCCATGACACGCGCCCGGCTGGACATTTTGGGCGCTTTAAGACTTTGCACCTGCTGACCCGAGAGTTCTGGTGGCCCCGGGTCCAGGCGGACGTGGCACACTACGTGCAGACCTGCGAAGTGTGCTGCCGAGCGAAGAATCAGCCGGGCAAACCCTCAGGACTCCTTCACCCTCTGCCCACTCCACCACGCCCCTGGCACACCCTGTCCATGGACTTTATCACCGACCTCCCCAGGGCCGGCCCCTATTCCTGCATCTTGGTGGTGGTGGATCTCCTCAGTAAAATGGGACACTTCATCCCGTGTGCTGGCCTCCCGACGGCTAGGGAGACGGCGCAGCTGTACGTGCAGCACATCCTTTGGCTACACGGCCTCCCGGAGCAGGTGGTGAGCGACCGGGGCTCCCAGTTCTCCTCCTGTTTTTGGAAGGCGCTACACACCCTGCTCGGCACGGAGGTGCACCTCTCCTCGTCGCACCACCCCCAGTCGGACGGCCAGACCGAGAGGGTGAACGGGGTGCTGGAACAGTACCTACGGTGCTACATGGGGCACCAGCAGGATGACTGGGCAGACCTGCTCCCTCTGGCGGAGTTCGCCTACAATAACTCCCTGCATTCTTCAACCCGGCAGACCCCTTTCCCTTTCCTTTCCCTTTCCCTTTCCTACCACCCCCGTTTCTTCCCGTCCGTCCTTCCCAGTACCACAGTTCCGGCAGCGGAGGCCTTCGTCCAGGAACTTCGGGCTCAGCACTCCGTGCTCAAGGAACACCTCGAGCAGGCTAAACGGGCCTATAAGGCCAATGCGGACCGGTGGCGGCAGCCAGGCCAGGACCTGCAAGTAGGCGACCGGGTGTGGCTGTCCACCAGGTATCTGCCCAGCTCGAGGCCCTCCAGGAAGCTGGACGCCCGCTTTATCGGGCCGTATCCGGTGGTGGAACGCGTCAACCCCGTGGCTTTCCGCCTGGACCTGCCCCCATCTCTCCGGATCCACCCCGTGTTCCACCGGTCCCTCCTGGTGCCTGCCGTCCCTCCGGATCCCCATCGTCCCTTGGTGCCACCCCCGCCACCGGTGATGGTGGATGGCCAGGAGGAGTTTGAGGTGGCCCGTATCTTGGACTCCCGCATGCGGAGAGGGCGCCTCCAGTATCTGGTTGACTGGAAAGGGTACGGGCCGGAAGACCGCTCCTGGGAGCCCGCGGCTCAGGTCCATGCCCCCACCTTGGTCCAGGACTTCCACCGGGCTTATCCTCGCAAGCCGGGACCCGTAGCTTCTTGGGGAGGGGGCCCTGGGGGGGGATAGTGTCCTGGTTCAGCCTCTGCCCCAGGGCCTCAGCGATGAGTCAGAGGACGAGCTGCCCCTGGCAAACCCCCAGGGGATTGAGCCAGGCGAGGCCCCAGACGCAGACACGGGCCCAGACAATGACTCAGCACCGCAGGAGGCAGCAATACCTGAGGCTGCAGGAGAGCAAGCTGGGGATGGTGGTTTGGCCCCACCCTCTAGCCAGCAGCCAGCAACCGAGCATACAGGGGAGCAAGCTGGGGATTGCAGTTTGTCCCCACCCTCTAGCCAGCAGCCAGCTGGATCCCATCAGCCTCCCAGCTCTCCTGAATCCCCCAAAGGGCAGAGGCGGAGGCGTGTGCGCCTCACCTTAAAGGACAGGAGGAAAAGTGCTCGGCTGGCTGCTAGGGAGTTACGCAGAGGGCAGGGAGAGTCTTTGCAGGACCCAGAGGACAGCTCCTGAACTCCTGATAAATTACCAACGAAGCAGTGAGGGAGTTGTGGGAGCAACGTTGCACTTTGGCTTCGCGACCACTCTGGTATCCTGTCTTGTTTCCTGCGTTCCTGACCCTGTTTGGACTATCGTTACTCTGCCTTCTGGACCCCTGGACCTTGTTTGGATTATCGTGGCTCGGACTTCTGGAACCCTTGACCCGGTTTGGATTATTGACTACCCTTTGCTTCACTACTCTGATTATTGGCACACGCTGGTTTGTCTCTCTCTCGGCCAGTCTTGCAAAGTAACCTTGGGCTGCATTCCTTACCTCTGGCTGACTGCCAAGACTCTCCAATCTGTTCTGGAGGCGAGCCAGCACAGCTCATGACATCTACCCTTCCCTCATAGAGGAGTTTATCACCTCCTGAAACCAGCTGCGTACTCCCTGACTGCCTAAAGGAGCCGCAGCGGGCATTGGTCCCGCCCATAGGTGGTAGAGCTTGTACTACCCATGTTCCTATCCAATTTAGGAGACCCCACAAGGTCAGATCACACTGCAAGATTCAGCCCCCAGCATCTCAGTCGACTCTGCCCAACTCGATCAAGGCCTGAGTAGGTATGAATGACTATCTGCAAAGCTTAAATGAAAGCTTAGATGCTTTCAAAACTGATAGTCTGTATCAGTTCTAGTTGGGTTAATGTAGCCATCATAAAACTGCAAAATGTGTGCGGCTATAGTTAGGCAGTTTTTTGCACTTCTAGGATGTCTTCTTTCACTATTTTGATTTCTTGTTTGGTGAATTTGTTTACATTTTGTATACATTTGAACTGAACTTTCATGTCATAGTTGTATGAGAGTGATACTTTTTTGTTTTGTTTTGCTTTTGAGAATGCAATTTAGCTGCCATTAGCAATGAACAAGACACATTCTTAAAGAATTTGATGGCATCATTATCTCTATACTTCAGGGAAATAAGTCCTGCTAAGATGACATTCAATATGTATTTTATCACAGTAGTTTGTAACTTAAGGTAAAAGTTTTCCCCTGCACAGTTGTGTCCGACTCTAGGGGCCGGTGCTCATCTCCGTTTGTTAGCCAAAGAGCCAGCGCTGTCCGAAGACGCTTCCGCGGTCATGTGGCTGGCATGACGCGCACGTAACGCTGTTACCATCCCATGGAACTGGTACCTATTTATCTACTGCATTTGCATGATTTCGAATTGCTAGGTTGGCAAGAGCTGGGGCGAGTATGGGAGCTCACTTCGTCACGCGGCGCTTGGGTCTCGAACCGCCGACCTTCCAATCGACAAGCCTGGCATCTTAACCACTGAGCCATCACACCCCATTTTAGTTTGTAACTTAGTTTCAGAATATTTAAACGGAATTCCCCCTACAGATGTCACCCATGTAGTTTTGAACAATAGTTGCTTAAGATGTCTTTTATTATGTATACAGTAGTCTGATTGATTTGTACTAGCAGTTTAGTGGTTTGCATTGCCATTTCTTTCTATTAGTGCAGATCTGCATCTTGTCATTCCCCACTCTGGATCTTATTCCAGACTTTCTCATCTGGTTTTCCCCCCAGATTTGTTTTCCATGACACAAATGTGAAACTTATTTTTTTAAATAAAGCTTTATTAATTTTTTTCAACGTATACATAAAATACATAAAAACTAAAAAGAATGAAACAATACTACAAGAAGAAAGAAAACTAAAAAAGTGCGAAAATACAGAGAAGACATGGTGGCTTCCGACTTTCTACAACAAAGATACATATAACTCATTATCAATCTCTTACTCTAAACTAAGATAAACATTATTGCTATAAAGAATTTCCATCTCTATATGACATTCTCCTCTAAAACAAACTATTTCTCCCTCTTAAAAATATAAAAAACCTTTTCTAACATAATTATTCGCCTAATAAGCAAATACTCAAATATTATCCTACTTCACTAAAATTTTACTCGTCTTTGCCTACTAAAATAACAAAGAATAAATTATCTACATTTGGTTAATGTCCTTTTACCCAAGGTAAAATCATTATCCCCAAAACAAAAACATCAGTCTAAACATTTAGGAGACCATCCTGATAAACACATTTAAACAATTATCCAACTTCAAAATAGACTAAGGCATTTACATATCTCGGTACACACAAAGCTTTCCCCTTACAAGTCTCAAATTCAGCAGCCAGCCTTGATCTTGGTCTCGATTTTCCAGGAACACAGCCAATTGTATCTCTCCCTTTGCGCTCAAAACTCTTCTTTCTTCAGAATCAAAGCTAACTCTCCACAGTTCAAATTTTTCTCCCTTCACTTTTTGACTTGGAAACATTAATCCTCATTTTCTTCTTTAAAAAAGGAGCACTACTCTCAAAGTAGCTTTCACTCTTGTCTTCTTTTTCAAGTTGTTGGTAGGCTTTAGACTCCACAAGTTCTAGGAGACGATCCAGAGCTTGGGTGACGTCAAGATAGAGTTCTTTAAAGATCGCTTTCATTTCTTCCATGTCTCTCCACAATGTGTTATCAGGAGAAAAAAAGATGTAAACAAGAGCCGTTCTCACAGGAAAGCAGAGGCAGATAGCTCTAAATTCAACTCCGCAGATTCAACGAAGTAGATAAATCTTTTATAATCCTCAAAACATTAAGAAAATGGCAACAAAACAGCAAAAATCTTTAAATCCCAATATTAGAATTTAAATATTAAAAAAGCCAACTTTCCAAATTAATAAATTCCAAAAATAAAGAAAAGGCTTTGCATTTCTTTGTTGCAAAAGGCCTCTTTTTGGTAACAAATAAAAAAAACCCTTGGTGTTTTAGAAATGGGGTGGCAAGATTTAGTGTCCGTTTTACAGCTTCGGTGCAGCCCTGAACTTGACATCTGTGCCTCCCAGCATTCTCAATCACAGATTGATTGCAGGGACTCTGTCCGCAACACACAAACCCCGCAAGAAAATGCTGTCCGGAGAACGAAAGGGATGATTTCCTGGATTCTCCTTACCTGGAGAATTCTTCAGGCTGCAGGGACCCAGCCCGTGCCCAGAAAATGCTGCGCTGTCGGCACTGCTTAAAAAAGCAGTACCGCTCAGTCTGCCATTTCCCACAGGAAGCCAAATGTGAAACTTATTTTTAATGAAATGGTTATATATATTTTCAAATTTTCAAGGCAAATTTAAAAATGACTTAGGTGGATTTTTCAGATCAGGAAAATTTTGGAAGAATTTATTTGGTGGCAAGACACGTCTCAAATTTTGTGAACATGTCCCTATTATAGGCATTTTGCAATGGTTATATGGAAGCTGAAAACTAACAATATTCCCTTCTTGATTATTTGTAGCAGTTTTTATGAGGTAAATTGTCTGGTTTTGGGTGGAAAAATCCTGTTTTATTTTTATTTACCAGTTCTCATTTAATTTAATGAATGAGAAATTCTTTCAAAGGAGAAGAGAGTTTTGGAGAAATTCAAATTTTGGATCGTTGTGGTTTTGACTAATTTAGAAACAAAGTGGTCAAGGGTTGTATGTGAATATCATGTCTATTATTATATTTCAATTTCTCCAGTGGAGTGCAGCTTTCCTAACAACCCATGTTTCAATTAAATCCCAAGGGAAGGCATTTGCTTTGCTACTGACTCTAAGAAGAGGGAGTGTTGCCCTGAAGAAACTGAAGAAAATTCCTTCCTAAGGAAACTTCCATTCCTTAGAAAGACTAATTAGGAAAGCAAATTTATGTTTTATACATCATAAACTCTGATAGAGAAACAATGAAAGTTATTTTGTATTCGTGTTTATCATTGGTTTCCATGATCATTTTGGTTGATTTATACTTTTCCCACTCTCTCAGAGAAAGAATTTGGAGGTAAAGGTTTGGTTTTATTACATTTAGTGGCACCAAATGCTGTATTTTTACCTGATACGCCTTTCAAGAGTGTACTTGTGTTTTTAAAAGCAAAATATTTATGGTATTCTCTGTGCCCTGATTTCAAGAGGTAAGGGACATGGCAAGATATAGTTCACATTTATTTTACTCTCACCTGTACTGTTTCTATTTTAATTTTCTACTCTGGTAGTCAATAATTGACTGATCTTGGTCTTTGCCCTAGAACATTGGAGGTTGTGAAATATTTCAAAAATACATTTAGGAGAAATGTGCAATCCCAGACAGATCTTTTTAAAATAAAACTTTATTTAAAAAACCTTTCTTGATAATGTCCTCTTTAAACAGTTTTCCTTTAAATGAAGCTCAATAGCTGTGTGAATATTTGAGAAAAAGAACCAATAGTGGCTTAAAAGTTAAATGTATGGAGAAGAGTTGTTGGGTTTGTATAACAAGCAAGTATAAAAGCTAAAGGAAGGAAATAATTACTCACAGGCACTAGTGGATAAGGAAAAAGGCTGAAGTTATAGTAAAAATTCAAAAATTCAAAGACTGATTTAATCTCAGATTGGATCATCTAACTGATGTGGAGTATCAAATTGAATTTGATGCTTCTCAGGCAATTCAACAGGCCTGGGTACAATCCTTCCTTTTTTCTGAATCAAATTAACAATTCAAAGTATATCAATAATTCAAATAAAAGCAGGCCTTTATTTGCATCAGTCTAAATTGCAGTGCTCCATTCCCCCTCCCCCAGTTTAGCATTTCATAGTGTGAATACATAGTGTGGGAAAAATTATAAATTGTATTTGATTAATTTCACTGCAATCTGATATATCTTGACATCAAAGTGAACTAGTTTACCAAATTTCCTGAATATAATCAGGAAAAAAAATATTAGGTTGTTAATATTCTGTTGAATGTAGAATGATTTCAACAAAATGCAGAACACCAGTCACTTCCTTTTCGGAAAAAAAAAATATCTCACATAATTGGATATTAGCTTCTGGTACCCTGAAATGTTAGCATTTTGTCTAAATCAGAGACAACCCATGTGTAGCATAATATTACATTATTTTTTTAAAGAAGCTTGTTAAGCATGTTGTAGATCAGAGCTTTCCAAACTGTGTGTGGCGACACAAAAGTGTGTTGCCACACACAGTCTGGTGTGTCGCCACACAACCCGGAAGCTCTGATCATCATCAGCGCTTCCGGGTTTTCCTGTGGCGACACGCCAATGGTGGCGCGCAAAAACCCGAAAGTGGCAGCAGTGCTTCCAGGTTTTTGTGCGCTGCCGCAATGGCGGCACTTCCGGGTTTTCCCGCAGCGACACACCAATGGCGGTTGGTGTGTCGCCGCGGGAAAACTTTGGAAAGCCCTGTTGTAGATTCTTGAGGTATTTGATTAATTAAAACAAACTGTCCGTTTCTAGTTTTGATGAAGTTGTAAAACTGTAAAACAAACCCCCAAAGGTTAAAAAAACCAAACCAGAACATTCAGATTGTTAATATAAAACAGAGCAGGAAATGGAGCGTTGCACCCAGAAGTAATCTGTAGGCTCACAGATTCCAAACAGAGAGGAAGCCAGGCCAAGCAGTGTGGTGAAGATAGCAGTTGATTCATAAAGGTAAAGGTTCCCCCCGCACATTTGTGCAGTCGTGTCCGACTCTAGAGACCGGTTCTCATCTCTGTTTGTTAGCCGAAGAGCCAGCGTTGTCTGAAAACGCTTCCACGGTCATGTGGCTGCATGACGCGCGCAGAACGCTGTTACCTACCCACCGAAGTGGTACCTATTAATGTACTTGCATTTGCATGCTTTCGAATTGCTAGGTTGGCAAGAGCTGGAGCTAGTGCTGGAGCTCACTCCGCACGCAGGGCTAGGGATTCGAACCTCCGAACTTGCGATCTTCCGATCGACAAGCCTGGCGTCTTACCCACTGAGCCACCACGCCTTATTATTATTATTATTATTATTATTTAATTAATTATTTTATATTAATTTAATTTAATTTAATTTAATTTAATTTAATTTAATTTAATTTAATTATAATTAATTAATAAATAATAATGATAATAATAATAATAATGTTGATTCATACAAACTGATTAAACCCCTACCCCAGATCCTAAACAGAGCACTTAGAAAGCACAGACTGGGAGACAAATTCTTTTCAGGGCCTGTAAAGGAGACATCTGCCCCGCATCCCAACATGAAAGTGCTGGAAACTTTCCAGTACCTTTGCTCTGTGGTCCAGTCCCCACATGGTGAATTCTTTGGAAATGTTCTGCCATGATATTTTGGTCTGTTCTTGGATAATTGCTTATTAAACTCCTTACCTTGAAGACCAATAGGGTTACTATTTTTGCCTTGCCAGGGATCCTGAGATGCAACCAAAAAAGCACCATTTCATTTTATGTAGCCATTCTTACGGAACTTATACATGTTTGTATAACTTCCCAATTTACTCTATAAGGTAGAAATAGCTACTGAGAGATTATTTCTCTTTTCCTGAGAACTTGGCAGACACACATTTGCACACCTTGGGTCCCTTTTCTCACTTGCATCTAAATGTAGCACAAACGTACCCTGCAATTGTTTTTTCTACTGTGTCCCTTTGGACATTGGCTTCATCAGGTTCCCAGCCGATGCTTAAGGCAGCCTTACTGTATATAGGTGTGTGCGATGAGATTGTGATGCTTGTTTAGCAAAATTAATTTGCTAAAATGTTAATATAGTTTATTACTCAGACATAATTTGTTTAACCTCTTGTGAAAGTGAAAAGGAAGAAATGGATATTATTTCAAGAAATGATTTCAAGAAATTTCAAGAAATAATAAAACTAGCATACAATATTTTAGAAAGCAATCCAGTTTGCTTACTAAGAATCTCCCATGGCTTCATTTGCTTCTAATGGAGGAACATCCTATTTTGAAATGCCATCTGATGGATGGGAACATTACAGACTGTTGCAATTCTAATGCAAAGTGTTGCAATATGTCTTTTTTTGATGAGCAATCCTCATGCTGGGCAGCACTGCACAAATTATGAGAAATGGTTGCCAGTAATTCTATGTGATTGCTGGATACTTGTAAATCTCAGGCTTTAATGTTGTATTTATCATTTTTTTTAAAAAAATATTTTATCACAGAGTCCTTCCTTCCTATTGATATGAGATAAAGAGCTACTTTGTTAGAACATTGAGGACTGCCAAACTTATGACTGTTTTCTAGTTTGTTTCTGTCCAAGGATTAGTCTATGGCTTTTGCTGAGGATTAGAACTGTGTTTTAGAGCATAGCTGGGCCATATTTCTGGTTGCTCAACAAAAATCCAGATACTACTATGCATTTGCAAAGAAATGAAATTGCCACTTTATGTAAGGTTGCAGCACCATAAAACTTTGTAAGAAAAAAAATCTATTCTTATGGCTTAAGGTTGATATCCAAAACTGCATTTCATCTCCTAGTTTGTATAATATTCTGATATTTAACATTCTAAAATGGTCAGATATAAATCTTTAAGTTTGTTAATTCAGATAAATATTATGTTTATAAATTGTTAATTCAGATAAATATAATGTTTATAAATATAATGTGCCCTAATTATAATGTTAAGTAAGAACAGAAAATATGTAGATTCTTATTTGACTTTAAAACTATATGTTGTTATTATTATAAGATGCATAGTCATGCATTTATGACTGGTATGTTTTTATATTATTATTCTATACTTTTAAATACATACAGTACTTTAATATGTGTTCTTATTTGGGGATCATATAAATAAAATGTTTAGTGTTGCTTTAAATACTCAAAATATTATTTTTATCTTTAAAATGTTGAGGAACATAGAATTGTATGAGTTGTTTTCAGTTCAACATCATGCTAAATCACTGCTAAAATTAATTATCTAGCTTCTAGATCAGAGCTTTCCAAACTGTGTGTTGCGACACAAAAGTGTGTTGCCACACACAGTCTGGTGTGTCGCCACACAACCCGGAAGCGCTGATCATCATCAGCGCTTCCGGGTTTTCCCGTGGCGACACACCAACTGCAGCGCGCAAAAACCGAAAGCGGCAGCAGCGCTTCCGGGTTTTTGCACGCTGCCGCAAGGACGGCACTTCCGGGTTTTCCCATGGCGACACACTAACGCGGTTGGTGTGTCGCCACGGGAAAAACTTTGGAAAGCCCTGTAGATTCTAGATATTTGTTTCTAAGAAATGTCAGCTAAAATCTAGAACTCAAAAGTTATATAAGCATACAACTCAGGCTTTCAAGTTCTCTAAAAAGCTTCTTGTTAAAAGCTTCTGGTCTATTTTTATGAACTTCTAATTAGCATAATCAAGGTAGGGCCCAACTATGGAAATTGGAAATTTTCTTAGGGCCAACATCTTTTTCGTTTATAAGAGTAGTTTTTCACCTCCACTTGGGCCTGATTGGGTCAAAATCAATAGGAATTATTAATAATTAAAGTAACTCTTTCTCCATACTATACTTGCTTTTAAGCCACTCTTTTCTCATATTAATCCAAATAACCCATAATGCTGCTGAGGATGAGTTGCATCATGTTTCTGAATCCAAATGCAGATGGAAGATAATAAGACGTATCTTTCTCTCAACTGTGGATGAAAGATCACATATAGGTGAAAGATATGATGTATGATTAGCTTATGTAGTGCAAAAAAAGGTATGTGTTTCTGAAATCAGGAAATTCATACAGCTTTGCCTAGATAGCATTAAAATACCTTTAACTGATTTAAGAGATAATGACAGAATTATGATCACCCATGAGATATACTGTGTACACTGTATTTCATAGGTCCTCTGGAATCAATCTGAGGAAATGATTGATGTTTGGTTTGTAGTTCTCTGGTTTGTCTTGTTTCTTTTCTTTAACATTTATATTGGTTTAATGTATTGTCCAAATATCCGTTCTTATGGTTATAAAGTAGAGCTGGGGATACGTGACCATGGTGCCTAGAGCTGTAATTCAGCAACATCTGGAGCAGTGTTTCTCAACCTTCGCAGCTTGAAGATGTGTGGACTTCAATTCCCAGAATGGCTGGCTGGGGAATTCTGGGAGTTGAAGTCCACACATATTCAAGTTGCCAAGGTTGAGAAACACTGATCTGGAGGAACACAGGTTCCCATATTATAAAATAAGGAAGGTGAACAGTAACAGGGGTTTCTTGATAATTTCACCAAGTGACTTGTATAGGACATAGAACATACATTACTAATTTCTGTATACTCCAAGCCATAATCTTTTGGCAAATAACCCTAGTATGTAAGACAGAATAATTCATTATTTCCATTGGATAATGGAACTAGATTCTTTTCTGGCACAGGTTTCATTTCCCACTTAGTGGCATTGCCATAGTGTTAAGAGTTTGAATTCCTTGGAGGAATAGTGAAATAGAATCTTTTGTAGAGTGCATCATTATTGATGGATATCCTTCCTTGCTTGCTTTTAAGCACTTATTATCATTACATAATGACCACATATTCACATTTAAAGAAAGTAACTTACTATAACATCTGACAAATTTCCTAATGTTCAGGATGAGCTTCTGCTTTGTATAAATGCAAAAAATGTACTTTGCATTATAGCATATCTTCTCAGTGTGTGTGTGTGTGTATGTATATATGTATGTATGTGTGTGTGTGTGTGTGTGTGTATGTATGTGTGTGTGTGTATATATATATACACACACACACACACACACACATACATACACATACATACATACACATAAATAAATAAATAAATAAATAAATAAATAAATAATTTAATTGCAAAGTTCTTTGGGAGATAATATTGCTAAAATGGGAAACAATTTCACATTGTTCAGAATTTTGTCATTATAATATATAAAATATGTAAAGGATACCTACTTTGAAAATGGGTCCATATATGTTTTTAAAATATTTCATACTCAACTAAAACTATATATGCCAGAATAAATTTTGTCTCCTATCTACTACTACATTCTAAAAACTAGTCTTTGGCTATATTGGCATGTAGGATCACATATTTATTTATATTATTTTCAGAGCAAAAATATTCCCTAGGCAGGTCACAAAAGAGAAGGGCAATTTTAAATTATTTCTGAATCCAGTAGAATAAAACACAACAATGAAACAAAAAACAGATAATATCAGGAACAGTTCCAAGAAAACAATGCTCAGGCAAAAGCTACAGCAAAATGCTGTATATAAAGCTGGCATTGAAAGGGCATCTTTTCTAACCTGATTTCTCCCAAATTGCTGGGGATTCTAAGAGTTGCAGTCCAAACACATTTAACCTAAGGTTAAAGAAGGCTGCACAGTAGATCTCTGTAGGGACGGTATTCTACAGTTAGAGAAAACTATTTAAAAGACTGCAGAGCAATGTAATACGGCTGGATATGGCTCACGGAATTTATACTGTCTAGGCATTCCTGGAAGTAAGTTATTTACAGTTTCATTCATATAATGGGTAAATAGGAACAGTTCCAAGACTTTTAGCCGAACACTTAAGTGATGAGGCTGAACATTGATTCCTTTTCATCTTAGAATGTAATTTAAATAAATGCTTAGACTCATGCAAGGATTTTTTTTACTAATCCAGTGCAACTTTTTTGCCTCCCTGGGCATCCTATGAGAGTGGACAATGGTCTGGAATATCATGATGGTAGAGAATGGAGGGGATGTATTATGGCTGGGCCTAGCAGGTGTTGGGCCAGGGCTCTCATTCCTCTGGCTGTCCCCCTTCCACTCATACAAATTCTCACACTTCACCCTCACAGTGATCCACACATGTCATATGAAGTCTCTTTTGCACACAACCATTCAAATATTAGCATACGTCATACATAGTATTGCATTCAACGCATATAGTTCCATACCTTCATGGGGAGGAGCACAGGAGTAGAGGATGAAGTACATGCAATAAATATAAAAATATCAGATTTTGCCAATCAGTTGTAGCTGTATAAGGCAGGAAAAAAAATGCACACCTCTGACTCATGTGACCGGCTTAGTCCCTAGCAGCGTATCTGACACTTAGCATGGACTGACAAAAAAATCAGGGCAACTATAGGCACAGAATCCAACGGTCAGTAGAAGGGCACATTGCTTTTTATTTAAAGGGCAGGCAAATTTAATCTCTGGCATCTGTATTTACTGTATCTCAGGTGCACGTTCAGCTGCTGTTGGCAGTTATATATTGATTAACATGCAGATACCTCATTCTTTTTATGCCAAAATAAACTGACACCAATCCTGAAATCAAATGAGATTTCAGTTAGATTTTGCTGAGATTTCATGACTTCTTTTTAACATCAACTGGCTTAACATTATCCGACTGTCTATCGTCACTTCTATTTTGGCTAGTCTAAAAACGTGGGAGATGGTAGCCCTGGTGAATCAAGACTTCCTGAAAATGCAGAGCTGCTGTATTTCAAGGAAAGTATTCGTTTCCTTGCAGCTTCCAATAAATTGCAGTTGAGCTAGAAATAAATCAGCTCAGCTGCCAAACTCAGAACCATACAGGTGTAGACCTGATTCTGGAACAGTGCAGTGACATGGGCATGTCCTAAATCTGATCTCACTTCAGTGGCATTTAATTACAATTAAATTAAATAGGATTACTCTTCAATAATTCACTTAAAAATTTATCCCTCTTGTCACATTTAAGAATCAAAATTTGGCAACAACTGTTGGAAGTCTGTGTGGGCTGCAACCATAGCTTTCAGGACTGCATGTGACTTTGGAACCTTATACCGCTTACACTGACCATACACTGCCTTAGATTAACCTTCCCCAGTTGGGTGTTCTCCATTCTGATGCCCTCCAGAAAGTTTGAACAACTCCCACCGCCAATAGTCCAACACATCTGAGGCTACTGTGTTTTTTATCAAATTATTTTAACATTTGTATTAGGAATAATTTAAATGTAATTTTGAAAATTGTATATATTTCTGATAAAAAAAGAGGTTCAGTTAGGTCATGATTAGTGCAAGTTCCAATAATGCAATATTCAATTTAGTGTGAATTGTAAATTGATACCAAGTGACATTTAATGCAACCCAAAATTCAATTAATGCAAGGCTAGCGTGTGCACAATAGAGGCTAGTGCATGGACAGTTGCGGTTGGGGTTTTAGACTCTGCTCATCTTTGTGTGTGCAAAATGAAGAAAAGGAAGATTCTGTCAGAGGAAAACAGTACAAGTTTAAAAAAGAAAAGGCTTGTTATTACATTAGAGCAACAATGTGATGTAATTGAACAACATGAATGTGGTCACAGCAATGATAAAATAGGACGAGATGTTGGAATGCCTGAATCTACGGTAGAATTATTTTTGTTTTTATTTTGCTTTCTGTAACTATTCTGTGACTTTTTAAACCGTAAATTTAAATTATAAGTATATTTTTATCCTTTACTGTAATATTTTATTAATATACATATAAAAAACTATGTTTGAAGTTTTTCATTGCATATTTCTGTCGAGCTGGAACCAATTACCATATTTTATATAGAAATATCATTTCAAATAGTGTGAATTCGAATAATGCAACCATTTCATGGGATTCATTAACCGCACTAATCGAGATCTACCTGTATATAAAAAGGTAAAGGTTCCCCCCGCACATTTGTGCAGTCGTGTCCGACTCTAGGGGCCGGTGCTCATCTTTGTTTGTTAGCCGAAGAGCCAGCGTTGTCCGAAGACGCTTCCACAGTCATGTGGCCGGCATGACGCACGCGGAACGCTGTTACCTACCCACCAAAGTGGTACCTATTAATCTACTTGGATTTGCATGCTTTTGAATTGCTAGGTTGGCAAGAGCTGGGGCATGTGCGGGAGCTCACTCCATCACACGGGGCTAGGGATTCGAACCTCCGAACTTGCAATCTTCCGATCAACAAGCCTGGCGTCTTACCCGCTGCCTAATACTTTACATAACTATCATTGCCCAGTCTGTTGCTAGATTTATGAAAGTCTGATTTCTGGCATTACAAATGCAGATTGATTGACAGCTACTGAAGAGTTTTCTGCATTTGAATTAGCTTGTTTGCAATTCAGCTGTAGGGCAAATGAAGCAGACAAAAAACATGGGTGAATTTTTCAGCTTAGAACACAGCCTTCCCTGTGTAGATGACAAATACTTCTTTTAAAAAATGCCATTGTTCTTAATAATCAGCTATTCCTGAAATTAGACGAGTTCACAAGGAAAGTAAATGAATACCATTTGGAGATAAAAAATAAAATGTTTTTGATCCTTTATGTGTAACTTGTTTCCTTGTATTAAATTGTATTTGATTTTTTTTTACTAAAAGGAAACAAATGTTTTTCTAAAGGCTATTATATAGTATCCAAACAGGCCCTTACTCTAACTTTGTTTTAGCAGAGAGGGTACAATTCAGATTCCTGAGATTGATTTTGCAAGTCCTTAAATGCCCTTCTAATCTGGCTCTAAGATTGGAATTAGGAGTCACAAGGGTAGAGGCTTGGATCTGAATTGCTATTTTTAGTTATTGGCTGAAACTGATGTTTAACCCAAATGGCTTGATGAGACTGATAATAAAGGACAGCTTTTGCTCCACATTACATTAGAGACAAACTGGCCTTTTATGGGTTCACTTGAGAGGCTCTGCAACCATTGGGATATGAGCAAGCCAGAAAGTTTATGAAATACAGACTGTTGGGCATAGAATCGCAGCAAGCAATTGGTACAGGTCTCAGATGCCTTAAAGTATGGAAGCTCCTGGGTAGTAACAACCCTGCAGACAAATGTTAGATGTCGCAGAGCATTTACTCTAGCTAGGCTTGATATATTACCCTCAGCTGTATTGGATGGCAGATGCTGTAAGATGCCTTTTTCTGATTGATTCTGCCCCTGTATATATCAGGCAATTGAGGATGTAGGTCATGTATTATAATACTGTAATTTCTATATTGAACTAAAATCCTCCTTAATACCACCTCTGCTAAAAGAGCTACCTGATACAGAAAATGAGGTGTATACAGTATTTATTTTCTCCTGGCAGACTGTAGGAGCAGTGGCATATGGTCGGTAGCAAGATTCTGCCTACTAGTTATGAGGGATCTCACCCAGATCCTAGCAGATATAGCAGTGTCCACCAAATATTTAACATTATTCAGTTTAAAAACTGCCACAGGGCTAAGATAAAAGGTCTGAATTCAAGGCCCAGAGCCCAGAAATCAAAATTTGTCCAACTGGAATCAAAAGGGTAGGCCAATACTATTTCTTTTTTACCCATTTGTTGTGTTAGTTTTTTTTAAAAAAAATCTTATAATATTTGATGTTGTATTTTGCAATTCTATATGTGGCTGGCCACTAAATGTAAATAAATTTTACTTACTTTTCTAATAAACAATTCAGAGTTGATTTTTAAAACATTAGTTTAATATGATTGAAGGACGAACACAAAACAAAAATGCTACCAGATTGAATCCCAGTCATCAAAATATAGTTTGTTGCCTTTGTATTTCACTATTCATATCCTAATCTGGGATATTACATAATATGTATTATGTAATGTGCTTAATCTGGCATTCCTGAATTGTGAAAACACTTTTCTTATTTGCAATACATTATCAGATAGCTTTACTGACTGATATCTAATGCCAAAGTGAATAGGAGAGCCTGAAAGGGTTCTTTGCTTACTGGAGATCCTCAGGATACTCCGAATGCAGTGTTATACATGATGAGAGAGAGAGAGAGAGAGAGAGGGAGAGAGGGAGAGAGGGAGAGAGAGAGAGAGAGAGAGAGAGAGAGAGAGAAAGGGAGAGAGAGAGAGATGCAGGAGTATATAGTATAAATAAAATCATTAACTAAATACAATGATCATGTGTATCATTTATAGGCAACTTGTCCACCAGATTTTTGGCCTACAACTCCCATCAAATCAAGCCATTTTGGTCAGTCGCAATGGATTATGGAAGTGTAGTCCAAAATATCTGGAGGTTACCAGATTGCCTTCTTTGTGTATAAGAGAATGGATTTTTGTTAATAAAAGTGCTTTCAAGTGTTGCTTGACTTTGATAAATCCAAAGTGTACTTATTTCCTTGACTCTAGAACAGGAAGAAAGGCCACCAGCTTGAGAGTGGAATCTTTATTTGCTTCTTATTAATATCAATAGTAAGAAAAAAATATTTTCATTTCATTGGATTATAATTCATAAATTTCACACAAATCTCAGTATATTTTGTTTTCTTCAGAGCTGCATTAGTCATTTTTTTTGAGAACAAATTGTTCTGAGAAGTTGGAAATGTTGAATTAACAGTGAAATACTATACATGTGAGGCATAAATATTTTTTATTTTCTTCCATGCTAAAAGTGCTATGATTTACATCTACATAAAAAATTACAGATACCTTTATAAATGACTTCACTGTGATTTTTTCATCCAACTTTACTGAAAAATAGCTATTTTTCAATAATTTAGTCAAAGTTGCTGCTAAATTATGTTTTAAGGCTCGGGTGACAAGCCGATCGGTCAATTCCTGTATCGCTACTTCCCAATATAAGTGTCGGCTTGCTTTAGCTGGCAGCTGGGATGATCTTGGGTGATCCTGCTGGGAATATATTCTCTTGGCATACACTCCCAGCATTTGTCGCTCATTCTTCCCAGGAACATCCCCCACCACAATGAGGCAGCACCACGGGACTTGGGGAGGTGTGGGTGGGAATACTCTAAATACACATACAATAATATATATATATATATATATATATATATATATATATATATATATATATATATATATATTGTTGAACCCATGTTGTTTATTCAATAAATCCTGGCTAAAAATACCCAGGATTTGAAGCCAGTCATCATTCTTTCTGCTGTCTTCTTAAGAACAGGCTCAGATTCTGCCATTTATCTAGTGATGGTTGTTTAATTTGGGAGGAGGCAGCAGTGCTAAAACAAGCCTTCCTCAATCTGGTGCCCTTCACATGTATTGGACTTTAATTCATAGGCACCCACGGGGGTGGGAACGGGGGCAAATGATGAAATTAACGTATTCACTTCACAATGCAAGTTTACTTGCCTCTGATGTCAGGTGTAAATAGGAAAGGCCAGGGTTTGCATTGTGATGTTGCAATGCATGTTTCATTTTTTCATCATGGTTTGTACTGGATGCCTATGGTTCACTTCCCCTGGTTAGAGAATCAGTGTTTTGAGAAGCAAAAGATGGTGGAAATCCTAGTACAATCCCTTCAATGGCAAGTAGAGAGAGCGTTCCTTTCCTTCATGTCTTAAACGTATCGATCTTATTAAACATTTGTGTACGTATAGTTGGCTTCATACATTGTGCTGAACTAAGTTTTCTTGAATAAACCACATTGGATTATATTCACAGAAGATGGATTATAAAGTATGAATTACAAATTGACTGATTATGTGCCAACAAGTTGGGGTTGACTCTTAGTGACTGCATACAGTAGATAGATTTTCTCCATTATGGTCTGTCCCTAACCTGGTCTTTCAATGGCCACTGTAACTAAGTCCATCCACCTTGCTGCTGGTTGTCCTCTTCTTCCTTCCACCTTTTCCAGCATTACAGCCTTCTCCAGAGAGCTAGGTCTTCATGTAATGTATCCAAAGTAGAATAAAATGAGTCTGATCATTTGTGAACTCTGGGTTGATTTGTTTAAGCATATCCTGAGACAAATTAGTTTGCAAAAATTTTGTGGACCTTTATGGTAAAAAAAATTAAGAGTGAAACTAATGTTATGGTATATGAGCAGTAGCCATTAAAATATAGTTGCTGTACTTTTAGTTTTCATTTTCCCATTTAAAGCATCTATTGGTAGGCTGACCATATTTCCTTGAGACAAAAACGGGACATTGGGATGGCAAAACGGGACGGGTCTTATGTAATATTCCGTATTCATGAAATACGGAAATACAGAGAGCCCAGCAGATTCCAGGCGGGAAGGCTGAGTGGGCATTTGGACGCCGGCTTCTCGGCAGCGGGGCAAGGCTTGGCAGCAAAACTCCGGCAGGGAGGCAGAGCTGGGATTCAGGGACTGGATCCTCAGTCAGGAGGCAAGGCTTGGGGTCAGGACTCACCACTGCAGGGCGGATGATCTCGGCTTCAGAGCACGTGGCACCGACAGGATCAGGTAAGGAGGCAGGAACCGGGTGGACTGTGGTGCTAGGTCCGGCGATGGGCTCACACGGGGCGACACAACTGGGCTTCCAGGGCAGCGTAGAAGACGGGTGTAGACAGTTGTCTCTGGCAGCACGCGCCGGCTGTGCTGCCCCTTTTATTATTCGGATTTTGTGCCGTTTATGCGTCTTGGCCAATCGCCCTCCTCTCCGCCCTCCATTGCCGCATGCTGATAGGTGGGAGGGCTTCCTCTTCCGGGCTGCCTCCAATCGGCAGCTCCGGCTCGGATCCTCCTTCCGCGCCATTCCCGACGGTTTTTTAAAAAATGGGACAAAATTGAGATTTTTATCAAAACGACGGGATGGTTGGAAAATGTTAAAAAAACAGGACTGTCCCGTTCAAAACCGGATGTATGGTCAGCCTATCTATTGGTGCTTACCTCATGTTGTGATGCTGTAACATTCACAATTCTTAGCTTTTTCCAGCCAGTGATGAAAAATAAGTGATAGGAAAATGCAGAATGTTCAGATCTCAGATCACAGTTTATATTTGAGCAGATAAAATGAAGAAAGAATGAGACAATCGTTTTTGGCAGCAATCACATAATTGTATCTACTGTAGTTTGACTCCAGTGTATGATTATTACAGTATAAGCTGTACTTATGTTCTGTCTTTTATGTGTTCTCCTTTTTCCTGTTTTAAATTTGGATGACTGAGCAGACGTTTTGCATGATTTTTATGCTCCCTTGATGGACTGGAAATATTTGTGACTCTCTCTGACGTCAGCAAGTTGAAACAGAATGGTATTTTGTTTTAAGATAGAATGGCATTTACATCAAGTATTTTTGTGACTGCAACTAAATGCTTAGTATATTTCAAAGAATGCACATAATTACACGCAAATGATTTTTTTGTGCATGTGATAGAAGGAGTGGTATTAAAAGAAAGGCAACATTTATCCATCAAAACTAGTTATGAGAAAATTGTGGAGGCCCCAGTTTAACATGAAGAATTGTCTAGAATTGTAACATATAAAGGAGCCTAGAATTGTAACATACAGTATAAAGGAGCCTTGAAAGAACTGGCAGCTCTTAGTTCTACAAACAAAGAAACTAGTCTTTGGCATGAATGCACATTTTTATTTTATTTTTCTTTAATGCATAATCTGAACATATGATCCAACTAAGAACTTGTCCTGGTTCACTTGTGCATATGAAATATGGAGTGCATCTTCTAGTGTATTATGTGTTTTTTTACAGCTTGCTTTCATTTCTTCCTGTTTATACACAGGGCTTCTTTAATGTGATTGGCAATATTCAACTTCTAAAGTATGCAGCCATTTATTCCTCTTTTCATTCCTCAGATTACTTCTCTGATTGCTATTTCATAAGGCAGAACTTTCCAAATTTTTCATGTTGGTGACACACTTTTTAGACATGCATCATTTTGCGACACACTCTTACAGCAGGGCACAAGGCAGGCACTAGGACCTGCGCGGAATCCTGGCAGGGCAGGTTTGGAGGCACAAGGCAGGCACTAGGACCTGCGCAGAATCACAGCAGGTTTGGAGGCAGCAAGGCACAAGGCAGGCACTAGGACCTGCGTGGAATCCTGGCAGGGCAGGTTTGGAGGCAGCAAGGCACAAGGCAGGCACTAGGACCTGCGCGGAATCCTGGCAGGGCTCGGAGGCAGCAGCAGCCACGACACACCCAGACACTGCAGCCGACACACTAACGTGTCCCGACATACAGTTTGGAAAGCTATGTCATAAGGAATGTGTGCATGACTACTACAGCACATTGTGCTAAGCCCTAATGTGGCTTGTCTGGTTATGGCTTAGCATATTCTATATGTTTAGCTAATTTGAGTGTCTTTAGGAAGAAAGGGGGATAAAATAGAATTATTAGTAATTATTTTAATAATAATGCTGCTTTATAAACAGTGGTGTATGGCTTAGCATGATCTATAACTCTAGTCAATTGTTTATTCAGTAATCTATGGTTAACAAAATGAAGACTTGCATAATTAAATAAAATAAATATTCCATTTAGGAACCACTGGAGGGTTCCATCTAATGATATATGAATAAAACATCTCCCTTTTCTCCTTTTTCCTTGCAGTCTCATGTCCCCAGATTTCATCCAGAGAATCTTGTAACCCTACAGAGCAAATTTCACACCCATTCAGGGAGTGGAGGGGAACAATTTGTTCCACTAGTATTGTCCTGACTGCTAGTGAATGGATTCAGTTTGAATCCATTACTATTATTTTGTATATTTAAAATATTTTATATTTAAAACAATGCCAGCTCTGCTTTATGAAAATATTACATTGACTGAATTGTTTGCTATGGACATTCTTGTATTAGATTACTTTTTCATCTCATTTATTAGGTATATCAAATGTGTTGGATATACTGAAATACCAATCAAAGAGAATATTTGTAGCTCAGGGTTGAACTGTGGAGTCCTTGGTGCTCTCTGAGCCTTGTTGTTTTCTTGCAGATGTTTCATTGCCAGGCTAGGCAACATCTTCAGTGCGAAAAGGGAGTGCAACTTGCTCTCTGTTTATATACCCTGGCTTGTCCTGCCTGTGTTGGTGGGGGTGTTGTACTCTCCTTGGTAGTACCTTGATTGGGTGGTTGTTTGCTACTTGGTTGATTGACTCAGTTAATAGTTCCTTGATTAGGGTCTATTGTGTTGTTTGATGATTGCTCCTCTGGTGAAATGTACTGAAATAGTTTGCAATTATACAAGTGATTTACCTTGTGTCCTTAATTTATCATATTTTTTGTTCTGTAGGTTGAAAAAAATGCCTTCCTTTTATTATTTGTACCTCCAGTTCTAAGACTGGAAAACCAAGTTTAGACTGTGTCTCTCTACTTTTCATAAACAAACTATACTGTAACTCTAGGTTATCTATTAACTTAGAGCAAAGATGTAGTTAATACATAATTTTGTTTTATGGATGAGGGGTATATCAGTTGGTCAAGGTAGCAGTTGTTTTTGTCTGTTTCCCCATTCTATCTGGTAAACGGTATTTTTTCTGGACTGTTACGGAGGGTTTTTTTTAAAAAAATGAGAACTTTGGTTGATATGCCAGCTGCATTCCTTTCTGGAAGATAATCTTAAGACTGTGGTGCATACTCTGGTAACTGCTAGGCTTAACCATAGTAATATGCTCTACATGGGGTTACCTTTGTATCCAGTGTGAATACTTAAGTTGGTACAAAACTCAGCAACCAGGTTGGCCTTGGGAAGAATATGATGAGGCCATATGAAATCTGATTGTTCTGGTTTTTGTTTCTGGGCAAAATGCAAAGTACTCTGTGTGTGTGTGTATCTGCGTGCGCACATGCACCTTGGAGTCAGTTTTTGACTTCTGGTGACTGCATAGTCCATGCAGTTTTCTTGGCAAGGTTTTTTGGAAGTGGTTTGCCATTGCCTCCTTTCTAGGGCTGAGGGAGAGTGGCTGGCCCAAGGTCACCCAGCTGTCTTCATGTCTAAGGTGGGACTAGAACTCAGTCTCCCAGTTTCTAGCCTGGTTCCTTAACCACTACACCAAACTGGCTCTGTTTTTGTTTCTGGGCAATATGCAAAGTACATTAAAGTTCTTTAAAACCCTACATCAGAGCTTTCCAAACTTTCCAAACTTTCCAAACAAAAGTGTGTCGCCACACACAGTCTGGTGTGTCGCCACACAACCCGGAAACGCCGGTTAGTGTGTCGCCGCGGGAAAAACTTTGGAAAGCCCTGCCCTACATGGAGCATATCCAGGCTTCTTAAGATTATGGTTCTTTCTATAAAAAGTTCCATGCTTATTGAGCCTTCTCTGTTCCCAATAGCTCTTTGGAACATACTCCTTGCAGAGTTAAGGGCTTAACATCTTTATTTTCTTTTTAAAAGACCCTTAAAATGCATCATTTTGTACAGGCTTTTAGTTGTTGAATTTAATTGTTAATTTTAATTATTATTAATTTCTATCTTTTTTTGCTTGTTATTTTAACAATTTTTAATATCATGATTTTCAATTTATTTTTTTATTGCAAACTGCTAAGAGCAGTGGTCAGAGATACATCAAATTAAGCAAATAAATAAAACCAGTATTGCATGTTTCCCTGGCAGCTGTAATGGGGAAAAGAAGGAGGTACATTGTAAACACACAAAATGCTGAAGTTCTTGGGGTGGGAAGAAGAACAAGCCAGGTGGGAAGAGAGTGCTACTGAGAAGAGCTGCAGTATTGTGAAGGAAGGAAAGCAGAAGAATGAACTTTGCTCTTGTTTCAAATCAACTAGAGTGAAGTAAGGAAAAAAAACCTCCTTCAGCCGTCAAAGCCAGCCTATGTCACGCAAGGCTTAGGTCTACAACAGGTTCCAAAATGACACAAAGCCATTGTTTGGAGATGTAATTCCATAAAGACTACCTGGGAGTATCTCCCATTATTCTCAAGAGGCTTACTCTTGACTGTAAAGGATCCTTGACGCGTAGGATTACACTAGGACTAGTCAAACTTATTAGATATCATTCTGATTTCTGCCTTGTATTGCAAGACTCTTGTGTAATGAACATGAATTTGAGTAAACTCCGAGAGACAGTGGAGGACAGGAAGGCCTGGCGTGCTATGGTCCATGAGGTCACGAAGAGTCGGACACGACTAAACGACTGAACAACAACAAAAAGGCAAACTTATTAGATATCATTCTGATTTCTGCCTTGTATTGCAAGAGTCTTGATCTCTGTACCCATGTAATATATTGGCATTAGACTGAATTTTAATGAAATCATCCATTTTATTTTGGAAAAAACAGCAAGAGCCAGAGGCTCCTGGGTTCTCAGAAAAGAGAAGAGATGGCCAGAGGGCTGCAAGGGAGAGAGGCAGAATCTATCTGTTACGACAGTGTGGTGCTTTGGATTTGATTCCAAAAATATGCCTCAGAATGCATGGAAATACCTGTCTGCAGCTCCTTAAAGCAGCCTCATCTTTTCCTGGGATTGTGTAGTATTCTTGGCATAATTTTATTTGGTTTTAGATCAAAGTTAAGAATATCATGGTGGATATAATACTCATGCTAAAAATAAATGCTCCTGGTCAAGCTTGATTCCGGGTTACTTCAGGGACTCATCCATGTAGATTTCTTGGCACCAATACAAAAGTGATTTTCGATTACTGTACTTTCTATAACCTTTTCAGCTTTCCAATCTAGTTTGCAGCCTAAGTACTTCCTCTTAATCTCCTATCCAAGAAGTAACCAGGTCCAGTCCTCTTTAGTTTTATGAGATCAGCCAAGGTTGGCTAGCTACTGCTACTTAGCTAGGCTTCATAATGCTTCAATGAAAAGGCTTGTTTTGCAAATTTTAGAACTGCATGTAAGGACAGTGAGAAACAGCTCATGGAAAGTTAAGCATCTTAGAATTGCAAAATGTGTTATGTCCGCAAAAATATATCTTGAATTTCCACAGACATTCTCTGTGTAAAATTTGATGTCATGACCAGTTCTATTGCTGATATTCTTACACTGGTAATACAACAGATTAGCAATTAAAATAGAAAAAATATTTCTAAGTGGGCTCTCCCTTCCTGAACATTGTGCATTTAATAAGTTTAATTAGAGTGGGGTCCTCAGTTTTTTAAAGAAGTGCGCCAGTACATTCTCACGGAGCAGCAATTAGTAATTAAGCATAGGCTTTAAAAATATGGAGATACTGTGGAGTCCTTGGTGCTCTCTGAGCCTTGTTATTTTCTTGCAGATGTTTCATTGCCAGACTAGGCAACATCTTCAGTGCGAAAAGGGAGTGGGACTTGCTGTCTGTTTATATACCATGGCTTGTCCTGCTTGTGTTGGTGGAGGTGTTGTTCTCCCCTTAGGACAGGGCTTTCCAAAGTGCCGCCGCTGGCGACACACCGGCGGTTGCGGCGGTGCGCGCGCGCATGGCGGCGGCGCGGGGGGGACGTGCGCGCACGGCAGCGGCGCGGGGTGTGTGCGGTGGCGTGCGCGTGCACGGCGGCGGCGCGGGGGGGTGTGCAGCGGCACGTGCGCGCCGCCGCTTCCGGGTGGTGTGGCGACACACCACGCTGTGTGTGGCGACACACTTTTGTGTCTCGACACACAGTTTGGAAAGCTCTGCCTTAGGAGTTCCTTGATTGGGCTGTTGTTTGCTACTTGGTTGATTGACTGAGTTCCTTGATTAGGGTATATTGTGCTGTTTGATTGTTCCTCTGGTGCTAATCTTGGTGTTAATCTTTGCATATCTGGGTATTGATTGCTGGCAAGGAGGTGTTCTGGTCTTTTGGAGATTGTCTGCCCAGGAACCAGCTTCATGTCACAATTATTATTTGGAATCTCTTGTCAGGTACTGTATACTGCTGTTTCTTCAAAGTTTACATCATGAGCTATCTTAAGCCCTTATCGGGAAAGTAAACACCGAACTCTATAGGTCATAGCTTTCCAAACGGTGTGTTGCAACACAATACTGTGTCACCTGCGGGACCCAGGTGTGCCGCGCAAAAACCCAGAAACGCTGATGGCATGCCGCCACTGCCGTGCGTGGCAGTGTGCACGGCGGCGGGCCATCAGCGCTTCTGGGTTTTCGTGCAGCACACCAGGACACCGCTGCCGCCGCCACACGTGAAAACCCGAATGCGCCGTGGTGGCGGGCGAAAACCTGGAAGCACCACTGCTGTGGCGGCGCGTGAAAACCCAAAAGTGCCACGGTGGCGGCACGCGAAAACCCAGAAGCACCGCAGAAGCTTCCGGGTTTTCAGCCGCTGCCACAGCGCTTCCAGGTTTCCATGTGCCACCGTTGGTGTGTCGCCAACTGAAAAGTTTGGAAAGCCCTGCTATAGGTCATATTTCTAACAGGCATGCTTTCAGAGTGGACTGCAAAATATTTACCGTTTACATTAGCATAAGGCAATTTCAGTTACAGAGCACCATTTTTTCTTTCTCAGATATAACAGGAAATGTGTCTGTACTGTATATTTAAAAAACAGCTCTTTTAAGGAAAACATCCAGACCTCATGAGTAGGCTGACCATACGTCCCGTTTTGAACGGGACAGTCCCATTATTTAAGCATTTTTCAACCGTCCCATCGTTTTGATCAAAATCTCAATTTTGTCCCTTTTTTAAACCCGGCAGGAAGGAGGACAGGAAGACAGGAAGGAGGACTGGAGCCGGACTTGCCATTGGAGGCAGCACAGAAGAGGCCCTATCAGCGCGGCAACTAGAAGCCCAGTTGCCATGTGCGAGCCCAGCAGCAGACACAGCACCACAGTCCACCTGGTTCCTGCCTCCTTACCTGATCCTACCCGGGGAGGCTGGAGAAAGAGGGTGTGGGGTGCGTGCGTGTGCAATTACTTGCTCAGAGTAATCGCGCACACACACACACACGCTCCCCACACCCTCTTTCTCCAGCCTCCCTGCAACAGGTACGGGTGCATTTGGTCACAGGGAGGCTGGAGAAAGAGGGTGTGGGGAGCGTGTGTGTGTGTGTGTGCGCGCGGGCGCGCACAATTACCTGGTCAGAGTAATCACGCACACACAAACACACGCTCCCCACACCCTCTTTCTCCAGCCTCCCTGCAACAGGTGCGGGTGCATTTGGTCACAGGGAGGCTGGAGAAAGAGGGTGTGGGGTGCGTGCGTGTGTGTTTGTGTGTGCGCGCGTGCGATTAGTTGCTCAGAGTAATCGTGTGCACACACACACACACACGCTCCTCACACCCTCTTTCTCCAGCCTCCCTGCAACAGGTACAGGTGCATTTGGTCACGGGGAGGCTGGAGAAAGAGGGTGTGGTGTGTGTGTGAAAGGCTGGGGAAAGAGGGTGAGGAAAGTGATTTAGGGTTAAGGAATGAGGGTTACACCGAGCTCCCAAGGAAGGGCATCGCCTGCCAGTGACAAAGGGAGAATCTGTGCCCATGCAGCCAACAGGTGCCCTGCTGAGCATTGGCACCTCCTTAAGAGGGCTTCCCGGCAGGTCTTAATGGTCAGAGGGGTTCCTACCCCAATGAGGCTAAGATGTTTAGTGTTACAGTAACTTGTGTGGTGGTCAGTGAGTAAATAAATTAGAATAAACAAGCTGCACAAACCCTCCCTCCCTCCCTCCCTCTGTTCTTGCTCCCCGGCAATCTCCAAGACAGAGATGGCCAAATCTGAAAGCTGTAAAATGAGTTGTGCTGAGCTTTGCAAGACATTTTTCCCTGGAAAAATTGCCAACAGATTAACCCACATTTTGACATTTGTCTTCCATTGTGAACTGGGGGAGGAGGCCTGTTTTATGACAAGTCTATGGGTGATGGTTACCTAATAATGATGCAGATAATTAAAGATATAGGGTGATATATGATTTCACAGCACTTATAACTGCTTAATCTTAATCTTATTATGATTTTATTTACAAAATATAATATTTATACACTGGTTATTGAACTCCCACAAAGAATTTTTAAATACTCAATAGATGGCATTGTTATTCCTCCCCCCCCCAATAATTTTAGAAAGGCAATTTGTTATTGGAATAATGAAATGTAGAGTGCTTAATCCTTCAGCAAGGCATTTTAATTAATTGTTCTAATTGATTCCATTTACTAGAGGGAGGAAAAGATATACAACTTGTCATACTTACTTGGCTGCAGTGTTTTGACCACTTTCTAAAATTCAGTTTCATTCGGGACAGAGGGAGCTTGCCACTAACTAAATAGAAAATTGAGTTGCACCCCCTGTATTAATTTCCATGTGCATGATCAGGCTTGTGTATCATTACAATCAAGTGTCAGTTGAAAGCTTGGGAGCCTGGGAGGCACACAGAAGTAAGCCTGTTTCCTGCATAGTCTATAAGTGAGCTTCTAGCTGTAGGAACATCTTTGGAAAGTGTCTCCCCTGCTGATCTAAGTAACCAAACTGGTTCATATTGGAAGAGGTGGTCCCTCAGATAGTCAAGCCCTAAACCATTTAGGCCTGTCCTTCCGCCCCAGCTCGCTGCCTCCTTCAGCCTTCAATAAGGTACTATGGGAAGTTCCTTGCCACGCCCCCTATCGTTGCCAAGAAGTTCTTCCCTTGCCTTGTCTTGCTGCTGTCAAGCCAAATCCAGACCCTTGCTAATCTGCCTTCCTGCAGACCTGTCTAGTCCAGTCAAACTCCAGTGTGCCTTAGTTAGACCTTGTCCTATATTTCTAGTCTTGCCATATTGTCAAACTTTGACAATATGGCAAGACTAGAAATATATGACCAATTGGCAGCAGGGCAAGGTCTGGGTCAAGGTTCCCTTTGACAGTCAATATTTGCAGGCAGGAGCCAATTGGGTGGACTGGGGGCAGGGTTTGCAGGTGGTAGCCAATTGCACGGACAGGGGGCGGGGTTTGTAGGTGGGAGCCAATGACGTGGACCAGGGGGCGGGGTTTGCAGGTGGGAGCCAATCACGTGGACTGGGGGGTGGGGTTTGCAGGCGGGAGCCAATTGGGTGGACCGGGGGCAGGGTTTGCTGGCGGGAGCCAATTGCATGGACGGGGGGCGGGGTTTGCAGGCAGGAGCCAATCGCACGGACCAGGGGGCAGAGTTTGCAGGCGGGAGCCAAGCACGCGGATCGGGGGTGGGTTTGCAGGCAGGAGCCAATCACGTGGACCCGGGGGGCGGGGACCCCTGTCCCGTTTTTTCCATCCCAATGTCCCGTTTTTGTCTCAAGGAAATATGGTCAGCCTACTCATGAGGAGTCTTCCTAAAATATAGCCCAGATTGGCTATGGCCTTTCTCAGATTGTACCCATTCATTCCTCCATGGATTGGCCAATTCTGTTTCTATCTCATCTTTGCTATTTCTGAGTCT
The DNA here is from genome assembly GCA_023362775.1 of Charina bottae. NCBI lineage: Eukaryota > Metazoa > Chordata > Lepidosauria > Squamata > Charinaidae > Charina > Charina bottae. Next base: position 211,856,133 of record JALMGJ010000002.1, on the reverse strand, counting down.
GTCACTGCTGAAGAAAGGCAGCTTTTCTAGCAGTGTGGAATTGAGATTCATTTCCTACAAGGAGCTGGTAAAAGCCAAATTGCAAAACTAGTACTGTTCTTCAAATGCATACTTGAGCACAAGAATCTACATTTCAGATATGCTTTTAATGAAATCTTGTTATTGTATATCAGTTAGATAAAAAGTATTGCATTCCAGTTGAATTATCCTTTCTTCAAATAGGTCTGTTTCTATATATGTATGTACAGTATACGTTTGTATGTACACACACATTCACATACACAGACATATACACATACTACTAAAATATACCATAAAAAAGCAGTTGTTGATTTGAAAAAAAACAGATTCAATTTGTTTTTGAATGCATGCAATTAACTCAAATATTCTGTGGAAATTGGCAGGTCGATAATCCAATAAAAATAACAGATTAGAGAGTAAATCCTTGAAGACATGGATACATTTGTCAAGCCCCATTCAATTGGGCATGTTCAAGGAAGCATAAACTATGTGGGTTGCAGTAAGGTATCTTTAATGCTAATCTGAGGTACATACTGTACAGAATCTTTGATGACTTAGATGACTCTGTGCATTTAATTGAAAGAGAATATAGAATTGAAACCCAAGTTAATCTTAGGTGGACTCACTGAAATCAATCAGACTTAGTCATGGCTAATCTAAGTGTTCTTATTCAATGTACAATTAAGACAAGACACAACCCATATTTCTGACTGAAGAAATCTGAATAGCATTTTTCCATGAAGAAAGGTTATGTGATATATATATATATATATATATATATATATATATATACATACATACATACATACACATACATACATACACATACATACATACATACATACACACACACACACACACACACATACACACACACACACACACATATATATACTCTCTGTGTGTGTATATATATATATATATAATATATAGTCTTTAAAATTAATTAAGTTAGTATACTATTTTAAATCAAATACACAAGTTAAGTTATATATACATATACTTGCATGGCTACCCATTTGTATTGCCTTTTCTTTTTCAGAGAGAGACCAAAGGCCAGTTTCTCATAGATCATGTTTGCAATCACTACTGTTTGCTAGAAAAAGACTATTTTGGCATCCGCTATGTGGATTCTGAAAAGCAGCGGGTATGTATATCCATTCTCACATAATTTATTTTAATTGATGTTATTTCTGTGAAACTGCTAGCTAGTGTACTTTCATTTCCCTGGCACAAATGCTTTAAATAGTGATGTCCGAAGAGTCAAGTCAATGTCATTTCTTTGAGCCAAAATACATGTTATTGCCAGAGGATCAGCAGCCAGTCAAGGCTATAATATGAAGGTAGCTGTTTGCCTCTTGTTGTATCACTTCTTTGACAATGGATATTTCAGTAAATTTGGAATGGGATTTCTTAGGAGCCTAGTTCTAAGTTCTAAGGATCACCATAGGTCACAGTGGGCCTTTGCCAATCTCAGGTAAAGCCTTGCTAGCTTTATTAAGGCTTCAGGCAATTCCTGGTTTTAGAGAGACATCCTTCAGCTTAGAATGGGCTGGATTCTGATTACTGCTTACTGGTACTTTTCATGGCTATACCAGGGGGATATCTTGACTGAGTCATAACTTATATCTTGATTTACCTTAACAGGCATGACTTTGACCTGCTTAACTGAAAGAACGTAATCAGAATTTGACTTTCTTTCTCCTATACTGTTGTAATCAGAATGTTTCAGCCTGGCTAACATGACTGGACTTAATTTACTTGAATCCAGATCTGCTTAACTCAGCTCATCTTCTCTCTTATAGGCCAACAATAAAAGAAGCAATCAGTGAGTTAGCCAATGTAGTATAACATTTTTGATTGCAAATAAATAAAAACAAAGTGCCAGAAGATACCTCTGAGATTGGTTGTTGAAATTTTTCAACTTGCGACCAGTAAAAATCTTCAAATGCTTCCCAAACTTTTAAAACTAGAGCTACCAGATCTGTGTTACAGACATTCACAGGATCAGAAGATGACAGCACAGGGTTAGCATCTGTAGTATTTCTTCGTTGCCATCTAATGGCTGTCTGGATTTTTTTTCAACCTAGATCTGGTAGCCTTATTTAAATACCCTTCTCATCAAGACAGAAAGCCTCACTGAAGCAGTATACCTGGCAAGATGCGCCAATAAATGTTGTTCAGTTGTTTATCTATTAAAATTATTTGCAAGTGGTGCTTTACAAAATATGTGTTTGTATGAATGCACCAACCCTGTTCAAAAATCAGTGTACAGATGCTTTGAAAGCTCATATGGTTGCTTCAAAGGCTGCCTTGGCTCTCTGCAACTGTACATGCATAGCCTCTGGGTTTTTCTGGGAAAGTGGAAGTGTTGTCTGTATGCATATGTGCAGACAACTGGGAGTAACCTTTGAAGCAGCCATGTGAGCCTTTAATGCTTTGAAGAAGAGTGTGTGTTTGTGCTAACACACTTTGCAAAGCACCCCTTCAAATGCTTTACCCTTCTATAAGTTTGCATAATATACAAACATTTACTTTTGTGCTTCACATGGCAAAATCACTAAAACTATTGCCTTTGGTTAATTAGTACAAAAACAATGTGATGCTTTTAAAGTGGGTAGCTAATAAAATCAATTATATTTTGATGCACAGATAAAAAATGAAAGTGATAAAAATTGTTACAACAGAATATTGTTAGCCTACACCATCCCAATATTTCTGAATTGTGCTGCTTGACTTTCAAGAACAACAGAATTTGCTTAATTACAGAATGTGCATTTCTAGAACCGTGAGGCTGAAATTTATTGCTCATATTGAAGGATTCATCAGATTTATGAGTGTGCTAATCCATTGCTGAATTGCACAAAATCATGGGACTTTTGATGGAAGAAATAATGCACACAGCCAGCTGGATAGCGATATCTCAGTGTTTTTATAACAGTAGCAACATTTATCCTTTGAAACTGCTCTTTGTCAAAGTTTGATCTCTCTCAGTATCTCTCTGAGTTCCTCCATTTTTCCTTATAAAATGCATTCTAATCCATGTCTAGGCATAGAATAAAATGGTCAGATATTCTGGAGAAGTGTTGTTGGAATCCCTAAAACTAATCTCACACTTTGCTGATATCTGTAGTTCAGAAAATAAGAATAGCTTCAGGCTTCTTGCTGATGCAGGGGGGCGCATCTCCACTTTTGCTGTCATTTGGAAGTGGGCATATCCATTGCAGAAAAGGACCAATATTCAAAAATTTACTTCATGCAGAAACTTTTATTTATCTAATTAAATAATTCTGCAAAAGAGAAGGATAGGAAGGCAAAGCCCAATTCTTATGATCTTAAAGTTAGCAGAATATTGTGACAACACTTTATATTGGCTTAATTTGCACTAACTTGGAAGGACAAGTAGAGTACAGACTGTGGGCTTTCCCCCCCCCTGCTTCTTTCACATAGCATTGTTTTCCAGCTGTTGTGACATATGCCTCTGGGGATAAGATTGAAGATGGACCTGTGAATACTATGGTTTGTGCTGCTGCATTTTAAAAGACTGCTCTAGTTTTTGCCTCATATCATTTTTGTAGACGTATGATTTGTGTATGGATTACATATTCCACATGAAGGAGACAGTGATGAGCAGATCATCATAGAGTTTCCTTTTTTTCTAGCCACAGATACAGCTTCCAGTTATGAACTCCATTAGGAGTGGAAAAACTTTCTCCATTGATGTGCTCTAATTGCCAATAATAACTGGCAGTTCATACTGGTGTCTTGTTATTCATTTTTCTAATTTTGAATAGATTCATGGGAACTCCTTGAAACTTGAAGCCAGGGGCTGAAATCTACAGACAATAAAACTGATTTCAGAAGAATAGTTAGACAAATGGAGCATGACACTAACCTACAGACCAAGAAAAACTACATGGAATTAAAGTCCAATTTTCTTTGAAACTATAGTCATAGTGCCAGATAAACAGAAGTGTAATTAAGCTTTTAAAATTGGCTTAATTTTATGTGAGCTCAAAATCCCCCAGTGGAGAATTGTTCAAAGTTAATGAGATTTAGTATTTACACTTTGGGATTTCTATTAAAACTTTCACAACAGTAGTACTCCTTACAGTTGAATCCCAAAATAAGTGCCACAATTTTTATCAACATTGACTCACTTTTTATTTTATATCGTTTGAGAAACTAGGTTAAAGCTAATAGTGCTTGCAAAAGAACCATTGATTTTCCAATCAGGCCTGCAATTTTTTCAGAATTTTCCTCCTTTTCACTTCTCCCTTTGTTTTCTGCCTTGTCCTCTAGTCCAGCAAACCAACAACATTCCATAGCCACTGATCATGCTCATTCATCAATGTTGTTCCTTCCTACACAGGCAACTGCAGGAGATTAAGGGGGTGTAAATGATGAAAGCAGGATTATACCATTACGATGCAAAGTTCTGCCAATTTGGTAGGTGTGTCCTGAAGTTGCACACACAGACTAAAGGGCAGAGTTTTAATGAAGGTTTTGGGCCCTAAGAACACCTTTGCTTCCCTAATGTTTATGTTATTTCCTGAAAACTCTACTGATACTTTTTATATAAATGACACCATGATACTATTTCAGATATAAAATAATTAGGAAGTGTGTGCCTGCATAGAAATAATAATAAATATATGACTTTAATTAATTGTGTGCCTCCTGTATGCCACTCAAAAGTCCTGTAAAAAATTGTGCACTCTTGCTCTAGAGCAGTGTTCTTCTACCTTGACAACTTTAAGATGTGTGGACTTCAACTCCCAGAATTCCCCAGCCAGCATGCTGGCTAGGGAATTTCTGAGAGTTGAAGTCCATACTTCTTAAAATTGCTGAGGTTGAGAAACACTGCTCTAGAGAAATAGATAATTAGTGAGGTTGCTGAATTTGCAGGTAAGACAAAATTATTCCAAATAATTCCAAATTCTCAGGCAGATTGAAAAACTGCAGAAGGTTCTTTCCAAACCTGGTGACTAGATAGCAGAAGGGGAGATTGGAGTCAACATTAATGTCACAGTCCTACCCATCAGGGACACCAATTCCATTTGATGATAGAGTTTAAACTTAGCTCGATAAATGCTTCATACGCACACACATATCACAGTAGAAATTAAACATATTGGCATAATCTCCTTATCAGAAACTAATCTTGGACTGCTCTGAATCAGAACATTTAGCAGCCCTGTGAATGCCTCATGATATAAGAAAATATAAGCAAAATAATATTTTGTTCCTTCCATCATCCTTAATGCTTCCATAGATGTAGGAATAATATGCACATATGGGGAAATAGGCATTTAATATTCTTAAGTCCTTTTTTTTATAAAAAACTCTTATAAAATCCAGTGAAATAACCTTTCCCGTTTTGAGGATTTGTGCTGTGGAGGCATACATAACAAATAAGTCTGCTCAGCACTATGAATAATTGCAAGGACACCTGCCATGGTAAATAGCTACTAGTGGATATTAAAATGCTGATCACAGTTGATGTTTAGAAAGTGTGGAGCAATATACTTCCCAAAACAGCAAGAATAAGAAACAATACTGCAGGTGCAATTGTGTCCTAGTAAAGGTGGATACTATAAGCACATTGCCCTGGTTAAAAAAAATCTCTAAAAGTCTTCAGTTTGTCATTTTAAGAAATATAACATAAATCAATATTTTAACCTATGCAATTAATTCCAGGATGATAAGAAATACCGATTTACATAAATGAACTATGACACAAATATGACATTTATAAAATGTCAGGTGAATGCCTAACCTATGAACCTATGAAGATGTATGCTTATTAATAGTTGTATATTGATACTTGTCAGAGTTTAATTTCTTACTTATTTATTAACATTGGTGGTTTGTAACAATTTAATTTGCTTATGTATGCATTTTATTTTTGGTTGACTAGCACTAGAAGAAAATCCATATATATGGTTGGTAAGAGTCGACACTGATTTGATGGCACATAATCAAATCAGTAGCCTGTTTATCCATCAGCTCCCTCTGCAATCAAAATCAGATTCAATTCAAACTGAACAAACTTTGTAGAGATACACCCTAATACATGGAGTAGGACTGTACACACTTCAAAAATGATTTTTGGCCACTGGACCTCTCTGCTCCTCACTAAAGCATGTGTATACAGTATTTTGTTTAGATTTCCATACAAGCCTAAGAAAAGATTCAGTTCATTAAAACAGTGGCATCTTTTTAAAGAATCCTTGAAGGAAGCTTGAAAGAAGATGAGGCTGGCTTAATGAACAGCAGAGAAATGATATGCTTGTACAAGTTCCAAAACAGATCATCTGAATAATTTTTGAAGAGTGCACAGCTTTAATATGAAAGCTGTGTTTAATTTCATCTTGAAGTGTTGTTTTGTGGATGAGTTGTGCACGAAAGAATAGGATCTTGTAAGACTTCCAGACTTCCTTAGAGAAAAAATTAAATGAAAATGCAACAAGATAAAGGAAGGATCTTTAGTTAGCTTAATCCTTTTTATTAAATCAGGAAGCTGCTAGTATATTTGTATCCCTTCACAGAAACTGTATAGAGACATTCTTTACCCCTTTGTCAGGTTTTGAACAAACTTAAATACATCTATTATGTATGTTATGATCTCATTAGCTGTGCTGTTCACATTCAGATGTTCCTTTCCCTCTGTCTTTAGACACCGTTGTGCCTCCTTTTGAAGCCATTAACAGAAACACAATAGAAATCACAGCTAAGATAAAAACTGTATATCAGTTTATTACAATCTTGTGCTTGTAAGAAAATGGTGAATTTTGCAATACTTTTGACTGGTGGCTTCTATCTTTCTTTTACAGCATTGGCTTGAGCCCAACAAATCTATCTTCAAGCAAATAAAATGTAAGTGTTAGAAGCCCACTTCATACATTGGCCTGTTATTTTAAAATGCCAGTGTTTTGCAATAAGAGCTTGTTTCTGTACTATGCCTTTTGTAATTTTTAAAAATGACTTCAATACATTCTGCTTACAGGTATTGAGCTCTAATTTCAGATGATCTCTCTCTCTCTCTTTTTAATCTAGAACAGCCTTCCTCAACCAGATGTGCTCTTGTGTAGTACCAGCCAACAGGTCTAATGGATTATGGGATTTGAAGTCTAACACATAGAGAAAAACTGATTGAGAAAGGCTAGAAACCTGCGAAACGAACTTTGGAAACAGCTGAGCAGGGGTGGGGTATAAAAACGTATTCCTAGTTTCATTTTAAGGTTCATATTCTCTATGCATTTGTCCTTTTAGGACTCATTGGAGGATTTTGTCCAGCTTTTCAACAATGTTATCTCTTTGTGGCCTTTCTTGACTTTAAACAGGCCTTTGATTCAATAGATAGAAGTGTCCTTTGGGAAAAACTAAAAAATACAAATATTGACAGATGCCTCCTCTATCTTATACAGAAACTATACTCTAATTCCTCTTTAAAAGTGAGATGTAATCCCCTAGGGACCTTATTTGGCTTAGTAAATGTGCAGAAAGGAGTACGACAGGGATGTATTCTTTCCCCCTCCCTTTTTAATATTTACATTAACTCCTTGATTGATCTTCTTCATAACTTGTATTCCCATCCTCCCAATCTTGCACAACATAAAGTACCGATACTTCTTTATGCGGACGATGCTGCTATAATCTCACAAACTCCAATTGGATTAAAAAGAGCCATAGCAGCAACACTAAATTACTGCAGACAAAATAAATTGGTTCTTAATTTTGATAAATCAAAAATCCTGGTCTTTGCTAAAAGAGCTACTCAATACTCTTGGAAGATAGAAGGGCATAATCTAGAACAAGTTAATGTATTTAAATATCTTGGAGTGGTTTTTCACTTGAAAGGAAATTGGAATGCCCATTTGAATCATGCAATGCAATCAGCTCTTAGATCTTCAAATGCTATTAAACATTTTTTTTACACGAGCGGAGGACAATTAGTCCGGGCAGCCTTAAAATTGTTTGAGGCTAAAACGCTGACACAAATTCTCTATGGGGCACAAGCAGGAATCTTCTTGAAGAAAGAGTCACTAGAAACAGTACAAACAAAATTGCTGCAATCAATTCTAGCGGCACCCAGCGGAACAGCAAATGCCCTGATGAGACTAGAAACAGGAATGCCGCAAATACTGGTTAGGGCCTGGAAGATGATGTTAACCTTTTGGTTGAAAATTCGGTAAATCGGTATTTCTTATCATCCTGGAATTAATGTTAACCTTTTGGTTGATAATTCAATTCCTTCCAGTAGGTTTGACCCCTCTAGTCCTGACTGATAATTTTCTCTGTCCCTGGAAACAGGCGGTAGAGTATAAGCTGGCTTTATATGGGCTGTCTCCATTATTTTTAAAATCACTAGGTTACGACCAAGCCAAGCAAATGGTTATTAACAGAATTAGAGATATGGAATTCCAGCTAGAAGTTAATAGGTTACCTCCACATAGCAGGAATCAGATAAGATGGGGTACATGGGAACCAGCAAGATATTTGAAAGACCTAACCTTTCCTAAGATTAGAATAGCATTTTTTAGAGCTAGATTTAATATCCTTCCATCAGCACTCCTGCAAGGCAGGTATAATAAAACCCCTTTAGCAGAAAGAATTTGTACATGCGGCATTAAGGAGGTTGAAAACATCACTCATGTTCTATTGCGATGTAAATATTATAGGGATATTAGATCAACATATATTTATCCCCTAATAGAAAGATGCCCAGGGAGACCTGATAGTTTTTATGAGAACCATCTTCTGCAGGATTCAAACCCAGTTATTACACGTGCAGTAGCAAAATTTTGTGCTGCTGCAATGATAATAAGGCATAACCGGTTAAAGAAGTAGGGAATTGTGTATATTTTTCTATTTTTATTAATGCTTTGTACAGCCATTTTTTAATAGTTTTTTTAGGATATATATTTTATAACATACTATTAAAATGATAGAGCAGAGCTTTCCAAACTGTGTGTCGGGACACGTTAGTGTGTCGGTTGCAGTGTCTGGGTGTGTCTTGGCTGCTGCTGCCTCCAAACCTGCTGTGATTCCACACAGGTCCTAGTGCCTGCCTTGTGCCTTGCTGCCTCCAAACCTGCCCTGCCAGGATTCCACGCAGGTCCTAGTGCCTGCCTTGTGCCTTGCTGCCTCCAAACCTGCCCTGCCAGGATTCCACGCAGGTCCTGGTGCCTGCCTTGTGCCTTGCTGTAAGAGTGTGTCGCGAAATGATGCATGTCTAAAAAGTGTGTCACCAACATGAAAAGTTTGGAAAGCTCTGTGATAGAGCTATTAATGTTTAGATAAATAAACATGTCATTATTGTAATAGGGTTTTATTGTAATAGGGTTTTATAGATTATATTACAATTGTTTAAATTTATAGTTTTATTCCTTACAACCACCACCTATGTATATTTGTATTTAATTGATTAGTGTGATTGTAATTGTTATTTTAATTAATTTTAAGTTGCTTGTCATTGACCGAATAAACAAACATTCATTCATTCTCCAGCTGGAAACTTCACAGTGCTAAACTCCAAATTGCTTTATGAGCAGTGAGAACTGTGTTACTTCCCCCCCACCTCCCATACCATTGTTTATTTTTAAAAAATTAAAATAGCTTAGCCTTTCCAGAGGCTTACCTTTCAATGACAGAATCAAAACAAATATTCCATTAAGTTATAGTATGAAACATCCAGTCTACATTATACTGTATGTTACTTGCAGTGTCATCCTAAATTAGAGAAATCCAGTATGCAGGAATAGTAATTGACATAAGTCCATTCATAGGCTGTTTGGATGATTGGGATGATTAATAGGCTCCTGGTTTCAAATGTGTCATTCTGGTGCCCAGAGCCAACCCTATAGACAGAAATAATTGTGGGCTTTCCATTTTCTTCTCTTATAGATTCTTCTCTGGAAACAAATGGGGATTTGAACGATCAGTTGCTTGAGGATCAGGAGAAGTAGATTTGTGTTAGGAAGGGTGGGAAACAGGATCCCTACATTTTCACCTTTTCACAAAGCTCAGTTAGAAGGTCCCCTGTTCTAAGGGATAAAGTTTAATTTTATTTAAGCTGTCATGCTGTGATTACTTCCTTTAGTTATGGAAAGCTGCCTGATCTGTCAGCACAGCTACTAAGATTTGCTAGTGATTTCATCCTAAGCCTGCAAAGAAAGCTCAGTTTGCAGTCCATAAAGAGTTAACTTTAGACAGTGAGACCCATTGCTCATCTATTGACATATGCTTTATTTATTGTATGACAAAAAGGGAAGTTTTATCCACATGCCCTCAGTAGAATTGAATATTTCTAACAAAGGCATTAGTGCTTTAACATCTAGCATTTGTGTTACAGAACAAAGATCAATATGAATAAATGGATGTAATTGGGGCTGGAATTGTATACTCACATCTTCCACTAATGGGCATTGAATCAATGGAATTTCTTCTGTTTAAACATGTATAGGGATGTGTTGCAAGTTTAGCTGTTGCAAGCATTTTTCTTTCTTTAGAATAAATAACGTCATTTAAAGTAAGTTTTCTAAGGGAGATATAATGCGTTAACAAATCACTTATATATAATAAGAAGTACTGAATATGCTCTGGAATTCCCTATTCCCTAAGCTTCATTATCTTTACCTGATGGCCTTCCATTGGAATATGAGACTTCTGTTTTTAGGAAGGCCTTCAGTTTGCAGTGACTTGTAGGTTTTACTGTTTTATTGTTGCTTTTATGATTTTTATATTGATCTTCTGCCATTTCTGTAATGATCTTTCAAATATTTTTATATTTTTTAATTTCTTTCCTCTTTTAAAGGAAATGTATTATCCTTACTTTAAGATTGTTTAAGTTTAAATATCCATAATACGTTTAAGATGCTATGAGCTTTATATAATATAGCTCTCAAGGCAGCCATTTTTATCTTTGTTCCCAGACCCTCAGGGAGAATCTAATTTTTTAATGTGTTGCTTCAAATGATAGTGTAATAAGGTTAAATTAAAACAGTCACATTGACTAACATTCAGAAAATTTAAGCAGATACAGCCTCTTTTGCATGCAACTCCAATTCCCAATACATAGTGTACTGATACTGAAAATAAAAATTTCCTTTATTTCATATCATTGTATTTCTGCTCAGGGTCTAGATGAGAGTCCAATGAATCTACCCCACCCCTGGTTACTCTGAGCTTTCTAAAATAAGAACTGGGTACATAAATACATTTTATTGTAAGAGAATGATAGAATCAGAATTAATTATACAATCAGATATTGAAATACATGACATCTAGGAGAAATAAAGGTAGGGAAGCAATTATTGAAGTATAGTGACATTGGTTCACTGGAAAAAGCTGAAAAATTATCTCCTTATAGTCTGCTTTCTTTTGCAACCTGCTCCTCTTCATATCTGCTTCCACAACAGAGAGTGGAGTTTGTCAGCATTGTCTAACCATGTGTCAGAGAATCATACACTTGGAAGGAACCATGTAGACTACAGGGTTCAACCTCCTGCTTGGTGCAAACGTCCAGTTAAAAGTATCCCTGACAAATGTCTGTCCAGCCCGCTTGAATACATGCAGTGAAAGGAAGCACATCATCTTCCTAGGTAATCGGTTCCACTGTCACACTGTCACACTGTCTTATTTTTAGAGGTTTTTCTTAACACTTAACTGGATTGTTATTTAAGATTATTATTCCATGACCTATAATCTGGGTCAATAGAAAACAACTTTCATCTTTCTTCTTTATGACACAACTTCATATTCTTGAAGAATGGTATCATGTCTCTGGTCTGTTGTCTTTTCTCAAGACTAAACATACCCAGTACCTTAATCTCTCCTTGTAGGATTTAATTTCTAATCCTGTGTTCATTTTCACTGCCATTCTTTGCATGAGGTCCTGTGGTTTTAATCTTTTGTAAAGTGTGGTTAACTCTATGCTATTTGGCGAATTTAGCTGTTCCCCCTCTCCCCCTGCAATAAAAATAATTAAAATTAGACAAATATTATTGCTTATTTCTTTAGTTCAGAAGTAGAAATTGGAAATTTAGATTTTTTTTAAACTCTTCTCACAAGAACCATATTGTCTACCCCTTTCCTTAGAATTAGAACCCAGTGTATAGGTGATCTCAGGAAGGCAAGGGTAAGGGGCAACTGACAAAATTACATGACTTATATACTTGTGAGGACACAGGTATGAAAGGCAAGGATTTCCGTCATGACATCACAATGTGCGTTTCATCATTTTTGTGTCGTCATGATTTATACTGGATGCCTACGGCTGAGTAACTTATTATGATGCAGAGAAAAGGAAAGTGATGAGGGCTGAACTTCCCAGTCCCTGATTGAGCCTCTTTTCCTCTAGGTTTTACTCAATGTCATTTGATATCATTGACCATAGTATGGTTTGGTATCCTCGGTATACTGATGATACTCACTTTTACATCTGTACCCCATGCTGGGCAAGTGATGCTGTTCAGGTGCTGGTTCAGTGCCTGGAGGCTGTAAGGGCTTTGATGGGGGGAAACTGGCTGCGACTCAACCCTAGCAAGACAGAGTGGTTGTGGGTCTTTGACTCCCCAGGGTCAGGAGAGTTGACATCTCTGACTCTGGATGGGGTAACACTCCCCTGGACAGATCTGGCATGCGATTTGGGAGTTCTCCTGGACTTGCAGCTCCTGCTGGAAGAGTAAGTGGCAGCTGTGGCCAGGGGGCCTTTGCACAAATTCATCTTGTGTGCCAATTGCACTCATTCCTGGGTCAGGAGGCCTTGCTCACAGTCACTCATGCCTTAGTCAGCTCCCGTTTGGATTACTGCAACACACTCTACATGGGGCTGTCCTTGAAGACCATCTGGAGGCTGCAACTGGTCCAGAATGCAACTGTACATGCAGTTTTGGATGCCTGCCGGTTCACCCAAGTTATACCATTGCTGCATGAGCTGCACTAGCTCCCAGTTGCTTTCCGGGTGCAACTCAAGGTGCTGGATATCAACTTTAAATCCCTACATGGAACAGGGCCAGGTTATTTGCAGGGCCACCTCTCCCTGAGGATATCTGCCCGTCCTACTAGGTTAGATAGGGTGGGCATACTCTAGGTCCCCTCCCTTAAATCTGATGGGACCTTGAAGGCACACCTCCTCTGTGGCTGCCCCAGCCCTTTGGAATAGCCTCTCACATGAGATCTGAGGGATCCCTACCCTTTTAGTCTTCCAGAAGGCTTGGAAGACCTAGCTCTTCCCCCAAGCATTGGGCTAGAATGGGGGTTGAGCTGGGAAGCTGTTTGTTCTGGTGCCTGGGGGGAAGGGTACTTCTGTTTTTATCTTGTTTGTATGGATTGTTGTGAGGTGCCTCGTTATATGAGATAGGCGGCCATATAAGCCCAATAAATAAATAAACAAACAAACAGTATTATATGAGATTGTTATATGAGATAGGCGGCCATATAAGTCCTACAAACAAACAAACAAACAAACAAACAGTATAATGCTGTACTATCTATAATGGCTGGGGTCAACATGCTTCTGTGCTTCTGCTCCTGAGTGGGCAGTTCCATTTTGAAGCCATGATTGCTCTAATGTGGCTCTCCCCTATGTTATTAATATTGATTTGAAGCTTCTGGGAAAGGTCATCTGGCAGTTTGGGGTGAAGTGTCGCCAGTATGTGGATGATACTCAGATGTACATTGTCACTCTAGGCTGGACCAAGACTATGCTGTGGAAAGCTTGAACATATGTCTGGAGGATGTCAGGGTCTGGATGAGGCGAACTAAGCTTAGACCAAATGCTTGCAAGACCAAATTCCTTTTAAGAATTTAGCTCATGTATTTAATTAGGATGAGGTGGCACTCTTGCTGAAGATGTTCATGATCTGGAGTCCTAAATTCTCAGCTACCGCTTAAGCAGTAGGTACAGTGGCTAAGATAGCCTTCAACCAGTTTTAACTAGTGCACTAATGGAGTACCTGCACTAGGAGTATCTGATCCTTTTATCACTACTTGGTTGGATTACTCTAATGTATTATATATGGGTTGGGTTTTGGCCCAAAATCTAGAAGCTGGATTGTTGATGGGACAATCCTGTTGTAGTAGAATAATGCCACTACTGAGGTCATTGCACTGGTTACCAGTAGGTTCTCAGGCCCAATTCAGCATGCTGGTGATGACCTGCAGAACCTTTTACATCAGGCACTGCCTTGCCAAGGTTGAATCTGACTATCCAATAAAAATATCACTAAAAAAGGCCTGCTTAGTGTCCCCACTCAGTGTGAGGTGAGGGAGACACAGACCAATACAGGCCTTCACTATTGTGGCCTCTGTATTTTGGAACTTCTTCCCTCCAGATGGTTAAGCAACCCCTTCTCTCCTGACATTTTGTAAAGCTGTTAAAACAACACTATCCCACCATGCTTTTTTGGTGGCCATCTAGTGGATTTCTATTAATTGTATATATTTCATTTTGTTTTTATTCAATATTTTTATACTGTTGTATCTATCCAGAGTGTCTGAATTGGGACAGGCTACAAAAATGTGAAATTAATTAATAAACACATTCTAGAAAGTCTTTTTTTCAAGTTTTCCTTTGTTGTTCAGTGTTGTTTTGAATTGCAACTGATATTTAAAATATGTATAAGCTAGATGAAATTAGTTTTGATTGTGTGTGGTATGCATTCACATTTGTATAGGGGAGGTTGTCTCTTTTCCTTTCCTTTGTATCTTAAATATTGTTTTGTAAAATTTTGTAAACTAATGAGTTACCAGGGGCGTGGTGGCTCAGCGGGTAAGATGCCAGGCTTGTCGATCGGAAGATCGCAAGTTCGGAGGTTCGAATCCCTAGCCCTGCGTGACGGAGTGAGCTCCCGCACTAGCTCCAGCTCTTGCCAACCTAGCAATTCGAAAGCATGCAAATGCAAGTAGATGAATAGGTACCACTTCGGTGGGTAGGTAACAGTGTTCCGCGCGTGTCATGCGGCCACATGACCGTGGAAGCGTCTTCGGACAACGCTGGCTGTTCGGCTAACAAATGGAGATGAGCACCGGCCCCTAGAGTCGGACACGACTGCACAAATGTGCGGGGGAACCTTTACCTTTACCTTAATGAGTTATTAGCATAACTTTAGCTATATTGAATGGAGTACGTGCATAAAATCTTTTTAAATAGTTATGATCTTGAATCCATTCTGGCAAAAACCGTGTGGCTCAAATTACAGGAGAGATTGGTAGAGCATTGGGGCTTTCAGTATGACAGATGGGCCTTATTTGACAGATGAAAGGCCATTCTGCTACTATAAATTTGCTTATTATGCACCTTATTTTTTGCTTGGGAATAGTTTTGCAAAAATGATATATTATACTTTTTGCCTGTTCACATTTGCACTTGTACCTCATTGACTGACTGCTACTCAATGGGTCTGTTACATGATATATATGTATTTAACTGACCCAGTGCAGTTTCTTTCATGAGTTGCTAGTGTTTCTCTTTTTATGATATTTAGCACTTACTTAAAAGAGTATAATATGTTATAGTTGAGCGCCACTAAAAATGTGATTTATTGCATTTCCTTGTTAGATTTCAATCAGGATTTGTTGGAAGGGCGGGAGGAGTAACAAGCTGAGTATATTTTTATAATTTGACTCTTCTCTCTTCTGTTAAGTTATGAGCTCTCATTTTATACAGTAGTTGGAATTCTTTTTACAGTTAGATTCTGCCCTTGGATCTTTCTAAATGGTGAAAGGTGAAATGAATTATTAATTAACAGGTTGATAATTTCTGTGAATAATGTAGCTTAATGTAGTTAAGGTTGGCCTTTAATTTCCTTATCCTCATACTATAAAGGGTGTGAAAAAGCATATGTTTATCTTACTTATGTTTTGTAGTGTTTATACTTTGGGTTAGGTTAAAATACAATGAGTAGAGCAGAAGCTTGACTGAGTTACTATTTAGTGGGCTTTCACTGACTGTGATTTTAAAGAAACCAGCTATGGTTGCTTTAAAATAGAAGGTTTGAATGTAGAGAAGTAAGCCGATGATAGCTCGTGGTTGGCTGAAGGACGAAATAGATCTGAGAATGTCAGATCTTTCCAGTCAGAAAACCCTGCTGGGAGAAGACACAAAGATCAGAACTGATGGCTCAGGAAAGAGGAAGCCGTGCTGTGACGGTGTTGAAAGTTCAGACAGACAAGATTGCTGAGCACCACTTAGAAGGCCTCAAGCAGCAGTCTGATCACAAGAAACGTCAGCGAATAGACCCTGAAACACATTCATCTAAGAATCCAGAAACCTTGGGAAGAGGTGGAAGTAGAAGGAAAATGATGTGTAGCACTTTTTACAGGTTTAGAGGATTATTTAGAGCAGTGTTTCTCAACCTTGGCCACTTTCAGATGTGTGGACTTCAACTCCCAGAATTCAACTCCCATTAAAGGTTGTGTACCTTAAGTAGTCCCTAACTCCTTTTTTTTTCACAATCCCTGCTTGTGCTGCTAACATTTGGGTGCAAAGTACCTACTTGAGCTGGCATGTTTTCCTGCTATTTCACATAAAACACAGAGGGAAAAAATGGTGTAAATCTTGTAAAACTATAATCCCCCTAAAACAGTGCCTACAAACCTGGATCCATCTACTATTATGGCATCAAAATATAATTGCTCCTTCTCCTTCCTATAACCCTGGCTATGAAAAAAATAATTTAAAAGTGCAACCTGTGGCTGCTTAAAAAATTGTCCAGCCTACTACCTTTGATTCAGTCCATCTCTTTTCTCCAGTTGGGAAACAACCTTATAAAAATAATATCTAGAATAACCATCTTATTTTTGGCCATCCTATACACTAATGTTTCATGGTGGTCGCAGTCCCTTGTCACTGTTGTATAGCATTCAAATTAAACACAGTTTCTGTGTAGCATACATTTGATAATGTTTAAAAATTATGATGTAGAGTTATGCACATAAGAGAGCAATACTTCCTTGCTCTGTGACTGAACTACTTTTCGTTTTAAAATCTGAAATTAATTTATACACCTACTGTTGTACATGCACATTGTTTTAGTCAATGAGGATATGGTTATCTTGGATAGGAAGTCTTCTGGCAGGCTGCTCACTTGTGTGCATGGAGTTTCTGGTAGCCTATGGCTATCATGAATTCCTAAATACAGTTTTACAATAGCCACCTCAATAGAAATAGGAGTTTGGGATTACCAAATTTATTTATTCTTCTTCCTATCTGTCTGTTCGTCAAACAATGCTCAAGATTATTGCTAAGGATCTAACTTGGAGCCATTGCAACCAAGGAGAAAATGTCTTACAAGAACATGTTTGCATTTAGCCTAGTACCGCATATGTATATGATGACACTTTTTCCTCATAAGTGACCCTCTGGTTGGATTCCAGTCTAACTAAATTGTCATACAGGTAGTCCCTAACCCTAACCATAATTGGGACCAGCAACTTCAGACCTGTGAAGGTCGTAAATGTGAGGATTGGTCGTAAAGTTACTTTTTCATCACCATCATAACTGGGAATAGTTGCTAAACAAGGCAGTCGCTAAATGAGGACTACCTTATTTCTATGTATACTTTAATGGAAGTAAGTCATCTTAAACACAGTGATTTGTACTTTGGAATAAAAATACGTAGGATAGTGCTACTAATAAAACATATTTGGCATGTTTACACATTGTGATTAGGCTTATTGTGGCATCCAAACATGGCTGCATTATCCCTTTGTGGTTAGCTGAGAAGTATTTAATCAGCTCTGTGATGGCTAAACATTATTACATTATTATTCATAAACATTTCTATTATTATCAAGCTAATCTTTTTTTATCATAATGACACATAACACCCAGACGCTATTTAGATGAGCAAGGCCTGGTGGTCTTTGGTTCATTGTATAGAAAGTTTGTTTTATATATAATCAAAATGAATTAAAGAAATCCAGCATGTATGTTTTTAAAGAGCATAAAGGTGGCTGAACCTAAATAAAGTAGGTCAGTGCAACATTTGCATTACATGTAACTTTTTTAAAGTTTAAAAAGTTTATTGCTTTGTGTTTTGAGAAAGTGGTTTGTTCTTAAGAAGCAGAATGTTAAAATACCTGGGAGAAATGGGAAGGACTAAAAGAAACAGGAAAGAAAAGTCATCAGTGCAAACAGAAATAAATGACGTATTCAATATTTATTCTGTGAGAAAGAAGAATGTTTTAATGTACTCACACTGTAATACTCATTTTAATCTGTCAGTAGGGCAGTATGTTTTAGATCACTGTTTTTTTTTCACTTTGTCCAAGTCACATTACTGATGCTAAGTCCACCGAAGAGTATGAGAAAATGTCTATAAACTGAAATAGTTTTAAAAACCTGTTTCCAGTTGTCAATGAAAAGCCATTCTTTCCTGGGATGATAGCAATTTGCAGTAAAGCTGAAGTCATTTTACATCATCCTAATTCACCAAATTGTTTCTTTAATGATGCAGAATAGAGGAGGGATCAGCCTATTTTCCATTTCTCTTCTGCTGCCGTTATGTTCATAAAAGAATCAAAACTGGAATAATCAAAGGACGCTCCCTTTGGGGCTGATGTTTGCTGATGTTTAATAAACAAACATCAAGCTATATTTCTCCTAGCTGAACTGAGCAGCCTATGTACTTGCTCTGATCGTGATATAGAGATTGACTGGGAATGTGATGGGGCAAACTGAACTGGAAATTACCCATAGTAATTTTCCAACAGGGATTACATATATTACACTCTTAAGAACAATAATTGCTTCTGATGCCCCTTTAAGATATTGTAAATAGTCTAGATCTAGAATTGATAAACATGCCATATGCTTCAAAACGTAAGAGATGGAAACAGGGATACTGTTGTGCATTTATTCCCATAGTATGTATATATGTGTATGTGTATATGTTTGTATACACATATGTACTTTATTGTGGCCAGTGACCAATCACATTCTCATAGTAAAACTTACATCCTGAAGTCAAGGGAAGTACAGGTAGTCCTCGTTTAGCAACTGCCTTGTTTAGCAACTGTTTGCAGTTATGATGGCGATGAAAAAGTAACTTTACGACCAATCCTCATATTTATGACCTTCGCAGGTCTGTAAAGCAAAGGAAAGCTGAAGTAAGGACAGAAGCACAGTCGCGGTTTCAGTTAGTGACTCCTTTGCTTAATGACCAGGTTGCCGGTTCCAATTGTGGTTGCTAAACAAAGACTACCTGTAGTGCACAACTCTGTTTCAAAAATGAGTGTGTGTGTATATATATGGACTATCATTTGAATTAAAAACAACTGTTTAGTATATGGCACAGGAACAATTCTATGTGGTCATATGAAGTTCATGGCAACACTTATGAAGGTTGAAATTTATGAAAGGTTGAGATTACTTTTCAGTAAACATGCATAGTACTGCATTATAAATAAGTTGCAAAATGCTGGTTTTATTATCATTGCTACAGTGTCCTATATTTTCTCATTGAATAAACAACCTGCAAATGCTTATAAAATAGCAGTATCCATGTTAATAAATAATACAAACAATATTTCATAAATTAATATAAATGTAAAGATACACATTTCTACTTTGAAAATGATACTAATCTACAGATACAGCAAAACAATTGCTACTCTGTAGTTGATAAAGTATGTGAAATTAATAGTGTTAATGACAGCTGCACCAAATATTAAATTACTTAGAAGGTTATCTGAAGTCTCCTTATTGGCAATGTCAATAAGGTTTGCAGAAATCTCTGCCTGTTGCATTCCTCTTTTCTCTAAGGCAGAGCTTTCCAAACTGTGTGTCGCGACACAAAAGTGTGTCGCCACACACAGCGTGGTGTGTCGCCACACCACCCGGAAGCGGCGGTGCGCGCGTGCACGGCGGCAGCAGCAGCGGCGCGGGATCAGTACTTCCGCGTTTTAGCAGAGGCTGCCGCCGCCGCCGTGCACGTGCGTGCCGCCGCACGCCCCCCTGCGCTGCTGCCGTGCGCGCGTGCGCCACTGCACCCCCCCCCCGCGCCGCCGCCACTGGTTTGTCACCAGCGGCGGCACTTTGGAAAGCCCTGCTCTAAGGTTAGGATGCAGGGTTCTGTGCTGATAATTGCATTGCCCAACTTTGTACAGTTATCTGTGCATCTGATTCAGTCCAAGTACACAGAATATTTACAGGGATTTATGTATGAACCAGTCAAATAAAAATTACAATGTGATATAAATCTCTGCTTTAACAAGCTTTATCCTCCTTATGCTTTGAACTTTGTGCCATACTTTGAGCTTTGTTATCATTTGCTTTTTTTTTCTTCTTAATTTGGTGCACTGCATCTCACAAATTGCATCTCACAAGAAGCCATGTTTTATATAGCTGTGCTCATGCTTTTTTTTATATAATGTTTCAGCTCATCCACCATATACCATGTGCTTTAGAGTGAAATTCTACCCGCATGAACCCCTGAAGATTAAGGAAGAGCTCACCAGGTATTTTTGTCCTGTCCATGCATTTAGTGCTTTACTAAATTTCTGTGCTTTTGCTGACTTTTAATTTTATACATATTTTCTAGGATTTTATGAGCAGTTTATGAGATTTTTCAATTAATAGTATATGTGTCATGCATAGACATGTCAGTCATTAGAGATATATTAAAATATATATTAAGATAATAACTTAATTATCAATGCCTATATTAGGCCCATTCTAGTTTAAAAGATAGTGTGTAAACTTTTGAGTTATTCAGTTTGCTTCATCAGGTAAGATATAAACAAAGCTGTTACTGAATTCTGCCTTCATTCTTAGATGGAACATGCATGTTACTTGATAATTGGTGAAAAACATAAATGGAAGGAAATTTGATTGTTGCTATATTAACAAACATAGTAGTAGAACTGTAAAGATGCTGACATTAAGCATTACATATGTAGAGTTGTGCAAAACATTAGAAAGAGGTGCTTGGTCTAGTGGTTAAGGTGCTGGGCTAGAAACCAGGAGACTGAGAGTTCTAGTCCCGCCTTAGGCATGAAAGCCAGCTGGGTGACCTTGGGCCAGTCACTCCCTCTCAGCCCAACTCACCTCA